>JAKSZT010053830.1:23682237-23867575 GCA_026826555.1 Tolypeutes matacus | reverse complement strand
TATATATATATATATATATATATATATATATATATATATATATACAAAAAGCCATCAAATATGTAAAAAGCTCATTTAAAATGATTGCATTGTTCACATTTGCAAGGGTATAAGGAGCTTTTATTTCCTATCAACATATCATTAGTTCTACTCTCTCAGCAGAAAGAGTCTTCAAAATCTCTGAGAAAGGAAATATGGGGTCTTACTACTTCACTAGAAAGAAGACGGGTGAACGTGCTGGGTGGACTCCCTAAAGGAAAAGAACATGAGGCTTTATCCTTCAAGAAGTGAAGGTATGGCTAACTCACAAAGTGCACTATACTCTGAGTATATCAGTAATGGTGTGTTTTAGTGGAAGCTTGGCTTGGTGGTTGTAAGATGGTCTCAGAAGGAATTTTCAACATCTTCTCTCCTCCTCCAATCATAATGATGTGGTGGTGGAAATCTTACCAGATATGCATTAATGATGACTTCTAGTGACCAGAGATTATTTTATCATTTAATTTTTTTCCTTTCAAGTTGGCTTTTCTTCTTTATTCGAAAAAGCTAAAATTTTGCAAAATTCAAAAGATGATGTAAAGTTTATTAGACATGCAACAGTTGATTACATGAGAAAAATATACTGCAAATGAAGTAAAAATCACATAAAATTGTCATTTATATAGAGAAAGCAAGTTCTAGTGATGGATAGACAAACCAAGAGAAGAAATAAAATTCCATGCATTCCACAAAGCTTCAAACTCATTTTATGTCTCTCTGTATATAGACTAATAATATATATGCATATGTAGCTCTAAAACGAAACTCGGCTCTGCCTGGAACAGGCACGCTGCTGCACGCTCCACTATGCTGAACACATGGCAGGTGCTCAAAAACGTGCTCAACTGAATTAACAGTCGCTTGGAAAAGGAGTTGGCACTACTCTCAGTTAGCCCAAATAACTTCCTAACCACTGACACTCCGTGTATGCTATCAGTTCACACGAACCACTCATGGGAGCACAGAGAGCTTACCTGTAAGGATAGCCGTGGTACTTGGAACGGAATATTGAAAGCAGGAAACTAAAGAAAAAGACCACCAGGCCGAGCCCCACCAGGCAAATTACTGGAGAGAGACAGAAAATACCCTTAGTGTCTAGAAACAAGAAAAGGACAGCCCAGGAGTTGACATTTTCAGGTGCATTCGGTTTATTACAGAATACTTACATTTAACAGTTCGTGGCACATACAGGAACAACAAATCAGGCAATCTAAAATCCAATGCATTCATTATTTCCCACATTCTTCTCATAAAAAATATACTATGTGGGGTATGAAAACAACAAAATTGACTGATCTAATTCTTCTAGGGTTTTTCTTCTCTTATAGAGTTCCTACAAGTACTAAACTGTCCTAAAAGGATTAACCCAAACCAAACAAAAAATGGGATAAAACATGGAGAAGATCATTAGCCCCTGGAGTATGAAGTACTGTCAGCATTAGGGACATTTGTGTTATCAGAATGCTAAATATAATTTTATTCTTTTCAGATGCCATGCAAACCTTATAAAAATATAATGACTAGCTAGATTATTGCCTCAATAAAATCATGCTACTTAGAATTAGTTTAGCCTAGAGTAGAGAAGGCTATGAATACAAACCTGGAGCGTAAGATATTGGCTCACTGAGAGTCAAAAGAGGGATAACCTTCTAAATACCAGGTGGCAGTTTCAGAGCGAGGTGGCTACCGTTTGCGCGCTTGTTTTACAAAGGAACAGAGGGCGTACGTTACAGCATAGTGGGCTGTGGTCAAGGTTTCCAACACTACTTTATCTCAGGCCAGTTGACAATAGGGAAATTACTTTTTTTTTTTTTTCTTTCTATTATGGTTAGGAAGATTTTACTACAAAAAGTAGATGAGTAATAAGATATATATTTTGGATATTTAGTTAAAGAAAGATCATTGCCATTATTAGCAAAATAAATCTGAACATGCTTATAAAATTAAATGTTTGGAAAAAATCTAATCCAACTAAAGGTATGTTCAGAAAAAAAGAAAACATAAACATCTGTTCTACCAATAAGTAGAAATTTGTATCTTGTCGTAAGAAATATCTAAACATCTCAAGAATAAAACATTTGTACAATACTTGTATACTTAGTTTCAGGGAACTCTTAAAAAAAAAAAAAAAACACTGAAAAAAAAAATCGGAGGTACAGATTATAAAAGAGGAGAAGATAAGAGATTAAAAAACACAAAGGCAGAAGAAAAGAAAAACCAACAGTCTTATATGCTTCTATAATAGTGAAATATGACTTTAAAAATTTTCTTTTGGTATATAAAGGAAACCAGGTTGAATTACAATCCTGCAAAGTGGGCAGTGGATAAGGCATAGACGGCATTGCCAAAATATGGTATAAGAAGTCCGTCAGTCAGCTTCCATTTAAACTCTCTAGGAATATGATTCATTCAGGTTTAAATACGAATTGTAAGAAGCCCTAAGCTTTTAACAGCATCCAATTGCAGCCTCTGTGATATCATTTCAGACAATACTCATGCAGTTGAACCTAAAATGAATACTGGCAGAAAGTAAGGCCAAAAATAAGGTTGCTGAATATCACATAATGAAAAACATTTTATAAAAATATTGTAGAATAAGTATGGCAACAGCAGGCACTAAATGTAACATATTAATAACGTTGCTTACAACAATCATTTAAGCATACTAAATGTAGCATTAAGTAAGCGATGCTTTATTTTATACTTTCCCAAATTTGGTATTTAAACAAACACATCCTCCTTTCCTTTAATATCTCAGTTTTTAATTTTAAGCACTCTTTTCAACTCTCTTTGCCCTTCTCTTTAGCCTCACTTGGTTGGGCTCCTGGGAAATGAATCCAAAATATGTGAACAGGTAAAACAGAATGAATTTACTTCATTCTGTGTGGTGTAACAGAAAATAATGGCACTCAAGTTCTTGTATATGGGAAGGCTGAGGGATCGAGAGAACAGTGAGGCATTCATAATTACTAAATGAACCACAGCAGCCCATATGAGAAAATTTATCTGTAAGAAGAAAAAGCCATAACCGCATGGAAGCTTTCTGGTTTCAGCAATACCCGTCACAGTAGTTCTATCAAAAATAAAAATCACAGAATAAAGTGATAGTTTAAAAATATTTTTCTCAGAGCTCAAATATACCCATAAATGTATTTGGGGAGGTGGCAAGAAGAGTTAAAAATAGAAATATCTACCAAGCAGGAAGTTGGAATTAGTGATTTTATAAATTCATTTTCATAGACATTGTGAGATTAAAAAATTTAGTACATATTCCTTACTATTACTCACCTTAATATGACAGGACATATGATTAATGTATTATCATGTATGAGTTTATCCTCATAAACATGATTTATCAATCCCAAGAACATCACAATGTTTATTCAAAGATATAAAATAATATTCAACAACGCTTAACTAAACAAAGTAATGCATTTGTTTCTTCTGTAATTTCTTTACAGTGGTAGACAAAGAGCATATGGGAAAACGGGGCAAACTAAACAGGAAATTACATTCAAAACATTTCAACACTTAGACACCTTAATATTTAGAAATCATTATGACCCATTTAAACACATGCGACCCTGGCTAAAAATTATGTAAAGAAAATCATTCTGGATTTTTAGTTTAAGTATCTTAATAATTATTATTATTATTATTTTAGACACCTAGCTCCTTGAACATAAGTCCTGGGGTTTAAAAAGTATAATGAGGAAACCTTTAAACTACAAGTTGTAGTGGCTTGGCATTAATTATAAAAAAAGGTCTGTGGCAGGAAACATGGACTCAAAGGCCATCCACCCATTACTAACATTTGCTCCTCAGGCAGAATAGTTTTCCCTTGTGTTCTTACTTTTTCCCTGAAAAAATGTTTTATTCTACAATTCTCTGAGAAGAAATAGTCTAATCAAAGGATAAATCATAGTTAACTTGCTTAAACAGTATAATGCTGGAAATGCTTGGCAGAGTTGTAAGTTTTAGAGTATCATGGAAAAGACAAAACATCAAGAACTGCCTTTCTTTGAAATCTTTTTAAAACACAGTGTAAAAAACCCGTGTGAAAGATTCTCTGTCCAAATCAGGCTTTGAACACCTGCTGCTTGTGGCCTGGGGGTCATTACCATATGCCAGTAACATCTCATCTCTCCCTGGGGCATGGACATTACCCCAGAGGCTGCGGCCAGGGAAGGGTCTAAGCACCCCTGAAAAAGGGGAATGGCAGCTCTCTTCACATGAAAGTCCAGGAAAAATCACTCAATCCCATTTGGAAGAAATACATTTTCAAGAATATGCACATGCACATCCAAGAAATGAAAAACCAATTTAAAAAACCCTCAACCTTCCTAAAACTAGAACATTTCTTTCGTGCATGTTTACAAAGGGCTTTCATATACTTCTCATTCGATTTAAATGAATCCTAAGACTATACCTAATTGTAAAATATGAACACAGTGACTTACTTCGTCTTTTTCCAACATCTCCTTTGGAAGTTGCAGCTTCATTTAGGAGAACCATTCCCATGGTGATAGCAGCATCTACAGTAGTTGTCAAGGAAACAGTAGGAATAGATGCAAATAAAATTTATTACTGTTTTTGGATCTGAACACAATGTGTTTTATTCCAGAATGGTTAAATCACAAATGCACATACAGGTAAATACAATTTATTCTTTTTATATTACATAAAGTAACCATTCTTTGTGTATGTAAAAATGCTTTAATTTTTAAAACTTATATCCTGAATCTTCACTTAGTGAGATTTTGAGGGTCTATTTTGATGCTTTTAAATTCCAAGACTTTCATGGCACATATGAATTATACACTTTCAAAAGCAGTTACTGAAATTCATATTTTAAAGATATGCACTAGTTATATAGATACAGTGATGTATTTCATTGGTAATCATAGAAAATTAGAATGTATTCAATAGGATTTCTTTTTTCATTTTCACAGTGTGTGTGCATACCTTTCTTACACCTTTTTCTTTCCTCCTAAATGTGTTGTTGCTTCATAGGTAATTTTGTTTAAAGAAATCCTTATGCAGATCAGGTATTGTGTCACTTGGAAATTTTTTAGTATCAATTATAAGCCTTACTAAGGCAAACAAGTACATAATAGTAAGACAGTCTAATGAATTTAGCAGGTACTTGATCTATTCAGTTAAAAGCCTGAAACTTCATCTGCTAAAAATCTTCCTCAATTCCATAAATAAAATCCCAAGAAAAATGGCATTATTTCTCTTGGGGGTGGGGGGGAATAATATTCACAAACTTAAATGCATTAAAATTTTAATGAGTAAAGCCATATAGTAAAATATTCTCAGGGTCAAATCTTATATACAAACAAATGTACATAGACACGGTCTCAGGCAAAAGAATATTTTATTGGGCATTAACTATGGCCACTCAAGTATAACAGCGACATGAATCTATCTTTTTATGATGTTTACGATTCTGCCTCTGAGAATTATTAAAATGTTGAAACCTATGTGAGCAACATGCTTCTCAAATTGTTTCTAAATTTCACAGTTTTAAACAATGATTGAAAATCTTATACTTGCTTTTCTAATTTTGTTTACTGGTGGGCATTTAAGTTGTTTCCAAATGTTTGCTATTACAAATATTCCTGCAAAGAATAGCTTTTTACAGGTTTCCTGGTATACATGTGCAAAATACTTTCTAGGTCTTATACCCAGAGCTGGAACTTTTGGGAGGCTGGGCATGTATATTTCCCAATTTATTAGGTATAATCACACTGCAGCAGTATAAGAGGTCCCATTTTTCTTACAGCTCAGTAACTTGTTACTGACATACTACTCATTTTATCAAACTGATGAGTATGGCGCTGTATTGACTCTAATCCTCTTTTGACATGTTCATACCCCTCTTTTTATTTAATCATCTGTATATTGCTTGTGTGTTTTATTTTGCTCATTTTCCCATCAGAACACTTGTCTTTTTCTTATTGATTTGTAGGATGTCTATTTTTTTCTTGATATGAATTATACATATGTTGTATGTGTGTGTGTATATATATTATATTTCCACTTTTATTTCTTGTTTTAAAGTGTTTTGTCATGCAGAAGATTTTAATTTTAATGTGGACAAATTTATTACTTTTCTTTTATGAGTTTTGGTTCTGCTTATAAAATTAATTTGTACTTGTAGTTCAAGCTAGCTTTGCCATTCTTCTACTCAGGTCCCTTTAATGGCTTTCCATCTCACTCTGAGTAAAGGCCAAAGACCTTAAAATGGACTAAAGTCCATTCACGATTTGTAACCCCCAGCCCACGGTCCCCACCTCTTTGTCCATGTTCCCTCAACTCTTGCCCTTGATATTCCTTCAACAAGCCAGGGGCCCCTCTTCTGCTTTATTTTTCTCTGTAACATTGTTTTTGAAAGAAATTTCAGATTGTAAATATTTTTATTTACTTCCTGTCTTTCTCCATCCACAATAATGCTAGCCAAACTTGGGCAGGAACATTATTTTGTTAACTATCTTACCTCAGTACCAAACACTCTTTGAGGTAGATATCGTTGTATCATTTTATAAATAAGGGAACTGAAGCCCAGAGAGGTTTAAGTAATGTGCTCTAAGTTCCAAAGCTAGTAAGCAAAAGTTGCAAGCCATTACGGCATAAAAGAAGCTAAGTAGGATGGTATTGCAGGGTTAGATGAAAACGATAGAATGGGATGAAGGAAGTTCTAAAAAGCATGACAATTTTAGTACTCCAAAAATACAATCATATTACAGATTTTACAGAAATCTATATTGCAAACTATCTACAAAACTTCTATTTCAAACATGTCTATCTAGATAATGATTTTACCTTTAACATCACTTCTTTATATTTCATTCTGCTTTAAATCAGATTCCATAATGTACTCTATTTGTTGGGAGCAAATACAGGTTAATATTATAGCATTTTTTGAAGTATGCAAGAATTCACACTATCTGTAAAATCCCTATTATATTATGGCATGAAGGGAATAAAAAACTTAAAGTACAATTTAAGAAAGTCTGAGGTTTGAACATATGAGAAATCTCAGCAGATCTTTAATTTTCATTGACTGTATATACCACAAGCAGATATAAAGGGATATACCCAGGATCTCTACTCCCATGAAGCTAGTCCTAAAGAAGCCAAAATACAAAATGAAAGTCTAACACACATATAAAAATGTTTATCATTTACTAATCCATGATAGTTAACCATCTAATGACATACAGGTGCATGTGACAGATCCAGCAGCCATACGGGTTAGTCTTCTGGCTGCTCACAAATACCCCACGATGGCTGGCTTAGCAACAGGAACTCACTGGCTCCTGCTTCAGAGGCCAGGAGGCTTCTTCCAGGGTCGGTGTCCTGGCTGGGGCAATCTTTGAAGTTCCTTGTTTCTTCCCGTCACATGGTGGTGCCTTCTCCTTTCCCTAAGAGGTTCTGTGACTTCCACCTTCTGGCTGCTCCCTGTGTGCAATTTTCTTTGCTTATAAGCACTGCAGCCATGGCGGACTGAGACCCTCCCTTATCCAGTGTCAGCCCAGCGTAACTAATAACATCTTTTAAGGTCCTATTTACAAATGGGTTCCCACCCACAGGACCAGGGGTTTGGACCTGAACATGGCTTTTGTGGAGGCATGATGCAATCCCAAACACCATATAAAACGAAGGTGAGAAAAAGTTCTTAATCACAAAGCAAAAAAATTTTGTTATAATGCCAAATGAAAACAAAAATATTTATAATATAAAGTGTATATGCTCATCTCTTTAAAATAAATGCAGAGAAATCATTATAAGGTAAAAAAGATAAAAAATTAATAGCAACTGTTCTTGAGGTAACAGGATGGATTTTGTTTTCTTTATTGTCCACATCCTACAAAGCAGGAGCTGGCAAACTTTTTCCATGAAGACCAATACAGTAACTATTTGTGGCTATCCGAGCACATTGTCTCTGTCTACTACTTAACTTTGCTGTTGTAGTGTGAAAGCAGTCAGACAGTACTTGAGTGAATGGATGTGGCTGGTATCTCAATAAAACTTTACTTATAAAAAAACAGAAGGCGAGCTGGATTTGGACCCATGCCGATCATAGTTTGCTAATGCCTGCTACAGAGGATCTAAGATGGTGCCCCCAAAATACTACAGATTGCTCTGTCTGGCAGGAATTTAGCTTTATGTTTACTTTAAAATAAGGAAGTAGATGCATTTCATAAGCCATTATGTATATCACCTCAGAGTAGGAATTTTGAAGCAAAGGGATTACTAGACACCCATTATGTACTTTATGGTCTTTACAGAAAAAAGTTTGCCAACTCCTGCTTTGTAGGATGTGGTCAGTAAAGAAAATAAAAATCTCTCCTAATACCTCAAGAACAGTTGCCAGTAACTTTGTATCTTTTTTCTCTTGTGATAATTTCTCTGCATTTATAATACATATTCTTTTCATTTGGCATTATAACACAATCAGGCCACTTTGTTATTAAGGAAATAGAAGGGTCAGTAAACAAGCATGATCTTTTCCTCAGAAGGCATTTTGCAAAATTGAGGGTTTTTTTTCTAGGCTTTAACAAGAAATGAACTGTGAATCTACATTAAACATAATGGCTATAATTAAGATACATGAATTAAATTAGGATGGCTTTAAACTTGCTTCCCCTCCCTCTCTTTTATTTTAAAGTTAACCCTTTGAACTTAAGGTCCTTAGAGAGTTGAGAACGATTTAGCCTAAGTACCACTGTATAAACAACACTTGGCTGAAAAGAGCCTGCATGGTACTTACCATGGGTTGGTGAAAGAATTACATTTTTAACATATTTTAATATCTGTCAGGGTTAATGTGTAAGCACTTTCTTCTTTTGGTGGAAGGGTAAATGACTAATGAACGCCCTTCCAAATCCGAGAAGATTCTATATTTAAACCTGGAACAATTGATTATTTTGTGCCATTAAGCTGATACGTATAGCCATCAGTGTTCCAAATTAAAAAAGAATAAGAGATGTAAATATGTACTGCATAAACTATGTTTCTGAGACTTTTCCCCTTGTTATGAGATTATAATGGATATATACATATATAAAATCTGTCTTGTTTCATGTATTCCTATGCACATTGTATTGATTAATATCATAGGAAAATATACTTCAACTACTATGCACATTCCAGTTTCTGTGCTGACCTTGTCAATCACTTTCTTAGTGCTTGAAAAAATGCAAAAATATTGACATGATTCCTTATGAAACAGAAGCTACTATTTGTGTAAATTAAATACAATACTCAGAGGCACTAAGCATCCTTCTAAACTAGTCACAAATATGTTTACATTACACTACAACCCACTGTCAATTCAACATGATAATAAGATTACTTTTGCTCCTGGGAAGAGAATCAGGATTTTGTCAATTTAAAGATAAACGAGAACAGATGCTGAAAAAAAATTAGCACATTATAGATGATTTAAAGGGATCTAAATCTAAAATTATCTTTAACTTGCATCCATCATTAATTTTCTTCTATAGGTTTCTCCTTTGGTATTAACACATTAAAAGAAACATTTGTGCTCCATCACGGATTAGAAACACTGCAGAGTAAAATCATATTTTTAAAAAAACTATTATGGAAGATTTCAAACATTTACCAATGTAGACAGAATAGAAAAACGAACACTTATTTATCAATTATTCAGAGTTGGAAATTACTAACTCTTGTCTTGATTTCTCTCTATTCCCTACCCATTTCTTCCCTCCTATGTTATTTTGAAACGAATATCAGAGACAGTATCATCTCTACAGGATAATAATTTTAAAAGATTATTAAAAATAATTAAAAATATTCCTTAATATATCAAATCTAGATTTAGTGTTCAAATTTCCAACAATCTCTCAAAAAAGTAATACATTTTTTTGATAGAGAAATTGTGGGTTTACAGAAAACTCATATATAAAATACAGTGTTCCTGAATACCACCCTATTACTAATACCTTGCAATGGTGTGGTACATTTGTTACAACTGATGAAAGCACATTTGTATATCTAGACTATAAACTATATTCCATGGTTTAACTTAGGGTTCACTGTATTTGTACATTTCCACGGATTTAAAAAAAAGTTATTCTAATAACAAACATAACCTAAAATCTAACCTTTAACCACATGCACATAAATAATTCAGGGCTGTTAATTATGCTCACTGCTGTGCTATCATCACCACCATCCACTACCACAACTTTCCATCCTCCTTCATAGAAACTCTGTACATTTTAAGCATTATCACCCGGGACTTCCAGCAAGATGATGGACTGGAAAGACATGGGACTGTCTTCTCTCCCAGAAAAATAGCTGGAGGACAGGCAGACACAGCCTGGAAAAAAGGTTTAAGGTTTAGGACATAAGGGGAAGGCTGGACACCACCCAGAAGAGAGAGGTACATGAGAAAATAATTGACAGGAAGACGGGAAGCCGCAGCCGCTGGTGCTCCTCCCCACCCTATGGGCAGACACTTGGAATTCTCAACCTCAGGCTGGAGTCAATTAAGGGGGCCCAGGGAGCCACCTCCCAAGGAAACGGTAGAGAGAGGGACGTAGCTTTAAGATTGAGCTTTTGGCCCACCAATTTGGTGTGCTGTGTCCCAGGAGCCCTTCCAGGCTGGGTGGGACAACGCCATTGTTTGCCTTGGGAGCTGGCACAGAACTAGAGAGACTCAACCCTCTTAATCACCCTCCCTACTGACCAGGACTGGCTGAGGACTCAGAGCAGAGTGGAATTGTTTCCTACCTAGGAGGAAGGGGGTTGCCAGCAAAGGCTGCAAAAAGAACAGCCTGGGAGAAAGTTTGAATTACAAGGGAAGATCCAGGGAGGATCTTTTATCACCCCAAGCCTGTTCTTGTTGCAGCCAATACATCCGACCAGGTTTTGAATTGAGAAGCCTGCCAAAGAGTGCCATCTGCTGGCTGAACAGGAAGTGCATGGGAGGAAATTGGAAGTCAATGAGAGAGGCTTTTTCCAGCCTTTACAGCCTCCCTCCCCAAGGCCTTAGGAAGCAGGTCTGCAAGTCCAGGGCCCAGATCTGAGCAACTGACAGAGACAATCCTAAAGTTAACCCAGGTTGAACCGAGAATCAAAGAACAGCAGTAACACCAGCTTCCTGCCACAAAATGTCTAAGAAAGAGAGAAACTGAACATCAGAGTAAATGCATCATCATGATCAGATCCTAGACATCGGCAAAAATTACAAGCCATGTAAAAAAGTGGAAGAAATGGCCCATGAAAAGGAATATATCAAAGGCCCAGATAAGACACAGAATTTGAGACAATTAATCAATGAGATCCACACAAATTTCCAAAATCAAATTAATGAGTTGAAAGGGGATATGGCTAAAGAGATAAACGACATCAAGAAGACACTGAGTGAATTTGAAAACCTGAAGAGAAAGACATCGGAGATTATGAAAGACACAGTAGGTGAGATAAAAAACACATTAGAGCAGCAGTTCTTAACCTTTTTTGCCACGGACCCCTCTGCCAGTCAGGTGAAAACCACCGGACCCCTTACTCAGTCCACCCTATATGGTGTGTTATTTAACAAATACATCACAAACAGGTCCCCACAAGAATCATGTTTTTTTGAATTTCAATCCAAGCTCATGGACCCCTGCTTGAGAACCCCTGCATTAGAGGCATAGAAAAGCAGACCTGAAATGACAGGAGAAGCAATAAGTGATACTGAAGACAGAACCGCTGATGCTGAAGAGAGAACAGAACAGAAAGAGTGGAAAAAACTAAGCAGGGCCCGGGAGCTGAATGGTAGCACGAAGCACAACAGCATACGTGTCATGGGAGCTCCACAAAGAGAAGGGAAGGGAAAGGGGGCAGAAAGAGTATTTGAGGAAATAATGGCTGAACATTTCCCAACTCTCACGAAAGAAATGAACTTACATGTCCAAGAACAGCAGTGAACCCCAATCAGAATAAATTCAGATAGACCTACTCTAAGACACATACTGCCCAGACTGTCAAATGTCAAAGATAGAGAAAATTTTAAGAGCAGCAAGAGAGAAGCAAACCACCACATACAAGGGACACCCCGTAAGACTTAGGGTGGATTTCTTATCAGAGACCATGGATGCGAGAAGACAGTGGTATGACACAATTAGTAAAAGAGAAAAACTGCCAGCCGAGAATTCTTTATCCAGAAAAACATCCTTCAAATATAGAGGTGAATTTAAGATAGTCACAAACAGAAACTATAGAATTCATAAAAAAGAATCTGCCTTTTCAAGTAATATTAAAGAGAGCTTGAAAGAAAACGACAGGAGTGGCTTAGAGGAGAGTGTAGAAGACAAGATTAGCAGAAAGGATAACCAAAAAAGTAAAAAGACAGACTTATAAACCAATGAATAAAATGGTAGTAAATAATGCATTTACAATAATATCATTAAATGTGAATGGACTAAACTCCCCAATCAAAAGATATAGGCTGACAGAATGGATTAAAAAAATGAGCCATTCATATACTGCCTACAAGAAACTCACATTAGCCCCAGGGATACAAAACAGCTGAAAGTAAAAGGTTGGGAAAAGATACTACATGCAAACAAACACATTGTTGCTCAAATGTGGCCTCTCTCTAAGCCAAACTCAGCATATGAATGCATTACCTTCCCCCCAATGTAGGACATGACTCCCGGGGATGAGCCTCCCTGGCAACAAGGGATTAATACCAAGTGCCAACTGGCAACACAACTGGAAAAAGACCTTGAATAAAAGGGGAAAAAGGTAAAGACAAATGAGTTCAAGTGGCTAAGAGACTTCAAAGAGAGTCGGGTAGTCATCCCAGAGGTAACGCTTACGCACACCTCAGTAGAAGCTCATAGAACATCAAAGTGCCTATCACCCCACTCAGTGGGGTTCCTGAGAGCTCTGGAGACACCCAGGTCCTATGTAAGGGGGGGATAGCCCCAGAGACTGATGCCTTATCAGTGGGCTCTATTTTGGAATCTGTGCTCCTGAGAGTGACAGAATTGGACTCAAATAAGTCTTCCCTGTACATGGTTCATCAGTCCCTTCTATTCAAACCTATATGTGATGCTGGAGTTTTTAGGTATACTTCCAGAGACTGGAGCCTCTGGCCTACCTATGTGCCAGGTGTGCGTGGAATCTCGGTGGAGCTGCAACTCCTACTCTACAGCTCAATGGACTCACCCAAGTCACCTGGCGAGGAGACAACGATGGGCAACGGCCAGCCCAGGGAATGGAGAGGGCCTGCATCTGCAGGCAGGATCATCCTACCCACCATATCCATGGGATATAAGCCCTCTCTCACTTGGAGGTGGAGTGGACATCACCATCCCAGTCCCCTCGGGATTGGGGGCAGAACTATGGACTAGAGTGGACTTGATGGTATTCTGTTGTACACATATAATTTCTTCCATTGCTAGAATCACCATAACAGTGAGGTGGAGCCAGTGGCCACTGGACACTTTCGGGGCAGGGAGGGGATGTGCAGTTGAAATACAGGTTTTTTTTCGGGATTTGGAGGTTGTCCTGAGTGCCGTTGTGGCAACGGATGTAGGCCATTTTAAATCAGCACACACCACTCAGAACTGTGTGGGAGAGAGTGTGGCCTACGGTGTGAACTGTGGTCTATGGTTGATGGTAAGGCCCCAGGATGTGTAAGTCCATTGAGGGTGATGGGCCACACTTGTGGGAGATGTTTGTGCGGGATGTGGTGGGAGGTGGGCAACATGGGAATCCTGGTAGGTTCCGTGTAATATTTTAGGTAATCTAAGCACCTCTTAAAATATATTTATATATATATAAATAACATTTTTGTAAGCAAATGCACATATATGCATATATATTTATATATCATTTTACACATATTGGTATGTATCATGAAAATTTTGATTTTTACCCACAATAAAAAATAAATAAATTTAAAATAATAATAATAATGTATACAGACCTTTTTAAGTTTCATCAAAACCTATGAAAGTATATGGCGCAAAATGTATATACCATAATGTAAATCATTGACAATGGTTAGTAGTAATGCTTCAATATTTGTACATCAATTTTAACAAATGTACTATCCACATGTAAAATGTTCTTAATGGGAGACAGTGGAAAAGGGGAGGGCATTGGGTATATGGAAAACTCTATTTTGTATTTGACTTTTCTGTAACCTAAAGCTTCTTTGAAGATAAAATGAAAAAAATAAGGCACTAGGGGAATATATGGAATAAATTGGCACTATATATACAAAATAACAGATCTTACATTGCTGAAAGACACAATGTATAAAAAACATTTTATTTTAAATTAAAAAAAAAATACTACATGCAAACAAACAAACAGAGGTAGCTATATTAACATTGTACAAAACAAACTTTAAATTCAAAAAAGGTGTAAGAATACAGAAGGCCATTTTATATGTTAATAAAAGGGATAATCCACCAAGAAGAAATAAGTCATAAATATCTATGCACCTAACAAGGGTACCTTGAAATACATGAGGCAAACTCTGGTAAAACACCCCATATTCCTTTCCCCAATCCCCTAGGAACCTATATTCTATATAGTTATATATATATATATATATAGTTATATTAAATATATCTATATTCTGGATTCTGAGTTTGCTTACTTTAATTAATTCGTATCAGCGAGATCAGAAAATACTTGTAGTTTTCTGTGTACAAGTCCTTTACATCCTTGGTTAGATTTATTCCTAGATATTTGATTCTTTTAGTTGCTTTTGTAAATGAGTGTTTTTCAAATTTCTTCTTCTGAGGTATCATAGCTGGTATATAGAAACACCAATGATTTTTGAGTCTTGATTTTGTACCTCACCACTTTGCTGAATTCACTTATTAGCTCTAGGAGCTTTGCTGTAGATTTTTCAGGATTTTCTGTATATAGGATCATGTCATAGGGAAACTTCCTTTTTCCTTTCCAATTTGGATGCCTTTTATTTTTTTTTCTTGCTTAACTGCTCTGATTAGAACATCCAGAACAAAATTAACAGTAGCAACAGTGAACATCCTTCTTGTTCCTGATCTTAGAGGGAAAGCTGTCAGTTTTTCATCATTGAGTATGATGTTTGCTGTGGATTTTTCATATATATTTTATCATGCTGAGAAAATTTGTTTCTATTCCTACTTTTCTATGTGTTTTTTTTAAAAAAATTAATGAAATATTTCACTCATACATGAACATACATAAATAGTAATACATTAATATAAAATATAGCAATAGTTGTGAACCTCCAAACAAACATACATAACATCATACAGGGCTCTCATACCTCACCCTACCACCAATACCTTGCATTGCTGTGAAACACTTTTAACTAATGATAAAAGAGCATCCTCAAAATATTACTACTAACCAAAGTATTTTCCCCCAACCCACCCTATGACTATTATTATTTTTATATCATTTATAGATGAACATACATAAACAATAAGTGTATAGTAAAGTTGTGAACTTACAAAGCAAACATTCATAACATCATATAGGGGTCTCATACATCAACCATCCATCAATACCTTACATTGTCGTGAGATATTTCTTACAAATTATGAAAGAATATTGACAAAATCTTACTACTAATTATAGTCCTTATCTGACATTTGGTGTATTTTTCTCCCAAACCACCCTATTATTATTTTTTTAATATATTTTTATGACAGAAGTTGTAAACTTACAAAACAATCATGCCCATGTGCAGAATTTCCAAACAACACCCCTCTATCAACACACCACACCCCGGTGGAATATTTGGTACAGATTATAAGATATCATCTTATTATGACTAGGTCCACAGTGTATATTTGGCACACATTTTCCATACTTCCCCATTATCCACACAGTACATCTTTGGTATAGATGCAAGAATATTACATTATTACTGTTAACCACAGTCCATAGGTCACTCCAGTTGTATTTTTCCCATGCTTCTCCACATTCCCACCACCCTACAGTACTGATGTACATCTGCTCTAGCTCACAAAGGACACTCTTGCATCTGTACCATCAACCACAATTTTCATCCACCGCTGGGTTTACTGTGCTATTCAGTCCCAGATCATTCTCTAGCTTTCTGTCAATTGGCATTTACATACCTAGACTACCCTTTACAGCCACATCCCCATTTATAAACCAGCAGTAGTAACAATAGTAATAATGTGTTACCATCAACTCTGTACATTTCTACACTTTTATAGTAAAGCTAATTAAAGTTTCTACATACATTAGATATCACTAGTCCATCTCAGTCCTGCTCTTACCTCCTTTAAGAATCCACCACCTACCACCAGGTCTTAAAGATATATTCCTATATTTTCTTCTAGGGGCTTTATGGTTCCTGCTTTCATATTTAGGTTTTTTATTCATTTTGAGTTCATTTTTGTAAAAGGTGTCAGATAAGGGGTTTTCTTTCCTTCTTTTGCTATGGATATCCAGTTTTCTCAGCACCATTTGTTGAACAGACTGTTCTGGGTAGATTTGACAGGCTAGTCAAAAATCACTTGACCATAGATGTGAGGGCCTGTTTATGAACCATCAATTCTGTTCCATCGGTCAATGTGTCTGTCTTTATGTGAGTACCATGCTGTTTTTACCACTGTAGCTAAGTAATAGCATTTAAAGTCCAGAACTGAGAGTCCTCCAACTTTGCTTTTCCTTTTTGAGATGTTTCTGGCTATTCAGGACCACTTACCTTTCCAAATAAATGTGATAATCATGTTTTCCATTTATTTAAAAAATGCTGGTGGAATTTTTATCGGGATTGCATTGAATCTGTACATCAATGTGAGTAGAATTGACATCTTAATGATATTTGTCTTGCAATTCATGAGCATGGAATGTTCTTCCAATTATTTATGTCTCTTTTGATTTCTTTTAACAATGAGTTGTAGTTTTCAGAATACAAGTGCTGTACATCGTTGGGTAAGGTTATTCCTGAATATTTGGGTTTTATCTGTTTATTTTATTTTCACCACTCTTTTGACACTTTTAGTTACTTTTATTGATAAAATCTTCTTTTCTAGACTCTCTTCCAGGCCTCTCTCTCTCTTCTTTTCTTTTTAGGCTGTAGCACATCCTTTAGTATTTCCTGCAAAGCAGGTCTCTTGGTTATAAAGTCTCTTAGTTTCTGTTTATCTGTGAATATTCTAACCTCACCTTCATTTTTGAAAGACAATTCTTGCCGGTTATAAGACTTATGGCTGGAAGTTTTTCTTTTGCAGTACCTTAAATATATCATACCACTGTCTTCTTGCCTGCATAGTTTCTGGTGAGAAATCAGCACTTAATCTTATTGGGTATCTCTTCTATGTTATGCATGGCTTTTCTCTTGCTGCTCTCAGAATTCTCTCTGTCTTTGGCATTTTAGAATGTGTCTTGATCTATTCGGATTTTTTTCGGATGGGAGTATGTTATGCTTCTTGGACATGGATATCTATGTTTTTCAATAGGGTTGGGAACTTTTTTCCCATTATTTTTTCAAATATTATTCTGCCCCTTTTCCCTTTTCCTCCTCTTCTGGGACACCCATGACACACATGTTTGCACATCTCTTGCTGTTGTTTAGGTTCCCTGAGACCTTGTTCAAGTTTTTCCAATATTTTCATCTGATCTTTTGTATGTTCACTTTCAGAGGCCATTTCTTCAAGCTCACCAATCCTTTCTACTGCATCCTCAAATCTGCTATTATGATTCCAGTGTATTTTTAATTTCATTTATTGTACCTTTCATTCCCATCAGATCTGCTATTTTTCTATGTATGCTTTCAAATTCTTCTTTGTGTTCACCCAATGTCTTCTTAATACCCTTAATCTCTTTAGACATCTCATTGAGTTTTTTAGGGAGATTTGTTTGAACATCTATGATTAGGTGTCTCAATTCCTTTACATCATCTGGAGGCTTATTTTGTTCCTTTAACTGGACTATATCTTTCTGTTTCTTGGTGTGGAGTGTAATTTTTTGTTGGTGTCTTGACATCTATCTTAGTAGATGTATTTATTCTGGGTGTAGTTTCTCTCCTTAGTTTAGGGCTTTCTTGCCCTTTCTCTCTTGCTGGTTGTGTAGTAGGAGCCAAGGATGTAGTTGGTGCTATAAGCTGTGGAGGCTCAAGCTGCTGTCACTGCCCCAGGGACCAATGAAGCTTCTCCCAACTTTATCCTTTGCCAGGGGTAGGGACAGAGCCACAGCTGTGTGGAAAAATCCAACATTATGCAGGCCTAGACTGTAGGTGCCCAGAGAGACTGATGAAGCTTCATGCCCCTTTGTCCCCTTCCTGGGGTGGGGATGGAGTTGCAGGTATGGGCATCAATCTATGCAGTGCAGGTCCAAGGTGACTGCAGTTGCCCTGGTAGACTTCCAATTATTTAGTCTGTGCCAGCCAAATGTACCTGCAGTTACCTGGATAGGCTGGTGCAGGCTCCACCAGCTTCCTCCCTGCTAAAGGTGAGGCTGAAGCCTAGTTCAGGGCTGCAGGCTGATCTGGGTGAAAGAAACTAGTCTCTAATGTCACTTTGATTTTCAGTCAGCCCGGCTTCCCCTCATGCTGGGGGTGGAGCCAAAATGGCAGCTACCGGCCTCTTTCTGACTTGGACAGGTTCAAACTTTAGCTGTTCTTAGGGTTATACTTTAGCCAGCCGAATTCACTAATCAGTAGCTGAAATCAGTGGCCAACTGTCTCTCCCTCCCCCGTTTTTGGGAAACAGAGCTTCCAATACCTGCCACAGAATAGCTCCTGGAGTGGCTTGCGCTGCCAACATACGATGATCACTGGCCTCTGTGGCGTGGCCTTTAGTTTCCTGGAGAGGCTGGCGCAGCTCCCCCCAGCTTAGTCCCTGCCCGAGGTGGCCCTGGGGCTTAGGCTAGAGCTGCAATCTGATCTAGGTGGAAAGAAGCCAGTTCCTACCAGCACTGTGATTTTCAGTCAGCCCCACTTCCCTTCGTGTCAGGCACGGAGTTAAGATGGTGGCTTCCAGCCTCTTTCTGACTTGGACAGGTTCAAACTTAAGCCGTTCTTGTGATTAAACTTTAGCCTGCCAAATTTACTAATCAGTAGCTGAAGTTGGTGCCCTCAACTCTCTCTTCCTCCCCCATTTTTGGGAAGTGGAGGTTCCAATTCCTGCCACAGAACAGCTCCATAGGTGGCTTGTGCCTCCAGTGGAGGATGGGCACTGGCCTCTGTGGCATGGAGGGCTCTACTTACAAATCTTCTCTGCAGATGGGCAGTCTCCTCCTTCCATTCTTTCAGGGATATTGCAGGATGCTCTTCTGGTCTCCTGGAGCCCCCAAACAGGTGCTTTAGATAGCTCTGGGTGATTATAAGCTGCCCTGTAGCAGGAGCTGATTCTAGGAGCTCCTTACTCTGCCTCCATCTTGCTGGTTGTTCTATGCATTTTTAAAAGGAAGGGGTGCTGGATTTTGTCAAATGCTTTTTTTTTTTTTTTTGCATCAATTGTGATGATCATGTGGTTTTTTTTACCCACTTCGTTCTGTTAATGTGCTGCATTATATTAATTGATTTTCTTATGTTGAACTACCCTTGCATACCTGGGATAAATTCCAGCTGATTAACCTTTTAATATGCTTAAGGATTGGATTTCCTAGTGTTTCGTTGAAGATTTTTGCATCTATATTCATAAAAGATACGTTAATTTTCTTTTCTTTTGGTATTTTTATGTGGTTTTAGTATGAGCATGATTTTTGCCTTATAAAATGAGTTAGGGAATGTTTCCTCTTCTTTGGTTATTTGCAAGAGCCTAAGCAGGACTGGTGTTAATTCTTGGAATGTTTGGTAACGTTCCCCTGTGAAGTCATCTGGTCCTAAGCTTCTCTTTGTTGGGATGACTTTGATTCTGATCCAATCTCTCTAGTAGTTATTGGTTTGTTGAGATCTTCTATTTCATCCTAAGTCAGTGTAGGTAGTTTTGTGTGTTTCTAGGAATTTATCCACTTCATTTAGGTTTTCTAATTAGTTGGCAAAAAGTTCACAGAATCCTCATATAGACCTTTTTGTTCAGTGGGATCGGTAGTAATATCCCCCCTTTCTTCTAATTTTAGTTATTTGGTGTCTTCTATCTCTCTCTTTTTTCTTTCATCACCCTCTTCACCTATCTAAAGGTTTGTCAATTTTATTGATCGTTCAAGAAACCAACTTTTGCTTTTGTTGATTCTATTTTTTCAATTCTCTATTTCATTTATCTCCAATCTAATCTTTGTTTTCTCCTTCCTTCTACTTGCTTTGGTTTTAGTTTGCGCTTCTTTCTCGTTCTTCCAGTTTTGAGGTGAGGTAGCTGATTTGAAATCTTTTTTCCTTTTTAAATTTTTACAGCTGTAATTTTCCCTCTCAGCACTGACACTGCTGCATCATGAAAGTTTTTATATGCTGTGTTTTCATTTTCATTCACCTCAAGATATTTCCTAATTTTCTTTGTGATTTCCTCTATAAACCACTGCTTTTAAAAGAGTATGTTGTTTTAATTTCTACATATTTGTGAGTTTTCCATTTCTCGCTGTTATGATTTCTAGCTTCATTGCATTTTAGTTGGAGAAATATATTGTATGTCTTCAATATTGTGAATTTATTGAGACTTGTTTTGTGACCTAACATAGGGTCTGTCCTGGAGAATGATCTATGTGCACTTGAGAAGAATGTATACTCTGTTGGGTGAAGTGTGCTATATATGCCTGTTAAGTCTAGTTGGTTTAGATTATCATTTCAGTCTTTTATTTCCTTATTGATCTTCTGTCTAGATGTTCTATCCATTATTAAAAGTGGGGTTTCAACATCTACTATTAATGTAAAACCAACAATTTTTCCCTTCAAATTTGTTGGTATTAGCTTCATTTATATTGGGGCTCCTCTGTTAGGTATGCATGCATCTATAATTTTGTCGTCTTGTATAACTGGCCCCTTTACCAGTATATATAATATCCATTTTTGTCCCTCAAAACAGTTTTTGACTTAGTCTATTTTATCTGATATTAGTATCAGCTCTTTTTTTGTTACTATTTGCATGGTATGTATTTTTTCCACCCTTTCACTTTCAACCTTGTGGCAGTTTGAGATTATTTATGATTCCCCAAAAGAGAGACTGTTTGTAAACTGGTCTGTTCCTCTGGGTGTGATACCCTGATTGTATTAGATTCAGCTGAGATGTCTTTGATTAAATTATGTTAAAATTAGAGCTTTGATCTGACCAGTCAATAGGGTGTAACTCAGAGTTGAGTCCCCACCCCCTTGGTGGGTTGATATAAATGGACACTCATTCAAGAAAACACATGGAAGAGGAGATAGTCCTGTCATGTTTGATCCTGGGGCCCTGGGCAGAGATGAGCCATTTGCCTGAGAGTTTGCAACTGAGCAGCTGATAAGGCCTGGAAAGAAATGATCCCTATACCATACTGATATAGGAAACCCTGAGATAAGCCCTATGCCAGCCTACAGCTGAGATCTGAAGAAGCTGGGCCCATGGAGCCTTAAGAGGAAGGAGTGATCAGGCAGAGATCACCTGCCATCTTGCCTCAACACATGGCAAGAGACTTTGGTGAGAAAGCAGCCTTGAGCTGGACTCTTTAGGGTCTTGTAACTGTAGGTGTTTACTCCTAATAAATACCCTTTATAGAAGCCAACAGATTTCTGGTACTTTGCATCAGCACACCGCTTTGCCTGACTAATACAAACCTACTTATGTCTTTGAATTTAATGTGAATCTTGTGACAACATATAGTTGGGTCATGCTTTTTAATTCATCTTGCCAATCTCTGCCTTTTGACTGGAGAGTTTAGTACATTTATTTTTAAATTAACTACTGATAATGCAGGATTTTCTTTTGCCACTTTGCTATTTAGTCTTCATAAATCTTACAATATTTTTTGTCCCGCAATTCTTCCATTAATGCCTACTTTCATATTTATTTTATTTTTACATTGTACCATATTGAGTTCATTATCATTTTTTTTTCAGGATGTAATGTTTATATACTCTATGGTTACCACGAGGCAAAAATTTAACATCCTAAATATGTTAACCACCACAATTGATTTGATACCAACTTGATTTCCATAGCATATACATATACTGTTCCTATACTCCTCCCTCCTCCATCCCGTTTTTTTTTTTTTTTTTTTGGTTCTTATATATTTAGAAATTATTGAATGTCTAAATACATAGACTTATTACTACTCCTTACGTATTTGCATTTTAGCCCCTATAGGAAGTAAGAAGTAGAATTGAACATATAATGGCACTGGCATTTATAATTACCCATATGGTTGCCATTACTGGTGGTCTTTATTTTGTTATACCACTTTTAACCACTGTCTAGGGTCCTTCCCATTCTGTCTGAAGAATTGCTTTTAGCATTGCTTGCAGGGCAGGTCTAATGGTAATCAACGTCTTCACTGGGTTTGCTTGGGAATGTCTTAATCTCTCTCTTCTTTTTGAAGGAAAGTCTTCCTAGATATAAAATTCTTGGTTGGTGATTGTTTATTTCTCAGCAATTTAAATATTTCAACCCACTGCTTTTTGCTTCCATTGTTTCTGATGAGAAATAGGCATTTAATCTAATTGGGACTCCCTTATACATAATATGTTGTTTTTCTCTTGCATTTTTCAGAACTCTCTGCTTTACCTTTTCATTGAAATTTGATCAGTATGTGATAGGGTGTATTTCTATTCAAGTCTGGCCTGTTTGTTGCTTTGTAGGCTTCTCAGATGTGCATAGTTATGTCTTTTGCTAAGTTTGGGAAAGTTTTCTGTCATTATTTCTTTGAATATTTCTTTTGTCCCTAACTCTCTTCTCTTTCTGGGATTTCTATAATGTGTACATGGGTGCACTTGATGGTGTATCAGAGGTCTCTTAGGCTTTTCATAATTCTTTTTTCTTCTCAGTCTGACTCATTTCAACTGTACTGTCTTTGAGTTCACTGACTGTTTCTTCTGCCAGCTCCAATCTGCTACGGAAACCCTCCTGGACATTTTCACTAGCTCTGTTTTGTTTCTTTTTAAAATTTCTTTCTTGAGATTCTCAGATTGTTTCTTCCTTGTTTTCTTGATACTCTTTAGTACTTTCTCTATATTTCTAATATTCTTAAAGGCTTAAAATCTATGATTATATAAAATACTGGCAAATTCGGTACTGACTGCTTCATTTGAATAGTAATCTTAGTAATTAAAAATAGTAATCAAATTTTATCAATTGTATTATAGACTCACTTTAAATCCCGATAACATTCAAGAAACACTATAAGGGGAAGCGGCTGTGGCTCAATCAGTAGGGCTCCCGTTTACCTCCTGGTGAAGGCAAGCCCGCCCGCACGGTGTGGTTAGCTGACCCAGTGAGCACAAGCAGCAAGGGGGGGATAAATGAATAAATAAATAAAATCTTTAAAAAAAAAACAAAAACAAAAACAAAAACAAAAAAAGAAACACTGTAAGTTTAACCTTGGGACATTTTCACAAGACTCACACAAACATCTGTTACCCACAACACAGCTGTTTACCCCAAAAGTAACTTTACTTCATTCTAAGAATATTCAGAGTTTATGTTTTTAATTACACTTGAATCTTATTCACCTGTAGCATATCCTGTTATCCTTCTTCTAACTCCAATCCACAACTAAAACAATTTGTTTTCTATGTTCCAAAAAAAAAAAAAAGACTATCCTATCTCCTGATACCTTAAACTATTAAGAGAATCAAGGTTAAGATAGCTATGTTTTTTATTCTTCTTTTTTCCCCACATTAAGGTCTTATAGGGGAAACCATACCCACTTCACACAAAACCTTGCCAGAGATAGTCAAAGTAGAGTAAAAGCTATATATTGAAATTCAGTAATCAATAAAAAAGGGAAAATTACAATTTAGAATAACAACAAAAATTACACTAATAGGAAATAGCTAGCATACTATTTTGGGAGTCAATCATATATTTTAAAATTAAGGTCTTTCAAAAGTCTTAATATTTACTGTCAGGAAAGAAAATCCATTTGATAGAACGCAGCTTCAGTTTGCACTTTTCAAACCATCAGTATTGTAAAGGATACTCAGGACGAGAATAATATGTGACTCTGCCACGAATTGAGCCTGGCTGCTCCCATGAATATAGCTCTATAAAACAAGACAAAGAAACAAAAATTACAATCTGGGAAATTTTGTAGCTTTATGTCATGAAGATAAATAATGGACAAATCTAATTAAGCCCCTAGTTATAATTCTTTAGTTAACTGGAAATAGATGAAAATGTTGGTTGATAGTACTGTATTATCTGTATATTACGCTGTAGAAAGCAATTTAATATCAAAAGCAAACTTAATGACAGTAGTTAAAGAATTTATCACAAACAGATATGCACAACATAATGATTCTTCCAGAGTTACTGAGAAATGTACTCGACAGCTTACGATATAAATTAGAACAAATTATTTTTTCTGATTATTCTTTGTCCTTTAAAATTAGCCACAAAGAAACTGTCAAATGTCAAAACACTACATTTCATGTGTTTGTGGCTTTTATGGACCCCAGAAAAATCATGTCCATAGAGTTAATCCATTTCCGTGGGTGTGGACCTATTGTGGGTGGGACCTTTTGATTAGATGATTTCAGTTAGTGGCCTTTTGATTCCATTACTTCAGTAAGGTGTGACCCAGGGTAGGTCTTAATCTTATTACTGGAGCCCTTTAAAAAGGGAATGAATCTGGAGAGGGAAAAAAGTCCCAGAAGGAGAGAGAAAGCCAGAGGAACCCAGAAGCAATGAAACCTGGAAGAGAAGAGAGCCTTTAGGAAACTGCCATATGCCTTGCCATTTGAGAGAGGAGTCCAAGATTGTGGGCAGCTGGGGAGAAAGTATAGCCTGATGAAGCCTTGATTTGGACATTTTCATGGCCTCAGAACTGTAAGCTTATAAATTAGTAAATCCCCATTGTATTGCATTTCAGCAGCTTAGAAGACTAAAATACGATGTTATCAAAGTTTTTAAAATAAGGAGTTAGCTTTATAAATGCATTCATTTTATTATAACATTTTAATTTATTTTTCCCACAAATAGTTATTATCCTAATTTTTACCCCATGGAGAAATGTATAAACTTTTCTATATCTAGGATGAACTATACTAATTGATAAGTCAATTAAAGAATATCTGACACTAATCTCCATCTAGACTATTACTTCTAAAAAACTGGTTCATACAGTATTTCTGTTGTTAATCTCTCTTATGAAAGTTAATTGCTATGCAGTTTTAAATAACAGTCCTTTTCTAGGTTTTTAATTTATTTAAAAAAATACAGAAAGAAATATACCTTAAATTATAAATCAATACCCTCAATTTTACTTCACTTATAAAGCATAAATATATCATTTTAAAGGACCAAAGTGGCTTGATGTGGCTTGTTCAGCATTTTTCTTTGTTTATTTCTGACAGTAGGTATGGCTGAAACCATGTGTGTTTTTAACTAGGAATCATAAGATTATTTGTTCCTGGCCTTACCCCTTGACAAGTCACTCAATCTCTCAGAAATTGAGAATAAAAGTAGGTAATGAATTAGATAATTCTAAGGTCTTTGTGAATTATAGAGCTGTCTTTGTTTTGTCATCAATCCTGTCTTGGTATTTGCATGAAAAGGCTGTTCTCTATATCCTGGTCTAAATGATCTCTGTTTCCACCTCTAATTGCTCAGTAATTCATTGGACAACTGCCTTATCTGAAGATGTGCTTAAACGTATCCTTTAAACATAGTTTCAGGCAAACTGGCTAACAAATAGCCATTTCTGGTTCACATACACTATAGCTGCTGAGGAATTCTCTAATATTGTTTTCTTCTATCCATTTTTCTCTTTCCATTTAGATGTCCCTATATGGAAAAACATACACTATTGAAATTAATACTCCAGCAACTACCTAACCACTTAATATTTGTAACATTAATAATAATGTGATTTTTGTGACAATAATAAAAAATAATATGTAGCAAAACAAATTCAAAAAGTATAATTAATGTTTGACATCATGTCAAGTCTGAATAGAAACTGAAGCACTAAGGCCTAAGAAACTAAAGTTTATTCTTCAAAAAATTATAAATGCAAGGATCATAACAAATACAACCCTAACAATAATAGCTTGACAAACTTGACATGCATTCATTTTGTGTAAGACACTTAAAAGTGTTACATGCAGTATTTCAGTTAATTCTAATAGTCTTACAAGGTACTCATTTTTATTACTGTCATTTTATAAATGGCTAACTGAAGCTGTTCAGTTATTTATAAATATATTAATATACAGTGCTGGATAGTATGCCACATTTCATACAAAACCTACAAGGTAGTTTCCCTATCTTAAAATCACAAATGTAGAGAAGCAAAACTTCAGACATTTTTTAAGCAGGATTTTTTTTAAATCAAACTTTTGTCAAGGCCACCAATTTGCTAAATCCAAAGATTATATCTCAATTTTACCTTGTTCAATCTATCTGAAGAAACTGTTGTTTTTTTCATATTATTTCCTTCACTTGACTTCAGTGGCTCCTCTTGCACTGGATGTTTGTTCTCCTCGTTCTAACTCTAACTCCTGCAGTGTGTAAGAGTTCTGGCTTAACTAAGCCTCTTCTCTATCCTCCCTAACTTTCCAGTGTTCCCATGCAATCCCATGGCTTTAAGTATCACCGCTATACTAACGATTAACAACTTTTTATCTCTAGCCTGGTTCTGTTCCATTTCAGACTTGTATATTCAGTGTATATATCCCCATCATGGAAGATACATCCACCTCCACTTGGAATTCTAAAAGGAATCTAAAACTCAAAAGGTCATATCCAAACTCTTGAGCAGCCCCCCTTTCTAGCCTAGAATTTGATTCTCTCCTATCTCAGTAAACAGCAACAACATTTTTTCCAGTTGGGAAGTATTCTTGCCTTCTCATTCCTTCCTCTCTGAATTTTACTAATTCTGATCAGCGGGGGAAATATCAGAAACTAATGATAATTTAGCCATAAATATATAGCAACTTGTATTTGTGAGCTACGAACAAACTGCTGCCCGCCCCACCCCCCACCGCCATCCCTTCTTTCCTTCCATTCAAACTGTACAGCCAATCATTCAGAAAATATTGTTGGTTCTACTTTCGAAATCTACCCCAAATCCACACACTTGTCAACACCTCCAGGAGGAAGTGGCCTGAGGATTAACTGCCTGGTCCAAATGGACATCATCTCTTGCACAGATTATTGCAATAGTCCCCTTTATTCTGCCTTGCTCTCTTCCGTGCCTATTTGCCAGTCAAATGAGTCCTGTTAAAACGAGTCAGATCCTAGGTTTACCCTGCTCATTACCCTTCAAAGCTTTCTCAAAAGTGTGAGAAAAATATCAGATCAAGAAATCCATTTTCCAGTCAGAACATCAAAGAACCTATATATCTCAATCCAATTTAGAAATACACTTAAGTTTTAAATAAAAAATTCATCCTTGCAGACGTATTTCTTTCTAACCAATCTATAGCACTTGTTGCTTATTTCTTGTATACATGAGGCAGAGTAAAGGCTTTGAAAACAGTCTTGAATGCTGTGTTAACCTGAACCAAAAATTATCTCATCTTTAAAAGATGAAGAGGTAAATATTCCTCAAAATAATGTTCTAAAAATCAAGTAAAATGTCATAGTAAGTAATTAGCATGCACAGCACCTGGATTTCTCTGTAGTAAATAATAAAGAATAGAAAAATTATTTAAAAATCTCTACTCCTAACAAATTGTTTATATCTTCTAAACACTAAATGACATGCTTAAATGTCATTCAGAGATCTATTTTATTTTCCCAGGTGAATTTAGTAAATTGAACTGACATTTTTAAAAGATGATATTCAGGAGCCTGTGGGAACATTTGCCTTTTGTCCATCTTCTTTAGTCATCATAAACATCTCAAGACCAGATAGTCCAAGGGACTCCAGGATTTAATGAACTAGGATTCATTCAAGATATGATTACTGAACAATCATTTTGCATTAGACACGGATGTAGGCAATAGGGGTCCAGCTGTAAACAAAACGTAAAATAAAGCCTATGTTCTCAAGGACCTCACACACTCAAATCCTAAGTTACAAGAGCACATTTTGCCTGCTAAACCCTACAGAGACATCACTGGAACACACTAAAGCCATAAGAGCAAAGCCAAGAGCAGCAAGGACAGAAAGCGCTCCAGAGGTCTTAGTATTGAACTTAGGTTCTTTTCCCTTACGAGGCCACCTGTAAAGCAAAGACTTCCTTAAATTAAGGTTGAACTCTTAAAAAAAAAATCCATATTACCTGATGCCTCTACTTTCAAAATCCTTTGAAAGAAGAAACACTGGGTAATGAGTTCATTTACATCCTTGGAATGATGTTGATTTCTCTTTTCCCTCTCTGATTTTTACTAACTCTGATCAGTGGGGGAAATATCAGTGACTAATGGTAAATTACCCCAGTATATATTCAACTTGCATTTATAAGTTATAGACAATGTGTTTGCAGATCAGATGAATAGTCCAGGAGAAAATGTACATGTCTTTGATACTGGCTAGGGATCTATTGTTTCCAAAGATACAAATGTTTTTACAAACCATCAATATACATGTTCATTTGTCTTTTCCACTGAATATTTCCTAGAGCATATGAACCAAAATCATATGAAAAGAATGTTTCATAAAAATCAGTTTATCAGAAAGTATGATGACTTACTTACAGCCTAATTTATTTTGAAGAAAAATTAGATGATTTGAAGTTTGTATGTGATATATAAAAAATAGTATTTTCTTAATTTCAAGTAACATACTTGAGAGTGAAAAATCATGTATTTTGTTTAATAGAGTGGTTCTAATACCTCTTACATACAGTATCAGAAAATGAAATGGAAACTAATATACTATGTGTCAACAGAAAAAATTTCATTCCATTTAACTTTTACCTAAATTCTTGGGGAGATTATACCACCAAGGCAGCTATTATAATGAAAAGCAAATTGAATGCGAGTCAGGAGTCTTGGTTTTTTACTGCCAATATTATCCTTTCGATTTAAGAAACTAGATGTTTATCTTGGTCACTTCAATCATGTGGGTCTCAGTTACCTAGTTTGTCAAATAAAGAAACTGAAATTGGTTGCATCAAGGAAGCAGTATAGTGTACTAGTTTATGCAGTGTGCCTCAAGTGTGACCATGAAGAAATTACTCTAGCTTCAAGTTGCTGAGCTGCATAATGGGAACAATAAATGTGAAAAGTGAATTAGATGACCATGCAAAATACTTTGCTTACAGGGTTTTAGACTTGATGCTATCAATATTATTATTATTACTCATCTAAGATTTTCAAGCGAGCTTTAAATTTTTACTCTTAGTCATCAGATTCATAGATGGTAAAACTAATAGCCATTGACTTTTGCCTATTGTTAGTAAATAACAATAGTAAGACTAGATCTGGGTTAAATTCTCTTGTCAGTGAACGATTTGTGTGTGCATGCATCTTAAACTTCTCTTATAAAGTCCTTTACCTATCAAACTGATATTAAAATTATCAATCTTGAAAGCAAAAGATATAAACAACCAACCTGTTTGATGAGCCCTAACAAAGACTGCTTCAGATAAATGGGCTTTGGCGCAAAACCAAATATTAACATAAAGAGTACAAAAAATTGCTCAATAATATACAGAAGTCAAGCCATAACACTTTTGAAGACAATCATACATGGGGTTCAAATTAATTGTCACGTTTCTTATAGTATTTGATAAAATAAATGCTGGTATGTGTTTGCTTTGGCATTAAGTTCCATACTAAAAGAAATAAAATAAAAATGAGCTTGGCCCAATCCCAGAGAGATTTTAAATTTTGATTATTTTTTTAAATGTCATTTATGTAAAAAGGATCATTTATCACATCAAGAAAATGGTAAATGAGTGAAACTACAATTTGATACTGCTGGGTGTTATCCAATGCCAAAAATGTCCCAAGGCACTTCCGGTCCCTTCTCTCATTGATGATTGAAAAATGAACAAACAGCTAGAGAAATCAATGCTGTGATTATCTTTCACTATCTACATGAATAATTTTGTGTTGGGGACGATAATGGCAGCATATAATAATCACCCTCAGCAATGCCGGCAACTTGGAACACGGCTGCCTGGGTTGAAACAACAACAGCCTAAGCTAATTAGCCTTCTTCCCGGAAGCCTTAGGCAGTTCCCGCCCAAAGCCCTAGCAACTTGCGCCGAAAGCACTAACCCCTCCCTAGCAACAGCGACCGCCAATCATAGACCGCCACCCCTTCTCCCCTGAGAGCATATATACCCTGCCTTTTCAATAAACTTTTGCAGCTTGATCAGAATCCTGTCTTGCTGTCATTCTTCGTGTCTCTTGTCCCGTATCATTCTTCCCTCGTATGAGCTGGAGCCCCAGGTTAACTGTCCCGCAGGCCGGGACAATTTTGGTCCATTTTCTGGCCCCCTCCTTGCATACATTGTGAAAAAGTACCGCTGGGAATCATTTTAGTCTGTTTCAGTCCCTTATTCACTACCTCCTAGTACAAGGACAACAGACAAATGAAATCTAAGAAAATCTTCTAAGTGATTATCTATCATGACTCTGTGATAGAATTATTGCAATAGCAAAAAAGGAAAGACAATAAGTCACTGTCAACATCAAAGTAGAATATAGGATGAAAATATTGTATTTTCTTTGACAGCACTTCAAGAGGTCAAAAGTGTTGCCTCAATACTTTAAATAAACTTGTCTTTGGAATTCATCTTGGCATTTAAGATCTGCCAGTAGAAGAGCCATAGCTGTCCTGATCAAAACATATATGAAATGAGGGATTCATTTTTCTGTGTACGACAGAATCAATCAATTCTACTATGTTATTTTAAATAAATGAGATGGCATTTCAAAATTTATCAGCTAATAGGAAGTAGTCATATGACACTCTAGCCCTGAGTCTTTGTGTGCTAAGGTACCCAGAATACAAATATGAAGTAATCTATCTTTATTATTTCCTTTACAGTTTCTTTCTTGGAATACTAGTGTTCAGAAAAGAATACTTTTGAACTGTTAAGACAAGATATTCTATTTCATGAAGTGTTAAAATTAATATAAATACTTAAAGGTGTTCTATGAACTTGCCACTCTAGTCGTAATGCTGCTTAAGATGGAACCAATTACCTGATCTTTACTAAAAGCAAAGTATCAAAAAAAAAAAAAAAAAAAAAAAGTGAAGGAAGGTAGGAAAGGAAGGGAGATCAGGGAGGGTAGGAAAGAAGCAAGCCTACTTTTGAATACGTGGCAAAAGAAGTATCATGAATAACCACTGTCACTGCGCAGAACAAGCTGAAATCCCAAGATACCTATCACTCTTACACCTTAATAAAAGGTTTCTTCATTTCTTAATAATTACAAATTTCTAGCCCTTTCCTTGGGGTCTTCTTTTTACTCATCAACCCGTATCAGCTTCTCTGAGGCAGCATGAGTTATTGCCTAGGCTTCAGACCATACAACAGATGTGATTAGATAACACAATAGCTAGGCCAAGTCCATCTGGATTTGCTTGAAAGAAGAGGAATAAGCAGGTGCTATCTATATGCAGGAGGTAAAGAATATCACTGTGTTTGGAATCCCCAGATGATGCATGTATCTAGTGCTTGAAAATCCAAAAGCTCTTTATTAAATATTTGGCTTAAACTCAAAAACGATTGCACTGAGATATAAAATAAAACAATTCAATGATAAACTTTGATTACCCCTGTCAGTATCAGTAATAAGCCACTGCTCACTCGTTACCTGAAATCTATGGATGTCTTTCAGCCCTGTTAAAGGTGAACTTATTACATGATCTGTTGGGAAGTGTGAAACTCTTATCTGCCCCAGTCACACTTGCTTCAAACAGGGCTGTTTCAGTTTTTATTATCCTATTTAAGGACCAAAACAGTTGATCTCTCAACCTAGGTCACTGGTTCTCAAAGGAATTCTCAAAATTGTGTGTGCATGAAATTCATCTGGGATGGCTTGTTTAAAAAACAGATTTTCAAACTCTACATCCAGATGTGAATTCAATAGAGCTGTGGTAGAACCAGAAATTTGCACTGTTTATGAGCTGCAAGCCATGCCTACATTTGGTGGGAGGCTGTATGGAAGAGGAGAAATGTCTACTATCGTAAAAGCTGTCAGAAAGGCTACATATTCAGAGAAAACATCTTACTGGTTATGAACTGAGTTTGTTTTTCACAATTAATGAACTGCTATTGTCAACAGCTGTAGTGGTTTACAGCTCCACAGGGGCAAGTCTGTATTAAGGGAGCTGGCAGCAAATTGGGCCCAAGCAGCAGAAGAAACGACCTGAGGCGAATCAGGTGAGCCACGGATACCACCAAGGCATAGCTCTATAAATGCAGAATTCAGCCACCCTGTCCAGTATTCTGGTAGGTTTTCCAGAATACAGTAAGAAACATGGTGAAAGTTACTGGGAGGCAGAAACAGAGACTACTGGAAACAGAAGAACAAAATGGTGGTTTGTAACTTCTAACCAGGGACTAGAAATTTTTCCAGGCCCCTAAAATTCAAAACCTGACAGTAATAGCTACTGGGGCTTTCATAATTAAACGGAGCCCTTGTTGCATCTTTATCTCCCCCACCCTAAGTGGGGTTCTGCTTATAATAACGTGCCTAGTTAAAAGTGCCTGTGCTGGTCTGAGTCTCTTCTGGGTCCCAGAAAAATCCTGTTCTTAGAGCGATACCATTCCTGTGCCTGTAATCCCATTGTAGGGGGGCCTTTTGATTAGAGCATTTCATTTAAGGGCCTTTGATTACAATGCAGGACCCAGGGTGGGTCTTAATCCTCTTCCTGGAGTCCTTTATAAACTGAGGACTAAAAAGATACAGACACAGGAAAAAAGCTGTAGTGACAGAGAGAAGCCCCCAGGTGTTGATGAACTGAGAGAGAGAGAAGCCACAGATGAAGCAGCCGAAACCAAGACAAGCAGTCTCAGGGGAGAGGGGAGACAAGCGGACCCTGCCATGTGCCTGATGGCCCATGGCTGAGCTCAGGCAGAAAGTGAGCCTGGAGGAGAAGGCAGACTGGCAGAGCCACCATTATGCCTTGCTATGTGGCAGGAGTGCAGGATTGCCAGCACCTGACCTTCAGTGAGACAGCATCTGTGAGGATGCCTTGATTTGGACATTTTCACAGCCCCAGAAATGTAGGCTTTTCCCATTACAGAAGCCAACCCATTCCTGGTGTATTGCTACCAGCAGCTTTTAGCAAACTAGAACAATGGCTGCTAGAGGTGACCGTATGACTCAGCTATGGCAAGTTCACAGGTAACAAGTGCAGTCAGCTCAAGAGAGCTACTGGGTTTTTGATACCAAAGGACAGACTTGGCAAGCATGGACGTTTGCCCTTCTTCCTTCATCCTACTTGGAGCACAGATGTGAAACCTAGGAATACTGGTGCCGTTCTGGATCTCTTGATACATGGGAGGAATAAACACCATATTTATTTAAGCCTCAGTCAGGTTTCTGTTATATGAAGCCAAATGCAGTCCTAACTAATAAAATAAATACTTATAATGCAATGTACTGGTAGAGAAAAAAAACAAACAAACAATACTAGGGACACCCTAAGCAGAATATGCTGAAACAGTTGCCCCTCTCTAGAAGGTCAGCAAGTAAAAACAAAGTGTAGACCTGGAAAACATCTAGGATCATATAAAACAACCCTAGGTGCCAGAAAGTTAGTGAGACAGCTACTGGGGATAAACTTTGTTTAGAAAAGTACCTTTTACTTTTTAAACAAAACCAATAATATGATCACTGACAGACCTGCTTTTATCTATTATATTGTTTTAAAAAAAAAAAAAAGTTAGAGAAGCAGATGTGGCTCAACCAGGTGGGTGCCCGCCTACCACATGGTAGGTCCTGGGTTCAGGTCTTTGAACCTCCTAAAAGAAGACAAGCAGATGCCACAAGCCAGCAGATGCCACAGCCTGTGGTGAGCAGATGTGGCTCAAGCCATTGAGCACTTGCCTCTCCTGTGGTAGGTCTCGGGTTTGGTTCCCCCTGGAGAAGGTGAGCAAACAATGAGCAGACTGACAAGAGAACCATCGGGGGCGGGGCAGCGATGGGCAAATAAAGTAAATAAATGTCAATAAAAATAAGACAGCATAATAAGACGAAGTAATTTCTTCTGAGTGTAAAGCAAAAGTATAATAGGTTATTCTATGATTCACCTAATTTTATTAATTAGTATTTTGTTGGCAACGTATTTCTAGACTTATTGCTTTCATTTCTTAGTAACAGAAAAAAAACATTGAAATGCATAGTATAATTATTCTCATAGGATTCTTTTGTAACCTATAGTAATAAAAAGTTCAAAGTGAAAAATCATTTGTTATATTCTTTACCATTTTAAAAACCATCTGAAGAGCTGTTAACATAAGATATATTGAATATCTAATTCTACAGGGTGAATGCTTTTGTACTTGTCACATCAGATATATACAAAAAGTATCATCAAAATGTGTGTTTACTTTTTATCCTGGGGAAAAAGCAACTATGAAGGAAGATTAGTATTCTGTTATTATAAGTGTAAATCAAAAATAAAAGGAAAAAACTAATGTAGCTTAAAATTTTTATCATTCTGTGTTAAAAATAAAGTTGATAATTTTACATTACTAAATATTTTACATCTGTGAATAAGTCTAAGAAATGCATTAGGAACAGTATCTCTCTGCCTTAATCTAGCTTTGCCAATAAACTGAATGATTTTCCCCCCAGAAAAGCCATTTAACCTCTTTGTAATTCATTTTTCTGGTTCAGATAATTTTTTCCTTGCTTATGGGGCTATTATGAAATAAATAAGATGTTATTATGAAGCAAAGCCTATAAAAGGCATTTAAACAAAAAATAAACAAGAATCATTGTATTTCTTTGAAGTACAGTCTTTAAATTTTTCTTTTTTCTATGTGCCTGTTCACAATATTCTCTGTACTCACAGGATCATGCCTTTAGTTCTATCTATATTTAAGCATATTCACGTGGATTCCAAGTACCTTGAGTGGCCAGCCAATTATTCCTGAATAATGCATCTTTCAGCATATCTGTTAAATTGTATTTATTCATGGTCACTAGCTCACCGATTGTAATTCCAGCAAAACATTGCTGAATCTGCGTCCCATTACATCACGATGGATTATCTACTATGATAGTCCTTCTATCCCAGTACTTTGCAAGGCTATAGTTTACATATTGAAACTTCTCTTATATTGTCTCAAGAATGGTGTTTCCCCTAAAGTTCACCTAATGCCACCTGCTTTACAAGTCCAGTGCCATCCTTTTTCTCCATATGTCCAAGACTACTGTGTTCTGAGGAACAAGTCAGGGAAGCCACTGCCTCTAAACCTTGACTTGGAGACTTTCTCTTGACTTTTGCTGTAACACACAGTGTGACAGTCCCATGAAGGCAAGCTAAGGAATAAAAATGGCACTGATAGGGATTCAGACATAAGGACCAGTGCCACAGCTATGCAGTTTCTGAAGGAGTGACTGGCTGAGCCGACCTAACATTCCAAATGAAACCAAATTTTTGGTGTAATCTTCTATTTCTTTAAGCTTACTCTTAGAAGACTACAAAGCATACTTAATATACTGTCGATGTTAGTCCAGGTAAGTGAGAAGTCTTTGTATGCATAGCAGAACATCTGCCTCTACTGTAGGACCTCACAGCACTGAGTACAGCCATCTTCAACAGAGGAGCTTTGGCTCCAAACTGTGTTGCTGAGCTTGGACATGTTATTTAACCATCTGTACAATGGGGATAACAGAGAATCTATTTCATAAGGTTTTCATAAGCATTAAAGTTTTTAGAAAAGTGTGACAGAGTAAGCCTTCAGTAAGTATACGCTATTACTATTTTGGTTATTATATTTATTCCACAAATATTTACTGAGTGTATAACATGTGATAGGTACCTTCCCAGACACTTGATATAAAAGGTTGAATAGATCAAATATTCCTGGCCTAAAGGGCCTTACATTCTACTGTGTGTCTATGTGTGTGTGTGTGTGTGTGTGTGTGTGTAAGGACTGGAGGGAAACACTCTGAAAATAATATAAAATAAAGTGCATAGTATATTATAAAGTGCTAAGTGCCATGAGAAAAGAAAATGAGCAGAGTAAAGGGAATCATCAGTGTTGAGAGTTGGGGGCAGGCTGCAATTTAAATAGTGGGTGGGTATAGTACCACCACCAAAGAAAAGGTGGCATTTATTCAAACGATGGAAGCTGGTTAGCCATACTGGTTTTGGGGGAGCCAGATACAAGGCAGAGGAAATAATCCTTAGTGCAAAGGCCTTAAGGTAGAAAAGTGTTCAAGGAACAATAAGGTTTTTTTTTTTCTTTCTAAGTCAGAGACTCATGCTGGAGTTAAAAAAAAAAAAAAAATTACCGATTCTTAGTAAAACTGAACAAATTGAAAGAAAAGTTAAACCAGTGGAATAGAGAACAAGAAAATATATATTATTCATGCTAAGACAGAAATGTAAACTTGGAACATATTTGTTCAGTATTGAAATATCTGGTTTGAATTAAATCCAGATGCTTTGAGACAGCTCACATAATTCTTGATTGGTATAATTATTTTAGAACCATGTTGCTATCAACTCTAAAGTCTTTCTTTGATAATTCCAGGAGTTATAGTTTACCAAGAGTAATTACTATATAAAATGAAGTATTTGTATTACAAAGTAGAAATTTGAGGCAATTAAACATTTTGTGGCTGAAAAAAGCTATGAGAAGCAATTTGTATCACCCCTCTTTCTGTAGATGATGGCATAATAAATTCAGTAAACTTGGGGATTCAAAAATGAAAATTTCAAAACACAACAATTGCTTTTATTGTTATTCTTTTTATATAAATTTATTTTATAGGCTAATCATCCAAATTCTTTATAAATGTATTTGAGACAAAGGGCCAGGAAAAACAATTCTATCCTCATACTCCCTAAAATGGAGTACTTTCAGTAATAATATCACACCTGGAATCTGAAAAAATTAAGATGTACATGCAGTTCATGTACTATCTTCAAAACACCTTATACAACCAATAAGATAGCTCCTTCTGCACAAGCTAAAGAGAAGTTACTGACAGTCATTTTCAATTGTGAACAACTGCTATAGCTTCAATGAGGAGACAATTTCCCTCATGGTGCATTTTCACTAAAAGAAAAGTTAATCAGTAAGACATTAACATGCAATCTGTACTCAATTAAGCCCTTTTCAAAGGAGGCCAAGAGCATGAACAAGTGACCAACTGTTTTGTGAGAAATGCTTTTAACACATTTCAATTGAACAATAATGCTCCAACTGACAAAATTCATTGTTAGTTTTCTTAGAATTTTAAATTGATGACACGGATGATTAAACTTCTTTTTGAGCACAAATTACAACATTAAGTTTAGAATTTATTTAAAAACGTAATATTAACTTTAAAGCTTACATACAGGAAAATTACATATACATATGTGTATTTACAGGTAGATGTGTGGAAAACATGGAAAAGCATTCTAAAAGATCCACAGAAAACTGTAAGTCATTGCTGCCTGTGGAAAAGATTTGCAAATTGGGAAGACAGTTCGGTATTATTTGAATCTTTGACAACTTTTACAAAAAAACAGTATTTGTGGATTATTTGTGGATCAACATGTTCTTTTAAAGAGAACCAGAAATACTTACTTTTGCCATCAAGGAATTGATAATCTAGAAAAATAAAAACTGCTCACAAATGCTGTAGACAAATCACATTTAAAACAATGACTGAAAAATGTCCATCTGATTTCCACATGCAAATACCTGATGACCTTAGTGAATGTGGTTTTCAGTGGAGTGCTGGGTATGAGAGCCAAAATAGGAGTACAGAAAAGTCTGTCAGTAGGAAATAAGATTATCTAAGGAGTGTGGCGACTAGATAGAGGTACTAGTGAAAAAGATTAGGACAGTAGAATGTATTAAATCAAAACCTTATTTCTGACTTTCTACAATATATTTTCTTGTAGCAGCAACGTAGACAGTAGAACTTAACAGGGCTGGAGATTGGTAAAGAGAAAGAAGGTGGCGATTCTGGAGAAAGGCTGATCTTAGAGTCCCTGGGAGACCAGCCTTACAGAGGGTGAAGAATAGGAAACTAGGAGACTGACAAAATGGACAAGGAATGTAAACCAGAATAAGCAGGAATAAGAGAATAGAAGAAACTGAATGTGAATTCAGTGATGCAGAATGTCTGAGATCTTGGTTTTAGAACTGTTACAAGTCTTGATGAGTTTTCAAGTAGTTCCCAAATGAGTGGTTTAAGAAGAAAGGATAGGTAGGTGATAGAATTTGAACAGAAAAATGATAATATGAAGGCAGTGTGCTAAAAAGAATTAACAGCAAGGGTGCTCAGAATAAACAGACAAGAAAGAGAAGATGGAAGAAGAGAGGAAGGAAGGAAGAGATTTTATCATGTCTGAAGATAGAATGAATTCGATAACTTTTACAAGTCCTTTAAGGCCTTATAATTTTATTTTTTTGAGTAGGTTACTACATGATTGTCTTCAGTATTATTAAAAAAATGATACTTTTTAAAATGACACAAAGAATATAATATTCAATCCTAAGAAATAAAAAATATCACTCAAGGAAACTGTGCATATCAACTTAATGTTTTTTCCTTTAAAGAGAAGGGATTAACAAATGAAGAGCTGAGCAATTATAATTTATCCTTCTTAATTGGAGTAAATATATCATCTGCTTGCTACTGCAATGTTTTACTTTAACAAATCATAAAAATATGTATTTGTAAAGTTAGTTTTTTATTTACGATTTCCTTTTAGTTCCTAAAAATATAGTAAAATCCTGACTACATCAAACTAGGGGAAGGAGGAATGTAAATATTTTAAAATAGCTTCTCAAATAGTAGAATAACTCTAATCTGCTCTTTTCTGAGCAAAGCTTTTGGTCAGAAAAAGTGAAATTATCGATGATACAGATACCATTGAAATTATGTTTATCCCCTCAATCTTCCAAATAATGAATAGAAAAAATCTTCTATGCCAAGTAATTCTGGGAATCTTACAAGAGAAGGGAGAGATCCCCTAATCTGTAATCTCAGTTTAAGGAGTTCAATACTGAGGAGAAAGTTAGAGGATTCAGCAGAAAATTTCTATGACTTTTATTGCCAAGGAGAAAAAAGGAGAAGAAAACGGGAGGAGGAAAAAGAATGTAGTAGCTTTGGGAATAATGTTCATTATGTCTGCATTTTCAGAGGCAAGCCTGGATTTAGAGCAGAGTTTTCAAATTTATTAGATGTAAGAATCAAGAAAGCCTTGAGAAGTAGGTTGAGGAAGTGGATTAGTTAGTGACTATGAGGGAGGATGGAGGGGCTCTGGAGTGCAGATGCTATTCTTCTTGATTTGGTGATGGCTACATAGGTGTGTCCAATTCAAGAAAATTAACTAAGCTACACACTTAGGATTTGTGCACGAATGAATGTAATGCTTCCATTGGTTAAATGCAGCCAATCTCCAGAAAATAACTGGAAAAACAACAGTTGAGTGGTTCAAAGGTAATTTTTAAAAACCTTGGTAATGTTTTTTTCTTGCCTTAGGTATTTCAGGGCTATTCAATGAATGTTACTGATTTTAAACCCTTCTAGTCCACTTGTCCATCACTTTAGAATGATCCTTTATTTCCACTCTTACTCTTTATCTAGGTTACAAAAGTGCCAGTCCCTATACTATATAACACAAAAATGAAGAAATCAGAGTTCCTACCTCAAGAAGTATATAATGCAGTTTAACTATACATTACTTAACATACAAAACAAACGCTAAGTAGCTTAAGTTAGAGCAAACACTAAGAGAAAGTGGAGAAGCAGACAGGTTTCTTAGAAAGCACCGTCATTGGATGACTCTAGCTTATGAGGAAAACCTAAAGTAAGATTTTCAACAGATAGAAGCAAAGGAGACAGCACTCCAGAGAAGGCACGGCAGGGCAGAGTTAGAACACGGCCACCAGGAGGGAAGTAGGGAGAGAGGAGACTGTCACCACCGTTGAAGGGGCCTTACATAAAAGGCAGAAATAACTGCCTATTTTTAGGTCACTTTAGGAAGCTAAATCTGGAAGCCATCAATCTAAAGGATGTGACAAGAGAAGAATGCTGTATTACAGTGATTGTCAACTGCAGAGAGTTCTGGGGTCTATCAACTTTGATCAAACTATTGTACTTTTCTGTGCCCCAATTTCCTCACCTCCAACAGGGCGTAATAGCGACCACTTCAGGTCAAGTTCCTAACACATTTGGGGCAATGTGTCATCTTTTCATCATTATTTACACTCCTACATCTCTTAAGCTTTTCCGTGCTCTTAAATAGTCTGTATTTAGATGGCTTATGTATGTTTTGCCTGGAGCTAAATTGTGTTGGGGAAAATGAAGCTAGGTAACAGAGGAGGAAAAAAAATGAAGGTATCAAAAACACATTCAAAGAAAGATTAACTAGGCCTAGCTCAATATGCCAAAGGAAAACTCGGAAACGTGAAAGAGCCAAAATATACAAAATAAAACTACTCTAGTAGTACCTAATTCTCATCATTTTATACTTGAATTTGGGCAAAAGCTTTTAGACTAGCTTTCCTCCCTGTAGTGAAGTAATAGAACTGTGTACTGCTGACAAGCTAATAATACTAAAGAAAACTCTATCTCAAATTTAATCACATACAGTCATAAATCTGCTGAGAGTGAGGGACAGAGAGAGAAAAGGAAAGAAAAAAAAAAGACAATTCCCTCTAAGATACCACCCCCAGGCCATGCATCTCAACTGGGCAAAAGTGACATTTGGCGTGGGGCAATCCTTGCCAGGAGTGGCTGCTCTACACGACAGCTCATTCTGTGTCTAGGCTTGCTGGCCACTAAGCGTCAATCACTGTGAAGCCACCAGTGTTCCCATGCATTTCCAGAAGGCCTTTCTGAGGAGGCAGGGGAGCAACGCGTGCCTTACGGATAACCACTGTTAGAATCTACTTTACTAGCTGCAAGAGCTGAATGAGGACCAAGAGTCAATAAAAACATGCTGCTACCTATAAAAAAAAAGATTCTTTTTAAAAAACGCCAGTCAGATCATCTCACGCCTCTGCTCAGTACCTCCAATGGCTTTCACTCCATTTAGAGTAAAATCCAAAGTCCTAACCACTGCTTAGGAGGCTCTACAGGCCACACTCCCACCGCTAACTCTGATCTCATCCACCACCTCCTCCTCCACTCTCATTTCCACACCCATACTGGCTTCCCTGCTTGCCCTCAGAAATGCCAGGAATGCCCCCACCTCAGGGCCCCCGTTGTTCCTCCTCCTTCCTGATATTAACAGGTATCGCTCTCTTTTCCTTCAGGCTTCTGCCTCCTCTTCCTCCAACCCCCTATCACCTATCACTCTGCTTTATCTTTCCCTAAGCAGTAACTACCTGATAAATATTATATTTATCTCCACTGAAATTAAAGTTGTTAGAGGTTGGGAGCTTTATCTCTCTTGACCACTGCCTAAATTGCAATGCCTAGCCAAGACCACCTAGCAGCCTGACTGGAGCAATGCCACACAGTAGGTACTCTTTAAATTTCTGCTGATTTATGAATGAATGAATGAGAGAATAGATACAAGCTCCCAAAAACTCATGTTATTTTTTGGTATTAATAATAAATATAAAATACACATGTTAAAAACAAGATTGAAAATTCAATTGCAACCCAAAGTAAACTGAATTTGAAGAAATGCCCACTTTGAACAAGTTCCCCCCCAAAAAAGTATAGTTGGAATATATCATTTGTTTCACTTCCAATTCTGTATTATATTATATTCTATAATTAATTAGGTTCAACTCACATATATCTTTAAAGTTTATAGCTATACCAATGTCCCCTACTATTTTTCCTATTAAGTCTTTGAATTGATAAAGAGTTCAAAAAGAAGCTTCCTTTCCTAAAAATATCAAGCTATATAAGATTTTGTAAACATTTGGGGAATCAACATGCAAGAATCCCAGCCGTTTTCTCTGTACTTAGGTCTAAATTAAACAAGGAATATAGCCTATCTATTGTGCCTTCTTTGCACAGTGACAAACTCTCAGTTTCAAAAAGGAAGGACCAGTAGAGTCAAATGTGTTCAACCCTTTCTGTTGTATTTCTCAATGCTGAGAGAATTACCAAAAGACTGAAGATTATTTAGCTCAATAAGAAATCCCAAAGCTGTCTATTAATCTGTGCTTCTGCTGACAGTATTCGCTAATCTCTTTTGAAAACAGAAAGTAACTCTTTGATGGGGGGGATTACTTCAGGAATACAACTAAATTTTCCCTTTTAACTTGAGGTGTGGTTTTTACCCTCACAAACTCATTACAAACAATTTCTTATACCATTCACTTTTAAGACAGTAAAGATATGAAAAAATCAACAACTGTTCTTTTCTAAATTAATGGAAAGGGAAAATATACTTCTTTGTATTGCAACTGAGTTCAGAATTAACATGCGATTATGAATACAAAATCACTGTATAGATGCCTTTTCTTACTTTCTAGTATACTGTACAATAGTCAAAAGTTAATGTCTAAGATTCCTGAAACTCCCTAGACTAAGTCTTGGCCCTTGTTTATACTTTATTGTGATGGTTATTCCTGCTCTTTTAATAGTAACCACTCCACCTTCCCTTGTTTGAATCCATAAAAACCCTAAATTCCTTAGACTCCTTAGGTCTACAGGCCCTCTGATCTCCTCCTGCTTTGCACTTAGCAATGAACTTTCTTTCAAACCCTGGTATCTCAGGAGTCGCTCATTGGAGCACATCCAGCAGAGAACTCCCTTCTTTTGCTCGTAACAGTATCATGCACATAAACGGCTCGTTTCAACTCATCTCTCTGGAACTCCATTATCTATCACCTTCAGCCATGCCTATTAATGCTGAAACCAAATGAACCATGAGTTTACAGTCTGATGGCGCTATTACAAAATCTAAGAAAAAGTTGGTATGGGTTTTTATTGTAGTTGTTTAAATAATGTTAAGTCTGTTATCCAGAAAGAAAAGTAATATTCCTATTCCTCCGTGTTCAGTACTCATCTGAAAGCAGTATATTCAAACTTGAATAGTGCATTCTTTAAGAGTGGCAATGACAAACTGAAGAGCAAAATAGAGACAGTAACAAGAATGGTGAGGTAACAGATCTGCAACATGACAACAACTGTAGGGACTGCTAAGAGGTTGCCGGGAAAAAAGTCCAGGATGATAATGAACTTCAAATATTTGTGGAGCTGACATGTGGAACTTAGAAGGGACTTATTCTTATGAGATTCTAGGGTATAGGGAGGCATTTCAAAGAAATATCTCCTCAACAAATAAAGCTTTCTAAAGCTAAAATTGGCTGTGGAAAGCAAGTTCCCCATTATCTAAATTGTTAAGTAAGAGGCTCAACAATTATTTGATAGGGACATTGCAAAAGGGATTCTTATTCAAATGGAGGATACTGGCTTGGATAAGTTTTAGAGTCCTTTCCAACTGTAAGATTACAAGATCTGTAAAGGGCCTTTGAAAAGTAAAGACTAAAGTCAAATCTACAAAAGTAAACCCCACCAGGCCTTGAAAACAGAATCTATTTAGTTTTACTCCACAATACCCTATTGATTCCTTATATAATGGCTCTTCTATTCTCATCATATTCCATTACCTTGGTTGCAGCCTTGATAATCTGTGACTCATCAACAACCTATCTTATCCTTTCCTATCTGCTTCAGCATGGCTTAGTAGTTTATTCAAGGCAACCTTTGCCTGGTAAAGATAAGACTATAAGCCAAAACAATAATAATAATAGCAGCCTCATTGTTTGCTTCATGAATTCTTACAGATCAATTATTTGGAGGTAATAGTCCACAAACCTGGATAAACAGCTTGCTTAATATTAGTAAGACTTGCCTCAATACTCTTGCCTTTCAGTGTCCAGCAAATCTAAACTATTCTATCACAATCTGCCTAGCCAAATCAGTTTTCTGCCTTGAAAAACCCACCTTATACTCCTTAGTCAAAATCCCAAAGCCCTAAAAACTTCCCACTTCTGACTTCCTCCTTCTGATGCACTGCAAGGATTTCCTTGCTGCAGTAAATTCTAATACATTTAGCTTTGATTTATTAACACTGCACCTGGTAACAATGTCAGGATTCAATATTTCTATGCATCTATCTGTACAATCAATCATCAACTGTCCTGCTTACCCCCAAAACATCTACTGCACCTACTACAAAATTAGCCTCCTTTGTAAACACTACTCTTAACAACTCATCCTATGGCTTAAGAATTCCAATAGTAAACAATACATACTCAAAAAGCATTTTCCAGATCATCTTCCATCTCAAAAATATCAGGTTGGGTAAAAAAAAAATCCAGACACATACTATGTGATTCTTTCCGTGGGAAGTTCAAGCACAGGCACATTAATCTGTGGTGACAGAAACCTCAACAGTGGATAGCTATAAGGGTGGGGGTGTGACTGCAAGAGGGCTGAGAAAGCTTTCTGGGAGGACAGAAACCGTCTGTATCTTGACTGTTATAGGGATTTATACATTTATCAAAAAGTATGAAATTGTATAGATTATACTGTATAGGGATTTATACATTTATCAAAAAGTATGAAATTGTGTAGATTATACTGTTTGTATATGTCACGCATTTTTAAAACAAACTCAATTTAAGACTTCCAGACAAGATAGAGTAGGTGTACTTCTCCCTGTTACTCCTGCTAAGTACAGCTAAACCCCTGGACCTTATGTATGAAGCAAACGTTATAAGATCCCAAAAGGTGCAGAAAAGAAAGCACACTGGCTAGGGATCTTGGGACCCAAAAAATAACACAGCAATGAGCTCCTTGGGTTTTATTTCTCCTTCGTATACTTTGGATTGGGTGATGCCAGAGAAGCCAGCAAACCAGAAATGCCAGTGGGCGCCCACCTAAAACGCCCAACAGAAGCCTGTCCTCTCTAGCCAAAGGATGGGGAAAGGGCAGCCTGGTAATATCGTCGCGGGATTCCCTCTAGGTTCCTGGCTGTGTTACATAAGAGACTTTAAGAACATGCTGGTTTAGTTAGGCCACTAGTTTATTAAGGAGAAGATAACAGATTACGGGTTCCCAGGTATACTTGTGGGCTGGTCCAGGCAGAGAAGGAGAAGAAAGGGACAATTTAGCGCTGTGCTTGCTTTTTAAACCATTAATTATTCCTTCCACCTGCTACTGTTCAGGGGAGGGGTCCCAGTTGTTTGCTGATTTGACTGATTATCCCACCTATCAATTTTGGGGTGGGGACAATGATAAGGCCCCCTGAGAATATCTGGGGCTTTTACTTGATCTAGGATGATCAAGGAAAGTTCTCGTGGGTCTTCCAGCAGCTCTGGGCGGGGTGGGGGGGGGTCTTTCTCTCAGAAGTCTTCCAGGTGGGATTCCACAGCCCCGTGTTTCAGGGCCGTGATTGTCTTCTCATGCCCTGAACCAGCCTACTTTAGTAAGACAGCAAATGTTTAGACAAACACTCTCAGGTCACCCCATCCTACTCCTTCTTTAAATCAATATGGCTCCCTACTGACCACATGATAAGAGCAAATTACCACAGGCTTTCAATGTCCTTCATAATTTACTACCAAATTATCTTTCTAGCCTCATTTCTCAGTACCTACATGCACCAGTCACAAACCTGTATGCCTTTGTTCATATCCTGAATATGCTTTCCACATGACCCTGAACTGATGGAACGTCATTTTCACTACACTGCTCAGCCTAAGGGAAATAAAAAGGGAAGATGTCTCTCAGTCCTCCTTAGTCTTTGCTCACATAGCACTTTGCTTTTATCATACTGAATCAGAATTAGCAGTATTTTCACCTGCATTGCTGACTGAATTGCGACCTTCTTGAATATAATAACTGAGCTCAGAATATTGTTCCATTCCCTGTGCAACACAGAGTGAAAGGCACACAGTACACACAGTAGTTATTCACTGAATTTGACTGACATGAGTGAAAAGATGTGAATACTTTTGATGGTAAAACTGGAATAACTGCACCGTTCTGAGTCAGCGCCTCTGGTTTCCTGGACTCTTAGGTTATTTGGGTTTGTGCAGTGTTTGGACTCGTAATTCAACCACCTAAACTCGACGTCATCACTGCAATCTGTCTTTTTTCAATCCAAGGGAACATGCAAAGGACAAGGTATTCAACCTCTGTTAATAAGGGACTCTTTTCAAGCATATACTGTAAGTAGATTGTAATATTGGAAAGCTCTTTGTGCTGAGCTAAACCCTGCATATAAAGAATGAGCTAGCAGGATATTTTATATGTTTTATTGTTGTTTGTGTAATTCCTGCTTCCATGGAATTTGTTAAAAGGACAGCCACTTGGTCAAAAAAAATTTTTTTCAGTTCAATTTTGCCTCTAAGTGCTTTATAAAACATTGAATTAGGTATTTCCAATGCCTTGGTTACTGCCTGGTAGAAACTGCACTAAGTCTAATAAGCCAAAAAGTATTACAAATAGCTTTTTACAATTGATACACAATTTCCTCATCTTTCAAACCCTTTTAAAAAAGGGGAAAAGTCATGTTTTATCTGGATCTAAAGTTGATTAGAAACTGCAACCATTAATTAATAAGGAAGCAAGTTTCATTTTGCATTTTTAGCTGCTTTCTGGGGCAACCTAGCACCTTTAAAAGTCACATAATTATCTCAGACTATATTACTCCTTTTAATGCTAGGTTTTATTACTGATCTTAATTACTGACATCTTGACACATTAAGAAAAACCCAAGTAGGCTGGGGTTTTACTAGCATCAATGAAAGAGTAAAAAGAGATGAAGTGAGGGAAGAGTTAAGTAGGTTTGAAAGTTTCTAGAACTAGGGTGAGTGGAAGTGCTAGGAGAAAAATGAGGAAATAAAACTTTCTTTAATGAGAATGAAATTAGTAATGACAATAATCAGCAGTGAAGTAAAAATTACAACTCATTGATAAGTTATTAATTATAGTTCATTGATTGCCAGTTCAACTTGTTAGTTGTTTAAAATATGTTGAAGGTGATCCATACTTTCAGACCTTATAATATTAACCAATAAAGAAAACTTGAGAAAACTGATTTATAGTTAACAAAACTTAAAGTTGAAAAGGATTAAAATCATACAAAGTATCTTCTTTGACCTCAATTAATCAAAACTAGACATCAATAGCATAAGGGAACTGGAATATGTGGAAATTAAGAAACAACCAATGGATCAAAGATGAGATCACAAGGGGGATCAGAAAATTCTAAGATGAACAAAAAAGGAAAATACAATATAACAAAATATGTGGGATGCAGAAAATACAGTGCTCAGAGGAAAATTTATAGCTGTAAATGCCTACACTAACAAAGAAGAAAGATCTCAAATCAATAACCTAACTTCACATCTTGAGAAACTAGGGAAAAGAGGAGCAAATTAACATAAGATGAGTAGAAGGAAGAAAATAATAAATAGATTGGAGATAAAGGAAAGAAAGAATAGAAAAACATTAAGAAAATCAATGAAACCAAAATTTGGTTCTTTGAAAAGATCAATAAATGTAGCTAGACTGACAAAGGAAAAAAAGGGAGAAGACAAGTAACTGAAAGCCAAAATGAAAGTGGGGACAATACTATTGATCTTGCAGAAATAAAAAAGATTTTAAGAAAATACCATGAATACTTGTATGCCCCCAAAATTAAATAACCTATAGGAAATAGATTCCTACAAAGACACAACTTGCTTAAACTGACTCAAGAAGAAACAGAAGATCTCACCAGGCCTATAACAAGTAAAAGATTGAATCAGTAATCAAAAACCACCCCCCGGGGGCTGCAACTTTTAATCTACAGCTCAATGGACTCACCTAAGACACCTAGCTGGGAGATGATGAACAATGGCCATCCAAGGGAATGGAGAGAGTTTGCAGCTGCAGGCAGGATCCATCTTATCCATGGGATACAAGCCCCCTCTCACTTGGAGGTAGAGGGGACATCATCATCCCAGACTCCTCAGGACTGGGGGGAAGAGCTACGTACTAGAGTAGACTTACTGGTATTCTGTTGTAGACATATTGTGATTCAAGCAATGGAAAAAATTACAACATTGATGTAGAGCCAGTGGCCACTGGATGCCTTTGGGGCAGGGAAAGGGAAAAGCAGTTGTAATACAGGGGCTTTTTCGGGACTTGGGAATTATCCTGAGTGACATTACATCGACAGATATAGGCCGTTTTACATCAGCATATAACATGCAGAACTGTGTGGGAGAGAGTGTGGTCTACAGTGTGAACTATGGTCCATGCTTAGTGGCAAAGCCCCAGGATGTGTGTATCCATTGCAGGTGATGAGCCACACTAATGAAAGATGTTTATGTGGGAGGTGTGGGAGGAGGGAAACATGGGAATCCCTATATTTTCTGTGTAACATTTATGTAATCTAAGCATCTTTTAAAACATTAAAAAAAAAAAAAAATCCAAAAAGGCCTTCTAGAAAAAAAAAACAAAGACAAAAAAAAAAACCCCCCCGCCCCCCCCCCCCCCCCCAAAAAAAAACAAAACAAAAAAACCACCCCAGATCCACATGGCTTCACTGGTGAATTCTACCATTTAAAGACAAATTAACACCAGTCCTTCTCAAAACCTTTCAGAAAACTGAAAACAAGGAACTCTTCCTAACACGTTCTATGGGGCTAGCATTACTCTGATACCAAAGCCAGATAAAGACATGACAAGAAAAGAAAACTTTTTGTCTATAGATGTAAAACTCAACAGCATATTAAAAGAATTGTACATCATGATCAAGTGGGATTTGTTCCAAGAATGCAAGGGTGGTTCAACAATTTAAAAACTCAATATAATATACCACATTAATAGAATGAAGGGAAATTGATGCAAAAATGGCATTTCACAAGATCCAGCACCCCTTCTTGATAAAAACACTTAGAAAACTAGGACTAGAAAGAAACCTCTGCAAGATAAAAAGCACATGTGAAAAACCTACAGATAACATCATACTTAACAGAGAAAAACTGAAAGCCTTCCCCCTGAGGTCAGGAACAAGACAAGGATGACTACTTCCACCACTGCTATTCAATATTGTACTGCTATTCAACATAGAGAAAACAGGCACGAAAAAGAAATAAAAGGCATTCAAATTGAAAAGGAAGAGGTAAAACTAGGCCTCTATTTGCATATGACATGATTCTTTATATGGAAAATCCCAAAGAATCCACAAGAAAATTACTAGAACTGATGAATCCAAAAAGAACATCAAACAAAAATCAGTTGTTTTTCTGTACAATAGCAAAGAAAAATCTGAAATGGAAATTTTAGAAAACAATTCCACTCACAATAGCATCTAAAAGAATAAAATATCTAGAAATAAATTTGAACAGGAAGGTGAAGGATTTGAACACTGAAAACTGTAAAACACTGCTAAATGAAATTAAAGAAGATCTAAATAAATGGCAAGATAATCCATGTCATGGATAGAATGATCAAATATTAGTATTTGGGAACAAAACAGCAAAAGCTTAATATTTGTCAGGGGCTGTGACACCTGTAGCCCACTCCAGGGGAGGAGTCCCACCCCATGGAGGACAGTAACCATGATTTACAGGAGTCAGGGTCACCAGCGAAAGTACAACTTACACAGGATCTGGATGGATCAATGCTCAGATAGAAGGGAAAGCAAGATCAGCTTCAACAGTGGGCATCAGTCCCTCATGGCCAGCAGGTCTCCATCCACAATTGATGCAAAGAGATGAAATGCAGGAAACTCTTTTGTGCTGTGTAAAGGACCCCGCTTCCTCCCTCCCAAGAAGAGTTTTGGCAGAGGGTTTGGCTAGGTGCCATAAAACACTAACAGTTAGCAAGCAGACTCTGTGAATGTGTACAGATGCTTAGGACACAAGGGGAAGGAATGTGCTTGTCAGGGAATGTGATTTATATCTAGGCACTGCAGAGAGGGAGTCTGCCTCCATTCATCCTTTGCCCTGGTGCCAGAGCACACAGTTTATCTGTACATCACAGGAAAATGGAACAGGCCACTCTTGGACTCCCACAATATTGTTCAGATATCAGTGCAACCCCTGTCGAAATCCCAGCAGCCTTTTTTGCAGAAATGGAAAAGCTGATTCTCAAATTCATATGGAATTACAAGTTGCCCAGAATATTCAAATCAATATTGAAATAGAACAAAGTCTGAGGTCTCTAACTTCCTGATTTCAAAATTCATTACAAAGTCACAGTAATCAAAACACTGTGGTACTGCCATGGAGAGAGAGAGGCAGAGACCAATGGAACAGACCTGAGAGTTCAGAAATAACTCATACATCCATGACCAACTGATTGTCACCATTAACTGGGGAAAGAATGCTCTCTTCAACAAATGGTGTTGGAAAAACTGCATATCCACCTAGAAAAGAATGAAGCTGGACCTTGCACCACATACAAACAAACCCTAAATGGATGAAGGACCTAACATAAGAGCAAAAACCATAAAACTCTAAGGAGAAAACATAAAGGGAGGCCTTCATATCCTTAGATTTGGCAGTGATTTCAAATCATTCAAAAGAATGATAGACAAAAGAAAAAAATGGACTTTTAAAAATTTAACTTTAAAATGGGTCTGGAGAAGATGGTGGGAAGATGGCAAAGCAGGGAGCTCCAGGCAGGAACTGTGTAAAACAACTCTTACAGAGCATCCAGGGAAGAGTGGAGGAAGAGGCTGACAATAATGGTAAAGAACTGCAAATTACTCTCTCCCCACAGTGGCTACCAGCTAGCTCACTGGAGACAGAACCAGGGTATAAAAATCCTCTTCCCCAAGAACAGAGGTGGGTAAGGCTGATTACTGATATAATTCAGATAGCTGGGGGTCTGGCTCTGAGGGCAGCCGATTTTCAATCTGCCCAGGATAGGGGCAGTGGCCGTGAAGACTTAAAGACACTGCACTTCCTCAGGGCTGTGGGGGAAGTTAGCTGAAGGGCAGCATTTGCTGGGCTGGCCAGGAAGCTCAGCACTGAGGAGCCATCCAACAAAAACACCCAACAAAACAGAATACACATTCTCCTCAAGTGCACATGGATCATTCTCCAGGCTAGACCACATATTGGGTCACAAAGTAAGTCTCAATATATTAAAAAATATTGAAATCTTACAATGTGCACTCTCTGACCACAAAGGAATGAAGCTAGAACTCAATAACAAAGAGAGAACTGGAAAACTCACAAGTACGTGGAAATTAAACAATATACTCTTAAACAACCAATGAATAAAAGAGGAAATCAGAAGTGAAATTAGGGAATACCTTGAGGTGAATGAAAATAAAAATACAACAGACCAAAATTCATGGGATGCAGCAAAAGCAGTGCTGAGAAATATACAGCTCTAAATGCTTACATTAAAAAAGAAGAAAGACATCAAATCAGAGCCCTAACCTCAAAACTGGAAGAACTAAAATAATAAGAGCAAACTAAACCCAAAGTGAGTGAAAGGAAACAAAACAAAACAAAAACAAAGAGTAGAGATAACTGACATAGAAAACAAAACAACAATAGAATTAACAAACTAAAAGTTGGTTCTCTGAAAGGATAATAATATTGATGAACATTTAGTTAGACTAACAGGAAAAAAAGATAAAAATCACTAATATCAGAAATGAAAAGGGAGACTATTACTACTGATCCACTGAAATAAAAAGGACTATAAGAACTATGAACAAGTGTATGCAAATAAGTGCAAATAATTAGATAACCTAGATGAAATAGACAAATTCTTAGAAACACACAAACTACCTACATTGTCTCAAAAAGAAATAGAAGATCTCAACAATACCAGCAAAAAGATTGAATCAGTAATCAAAAACTTCTCAACTTTAAAAAAGGTCAGGCTTCTCACAGGGGAATTCTACCAAACATCCCAAGAAGACTTAACTCCAATTCTGCTCAAACTCTTCCACAAATTGAAGAGGAGGGAACATTTCTTATTCATTCTATGAGGCCAACATCACTCTCATACCTAAGCCAGATTAAAAAAAAAAAAAAAACACAAGAAAACGACAGACCAATATTTCTTATGAATATTGATATGAAAATCCTCAACAAAATACTAGCAAACAATCCAACAGCATATTAGAAGAATTATATACCACAATCAAAGTGGGATTTATCCCTGGTATGCAAGATTGGTTCAACATAATAAAATCAATTAATGTAATATACATTAATGGAATGAAGGGAAAAACATATAAGATCATCTCAATTGATACAGTAAAGGCATATGACAAAATCTAACACCCCTTCATGATAAAAACACTTAGAAAAATAGAAGTAGAAGGAAACTTCCTCAACATGATAAAGGGCATATGAAAAGCCCACAGTCAACATTCTACTTAAATGATGAACTGAAAATTTTCCTTTAGACCAGGAACAAGACAAGGATGCCCACTGTCACCAGTGTTATTCAATGTTTTATTGGAAGTACCTGCCAGAGCACTAAGCAAAAGAAAGTAAAAGGCATCCAAATTGTAAAGGAAGAAGTATAACTTACTCTATTGTAATTTCCCAATGTGACTGAAAAATGATGCAACCTGATGGACACAGTTTGGCAGTTCCTCAGAAAGCTGAACCTAAGAATTACCATATGATCTCACAATCCCATGTCTTTTTAAATTATAAACTTTATTTCAACTTCAAAAAATAAAATAACAGACAAAAGGCTCAACAAATCATGGAAAGATCATCTTAAAAAAGCCTGTCCAGACACATTTATCCTATCTAATTCCAAAACCAAACTAAACCAAACTCAACTGTTTCTCCAGTGTTCTGAAAGATGAACTAATGAGCACAGATTGGTCAAATGGCATGACAAAGTTCTCTTTGCTAATGAAAAAAATGAAAAATGCTTGACCATATTCACATCTCATGAAACTTCTTGATATATCCAAAAGAACTGAGAGCATAGACTCAAGCAGATATTTGCACACAGATGTTTATAGCAACATTATTCACAATAGCCAAAAGATGGAAGCAACCCAAGTGTCCATCAGTAGATGAGTGGATAAATAAAATGTGGCACACAAATACAATGGAAAATATTCATCTGTAAGAGGGAATGACATTCTGATACACGCTATAATACAGATGAACCTTGAATATATCATTTTGAGTAAAGTCAGACACAAAAAGACAAGTATTATATGACCTCACTTATATGAAATACCTTGAATAAGCAAATTCATATATAGAGAAAATAGTCTACACGTTACCAGAGGTGAGGGTATGAGAGTAATGCAGAGTTACTGCTTAGTGGGGACAGAATTTCTGTTCAAGGTGGTGAAAAAGTATGGGAAATAGATGATAGTGATGGTAGCAAAATACTGTGAATGTAAATAATACCACTGGATTGTACATTTGAAAATGGTTAAACCGGGGAATTTTGAGTCGCATAGATGTATAGAAAAATTTTGAAAAAAAAAAGTATGAGCAACATAAGAACACAGTGAAGATGTATCAAAATGAAAGGTAAGAAAAGCATTTCATTTTCATTTAATAATGAGGCACTTTAAATATCTAAATATCCTGTCAGATACTATAATTTTCAAATAGTAAATGACGTATTTGCTGAGATGTAATATTACATCTGAGACATAGAGATTACCATGATAATAATGCAGGTGTTTCTTCTTCGTAATTGAGGCTGGAGGTAGTTTGTATGAATTGAACAGTTATAGGATTCCTCAAGAACAGTAGAAAGTGGGATTTCACAATATGTGCAGGATACAAGTAAAATTTTTAAAAGGAGGTACCATTTTACATCCCATATAATTTTGAATAAATGAAAAGAAATTGTAGCTATTCATTTACATATCCAATTAAAACTGAACCTGATAGATATGTACCTCAAAAGAGCACAGTGATATAATGCCATCTTATATAATGTGAAAAGTGATACTGAAGACTTAAATGTTTACATTTTGAATTTGAAGCTATAACTTAGAGACTTAAGTATATAAATGCATATCAAATCTCAGGCATAATGTATGGTTAATGCCTATTATTTCATAAAGTTCCCTTTATTATAAAAATTAAAGAAAATGATAAAGTTACCTAACTTTCAACTTGTGAAAAATTCCTGCAGGATTTGATGTAGAGCACAATCATTTTATTTCTTCACAGAAATAAAACATTGCTTTTCACAGTAATTGCTTCTTTTAGAGAGAATTATTTTTGCATTATTAACACAGCAGCTCTCTGCTAGTACATGTATTATAAATTTCATTCTAAGAGAGAGGAATAAATTTCAAAAGTTTTTTTTTTTTTATTTTTTTTAGTTATACTGTTAGAAGTAAAATAAAAGATTAAAAGTTATAGGAGAGGTAAAAAATATTTAAAAGTTGTTTTTAAACATTATGATATATAATAACTCTATTTCAAAATAGAGTTTGGGGTAAGTCCAAATCAAAGATCTTTTGGATAAGTCCAAAGGTATTAAACTTTAGCACATACAAGGAATAAACAATTACAACCTATATAAACTAAATGACTAAGTACACTAAATACAGGTATTACTATGTAGCCAGAAACAATTTTATAAATAATAATTTGTGCATTGCATCTAATCAACAGCTTTCTAATTAGTGAGTAAAATATCATGCAAAAGAATGGGTAATTTCCCCAATGCACAGATGCTGCTTCTTCCCTTTAGGGTTATTTGATTATTCTGAAATTTTAGGACTCATCTATAAACTAGAACATGATTTGTTCTAGTTTTTGCCAAATCATACTTTGGCATTTTTCATAGAAGAGGGACACAGTTTATTGTGGCTCTGTTTTGACAACATATAATAGGTGATATATGGTTTTTATGATTTTATGGGGAAAAGAAAAACTTTCTTAAACATACAGAAATAAAAATATTTCAATATACCCTTATATGTAAAATTTTACACACAATTTCTCCTAGCTCCTAATCTTTTCACCTAAATAAAACTGAGGTAAATACGATGAACATTGAAGTGATCATATTTGAATACTTATTTCATTCACGTTTATAAAAAATTCCTTGTATTAAAATCATTGATTAGCATTATATAAGACTGACATACATGATGCTTGAGAAACATACTTTTTGGACAAGAAGATATTTCTGCATATAAAAATAGTATAGCAAAAATATTCTGCATTGTATTTTATGTGTCCTTATTTTGAAGTTGTAGAGATATAATTTTTAAATGCTTTTTTCAAATTAGAATGCATATGCTTATTATGAGTATGTTTATTATAATTGTACCTACTTTTATTGGTAGAATAAGAATAATTTCCTTGGTTTTTAAAAATCAAAGGAGTCTACTTAATACTTTAGTTTCTCCAGTTAACAAAATAACTTTCCAAAAAACAATACAAACATGTTAGCAAGCAATTTATCCCTTTATCTGGGAGGGCTGGTTTTTCCTTTCTTTCTTTCATCTGAAATAACATTTACTCTGGATCCTTAGAGATAATATTTAACTGTATTAGATAAAGTTTGCCACAGTAAAATTCTCAATTTGCAGTTCTATAATCCCTCTGTGATGTTATTTCAAGGTTTTATTTACAAAGTACTAAGAAACCCGAGGAGAGAAAAGTCTTTTTTTTTCCAGATATATTTGACATTTTTGAAAAGCTGAAAAATATAACTTGCATTCCTATTTGTAAAGAAATTTATTCACCTATTCAACAATCCTTTATTTAGTATCTATCATGTGTGAAGTACTTTGCTATGAGTAAGGATACTTTCTTCTTAATTAATTGCCAGGACCACAGGCATCAAAAGCTGAAAGGAAGTACAGGAGTAGTGTGGTCTAGAAGTTGGTAATCAAGAACCAGTCAGAGTTCAGTATCAAGAGCATGTAGTTAATGGTGACCAGAGCATATGATAAGTCAATATCAGGTTAAAAGAAGGCATAGAGTGGTAGCAACAGATGCTAGAGATTAAGGCAAGTTTTGCTAATGGCCAACTAGTCAGATTAAAAATAAAATAAAAAAAAATCAAAGGATGGGTTAAACCTTTCAAAAGATCAAATGCAGGTTCCTAGCAATTAAAAACCATAGTATTAAGGCAAAAGTCAAAAACAATCCCAATTTCTAATATCATACACTGCAATAATAAGCAAAGCTTAAACTTTGAGCAAATCCATATGACACCCAATAGTCTATGAGCTACATGGGATATCTGTGCGCCCAAGAAAAATTTATTATCTGACATTTAATAAGCTCTCAATAAATATTTATTGAATGGAAAATTAAGGAATGAATAAATGATAAAACATAATCCCAATTACAAACCCTACCATAAAATTTTGGCATATCTTTACCATGTCTTTTTGATTTTTGTTTAGAATTTTCATGATACTGCTAACATTTGTGGGTGGTATGATGATTAAAATGAAACTACTGAACATCCTTTGCAATTATTTCTACTTAATATAATAAGTATTTAGTTTAAATTAGCTCCTACTAAAAATGGGACCAATGTACTGAACGAAGATCTTTAGCATGGGCAAAATCCTCTCGAAATGGATATGTAAAACCCTGGAGAAGGCATAAAACCATTATTGCTATCCGCGACATAGAAATAGTGCCTCATTAATGATAAATTCTAGATTAAATCAGCAGCATATCATTTTGCAATAAAATGCTTTTGCATGTGCACACAGATAAACAGTTCTTGGCCTCATTCACAACTGAACTATAATTCAGTAATTTTTTTCAGATAATACATGGCAAACCCATAGCATTCTGCAGGCAGGAGCTAAAGGCTAATTCTTGACAAAAAGAGAATACATTTATTTTCAGTGGGAGTTATAACCTAAATATAAGCTTTGTTTCATTGAATGCAGTTCATTCAAGACGAATGTTTTTTTCAGCAACAGAAAAGGTTATGTCCCATGTAGCCATAGAGTTGTATAGCTTCCCTTTAGCCACAGCAATGATTGTTTTTGTGATGGCTTTCCTGCTGTTAAGTGTACTTGACTTGTGCCATTACATAGTATCTTAATAGAGACAAAAAAACAAACTCGCAAATCAGCACAGTATCACACTGTCTGTACCATTAATTTTCTTTACATTCTCTGTATTCATTTACGTTTAAGTTCAATGCAGTGAAACTTACTTCATTAACATTCTCAGGTTCTTCTAGAAATGTTTTATTACACAGTCAATACATGAAAATGTGAATTGAGTCACCAATCTTACAAATACCTTTAATTAAAAAAATAAAAACTAATAGCTAAATAAAGACCCAACAACATACTCCAGTTTTTATTAAGCTTGTATGTGGTTTGGTTAGCTCAGGCCAGTTAGCACATTAAGGTAGCAAAGCTAATATCAGAAGTCCAGAGCTGACACAGGCCTGTAATATATCAATTCTATTGATAGCTCCAAATTATGTGTCATTCAGACTAGAGTTTCCACTGATCATGAGGTGAATGAAGCAGTAGTGATGAATGACTCAGAGGTCTGTGGAGCAAACCACTTCTGGAAAACAGAATCCAAAATGCAAGCCCTGCGGACAAGGCATCAATAACAGGCCTTCTGGGAGGAGACCATGTATATAAGAATTGTTGAAATGTGTAACGATGATAAAATGATTTCTGACGGTAAACACATCTATAGGTAAGACAGTGGTGTGTAAGTATGTATACATTTTTCACACTCTTCCACAGGGTTGTTTATAAGACATAGTATATTGGCTTAAAAAATAAACTGTCCCAAATTGGTGAGGCATTTTGAATATTATTTGTTACTCTTTTTTCAGAGCATGATATCTTTAAAAACACCAATACAAAAACGAGTTTCTTCGAGTGTACTGTGTGATATTATCTATTAAGAAAGAGTAAAAGCAGCATGGCATGTGAGGCTCTAGTGGCCGCCACCTCGGGGCGCTCCAGCCTCACTTTGCCTACCAGCACCTGAACTTCTTGGCCTTCTTTGACAGCTGAAGCCAGCCAGGGAATAATGCCTTCCCCAAGGGCACAGCACTCAACCAGTATTGACGGGGCTGGTGCATAGATGTCTCAGTGCCCTCACCACTCGGGTGGGAAAGTGATGGGGTGCTCTACACTGCTCCCTGCACTCACTAGTTCCTTAACACACCTCCCCTGGCTGCCACACTCCACTCCCATGTTTCCTTCACCTCCAATATGAACTATTTTCACATAAATCATCGTCTGCTTTTGGGGACGCCCAAACTAAGATGGAAGTGCTCCCATATCTTAAAAGTGTTTATCCATGATCAGATTTTATCTTATAAAGAACTACAGGGCAAGAAAAGCAATATTAGTTTCATTTTTATAGAAGAAGAAAGGAGAAACTCAGTAACTTCCCCAAATGACACATCTGGTAAGAGACAGAGCTTGGAGAAGAATTCAACCCTCTTGAGGGGACTGGAATGGTGGACATCACCATCCCAGTCCCCTCAGGATTGGGGGAAGAGCTATGGACTAGAGTGGACTTAATGGTATTCTGTTGTAGACATATTGTGATTCAAGCAATGGAAGAAATTATAACAGTGAGGTGGAGCCGGTGGCCACTGGACGCTTTCAGGGCAGGGAGGGGAAGGGCCGTTGAAATACAGGGGCTTTTTCGGTACTTGGGGGTTGTCCTGAGTGGCGTTGCGGCGACAGATGTAGGCCATTTTGCATCAGCACACACCATGCAGAACTGTGTGGGAGAAAGTGTGGTCTACGATGTGAACTGTGGGCTATGCTTGGTGGCAAAGCCCCAGGATGTGTATATCCATTGCAGGTGATGGGCCACATCGATGAAGGATGTTTGTGTGTGATGTTATGGGAGGTGGGGAACATGGGAATCCCTGTAATTTTTATGTAACATTTATGTAAGCAAATGCACATATATATTTATATATCATTTTACAAATATTGGTTTGTATTGTGAAAAATTTGATTTTTACCCACAATTTAAAAAAAAAATCCTTATAGTACAATCATGAAGTATTTACAAAGTTAATGCACTTAAACATAACAAATAGTAATTTCAACACAAATTTCTTAAACCATCCAAAATAGTTGATATAAAATATATTTAGATAACTAATTGAGCAAAATTAGACAAAAATTAGAATCTAGTTAGCTGCTATATAATGATCTTAATTACGTCAAAATACAGAAAACATATTAAAATTATTGCCTCATATACCTTACTCCACTCCATGTACACTGATCAAGAGTTAATGCCAAACTATTAAAACCCTTTTTAATGTTCATAGATACTGCCTTTGTCATTGTATTCCATACAACTCAAAGAACCTCATTATAGTCATTCTCAAAAACACAACTGGTAAACAGTAATTTCACTTCAAAAATATATAAGGTTAAAATATGAAAAAAATCACTGAAGAAGAATAGGGCTAATTTTCAAAACACACTTTGAAATTTATATTATAAAGAAAACACATTTACTACGATTCTAACGGAAAAGCACTGTTTAAACATTCTATAACAGTATCCATTCATTTTATAATGGTGGCAAAGGTAATCTTCTATATGAATACACATGTATTATGCAAATCAATTCAATAAAATAAAACTGAAACCACAATTTCCTATTTCCATGTATGCCGACATTGCACATTTTTTTATATGTAGGAAAGGAGTTTTGCTAAAATGTACTAAAATGGAAAATAAGAAAAGACCTATATACTAGTGGGCCAAGTTCTTTCACCCCTTCCCCAGGGCTATATAGCTTTATCTCACACAAACCTAAAACTCGATTCACATCTCTTTGATCAAAAGTACACAAGCGCAATTTTCTTTTAGCAAGGAGTTCCTGTATTACCAGAGCCTTATGATTTCTGCCTTCAATCCTAATAATTTATTTAAATATAAGTGGGTAGAGAGTTTGGGTCAAAATTAATCTTTTGAATATCTTGATTATGGGCTAAATTTCAACATTTATATCAGCTTTTGATTAAGGTATTTATAAGCTAAGATAAATACATTTTGAAAGCCAGACATATGTATGCAGGGATTTTTTTTTTCCTTTTAAAATTTCAGAAAATCCTATTTTCTTAATGTGTTCCTCTGTGCCATCAAAGTATATTTTACCTAGGGTCAAATCAATCTCTACCTGCAAAATAGTAATATAAAAACAGGTGGAGAATAAAAAATTTTCTAAATCATTAAAGAAAATATCTCTCTAATCTAATCTGTACCGTTAAAATAAATATTGCTGTCACATTAAGGCTACTAACTGCTTTATGTTGAATTAAACAATGACATATTGATCCTATTATTCTTCTGACTAGTGAGAAAAAATTTTTAAGTTATGGTAATCCAACTTAAAAAGAATCTCTTAGTATGAATTCATTAATATCATTTAATAAAACATTTACTGAGGACCTGCTTTATGTAAATTGTAAAGATCACAAATATGCTTAAGAGGAATTTGCCATGTACAAGGATTTAACTAATATGGAATGTATGTAATATTTAAAAATTGGTACACTAAAAAAAAGCATATGATACATAAATAGATTAACAATATATTTAAAAAAATGTAAAAGGAAGGAGGGAGGACTTCCGATGCAAGTAATAAGAGATGGCATCTTAAAGGGCTGACAGATTTCTTGAGACATGAAGGATGGCTATGACTGGATAGAAGGACATTCCAGGAATGCAAGCAGTTTCAGGGAATAAGAAAACGCAAAAATAGGCTAACACCAAGATCTCTTTGCAAATTAGCTGAGAAATAAGGTTGAAAAGGGAGATTACAATAGGCAAGAAATAGAGAGCCACTTAGGATTTCCAACTTAACTGGTAACAGGTCTCCACACACGATCAATATTATAGCTGTAATCAAGGTATGCTTTAGGAATATTCATCTGGTGAACTAAAATAGTCATTTAAGAAGCCAAATGCCTGGCATGTGTTGAATAATCAACAGATGTTACTGTCATTATTGTTTTGTTGTTATTATCAGCACAAACTTCTGTGGAGCAAACCCCAATAAACCAAATATGAAGGAATTAGAGCACTGTGAATTAGTAAGGGTGGTAGAAATGGTAAGAGAGAGATTACAGTGACATGTCAAAACATTCCATAAGGATGATCACTTTTTCCCATGGTTTAACAAACTATAAACAATAAGAAAGTATTTTAATGTTGTTTTTATTTACCTAAGGAAAACTCTTTTAGAAGAATATTAAAAGGCAGTAATGAAAAATTTGTGATTTCTTGAACATTTTTAAGTATCATTAACATGATAGTGATCAAATTTTTGACCACATCTACTTGCCCAAACATGCATTTCCCATTATCAATATGATAAAATAACTCATTGTTATTGGTTCGTTAAACAAGTTTTTATTACATGACTGCTATATATCAGGCCGCTCTCTATGTAATAGGAATATATTATTGAGAAAAGGAGATAAAAAACCCAAGTTATAAAGGCCTATAGAGAAAAAATAAAACAGGAAAGGGAGAGAGATAATATAGTATTGGAGCGGAGGATGAAAGGAAAGGGTTGCAGTTTTAAATAGGGGGCTCAGGAAAGGACCCATTGAGACAACTGCATTTGTATGAAGATTTGAAGGTCAGGGAGCAATTTATTACTCTCTAATTACCTCTATTTTTATTTGTAATAATTCAATTTTGAATATTAAAGACACTCTGAAATTATGTTATTCACAATTGCCAAAAGGTGGAAACAACACAAGTGTCCATCAACCAATGAATGGATAAACAAAATGTGGTATATACATATGATGGAAAACTATGCTGCTGTAAGAAATGAAATTGGGACACATGATAACATGGATGAACCTTGAGGACATTACACTAAGTGAAATAAGCCAGACACAAAAGGACAAATATTGTCTCACTAATATGAACTAAATACCAAGAAAAAACACATGGAGTTAAACCCTACACTATAGTTTACTAGGAGAGAGGCTGAGAAGGGGAGCTGATGCTTAATGTATGGAGAATTGTCAATTAGCTTCACTGTGAAAGTGTGGAAATGCATAGAGTTGAAGGTTACACATTATACTGAGTTTAACTGACACAGCTGGTTTATAAATGGGATTGTAGCTGAAAGGGGTAGTAGGATTGTGGTTAATAGTACAAACACAAGACTGTTCTTCTAAGAACTAGAACAAATGTACATCACTCTTATAAGGTGGTAAGACTAGTGATACAAGGGAAATTACAATTAATGTAACTTATGGACTACAGTTAACAGCAATATTGTAATATTCTTGCATCAATGTCAAAAAAGTACTATATCAATGCTAAGGGTAAATAATGGGGGGGTATGGGATTTTTTTCTTTTGGAGTAAGGAAAATGTTCAAAAGTTTACTGGGGCAATAAAAGCACAACTCTGTGATAAAAGTGAACGCCACTGAGTGTACACTGCATAGATGGTACAAGGCATGGGACGTGTAACACAGTGGACCATGTGGGGGAAGATGGACTGTGGTTAACAGGACAAATAGGAGAGCTTTCTCATGAAATTTAACAACTGTACAATACTAATACATGGTGTTAATAATAGGGGGTGTATGGAAAAACATACCACGTGTATGCTATGGACCATAGTTAGTGGGAATAGTCTCATGATCTTCTTTCACAGCCTGAAACAAATGTGTATGTGAATTCTGCATGTTACATGATTGTTTTGTAAGCTCACAATTTCTCTAATAAAAAAAAAATAAGGGGAGGCAACAAACTAAATTGCATGAATTCAGTGGATGTTACTAATGTGAACTCTGCTATTAATTTAATACGCTATGAATTTCACTTTAAATTTTGTGGCAGAGTTCCTAACATTCTAATACAATGACTCACTGGGTTCTTAACAATATTGTAATTAACCTCTTCTGAAGTAAATTAAATTTACCATTGATGGGACATTGGCTACAATCTGTTCCCATATACCTCTTATGGCATTAAATAATATCACTGCACAGCTGAAAAAAACAGCGTTTCATGATATTTGATGTTGCAGATAGACTGATTTTTAAAAAAAATCAACACTAAAAGTAGCCCTCATCCTTGAAAAACTCATTATATTGTGTATATGTGGAAGGGATAGTAAATGAGAAGAGAGAGAACATATATTTTGAGTCCAATAAAATCTCTTTCTACTAAACACTAAGCATAATTTTTGGTTCCCATGGTTAACAGAAGGAAGTTCAGCATATGGATGCTGAGAACAGGCACTCACCACTTGTCCGTTGTGAGGGTTCTTATGAGCGTACGGAGGCCCACGGATATGATTCCACATCTGGCCAGAAGTCATGGCAAAGACAATACACTGAAAAACAAGGTGTGCAGTGTTAGAGTAGGAAAACCAAAAAGCCCTGAATGTTGCATTTCTCAAAAATAATAGTCATGAAACTTCCTTTTAAAAACCATATATTAACTCACCACTAAAAAGCATTTTTACATATTAACTATGGGACCTTGGGTAAGTTACTTATTCTTCCTGCATCTCAGATTCCATATCTATAGAATGGTGATACCAACTCTGCTGAAGAGATCTGCTGATGATTAAATTGGAAACTGGATAACATATATAAAGGATCTGGTATGACGACAGACAATCTAATACTATGTGATAGCCAGAGTGAGTAAAAAGAAGACTGGTTTGATAGTTTGAGGAATATGATAAACATCTTTTAGATCCTTTTTAAAAAATTATCCTGTAAAAGTTCTTTATATTTCTGGACTAACAAGCTGTTTATTAAATATATGCATAGCAAATATCTCTGCCCAAATCTGTGGCTTGCCTTTTCATTTTCAATGCTGTCTTTTGGAAAACAGAAGTTCTTAATTTTAATGAAGTTCAGCTTATCAATTATTTAATCTATTACGGTTACCACTTCTGATATTCTGTTTAAGAAACCCTTGTTCATCCAACAGTCATGAAGATATACACTTATATTTTCTTTTAAAGGAATCAATGCTTACATTTCACATTTAGAGCTATTCATCCCGAATTGATATTTTGTATATGGTAGGCAAAAAACTGAAATTCCTTTTTTTCCCAAACATTTATCTCTAATTGGCTCAGTACCATCACACTGTACTTAACCACTACACTGCAAGGCTACTTTGTCATAAATCAAGAATTGTATGAGTTTGAGTCTGTTTCAGAATTATCAATTCTATATATATAGTCTATATGACTATTCATGAAATGAATACCATTAAGTCTTAATTATTAAGGATCTATAATAACTCTTGGTATCTGGGACAGTAAATTCTCTAACACTGTTCTTCTTCAAAATAGTCTTGACTATTCTGTTCTTTTCCATTGAATGATCATAAATATTTTTAAATTGTCTTGTTAATGTCCATAAAAAAATCTATGAAGATCTTTTAAAAGTAAAAATGGACACGTTTAAATTGTTGAGCCTTCCATTACACAAATGTGCTAAAACTTCCATTTGTTTAGGACTCTTAGAATTTTTTCCAATAACAGTAAATAGTTTTCTGTAGAGGTCTGCAAATCTTTTGTTACATTTGCAGGTATTTGACTGTTATTGATGCAATAGCAATAGATAATTTGTAAGTTTCATTTTCTTTTTGTTTGTTGATGGTTTTACAGAAATACAATTGATTTTTGCATATGGACTGTGCATTCGACAATCATACTGAATTTAGTTTCAGCTAATATTTTCTAATACATAATCAAGTCATTTGCTAATAATAGCAATTTTAGTTTTTTAGTTTTATTTTATTATACATATATGCCTTAATGTACTGGTCAGGGTGCCCAGCACAATATTCAAGAAAAGGCTTCTTGATAAAAAATACTAAGAAAATTAGAAATAGAAGGAAACTTCTTCAACATGATAAATGGCATATATGAAAGACCCACAGCTAACATCCTACTTACTGGTGAAAGACTGATATCTTTCCCTCTAAGATTAGGAACAAGACCAGGATGCTCATGTCAACACTGTTGTTCAAAATAGCTAGAACTGTTAATTCTAGCCAGAACAATTATGCAATCAAAATAAATAAAAGGCATCTATATTGGAATGGAAGAAGTAAAATTTCCCCTATTTGCAGATGACACGATCCTATACACAGAAAATCCTGAGAAATCCACAAGACTCCTTCACCACATTCACCAAAGAAATGGGGAACAAGATCAGCACCCCAAAATCAGTAGTGTTTCTAGACACTAGTAATGAACAAGCAGATGAAGAAATCAAGGGGGAAAACTCAATTTAAAACAGCAACTGAAAGAATCAAATAACTAGGAATAAATTTAACCAAGGATATGTAAAGGACTTGTACGCAGAAAACTATAAAACATTGCTAAAAGAAATCAAAGAAGACCTAAATAAAAGGAAGGACATTCCACGCTCATGGAGTGGAAGACTAAATATTGTTAAGATGTCAATTCTACCCAAAGGGATTTACAGTCAAAGCAATTCCAATCAAAATGCAAACCACTACCTTTGTGGAAATGGAAAAGCTAATCATCAAATTTATAGCCAAATCTATTGAAAAATATATGAAGCTGGAGAACTCAAACTTCCCATTTTAGAACTTATTGTGAATGTGCAGTAATCAAAACAGCACGGTATTAACACAAGGACAGGTACAGAGGCTAATAGAATAGAACTGAGTTTGCAGAAATAAACCCTCACCTCTATGGCCAACTGGTTTTTGACTAGGGTGCCAAGTCCGCTCAATAGGGAAAGAATAATCTCTTCAACAAATAGTCCTGGGAATACTGATTATCCAAAAGCAAGAGAATGAAGGTGAACCCTTCCACACACTATAGACAAAAATCAGGTTAAAAGGGATCAAAGACCTAAATTAAAAAACCAAAATGATAAATTCCCTAGAAGAAAACATAGGGAAGCATCCTCAGGACCTAGTTTTAGGCAGTTGTATTCTAGACTTTACATAAAAAGCATCTGCAGGAAGGATCATCCCACCCACCATATCCATGGGATATAAGCCCTCTCTCACTTGGAGGTGGAGTGGACATCACCATCCCAGGCCCCTCAGGATTGGGGGAAGAACTATGGACTAGAGTGGACTTGATGGTATTCTGTTGTTCACATATGGTGATTCTAGCAATGGAAGAAATTATAACAATGAGGTGGAGCCAGTGGCCACTTGACACTTTTGGGGCAGGAAGGGGACAAGCAGTTGAAATACAGGGGCTTCTTTGGGATTTGGAGGTTGTCCTGAGTACCGCTGTGGCAACGGATGTAGGCCATTTTAAATCAGCACACACCATTCAGAACTGAGTGGGAGAGAGTGTGGTCTACGATGTGAACTGTGGTCTAGGGTTGGTGGCAAGGCCCCAGGATGTGTAAGTCCATTGAGGGTGATGGGCCACACTTGTGGGAGATATTTGTGTGGGATGTGGTGGGAGGTGTGGGAGGTGTGGGAGGTGGGCAACATGGGAATTCCAGTGGGTTCCGTGTAATATTTTGGGTAATCTAAGTACCTCTTAAAATATATTTATATATATATATAAATAACATTTTTGTAAGCAAATGCACATATATGCATATATATTTATATATCACTTTGCAAATGTTGGTATGTATTGTGACAATTTTGATTTTTACCCACAATAAAAAAAAAAGCATAAGCAACCAGAAAAGAATAGATAAATGGGATTCATCAAACTGTAAACTTTTGTGTATGAATAGACTTCATCATGATAAAAAGAAAATAGTCAACCTACAGAATGGGAGAAAGTACTTGAAAACCACATACCTCATAAGGTTTAATATCCAGAATGTATAAAGAACTCTTACAACTCAATAATGAAAAGACAAACAACCCATTACAAAATGGGGAAAAGACTTGAACAGATATATTTCCAAACAGGAAATACAAATTGCTAAAAAGCACATGAGAAGATGCTCAACATCACTAGCTATTAGGGAAATGCAAATCAAAACCACAATCAGATACCATTTCACACTCACTAGAATGGATACTATTAAAAAAATAGAAAACAGCAAGTATTGGAGGGGATGTGCAGAAATAGACTCATTTTTTATGGGTGGGATTATAAAATGTTTGCAGCCACTGTGGAAAATAGTTTGGCAGTTCCTCAGAAACTTAAGTATAGAATTATCATTTGACTCAGCAATCCACTTCTGGGTATATTCCTCAAAGAACTGAAAGCAAGGACATGAGTAGCTATGTCAACAGTGTTCATAGCTGCGTTAGTCATAATGGTCAAAAGATGGAAGAAACCCTAACCTTACCCCTAACAGATGAACAAACATGGATAAACAAAATGTAGTATATACATGTAATGGAATATTATTCAGTTGTAAAAAGAATGATGTTCTAGTACATATCGGACGGATGAACCTTGAAGATGTCATGCTGAGTGAAAAAGTCATATACGAAAGGCCAAATACTGCATGATCTCAATGACATGAAATAATTAGATAATTAAAATTTATGGAGTCATAAACTAGAATACAGGTTCCCAAGGGCCGGTATAGGGGTAGGAAGTGGGGAATTCATGCTGAATTGGTACAGAGATTCCGATTGGGGTGAGTTTTGGTGATGATGTGGTGATGGTATCACAACATTGTGATTGAAATTAACACCACTCAATTACATATTTGAACGTGATTAAAAGTGGAAATTTTAGGTTATATATATGTTACTAGGATAAAAATTTAAGACAAGAAACATAGAATTTTACAACATAAATAGTGAATCCTAAGGTGAAGTATGGGTTATAGTTAGTACAATTATAATATACTTTCATCAATTGTAACAAAAGTACCATGCTAATGTGAAGTGGCAACAGTAGGAATAACTTGTGTGTGGAGGGGTATTTGGGAACTCTGTATTTTCTGCATCATTTTCCTGTATGCCTCCAACTTCTCTATTTAAGAAAAAAATAACTACCACTATTCTTGAAATTATCTTCATATGTCTGATTAACAGTCTTGGAGGAATTAAAAACAGTGAGCATTAGGTACTGTTTTCAAGAGGACAGGAAAAGAAGGAAGCACTGTTAGGCCTGAACCACTCACTAAGTCTTCCTGCTGGAGGATGCTCTGAACCAGTCAGGCCCTTTCACCTTCCCTATGATAGGATTAGGGAGATGTCCCAGCAAGTAATGCACAAGAAGTCATTAATCCTGCACCTATTCCCAGCCATGTCTGTCCTGAGGGAGAACTCAGGAACCTTGGAGGAATAGGTCGAAGGGACAGCTAATGTCACTTATGTCTTTGTCACTGGACCCCGTCAATAAACCCACTGTTTCTTATTTTTAAAAAAAGACTAACTCCCCTAGGCTCTTCCTTTACCAGAGTCCTAGCCCCTTAGTTCTCATTACCTCTGCAGAATGCTGCTCAAACGGATGGTTTGTGTATTTTCATTATCTTTTCCAATTATCATAAGCAGAGCCCTGTTTTTGCCTAAGAGTTACCTACTAAAGCCTCCTTATTGCTCAAATGTGGCCTCTCTCTAAGCCAAACTCAGCTATAAATGTACTACCTTCCCTCTGATGTGGGACATAACTCCTGGGGATAGCCCCCTGGCACCAAGGGATTATTACCAAGCTCTAACTAGCAATGCATCTGGAAAAACTCCACGACCAAAAGAAAGAAATATTAAATACAAATGAGTTTTTATGGCTAAGAGATTTTTCAAAGTTGAGTTGGGAGGTCATTCCCCAAGGTTACGCTTATGCAGGTCTCAGCAGGATCTCCCTGACCACTACAGTAAACAATGCCTCAAACAGTGGGGCTCCTGAGAGCTCTAGAGACATCCCAACACTATAAGCAGGGCAGACAAGCTCAGGAATTCAGCACCCTGCCAGTGGGCCTTATATTGGATATCCTACTGTGATTTACTGTGATAAAAAAATTTAGGTTATCAGATTTTTTTTAAATGTGTTATCTTTCATGTTTTTTAGTAACAGATGCTTAGGATGTTTTCCTTTGTATTTGAGATATATGTTACTACTTATCGCAGTAATATTTTCTGGTTGGAAATGACAGCCATCTGTGAAGAGCCTTAGGATGTCCTGAAGACCTACATTTATGTGCTACAAAATATACTATTACATCTCATTGTGATATTCCAAGTGAACATTGCTTTCTGAAAACCCTGAAACCATACATTTCTCTCATACTGCTTGAAATCATGTACCATGTGGTCCACGAGTGAGCATTCTACCTTAACTCATGATAAAGTAGGTCATGTGGGTGCTTACTGTCCATCAACATGCAAGTTCTGTGTGGGGAGACTGAAAGGGGAGTAAAACCTGGATCAACTGATGACACATTTTCAGCTCCTTAAACACACATCAGCATCTATAAATAGTTGCTATCAAGCACTTGCCGCCTTAGGAAGCAAGAGACCAAGAGGATATACTTATGTGTACTTCCTTTATCTTTTTTTAAAAACTTAGAACCAGGAAGCTCTGACATTTTTGTATGTTTTAATATTTGCATATCTTACTTCCTCTATGTGAGGAACTTCTGTCGCTGTTCCACACCCCAAAAAGCTATTAATAGCTTCCTCTTCCCAGCATACAGTTTATTCTTATCCTAGCTACAAATCATATAAAATACTAAATGTGTGTGTGTGTATATATCACCAGCCTTAGAACACAGTCTACTGAGAACTAAGGGAATAACATGCTCAAAATTCTCCTAACACTAAGTAATTCCCAAAAGACTGGTAAAAAGACACAATTGCTAACTGTACATACATAGACTTCTTTACTAAGAAGACAGTATGGGGATAGAGATTCTGCACCAGACCTTTTCTCACTAATTTGTCTTCCTTTTGTATACCATTATTGGTATTCTTGAAGGATTAATAAATCCCCATTGTAAAAGCCATCCCATTTCTGGTATATTTCATTTCTGCAGCCTGGCAAACTAAAACTATGGTGATACTGATGGTGGTAGTGTAGGACAGAAAATGGTAGGGAAGAGTAAAGTTTTATTTTGGACTTTATTTTGAAAAATGATTTAAAGTAGTTTCCATGGACCATCAGTAGGTGAGTAAAGGAAATCACACATTTGTATATCTCCTTATTAATGAGAATTGCAAGGGAAGATGCAGAAAAGTATTTCAAGTGTGTGTGTTTAATTCAACATTTTACCATCAGAGTAGAGCTTTAAAACATATTGTCTGAAAATATGTCTGTTCTCTGCAGCCTGTTATTAATTTGTAAAAGGCTGCCAATGGGAAGCAGATATACCTGCCAAGATTCCCTTCTCAAGTATGTTTGTGAATGCTAAAGTATCTCTGTCAGGCCAAGTTAATTAGTTTTCAAGGATTCAAAGTAGAAAAAAATAAAATCTGCATGATGTAGCAGAGGGTGTAAAAATATTGATCCACTGAAGTATTTAACATCTATGGCACTTGTATAAATAAATGTTCATAGTCATTTATTTGCAGTTATAATGGCTCACTGCATCCACTGGGTTAAATTTCCAAGAAGCTCAGCATTCTGAAAATAACACAGAACTTGCAACCAGACAATGTAAGATCAAATCCCAGTTGTGAGATCAAATCCCAGTTCAATTACTTTTCAGCTGTGTGAACTTCTGCACATTGAGTTTACTAAACTTCAGCTTCCTTGCTTGTAAAATGGGCATAAAACAAGTTCCTTTGCACAGTTATTGTAAGGAATAAATATATAAAACATATGCAGAAGAAAAAAATTCAATAAATAGTAATGCCAGTTATTTCTAGCTTTCAATGAAATAATTCTAGGACTCTTCTTGAAAAGAATAATGAAAGGTATGTGTGGCAGTTTGACATTTTTTAATGAATCCCAAAAAGAGAAAGATTATGTTTGTAAACTAATCTATTCCTCTGGATGTGATATCCTTTGATTGCATTAAATTCAGTTTAGGGACCTTTGATTAGATTACTTGATAAGTGTCAGTGAGGCATGATTCAGGTTGAGTCCCCAGCCCTTTGCTGGGCCTGATATAAATGGACACTTAGAATAAGGAAAAAGAGAGCCAACATATTTGATTCTGCAATGTGAGAGAGGATTGCTTAGGCACAAAGGCCCCAAGAGGCTGGGCCCACCGAATAGTTCAAGAGGAGACTAGCCCTTATATATGCCTGATAGCTCACAGCTGAACGTGGGAAGAGAGCAGAATAGCAGAGGCTGATATAGAAAGAGACAAGCTGAGCTCCAAGAGACGGTAGATTCTGGAGGGGAAGCAGAGACCTCAGCAGAGACTGGCGGCCATCTTGCTTCATCACATGGCAACAATGCCAGGATCTAGAGTAGCTGACTTTGCTGAGAAAGCACCTTTTATGGCGCCTTGAGTTGGACTTTTCATAGCCTTGGAACTGTGGGCTTTTACCCCAAATAAATCCCCTTTGTAAAAGCCAGCAGATTTCTGGTTCTTTGCATCAGCAGCCCTTTGGCAAACTAAAACAGTACATAAAATGTCACTTGAGTCTAATTTAGAGAGGAAATTACATCACTTTTTTGGTAGCCTGAAACATCCAGTGACAAGATCTGGTACGATATTAATGTTTAAATACTGCTCTTGTTTGCAGATTACTTTCTTTTAATAGCGAAATGCAGATATTATGCTACATCCTTTTGTGGACATGGTCCTTGTTGCTCATATTTGAATCAGATCCATTTTTCCTGGACTGGCTATTAGCAAGAGGTTGCTGTGCAATAGGAGATTTTACTTCTCACTGGTTCCTTTTTCGTTATTACAGAAACTGGTATTTCCTTAAAAATGGGAACTCAGTGTAGCCATGCCTAATTTGTCTCTCAGAACTTAACCTAATTCAGTTATTGGATATTAACTTTACAGAGGTTTTGTTGTTCTTTATCTTATGCTTAATTTCCAGAACTAAACTACAGCCATGTTCTAAAGAAAAACTTTAATATGAACGATATAACAGCCCTGTAAAAGATGGGGAGTTTTCACTTTTACTGTTTTCTGAAAGAGCTTGACTGAGAGAGGGATAATCCCTTCATGACTGCTTAAAAAAACTAAAAACAACTGAGCCTGTTGACTTTTTCAAGGACAATTTGCAATTGCTGATTAAATTTATTTAATAGTTACTGGTTTGTTATGGTTTTGTATTTCTTCCTGAAATACTTCTCATTATTCATGTATTTTGAAGAAAATTGTTCTTTATATGTATGTTTTGAAAGCAGCTCACTGGCACTAATAAACATCCTACAACACAGGATGTTACTGAGACCTCTGAGAAAAAAATGTAGGTGGCTTCAGGATCACCTCACCCAGTGGCCTGAAGAGACCTTAGGAACTTGATTAGCTCCCCTCCATGATAAAAGAGAATCACTGTCAGTCTTGGTAAGGGAGGGGTGCAGGAAGGGGTGCATCACTACAGAGCCCCTCTGCTCTAGTCTGCTAGGCTCTGAAAGCAGTCTACCAGAAATGGGTTGGCTCTTACAACGGGGATTTATTGGCTTACAAGCTTACAGTTCTGAGGCCATGAACACATCCAGATCAAGGCATCATCCCCCAAGACTGGCTGCCGGTGATCCTGGACTCTGTCACATCACATGGCAAGGCATATGGCAGCATCTGCTGGTCTCTCCCTTCTCTTCCTGGTTTTGTTGCTTTCAGCTTCTGGCTTCCCTGGCTTTCTCTCTCTCTCCCTATTCATCCTGTTTATAAAGGACTCCAGTAAGAGGATAGAGACCCACCTGGGTCATGCCCCAACTGAAGTGACTTATTCAAAAGACACTTAAGTGAAGTAACATATTCAAAAGGCCTTACTTATAATAGGTTTACACCTACAGGAATGGATTAGCTTTAAGAACATGATTTTTCTTGGGTCCATACACCTTCAAACCATCACAGCCTCTTTCAGAATGCCCTGGCAGCGTCCACGGCCAAGAACTCAAGCAGCATTGCACTCACTTGGGCTTCATGGTTCAGCAGTGGCAGCTCATCACAAGGTTCCCAGCACCTCCTACTGCAAAGACTGATCAGCAGAAAAAGCAGCATGAAGATGTGGATACCCTGGCCAACTCTGCCTTCTGGGTGCAGTCAGTCCACCTCACTGGGATCCAGGTTTTGCCCCCACCCTGAGCCACCAGCAGGACTCCTAGAAGAAAACAATTTTCTGCCCTGGGCCCCCTGCTCTATCTGACTCTCCATTCTCCCTCACAAAATACTCATGAGCTGAAACTGGGCCATGGGAGAACAGACAGGTGGCTGTGCTAGGGCACGCAGGGTCATGACCCTTGTGACTGACACAAGTACTATTCCTTCCGCCATTCCCAATGAGCTTGGAGATGAGCCAGACAGGCCTGCCAACCTGTACCCAGACCTCTCGCTTCCAAAAATAAACAAGACTAGGGATTAGGCAAAAATCTCTCTGTTCCCAGGAAGAACTGAAGGCCCTATGCTAATGTCAAAGTTCAGTCAAGAATTGTCAATACCAGTTTAGAGGTGACTGTGATACCTGCAGCCCTGGACACGAAGATGAAGGAGAAACAGACAATTTCATCTGGTTTGGGATATAATGCTACCACCACTGGGACTCTTCCCCAAGCCCAGCTATGGGTGGGTCTCTTTGGGTCTCTATAATCCTCCATCGCTATGGCCCGTGATTTAATATATAGAATAAATACATTGTTTGTGTGCACTCATGCTCCCTTCATACCTAAGGCCTGGTGGGAAATGCCACCTCACCAAGGCATGTGAGTAACAGTGAGCCTATCTGACTCATGGGCTGCAGCTCCTGGTCTGGTCATTTGGTTGGGCCAGTGGCAAGCCTTAGAATGGCACATGAAACAAGCCCCACTGTGGGGATGGGATAAAAGTTGGCTCTGCTCCAAATAAGCTTTTGGTTGCCCATGCAGAAGCTCACCTGAAAGGCCCCTATTCTTATAAAGGGGAATATAACCAATAAAGTGACCATGCTTGGCAGCTAAATGTGGAAACTAAATTGTTTTCCACCCCAGAGCAAATCGATATGCAACCAAATGCCTCTGCAATCCATGAGAGGATGGCACATGGACATTCAGATACTATCCTAAACTGGGTCTACACACATGGACTGCCACAGTTGTCCAAAGACACTGAAATAGCATGAATAAGCTGACCCATCTGCCAGACCCTAGCCAAGGCCAAGAATACTGCCCAGCGGTGTATTCCTCAAGCCAATGAGCCAGGGCATTCTTGGCTGATAGATTACATTGGGCCTCTTGCCCCATCCTGAGGTCAACTGGATTCTGACTACAGTTGACAATTCCTCCAGGTTTGGTCTAGCCATCCTAATACATTTCACTGACTTGGGCCATGCTATTCAGGCCATACAAGACCATATTTGTTTCTCCACTAGGCTCTTTTGAGCACACTGCTTCTAATAACAACCTCAGATTTGTGACCAGAGCTACAAATCAATGGGCCAAATCACAGGGCATATGATGGACTCTCCATGCTCCATATCACCCCCAAGCCACAGAGGTGACTAAATGTTTTAACACACAATTAAAGGACAGGCTTAACCAGATGATAGAAGGGGACAATGTAACTCCAGCCTGGACTATAAATCTCATGTGAGCAGTCCAGTATCTCAATGCCACAATTCCCAAAAAGCATACTTCTCATTAGCACTGCATGTTTAACCAGGCTGTCTGCACACTCCCTTTAACTATACACCTTCTTTTATAATTATTGACACTTCAGTTTCTGTGGGGGAATCTGCAAAAGTCTTCCATCCCTGTAACCAGCAGGGGTTAATATGGAGAAGTAATCTCCTTCAGAAGTAACCTCTTTCTCCTTCTCTGGATGAAGAGCATAGATTTTTGCTTGAAAAGATTTCAAAAATAATGACTATAAATTTGAGCTCTCTAGTTCAACATTTTCCTTAAGGTGGCCCTGCTGTTTTGCCCTGGATGGCCCCAAGATAGATACATCAGTATTTAAAATAGAAAATTGTATTGGACCACAAGAGAATCCAAGCTAGAAGATTCGGGTTCACCCCACTCCTGGTGGTGAAGTCAAGGGCACAACCCTCACCTATGATGTAGGACAAGACTGCCCATGTCATAGTCTATGGGAAGAAGTCCCTCCACCTGTCAGGACATCAGCAGCATCCCCTAGATCTGGGAGGAAGGGTGGGGAAGAGATAGGGGAAGGGATCTCTTCTCTCTTTCTCACAGAATAGCCTCTGGGACTACTGTCCCAGACAGTTGCCACTGCCCTGAATTTGACAAGCTGTTGAATATGTTTGAATATGTCACCCAGCACCCAATCCCACAGATAAACACCCGATTGCTGTGCTGCTGAATACCACAAACACATTTCTTCTAACCATGGACCTCTCTGGTACCTCAAATACCCCAATTTTACTGATCTGAACCAACTGTGTTACACAACCAGAAAATCTGGGGAAGAAAGAGTGGCATCCACTGTTGGGGCCATTTGGCTGGAATGGTGGCAGCCCTCTCCTCTCCTACACTGGCTCCTCCATCCATAGACACCTGCCAGGACCATCCAATATTAAAAGGCTGTGCTTGACCCTCACTGACATCATTAATGATACTGCCTCAATTCTGGAGGGGAAACAAGACCAGCTTTAACTCCTTGGCCTAAGTAATATTAGGTAACTGCATAGCTTTCAACAACTTGTTGGGCAGCCAAAGAGAGGTCTATGGATTGCCAGTACAATATGTTATACCTGGATCAATGAAACTAGCAAAGTAAAACATTCCATTATAAGGCCTAGAAGGAAAGCCTAGAAGGAAGGCTTCCTGTCTCTCTAAATTGGTTATGGGACATTTTTCCTGACCTAACAATGGTTGGGCCTCATGGCCATGTTCACTCCTCCAGGCAGGACTGAACACCTGCTGGCAATAATTTTTATTGTGGCACTGATCCACCGTGCCCTCAGACTGATTAACCAGTTATGGTCAGGGCGCTTCAATGTCTGACTCATGTGAGTCTGTGATTGGGAGCCTATGCTTCCCACTTGGGCCATGAGGGATCAAGGGATGGAATTAAGGAATCCAGCTCTAGGCAATGTACAAGGCTTTACCAGGCAGTCCTCTTAGAAGGGAGAGGGTAGGGAGAACTGCCCGCCCCTACTAGACTTGGTGCAATATCGGTACATTACAGTTTTCTGGAGAGAGCTGCAGTCCAGGCCTCGGCCCCACACACCCCTCCTCAAGCCAGCCATAGCCATGCTCACACACATACCTGCACTACAAGCCCAGGCCTCCTTATCAGGAGACCTCCTCATTGGGAGCCTCAGCTGAGGCACTTTCCTCCACTCTGACTCACAACTTGTCCACACCTAGCTCTTTCCTCTCTTCCTCCCACTAGCTCCCCTAGGTCTATAAAAAGGCAGAAGCCTTTGGTTTGGGGTCCTTAGCAGTAAGATGACCCCACCACCACCACCTATTCTATATGTTACCTGACCATCACCTGGTGCTATTTTGCGGAGAAAAAAATGGAGCACTGAGGAAACGGTGCCTTTTTTCATGCTTACTCTGTAGCAGTAAGGTCTTGATTTTTACTTTCAGTTTAACTCATTGTCCTAATTGGCCACCTTGACACTTGGCAGTTTGTGGTACATCTTTATCCATCTGTGGTGGTATAAAACTGGATGTACCCCACAAAAACATGTTCTTAAATCCATTCCTCTGGGTGTAGACCCATTGTAAGTAGATCTTTCGATGAGGCTACTTCAGTTAAAGTATGACCCACCTCATTCAGGATGAATCTTAACCCTATTCTTGGGAGTCCTTTATAAACAGGACTTACTGTTTATAATACAGAGAGACATAAAACCACGGAGGCAAAAAGCTGAAATCATTGAAACCCAGAAGAGAAGGGAGAGATTCAGCAGACGCTACCATGTACCTTGCCATGTGATAGAAGAGCCCAGGATCACTGGCAACTGGTCTTCGTGAATAAAGCATCGACTGATGATGCCTTGATTTGGACATTTTCTCAGTTTCAAACTGTAAGCTAATAAATCCTCATTGTTTAAGCCAACCCATTTTATGGTGTCTGCTTTCAGTAACCTAATAAACTAAAACACCGTTCATCTACTTTTTCTTTTAAATGAAGGTGTTACTTACAGATAATAAAATTAACTTTAAATATAAAATTTGGCAAGTTTTGATAAAACTCATAAGCCACCACAAGCACAATATAGAACATTTCCATCACCCCCCAAAACTACCCTTGTATCATTTACTCTTTCTGCAGCCAATAAATCCATTTTTCTAAATCCCCAGGTAACCACTGATCTGCTTCCTGTTACTACAGTTTTGCTTTGTAAAATTTAATATAAATGGAAACATAATTTTTTGTATCTGGTTTCTTTCAACTGGCCTAATGGTTTTGAAATTCATCCATTGTGTTGAATGCATCATAGTCCATTTCTTTTTACTGCTGAATAATCCATAATACGGATATTCCATAATTTGTTCATTTTATCAGGTAACAGACATATGAGTGCTTTCTAGTTTTGAGTTATGAGTAAAGCTGTCAGGAACATTCTAGACTGCTACATAATTTTGTGTGGACATATATTTTCATTTCTCTTGCTTAAATACCTAGGAGCAGGGTTACTGAGATGAATGATACGTGTATATTAATTAAAAAATAAAAAAATTTTCCAAGGTGACTGCACCATTTGGCATTACCAAAGCAATGTATGAAAGTTTCAGTTGTTCTAAATCCTCACCAACTATTAGTATTATCAATATTATTTCACTTAAACAATTTTTTTTGGATTGGCTCTTAACTCTTTACCCAGGTCACAAAGATTTTTTTCCCCTAAGTTTCTGCTGCCTTTCTGCACAAATTTTAGAAACAGCTTGTCAATTTTTTTCCAAACACCCTACCAGGATTTTAATTGTCATTGCTTTGATTCTTTAGATAAATTTGAAGAAAATGTGACATAACAATATTAAGTCTTGTGACCACTGAACATAATTTATCTCTCCATTTATTTAGATGTTCTTTGGTATATTTTTTCCCTTTCTTTATTTTTCATGCCTCTGTTTTTAAAGTGTGTCTCTTATGAACACCACATAGTTTGCCCCTGCATTTGTATCCAGTCTGACGGTCTCTGTCTTTTGGTTGGGTGTTAATTCTGTTTACATTTCACGTACTTAAATACATTGATATTGATTGTACTTAGGTGTGCTATATTATGATTTGTTTTTTCTTTCATCTGTTTTTGTGTGTGTTTCTTTTTGTTTTTCTTTGTTTCATCTGTTTTTATTTCTTCTTTTCTCTTTTCCTACCTTCTGTGTAAAATACACACACATACAGTATTAATTTATATATATCTAATTCCTGTATTGGCTTTCTAGCTACATATTTCTTTTTATTATGTTTTCAGTTGTTTCTCTGGGAATTAAAATATAAATCTTAAACTTATCCCAATCAATTTAGAATTGATATTGAATCACTTAAGATAAAATGTAGGAAAACTTTGCAATGGCATAACTCAGATTATCCTTTTATATGCTATTGTTATCTTACATACATATATACACACACTATAAATTCATCAATATATCATTATAAGCTTTTGCTTTAAATAGTCATGTCTTTCAAAGTAATTGAGAAGAAAAGAGAAAATAAAAATTAATCTGTTATACACTGGTGTTTTAGTTTGCTGGGTTGTTGAAAGCAATATATTAGAAATGGGTTGGCTTTTACAATGGGGATTTATTTTGTTATAAGCTTACAGTTCTGAGGCCGTGAAAATGTCCAGATCAAGGCATCATCAGGTGATGTTTTCTCCCTGAAACAGCTGCCAGCGATCCTGGACTCCTCTTTCACATGGCAAGGCACATGGAGGCACATGCTGGTCTCTCCTTTTTCTTCTGGGTTTCGTTATTTTCTTCCTCTGGATTCTACGGCTTTTCTCTCTCTTCCTTCTGAGACTTCCTCTCTGTCTCTTTCTCCGTATTCATCCCATTTATGAAGGATTCCAGTAAGAGGATTAAGACCCATCCTGGGCAACACCTTACTGAAGTAACCTAATCAAAAGGCCATTAACTGAAACAACCTAATCAAAAGGTCCCACCCCCAACAGATTCACACTCATAGGAATGGACCAGCTTTAAAAACATGATTTTCTGGGGGTACATACAATGTCAAACTACCACAATCAGAAAAGCTTATCATATTCTAGTAATAATTTAAATCTATTTGCATTATATTTGCTACTACTTATAAAATACAATTTAATACCAATATTTAAATTAGTGTACTTATTAAATATCAGACATCAATGCCATTATATTTTATTCAAATATTGTTTACATTTTCATCTTATTAGTTTATTACTTTAGAGAAACAAACATAATCAATGTGAAGAAAAATACTTTTAGTTAAATTGGAAAAGCAACATATTCATCTGGATTCTTTCTAACAGCCTCCTAACCAGTCTTACTGCTGCCAGACTTACCCTTTTAAATTGATTCCTCATAGCTACTAGAGAGATTGTTCTGAAATATAAATCTGATCATGTTATTTCCCTCCCCAGTATTTTAACAGCTTTCCACTGGGATAAAATCTATACTCCTTAGCATTGCAGGCTTCACATGTACTGATTACTTGGCCTAAATCGCTTTAGAATTCCAGTTATTCTTCAAAACTCTGCTTATATAACATATCTGGCAAGATTTCCATCATTCCCCTTACTCTAGGTTAGGTGTCCTTCCTAGGTATTCCTAGTAATATTCTGTGCTTACTTCCATCATCACATGAATAACCTTATATTGCATTTGTTTGTTGGTTAGTTTGTAAACCCACAACGAATCCCTTATGAGCTGGGTCTCTGTTTTATCTTTATATCTCCAGTACCTACCAAATACCGGGCACATGCTGGAGACAACAATAAACCATTTGTTGGGAAAAAAATAACTGAATGTGTACATTTCCTAACCATTTCAGTTTGCAAGATACCCCAAATTAGCAATTCATTCTATTACTCCCTACTACATTTCTAAATATATTTAACATACATTTATTTAGCACTTGTGCCAAATACATAAGGACATTATATTTTAACAGTGAAAAGGAGAAGGAAAATAGCACAGTTTAGACTGACAGTGAACTCAATCTATACCATCTAACATTCTAAAAAATTCATTCTTTCCATTAAGATTTGATTTTCATTATGGTAATAATCTGGATTACTTTCTTAGTATTATACGACTTATATTAGTATACAAAGAAATAGGAAAAAAAAAACAGTACGATGTGATAACATACCAGAGAGACCATGGCCCAACCAGTCTTGTTATAGATGAACTCCAAGTTGTTCCTTCTTAAATAAAGCAAACCGCCCACAAGCGACACCAACAAGGCCAAAGCAATGGTGCCAGAGTAATTCGGTGGTCTGAAGACCCGGATCTGTAGTGTAATGAAAATTTTAAAGGGAAATAAAATCAATATTAAATTTTTCTCGATTATATTCGAGTCCCTCCCCATCTTCAACACAAAGAATTCAGAACTGTGCTACCCTACTTCTGATGCCTGACACTAACATTTCATTAACTCTCTTTAAACAGTCAAAAAGAAATGCCTTAAAGCATAACACTATATAAAAGGGCTTGCTCTTCATTTTAGAGGAATACACTTAAGCACCTTCAAACCGCATGTCTGTAAGTTAACCCAGAGCTGCTCTGGTTCACCACCTAGATAAGAGTAGGGCTGACAGAGGAGTGTAATATTTATATTATTTTAAATTGGGACTTTTTGAAAGGCTATATCTAAAAGTACATCTAACTGGTATAAACTAATGATTTCCAAAATACGTAAAACCTTGGTTCCTAATAATGCTCTCCACTAAAAGGAACCACAATGCCTAGGAGAAATGCTTGAGGGCTGGGACAGGGTAGATACAAGATGAGATTGGAATAAATTGTTATGCTAGTAAGTGAGTGAGTGCTTAAAAGAAAATGATAAAGGCATGTTACAAGGACAGAGAGGCAGCATGAAGGGGCTCCCTCTGATTGAATCTAGGACAATTTCAGCACCAATAGAATTAAGTACAACATTGAATTATGAACCATTGGTGGGGGGAAACAATTCATGAGTCCATATCAATGATAGCTTGATAGATGATGGATGGGAAGGAGGGAGGGAAGGAGAAGGGCTCTTTCTTACAGTAGAATACTGAGGGATAACTAAAAATGTGGAGGGAGTGTTAAAGCTGGAAAATCATCATATTGCAACCATCACAGTAAAGAAATATTGTATGATCTCACTGATTTGAAATAATTAGAATAAGCAAAGTCATATAATCAGAATCTAAAATACAGATTACCATGTGATGGGGTGGGAGTTAGGAATGGGAAGTTAAGGCTTAAAATATACAGGGAATCTATTTGGAATAATAGAAATATTTCGTAATGGATGGTATTGATGGTAGCACAACATTTTGGATGTAATTAACAGCACTGAAATACATATCTAAATGTGATTAAAAAGAGAAAGGTTAGATTGTGTATTTTTGTAAAATTTTTTAAAAATTAAAAATCCATGGAACTATTACACAAACAGTGAACCCAAAGTTAACCATGCACTATAGTTAATAGTCAACTACAATAATCATCAATTGTAACAAAAGTTCCACACCAATATAAGGTGTTAATAACAGGGTGGAATTTGGGAACCCTGTATTTTATGCATGATTATTCTGTAAATACTCAATTTCTCTAATAAAGGGGGGGGGGGGAGAATGAATTGGCCAAGAATCATTAATGGATACTATATCTTGAGGAAAACTGATGAACGGGTATGATATTTACATGATCTTAAGGTATCTTCATATAGGCTGTTTATTAATTACTGAGAAGGAAAAAAGAACAGAAATTAGACAATGAAGAAATAGGGAAACTCTTTGACCAGATGTTTAAATTAGCATCACCAATTAGGAACAGATGGACATTATGTGCCTCCAGAAGTGAGAATAAAACATGACCTAGAGAGTGATGTCATCAACATGGCAATGTTAAGACATCCTCTGGAAAAACCTCCCAGGAAATTCATTGAATAAAAGAACAAATCCCACTTGCTTAGACTCTGGAGGATGGTAGAAACTGGAGAATGACTCCAAAAATGCTGGATCAGAGAAAAGAAAAATATCAGGTAGGAAAACTCCATTTTGGACCTCCGGTCCAAATGGAGTGAGTTTAGAACACTTTGCGTATGCAGGCATAGAGACATAAATCCACGGAGGCCCAGGGCAGAACACAAGCCACTGAGGTGTGCTGCAAGAAAAAAATAACAATTATAAATATTTATGCACCTAAGCAAGGTGGCCCAAAATATATGAGGCAAACACTGGCAAAACTGAAAGGAGTAATAGAGACGTCTACAATAATAGCTACAGTCTTCAAAACACCACTTTCGTCGATAGAACAGCTAGACAGAAAACCAATAAGGAAAGAGAGAACTTGAATAATATGATAAATAAACTAGAGCTAACATATATAGAACATTGCACCCCAAAACAGCAGGAAACACATTCTTCTCAAGTGCACATGGATCATTCTCCAGAATAGACCACATGGTGGGACAAAATTAATTTCAAAGATTGAAATTATACAAAGCATCTCCTCCAATCATAATGAAATGAAGCTGGGAATAAATAACAGGTACAGAGTTGCAAAATCCACAAATAAATGGAAGTTAAATAACACTCTGTTAAACAATCAGTGGGTCAAAAAAGAAATTACAAGGAAAATGAGTAAATATTTTGAGACAATGAAAATGAGAACACTACATATATCTTACACCAAATACCACTGATTGTATACACTTTGGATGGATTTATGCTTTATTAATATGTATCAATAAAATTGATTTGTTAAAAAAAAACAAGAGGAAAAAAAAAACCTTATGGGATGGAGTGAAGGTGGCACTGAGAGGGAAAAAGGAGGAGCTAAAAATCAAAGACCTAACTTACACACCTGGAAGAACTAGAAAACTAACAATCCCAAAACAAGCAGAAGGAAAGAAATAACAAACAGCAGAAATAAATGAAATTGAGAATAAAAAAACATTAGCAAGAATTAACAAAACCAAAATCTGGTTGTTTGAGAAGATCAATAAAATTGACAAACCCTGAGTTAGACTGACAAAGAAAAAAAATAGAGAAGACTATGAATTCACCCATAATTTTGATTTGCTAACAGGCCGGAGCTTTTAAAGAAAAACTGCTCTCTAACCAGGACTGTAACAAAAGCATAAATACTATTTCAGATTCAAACGCTGATGGTGTAAATATATATATAAAACCTACTGTATTTTTACAATGATCGATGCATGACTATGCCACCCCCTTTCTGTACGCCATAATTGTCTTCCAGAAACGTCACCTGCCCTCTCTCCTGTGTCTCTTAAGCTCATAATTGTATTCCTGCCATTAAAGGATGCAGCTATTTTTAAAAGCCAAAAAATTACATATATAGAGAGAAGTCGCAAATATAATCAGAAATGAGGCGGGGGGCGGATGGGACATTACTACTGACCCCAGAGAAATAAAAATGATCTTAAGAGGATACTATGAACAACTACATGCCAACAAATTAGAAAACCTAGGTGAAATGGACCAACTCCTAGAAACACACGAACAACCTACACTGACTCTAGAAGAAAAAGAAGACCTTAACAGACCAATTACACGTAAAAAAGATTGAATCAGTCATGAATCTTCTCCCACAACAAAGAAAATCAGGACCAGGTAGCTTCACAGGGGAATTCTACCAATCATTCCCAGAAGAATTAATCTCAATCCTGCTCAAACTCTTCCAAAAAACTGAAGAGAAGGGAACACTACATAATTCATTCTGAGGACTGATACCAAAGCCAGAAAAACACAATACAAGAAAATTAAAGACCAATTTTTCTTATGAATACAGATGCAAAAATCCTCAACAAAATACTTGCAAATCGAATCCAACAGCACATTAAAAAAATATACACCATGATCAAGTGGGTTTTATCCCAGGTATGCAAGGGTGGTTCAACTTAAGAAAATCAATTAATGTAATACACTACATTAAGAAAATGAAGAAAATCTACATCATCATCTCCATCGATGCAGAAAAGGCATTTGACAAAATCCAGCCTCCTCTCTTAAAAAAAAAAAAACACATCAACATGCAAAAAATCAGTAGTGTTTTTATACAGTAGTAATGCATAAAAATCTGAGAAGCAAATCAAGAAAAAATTTCCATTTATAATAGCAAGTAAAAGAATCAAATATCTCTAAAAGAAATCAAAGACGATCTAAATAAATAGAAGGATATTCATGCTCATGGATTGGAAGACTAAGTATTGTTAAGATGTTAATTCTACCCAAAATGATTTACAGATTGAGCACAATCCCAATCAATATTCCAACAGCCTATCTTGCAGAAATGGAAAAATCAAATCATCAAATTTATTTGTAAGGGTAAGGGGCCCCAAATAGCCAAAAACCCTTGAGAAATAAGAACGAAGTTGGCTGACTCACACTTCCTGACTCCAAGCATATTACAAAGCTATACTGTTCACAACAGCATCGTTTTGGCACAAGGATAGATATATTAACCAACGGAATTGCATTCAGAGTTCAGAAATAGGTCCTTGCATCTATGGCCAATTGATTTTTGACAATTTTGCTGAGTGAAATAAGCCAGACACAAAAGAACAAATATTGTATGATATTTGTGGCAGTTTGATGTAATTATGAATTCCAAAAATATAATTGGATCATGCTTGTAAACTGATCTGTTAATCTGGGCATGATTAGGTTAGGATTAGGGCGTTGAGCCCCACCCCTTGGTGGGTGGGGAATTGAATATAAAAGGCAAGGCAAAGGGCAGTTGAGGCAGTCTTTTGAGAAGCAGTTTTGATGTTGGAAAGAAGGCCCCAGGGGAAGAGAAGCAAGCCGTTCGCCTAATCGTCTACAGCTGACCTTGTGGAGGAAACAGGAGCTAAGCCCGGAGAGAAACGCAGCCCCGGGAAGAGAGGAACCCAGAAGCCTGAACCCTGGCAAACGCTGGCATCTGTCTTGCTCTAACACGTGGCAATGGACTGTGGTGAGAGAAGAAACTTAATGCTTTATGGCCTGGTGTCTGTGGACTTCTACCCCAAATAAATACCCTTTATAAAGACCAACCCATTTTTGGTATTTTACATTAGCACCCCTTTGGCTGACTAATACAATATTGCTGATATGAACTAATTATAATAAGTTAACTCATAGAGTTAGAATATAGATTATAGGTTACCAGGGGGTAGACTGGGGTTAGAGAATGTGGAATTGATGCTTAATTATATATTTGAATGTGGTTAAAAAGAGAAACCTTAGGTCATATATTTTACTAGACTAAAAGTTAAATAATAAAACAAAGGACTGTATAATACAATGAACCCTATTACAGATGATAGTCTAGAGTTAATAGTACAAGTATAAGAATGATTTTTCATGAATTATAACAAATACCTTACACTAATATGAAGTATTAATAATAGTGTGGTATATGGGGAAAAAATTCACCTAATGTAAACTATGGATGATAGTTAATAGTACTATTTTAATACTCTTTTGCAATTATAACAAAGGTAACTACTGTTAAAAACAATTAATAGAATTACAAAGAGTGTTATTATCAACTGTAACAAATGTTCCACACCAATGCAACATGTTGGTGGTGGGGTGGTGCTTGGGAATCCTATATTTTATGCATGACTGTTCTGTAAATCCACAACTACTAAAATTAAATTTAAAAAATTAAAAAAAAAATTTTTTAATTAAAAAATTAAAAAAAAAAATAAAATAATAAAATAAAATAAAATAAAATAAAATAACAAAAAACCTAACATATGTAGTATTCTGATCAAGAATGCATCAGCAGAAACTACTCTCAAGCAAACCAAATGAGGAATATTGTATTTTAAAAGGGGGGAGAGGACAATATTCTTTAAAACATAAATGTTTTTAAAGGACAAAAAAAGACTATTGAAACCTTCCTAAATAAAAGAAGCTAAAAAGGTATGACAAGTATATGTAATACCTAACTCTAAAATAGTTCTTGTACTGAATGTGGGAAAATACTATAAAGGACACTGTTAGGTAACTGACAAAATTTGACTATGGATGGTAGCTCAAAAGTGTTGATTAGTGTAAAACCATAAAGTTGATAACTGTACCATGTTTATATATTTCTTAGGAAATGTATTCGTCCTCAAATGATTCAGAAAAAAAAAAAAAAAACTACTGTGAGAATGTGTGTATTTATATAGAGAGAGAGAGAGTGAAAGAGAGTGAGACAACTAGAATGACAATGACAAAGCAAACGCAGTAAAATGTTAATTGGTGAATCTGGGTAAAGGATATACATTGGAACTATCTGTCCCATTTTAATTCTGAAACTTTAAAAAATTATTTCCAAATATTTTTTATTTTAAAAACTAGATCAACTAAATTAAACACTTAAATGTGATAAATAGGTCAGAATCACTTCTGATTAAAATTTAGTATTTCTTACAAAGAATCAATAGTAGTGTTTCAAAACTATCTTTAATATTTTGCACCAACTAAATGACACACTTTATAGAATATTTGCTAAAATCTTTTCAAAAAATAACAAGAGTAAGAAAATTTAGTCCCCAAAATATCATTAAAACATATGCTGTTATTTTATTTACAATGATAGCAAATAATGCTTAATTATATATTTGAATGTGGTTAAATGAATATGAGAGACATTTGTTTTGACTGTGAATAAATGTGTTGACACCTTATGGTAAAGATTATTGCTTCTGTATTACTTCTAGAATAAATGTACCTTTAATATAACTGGTGGTCACAATTGTCTGTAGAACATACTGGTGAGATCAGGGGGAAATGGCCATAAGCCCTCCACATACAGATTAGCTTTCATAAACATTTTGCTTCATTTCCTTACTAATGAACTATCCATGTAGCTATACTCATATTTATGCTTTAAAACAAAATTTTAGAATAAACTATAAATATTGCTTTTCTAACCTAAATTCCCACCTACTATACGTTTGACCTTCTTTCTGTGTCAAATATTCTTGCAAATCATTGTTTGGCTGTGCCATAGTACCTTTAATTAGTCTTCTATCTTTAGACATTGGATTTGTTTCCAAGTTTTGCCATTAAAATGAATGCTGTTAGGAAAAAAAATCTCCAACTAAGAATTTTCATCATCTCTAAATATAGTAATAGCTTAAATTCTAAGAACTGGAATTATTAAGTCAAAGTATATATAATAAAGACATAAACCACATACTGTTAGAATGGTTTTACCAAAGACCAATATATATGTGAGTAGGTATTTTCCCATAAGGCTCATGAAGAATGGGTATAATCCTTTTTTTTCTTTGCCCAAAATAAGGAAAAAAATTATACAACTTACTTTGTAATTAGAATTTCTTTGACTATGAACACCACTGAGCAATTTTAATATATTTATTAGTCTCTGAAATTACTTTTTCTTAACTCATGTACTTTTCAATGATTTATAGAAATTCAAGGATTATTATTCTAAAAAACATTTGAATTCACCAAATTCAAAGTTCAGCTTATAGTTTTCTCTAAGCAAGAAGAAATGGCCCATAAAGAAATAAAAATACATAGCTGAGTATTACAATGTTCTAAAAAAGCTAAGCTAATCAGCTTAATATTAAAACTGTAGTAAATAAAAACATACATGAACATCTGTTCTGTCAGCAATCCACTTTGCTAGTTGTTCAGCTGCAAATCCAATCCTTTGAAGGTCAAAAGTATCAGCTCTCTTGGGCCTGCCTTTTGGAGGAAAATGCATGAATGTAGGTGCAGAGTTCATGTTGAGCTGTAAAACATGAGATAAAAAGTACTAAATATAATATCATTCTTTCTATATCATTAATTTAACATTTTATATTTATTTTCATGAATTTTGGAAAGATAGCATTTATTATGAAAATCCAAGTGGCTTGCCATATTTTAATTATTGTTTTTATTCATCTTAATGCACAACCTCTTAAATGAAAAAGAATTGTGAATTTGGCTAAGTTCTCTGAACTCTCACATGTTAACATACATCATTCATATTCTCAGCTGGAGTCTCTGTATTTTATCAACTATTTCATTCTTTTTCTTTCTAGAATTCTGTAATTGGAGTAAAGAACCAAGCAGCTGAAAGTGCAAAATAGAAATATGGTAATTTGGCACATATGGACTATTTCACGTCTTAAGCGGTTAATAAAGAAAAAGTAATGACATTTTGATGAAAAATTAAACATTATAAAATTAATTTCATATAAATTAGAAGTAGACTGAATTCCTTATTAAAAATGTAAAGGGAAGCGGCTGTGGCTCAATCAGTGGGGCTCCCGTTTGCCGTGTGGGGGGCCCCGGGTTCGGTTCCCGGGGCCTCCTGGTGAGGGCAGGCCCGCCCGCACGGCGTGCTTGGCTGACCCAGCGAGCACAAGCAGCAAGGGGGGGATAAATGAATAAATAAATAAAATCTTAAAAAAAAAAAAAAAATTAAAATTAAAATGTAAAGACTTTTTTTTAATGACGAGACTATGCTGTGATACAGTGGAACTCTAAAACAATTTGAATTTACTAGAGACTAGAGAAAAAATCCACAATATCCATGATGATAGTCTTTTTCTGCTCAATTTCTCAATTCATTCAATTGTCTTAATATGGATGTGCCTCAGAATTATTTTCTATAGATAATTTCCATTTGAAAGTATAAGGAATAAAACAATACCCTAGGATAAATGGTGCTTAATAGTAACATATCATCCAAAAACATATATTTGGTGCATCTGCATTGAGGAACAAACAAACAAAAATACAGACTAAATTCCTGCTGCCTAGATACAGAAATCTATTCTGATAAATGTCTTAAAATGATAGGTCAAAAGATATTTGGCCCTTGACCTTTGACTTGCAATATAGTTACTATTTCACAATAATGATAAAGATCAAAATCAAATTTCTTAAAGAGTTTTACCAACACCCATAAATTTACTCCAAATTGAATAAGCAGCTGATTTTAAACAAACTAGAAGGACATTAACTAGATATGGTTTTGGTTTCTAATTAGTTGTTAGTTATGTATCTCCCTTGGAATAACTTAGACGGGTTAATGTTTAACTCCTTAAGTACTGAGAGATGTTCAGTACATGTGCTCTCAAAAGTAACTGTTGTGGTCAGTTTATAACATTGCCACATGCATTGATTATACAAATTCAGTATTAATTTTCCTTCATCTCTGACTGATCTTATAACTTTTACAGGAATTTTCTTTTTGCTTAAAGGTCCCACCTTATTGTGTAAAACCAATGCCTACTTGCAAATTAGAAGCAAGGTTTTGAAATGAGGTTAGACACAAATGATCCATTAGTTCATGCTCTCACTTGATTGCCTTACCCTTCCCATGAGTGCATACTGTGCTTGTAGAACTTGATGGGAACTCTTCAGCGAGTTCACTGTCTTTCTGGCAGAGGAAGTGTGGAGTCATATATGCGTGGCATGTGCCTGCACTACTTTTAAAGTTCTTACAGTTTATTACTTGCCTAAGTTTACTAAAGCCTTTTCTTATGTGTACAGATGGGAACATTTGGGGGAAGGATACTAACTGACACTACTAAAGGAAGGCAATAGAAGATGTTATCAATGTGCTTTGTAACCTGAAAACTGAACGACTCTCTGAGGCTCATTACTATATATTTTGAAGTGTTAAAGGAAAAAAAAAAAAAAAAATGTATGCTATTTCTTAGTTGTTCCATCCAAACCATGTTAGGACTCTTAAAGGTATAATGTCACAGGGGTTTACTGTCAGTTGCTACTGAGTTTGGCAGCCATGGTGGCCCCTATTGTTCTACACCAATTTCAATTCAATAAAAATGTTAACTCTGCCAAGAAAAAAAAAAAAAAAACATTAAATAACACTATATTAGATGATAGTTGACATCAAGGTAAGGATAAAGCAGTAAAAACTTAGCTACCAGTAATAACAAAGTATTACAGTCAAGACCAAAACAGTTCCTGCTTTATGAGTGAACTAAGTATAATTGTCATATTTAGAAGATGGCTCCAAATAATTTTATAAAGCTTCATACAGCTTACCACAAAAGAGTCGAAGACTCAAACGAAATGTGTCTATATAAAAAATGTATCATTTTTCAGTATTGGAAATGCAATCAATTTTCCATTATTCACCTAGGTTAACTACATTAGTACTCTTTAAACAGTATAAGTAAAGATCAATAGTTGGTCCATGTTTAAGCAATTATTCTCTCCAAAGGGATACCTAATGTACCTTTGAGGTACCATTTCTTTTCTTGTTCTTCTTTTCCCTAACTTTTCATTATTCCTACAGAACTTCAATTTAACCACTTCAGCAAAAGGAAGGCAACTGTGGACTACCCACCAGTATTTGTATTAATGTTACACAATAAAAATAAAATTTAATATTTATGTATCAAGTATAGACAAGCATTTTACATATATCAGCTTCTCATTTAATCTTCCCAACAATCCTATGAGAAAGGCACTATTATTTCCCCTCTCTTATAGGTGAGAAGATGGAAGCATAAAATAATGGAACAATATACTAAAGGTCACAGCTCTGAAGAGATAAAGCTGGAATGTGAACTCAAGTCATTTTACTTTAGACACTTCATTACCACTATATCTTAATGCTTTCTGAATTCTATCTCCTTGAATAAAGATTTAACAATATTTTTTTCATACAATTTTTTTACAAAAATCTAAAATGTGTTCATTAGAAACATAAATTAAAAAAACAAGTTGTTGCAATGTGATTTTAAAAATCCCACAGATTATAACATCACACATCTCTGTACAACAGGAATCTATCTTAACCCATTTCCCAGCCATGGGACTGCATATCATGGGCATTCATAAATATTGGTTAAATTGAACAAAACACATAGTTCCTTTCTGTTCTGTGATTCTACGGCTCCAGACTTTGTTCATGTGTTTCCCTGATGGATGCACAAGAGAGAGTTAACGCCAATATGTAAACCTAATATTACAAAGGAGGATGTCACCCTCTTCAACACTTCCTGTAAGAGAACGATCAGAAAATCCATACTAAGGCTTAACACCACAGAATGGTAGTTTAAAAAACTCTAATTCAAAGCCCTCTTCTTAATAATTAAAACATGTACATATCCCCAAAGCTAACAAAGCATATTCCCGAGCTCCTTCCAATTCACCCTATTCATTAACGCCGAGGCCTGCCTCCAGACATTTAGCCTCAGTTATGTGACGGGAACCACATATAATTGAAGTTATATTCCCAACAAGCCCCCAAACAAGGTGGAAATTACAAAGTTTCTGCACTTGTTATTATAGTCAGACACCACACTACTACTGACAGTGCTTTAAAACATCAATTTAGAAAGAGTGCTTCAACATAATATGATTCAATAGTTAGTGGGAAAAAACATAAGCATTATAAATATTTTAGTGGTTCTCAAGTAAAACAAAATATATACTTCCCCATTTTTGTAGCATATAATTCACCATAAAAGTCATTAATTGTTAAAACTTTTATGCATTTTAGGATAAAAAATCTTATGGCTAAGACAGAGGCTAGGTTTTGGAAAAGACAAAGTAGTTCTAAATCTGTAATTCTCCTGAATCAAAATTAACCTGAGGAAATTTTTCAATTAAAAACAATTTCAATTACTACTCTCATATTGATGCCAAACTTTAAAACAAATTTTATGTCTAAAAGATGTAAAGGGATTCAATGATTATAGCTAACTATATATCTATATGGTTATACAGCGGCAGCTATAGTGAATATAGTCAGTATTCAGTCCAAAGGTAAGATGAGTTTTCTCACATAAGATAAAAACATTTCATATAAAATATGTGTCTCGATATTTTCTTAAAACATAGACATAGCACTTTCATTATTCCAGTAATAATAATAATAAACAAAAAATGATTGAAGTGATGAATGCACAACTATGTGATTATACTGAACACCAGTGATTGCACATTTTGGATGATTTTATGCTTTATTTATATGTTTCAATAAAATTGATGTTAAAAAAAAACAAATAAGGGAAGCGGCTGTGGCTCAATCAGTAGGGCTCCCGTTTACCATATGGGAGGCCCCGGGTTCGGTTCCTGGGGCCTCCTGGTGAAGGCAAGCCCGCCCGCATGGCGTGGTTAGTTGACCCAGCGAGCACGGGCAGCAAGGGGGGGATAAATGAATAAATAAATAAAATCTTAAAAAAAAAAAAAAACCAAATAAGAGCATTTTCATTATTCCAATAATAATGGTAAACAAAACAACAGACAAACAAAAAAAGTTCTACCCCTTAATAATTACTTCTCGGGCACCCTATGCTTCCCCTGTCGTACATAGCTGCTATTCTGTTTCCATCTTTCTAATTATGGAAATGAAAACGCTCTAATAAAGATTGAAGTGATGAATACACAACTATGTGATCATAACAAATACCGCTGATTGTACACTTTGCATGAATTGTTCACTTTGGATGGATTGCATGCTTTATTAGTATGTATCAATTCAATTGATTTAAAAAAACAAATGAGATACCAATACACATCTATAAAATATAGATAGATAGATAGATAGATAGATAGATAGATAGATAGACAGACAGACTGACTAACAGACTGACAGGGCTACATGTGGCTTTTATTCCCCCTACAGAGCTAGAGCCAAGGTGTACGTCTCCCACCAAGGCCAAGCATGACCTCTCTAGTTTGCCACAGTCCCCACCCATACCTTATCACTCCCTCAACAAGACCAAGGTACCTGTTGCCCTGGTGCTTTGCTGCTTTTATATCTTATAGTAGTTAGGAGAAAAGGGAAATATGATTGTTTCTATTAAAGATTAAAAAGTTAGATCAAGAAGGACTTTATTTAAATAAAAATGAAGACAACATATTTACTTGGGTAAATGAAGAACTGGTGTGTTTAATATACTAAGTATGTATGCAAACAAAGATACCATAATGAAACTGATCCACCTGCTTTCCTCATTCAGTTTACAGGCCTAGACATTTGGGTTCAAAGCATCTGTTCTGGTTGTCAGGTTGGAGTGGGATGACAATTTGTTAATATGTTAGAGAGCCTTTAATTATATAACGAGTAGCACTTCCATTAGATGATCTTTAAGGCCACTTTTCCAGAGTATCTATGAAGGCCTATAAATTACAAGAAATAATATTTGATCCTTAGAGTACTATAATTTTCTTTATAAGGTTATTTGAGATTACATATTTATTAACATGTTTTCTTTATTATATTACCATTATTATTTTTGTTATTATTAGTAGTAGCTCCCCTAGTCTCCAAGCTCTTTATAGGGAAGAATTATGTCTGTTTTTTTCATCTATTTATTGCTCCTATAGAGTAAGGACTCAATAATATTTGCTGAATGGATGGATATAAAGAAACATACTGAAAAGGCAAAATAAAAATTTCTGGGGGAAGAAATAAGTGGAAAATAGTAATATGAAAGACCAAGGGTAAAAGGTACTGAAGGTAAAAAGAAAATTTTTCTTATTTAACTAGAAACTGGCAAAGATGAATGAATAATCAATTTGGAAGCAAATGAACAAAACTCCCTACTAACGGAGCTTTTATAATTAGTGAGCTAGATTCTTTTCAGAACTAAATGCTTTTCCATTACCCACTGCAGCCTCGCACCCAACAGTGTCACATGAGAAAAATAAAATAGTCCAAGATCCCCAAATCAATCAGTCCCAGGTAATGCAATAACTTTTGCATTTAAAAAGCACTGATCAAGTAATGATAAATATTAAAAGTGAATAAAAGCAGGTTAACAGCAGTTAAGAGGTGGTGCTCCAGGAACCAGACTGCTGAGTTCAAATTCTAGCTCTATTTTATACTAACTCTATAACCACAGAGAAGTAACGTTATCTCTCATACCCTGGTTTCCGTTATCTGTGGAATGGAGGTAAAACAGTATGTCACTCACTGAATTACAGTGACGATAAAAGAAAGAGAAATGGACAGTGCCTGGCCCAGAAGCATTCCATGTTACCAATGACAATGATACAACCATGACAGTATGAATGACGGCCAGCATCTCTAAGCCACAATCTATTACCTTGCTCTGTAGAGAAGACTGTGTAAATGAAGGCAAGCAATTTTAAACAAACACTTTAATACTTTATGTGTAAAATTCTCTCTATATATTGCATCAGATGAAATAGAAGGAAAACTTGTATACAATTTTATATAAAATTTCATAAAGTGTGCAAAATGCCACCTAAACCACATACAATTAAATACGAAATTAAGGTTAATGCATGTCAACTCCCACTGCATGCTGATAAAAAACATTTCCTCTACAGTGCAAAAGGCAAAATACGTTTACTATACTCACTAATGGCAAAAAAATGTGCAAGCAATGATAAAGCTAACATTAGCTGTAATTACTTTAAATCATCAGAATTTATCGTTAACACTATATTTAACTTATTCAATGAATTGTATTTTTCTCTGGCAAAACAAAATGTATCAACCACAACTAACTCTGTTAAATATATTACCAAAATGAAATATAACTTTTACCTGTTGAAAAACATCTGTCCCCTCATCATAGTCCACCATACTGAAGAAGAGTTTGTTACAAAAAGCAGATGAATAGCGCCAGGAGTTAGCCAGTATTTGATACTCTTCATTAGCTTGCCTGATAAGGATAATGGGGCAGAGTAGAAACATATCAATAGTCAATCATCAATAAAGCTGTTAATAAAACAAGTACTTCTAGTGCAGGAGTCAGCCAACTATGGCCTTTGGGCCAAATTCGGCTTACCAACAGTTTTTATGTGGACTGCAATCTAAGAATATTTTTCACACTTCAAATGGTTGTAAATCAAAAGAAGAGTAATATTCTGTGACATGAGACAATTACAAGAAATTCAAATTTTGGTGTTCATAATAAAAGTTTAAGAGCAACACAGCTACAAAGGTTCATTTACATATCGTCTATGCCAAAAGGAAGAGCTGATTCACTGCAAGAGACCCCGTAGGGCCAACAAGCCCGCCCTTTAAATAAAACGTCTGCCAGCTCTTGTCCAAGGAGCGTCTCCTATGGTGATTCAGACAACTTAAATCTTCCAATGAGTTTCAGTAAAGGGCATAGAGCAATTTTTAAGAATATTTGCACTTTCACTTCAACAGAAAAACAAGAATTCTGAGGAAATTTTAGTTTTAAATTTGTGAATACAGCTGTATTTCACCTTTATATATGCCATTTATATAAAAATGTACCTACATTCAAACCTTCAGGTAAGCAAAATTTCTGAGTAGCCAAACCAGACGCCACAAAATTTATTTGAGTTCACATGTTATAACTACTGGCAGGACTAACAAGCCCTCCTCTAAGAGCATATTTACTCCTATTTTGCACCCATTTATAATGGACATTTTACAGATTTTCCAGATGATAATGCTTTATACGTAAGTGTAGGAATAGGGCAGAGATGGGGAAATGCTATTGCTGAAGAATGAAAGGAGAATAGAACCAAGCAGCACAGTGACTGTTAAGACATTAAAATGCACACACACACAAAGTGAGAGTACTTCTTACATACAGTTGACTATTCAAAGGAGTCTGTCTCCTCCCACTTCCAAAATTAGCAGTAAGAAATTAAAAAGGTATAACTCAACAATAATGAAAAGACTTGGACTGGAGTCAGCAGTAGATGAAAGATTTCAAAAAATTTCTGGAAAACAAAGCTGTGGGAAGAGTTTTGATAAATGAAGCTACAGTATCAAAGGAGACTAAAGTGCAGGAAGAAGCTAGGAAAAACACTGCATTCTGAAGCAGCAGACGGAGATGCAAAATGAAGCTAAAAAGAGGGGTCATAAGTAACCTTCTTTATACACAACAGTCAACTCAACGTCTGCCCTGGCCCCCTAGTACCCCAGCCCCAATGCTGGTCTTTCCATTGTTTGATGGTTGGGCTCTCACTGCGGTCAACTAACCTGTAAGGTGGAACTTGTTTCAGAATAACAAGTTTTGGTTTTTTTTAATTACCTTATATTTGAAGAAAACGTGACAATTAAAAACTCCCAAAACAAAAACACACTCCATAAGAAAGAGATCATTCACAGAAATAGCAAAAGAATTAAAAAGAAACTTTAATATAATATACTTAGAAAGAGTTACAGAAGATTCTGCATTTGTCAAGAACTAGGCAGGGCCTGAGATTTCACCCTACATACAAGCTACGAAGCTAGCCGGTGACTGTTTCAGGATCGCTGGCTTAAGACATGAAAATCCTGTGTCAGGACTTCATCACTTCCTGTTCCTCTGTATCAGGTACTCCATGCCTCCAGGTCTCACAGGGACACGAAAGGCCCCTCAGGGCCGGCTGCACACACAGGGGGCTGGATTACGGGGTCTGCCCCTGCAAGCTGCTCCGAGCACCACAGCCCTGGAAGGAGCATTCTGCCCCCGCGTCCTGGCATACCCAGCCAGAACACGCAGGACCCTCGAGGCCCACGTCAGACTGCTCCCACCAGTGTTCATACACAGAAAACGAACAAAGAAAGTAAAGGAGAGAGCACGTAGAAATTTAAAATACCACTGTGATTTCTTAAATCAAACACTATTATTAAAGATAAAGCTAAATAAAATTTGAGAAGAAAAGAGACACAGGTGAAATATATTAGGGTAGTGGGTAGAAAGGGGCCTAGAGAAATAATCCAAGAAATCTAATTTTCAACAGCAGCGTCCCAGAAAGAAAAGAGAGAGAAAACTAGAAGAAATAATATTTCCAGAGAAAGAACACAAAGACTAAGTCTTCAAATTAAAATTATTTCCCAATTTTTGAATTGAGGAATGAGGAAAGACCGACACCTAGACATACTGTGATATTTCAGAACAATGTAGACAGAAGTTCCTAAAACTTCCCAGGAGAAAAAGAATTACTTAACCAGGGCAAACAATGAGAATGGGTATTGGACTGGTCATTAGCAGCACTAGATACTAGCAAACAGAACAATTCCTTTAAGATCCAAGGGAATATTATGTTTGATCTAGAATTCCATATACAGCCAAAAAATCAAGTTTGAAATGAACATGTTTTCAGAAATGCAAGGCATCTGTAATTTACCTTCTATACAGTTTTAGGAAATTATCTAAGGATAGAATAGGAAGCCTGAGGCTATGATAGAGGCACTATAACAGAGAGAAAAAGGCAACTAGAAATCTGGTGAGATGGGATGGATAGAAGATACATAAGAAAACTGGTCCAATTAGGAAGCTATGAAGAACCAAGATGAAGTAGAACAGGAATTTAGTGAGACTTCAAGATGAAGAGAATAAATTCTAGTCAATGGTTAGAATCAGAAATAGATGGAAGATATTACGAATACTGTAAGTGAAATATATTTGTTCTCACAATGGAAACATAAAAAAATGAACATGAAAGGCAAGGTCTAAAAAATGTATAGTAAAATGTATCATAATTTTGATCTATTGGTGTTGAGAAAGTTTAATTATTTTGAACATTTTCATTTGAGTGGTACAAGAGTCAAAACAATAGTACTGTAAGGAAGGAACCAAAATCATAACCCACTTCATTCCAGTAGATGATATTTATGTGGAAATAACAGCAAAATTGCTGTTTATTAACTTTCAAAATCAACCCATAGAACATAGATATAATGGTAGCTAGGTTTAGAATATAAAAGCTATCAACTATGATAGTATAGAAGTTTAACTAACTTTAGTGGGTTGGTAAAAGGTAAAGAGGTGAAGGGGATGGGTGTGTTGTTACAACCTGGAAATCAACTGACACTTTCTTTAGTTAATGGATAAGGTATAGAGGGATGCCATTTATTGTTATAAAGATACACAAAGGAAGAAATCAAAAGTGATGGAAATGCTAAGGGGGAAATAAGCTAAGTTTTCACCAAACATCAAGAAAGGGAAAGATCAAGGCAACTGGATAAACACAGGGGAATAATCATTGCTGCTTTTGAGGACAAGTCTGTAAAAAGGTGGGTACAAAGGCTAGAGACAGTGACTCAGCATTTTAGGCACTTACTTTTTTATTAACAAGGAGCACATATTACTGCTGTTTTTTAAGAAATGTATTTCTAAGAGGGCTAAATATAAATAGCACTACAATCTGAGGTCATTTAGTAAAAAGAATTTAAGAGAATCATTTTATTCCTCATAGTACACAACAGATAATTGTAACAATCAGCATAGTAAGACTGCATTGTATTCAGAAGGCAAGAAACTACACAGAGTACATGCATCATTCCCAGGACAAATGCTATGTTAGGTAAAAAAAACAAATCTCAATAAACTCAAGAATACTGAAGTCATACTATGCATCTTCTCCAACCACAATGGAATGAACTAAAAATCATTAACAGAAGGACAAATGGAAAATTCACAAATATGTGACTTAAACAGGTACTGTTAAACAACAAATAGATTAAAGAAGTCACAGGGGAAATCAGGAAATATCTTGAGCAAATGAAAACAAAAACATAGCTTACCAAAATATCTGGGATACTGTAAAGGCAGTACTGAGAGGAAATTTACAGCTCTAAATGCTTACATTAAAAAAGAAAGATCTCAAATCAGAGACCTAACATCACAACTAGAGAATCTAGAAAAACAAGAACAAACTAAACCCTGAGAAAGCAGAAGAAAGGAAATAACAAAAAAAAAAAAGAGTGGAGATCAATGAAATAGAGAATGAAGAGGGAAAAAAAACCAGAATCAACAAAATCAGTAGTTGGTTCTTTGAGAATATCAATAAAATTGGCAAACCTTTACAAAGAAACAAAACGCAGAGAAAATGCAAATAACTATAATCAGAAATGAAAGAGAGGACACTTCTACTGACCCCTGTAAAATTTAAAAAGATTATAGAAGGACACTATGAATAACTGTATACCAACAAATTAGATAACCTGGATGAAAAACACAACATCCTACAAGCACACAAACTACCTACACTGACTCAAAAAAAAGATTTCAACAAACTAATAACAAATAAAGAAACTGAATCTGCCATCAAAAATCCCCGAACTAAAGAAAAGCCCAGGACTTATAGCATTACTGGTGAAGTTTACCAAACATTCCAAAAAGAATTAACAATCCTGCTCAAGCTCTTCCAAAAAATTGAAGAGGAAGAAACAACTCCTCTTTTTTTTTTTTTTTTAAGATTTATTTATTTACTTTATCCATTTTAAACTCCCCCTTCCCCATTTGCTGTTTTGTGTCCATTCGCTGAGCAATTCTCTGTGTCTGTTTCTTGCCATCTCTTCTCATCCTCCTCCTCCAGTCTTCACCAGGATTCGATCCTGGAGACCTCCGACGTAGGAGAGAGGTGTCCTGCCACCTGTGCCACCTCGGTTCCTGGTTTTCGGAGCATCTCGTCTTGTCTCTCCCCTGCATCTCTCTCCTGTTACGTTATCATCTTGCTGCATGGCTCCCGGGGGGCCTGGCAGCTCACCAGCACACACAGCCTGGCAGCCCATGCGCCTTCTATATATATATTTTTTATTTTACCGTGAGGTCCCAGGATCGAACCCAGGTCCCTCCATATGGCAGACGGACGCCCAACAATTTGAGCCACATCCGCCCCCCTAACTCATTTTTAAGGCCAACATTATCCTAATGCCAAAGCCAGAAAAAGACACTACAATTACAGGCCAATATCCCTTATGAATAGAGATGTAAAAATCCTCAACAAAAAACTAGCAAACCAAATCCAACAGCACATTAGAAGAATTATACACCTTGATCAAGTGGGATTTAACCCAGTTGTGCAAGGGTGGTTCAACATAAGAAAATCAATCAATGTAATACACATTAACAGAACAGAGGCAGAAAAAAACATGATCTCAATTGACAGAGAAAAGATATTTAACAAAGCCCAGCACTACTTCTTGATAAAAACACTTAGAAAACTAGGAACAGAAGGGAATTTCCTCAGCATATTAAAGGCATATATGAAAACTCAACCACTAACATCACATACTCAATGGTAAAACTCCTGAAAGCTTTCCCTCCTAAGATCTGGAACAAAACAAGGATACCTTCTGTTACAACTGTTATTCAATATTGTACTGGAAGTTCTAGTCAGAGCAATTAGACAATAAAAAGAAATAAAAAGCATACAAATTGGAAAGGAAGAAGTAAACCTATCCTTACTTCCAGATGACATGACCTGAAATACAAAAAATCTTAACAAATCCACAACAAAGCTATCAGAGTTAATAAATCCAGTCACCAAAGTGGTAGGGTACATGATCAACATGCAAATATTAGCATGTTTTTCTATACACTGGTAATGAACAACCTAAAGATGATAGAAAAATTCCATTTACAATTGCAACTAAAAGAATCAAATACTTAGGAATAAATTTAACCAGGATTAAGCGACTCGTACATGAAAACTACAGAACATTGTTGAAAGAAACCAAAGAAAACCCAAATAACTGAAGGACATTCCGTGTTCATGGATTGGAAGACTAAATACTGTTAAGATGTCAATTCTAAACAAAGCGATTTACAGATTCAATGCAATTTCAATCAAAATTCCAACAGCAAATAAATAAATAAATCCTGATACTGCAAGAGAAAAACTGCCAGCCAAAAGTCTCATATCCAACAAGACTGTCTTTCAAAAATGAGGGCACGTTTAGAGGATTCACAGATAAACAGAAACTGAGTGTGTCTGTAACCAAGAGACTAGCTTTTGCAGGAAATACTAAAGGAGTGCTATAGCCTGAAAAGAAAAGACAGGACAAAGAGGCTTGGAAGAGAGTCTAGAAATGAAGATTACATCAGTAAAAGTAACTAAAAGTATAAAAAGAGTGGTGCAAATAAAATAAGACAGATAAAACTCAAAGGTCAAAATGGGTGAAGTAAGAACTGCCTTTCCAGTAAAAGCATTGAATGTTAATGGATTAAATTACCCAAACAAAAGACACAGACTGGCAGAATGGATAAGAAAATATGAGCCATCTATATGCTGCCTACAAGAGATTCACCTTAGACCCAAGGATACCAAGAGATTGGAAGTGAAAGGCTGGAAAAAGATATTCCATGCATGCAATAACCAAAAAAAAAAAAAGCTGGAGTAGCTAAACTTATATCGGATGAAACAGACTTTAAAAGCAAAACTGTTATTAAAGACGAGGAAGGAATTATATATTAATAAAAGGGGCAATTCACCAGGAAGAAATAAAATCCTAAAAGTATATGCACCTAACCAGGATGCCCCAAATTACATGAGGCAAACACACAAAGCTGAAGGGAGAAACAGGTGTCTCTACAATAATAGTTGGAGACTTCAAAGCACCACTCTTAGCATTGGACAGAACATATGGGCAGAAAATCAATAAAGAAACAGAGAGTCTATTTCTGAGTTCTCAATTCAGTTCCATAGGTCAATGTGTCTGTCTTTATGCCAGTACCATGCTGTTTTTACCACTGTAGCTAAGTAACATGTTTTAAAGTCTAGAAGCAAGAGGCCTCCAAATTTGTTCTTTTTAAAGATATTTTTGGCTATTCGGGGCCCCTTCACCTTCCAAATAAATCTGATAACTGGCTTTCCCATTTCTGCAAATATGGCTGTTGGGATTTTTATTGGGATTGTGTTGAATCTATAAATCAGTTTGGGTAGAACTGACATCTTAATGATATTTAGTCTTCTAATCTATGAATGGAATGTCCTTCCATTTATTTAAGTCTTCTTTGGCTTCTTTTTAGCAATGTTTTGTTGTTTTCCAAGTCAGTTTCTTTATGTCCTCGGTTAAATTTATTCCTAAATATTTGATTCTTTTAGTCTCTGTTGTAAATGGAATTTTTTTCTGACTTCCTCCTAAGATTGCACATTAGCTGTGTAGAAATGCCACTGATTTTACATATTAATCTTGTATCCTGCCACTTTGCTGAACTCGTCTATTAGTTCCTATAGCTTTATCGTACATTTTTCAGGATTTTCTAGATGTAGGATGATATCAGCAAATAGCAAAAGTTTTACTTCTTCCTTTCCAACGAAGATGGAGGGCTCTCACTTCCTGACTTTAAAGTGTATTATTTAGCTACAGCGGTTAAAAAATAATAATAAAATAAAAACAAAAAGCATGGAACTGACATAAAGATAGAGAGACTGACCATCATTAAGATGTCAATTCCACCCAAATTGATATACAGATTCAATGGAATTCCTATAGAAATGCCACAATCATTTTTAATACAAATGGAAATTACAATGATCAAGTTTATTTATTTGGAAGAGTAAGGGGCCCCGAATAGCCAGAATCATCTTAAAAAGGAAAAGCAAAATTAGAGGACTCTCACTTCTGGACTTTTAATCATATCACCTAGCTACAGCAGTAAAAACAGCATGGTACTGGCATAAAAAATAGACACACAGACCAATGGAACCGAATTGATGGTTCAGAAACAGACCTTCTTATCTATGGTCAAGTGATTTTTGACAAGCCTGTTAAACCCAGCCAGCTTGGGTAAGACAGTCTATTCAACAAATGGTCCTGGGAGTACTAGATATCCATAACCAAAAGAAAGAAAGAGGATCCCTATCTCACACCATATACAAAAATTAACTCAAAATGGATCAAAGACCTGAATATAAAAGCTAGAATATAAAGTTCCTAGAAGAAAATGTGGGAAAACATCTTCAAGACTTGATGGTAGGTGGTGCATTCTTAAACCTTACACTGAAAGCACGAGGAATAAAAGAAAACATGGATAAATGGGACCTCCTCAAACTTAAACACGTTTGTGATTCAAAGGACTTTGTCAAGAAGGTGAAAAGGCAGCCCACTCAATGGGAGAAAATATTTGGAAACCACATATCCAATAAGGGCTTGATTTCCATGCTATATAAAGAGATCATACAACTCAACAATAAAAGAGCAAGCAATCCAATTTTAAAATGGGCCAAAGACTTAAATAGACATTCTTCCAAAGAGGAAATTCAAGTGGACAAAAAGCACACACAAAAAAGTTCAATATCACTAGCTATTAGGGAAAGGTAAAGCAAAACTACAATGAGGTATCATCTCACACCACACAGAATGATCAATATTAAAAACTAGAAAACAGCAAGTGCTGGAGAAAATGTGGAGAAATAAGAACACTCCTTCACTGTTGGTGGGATTGTAAAATGGTGCAGCCTCTGTGGAAGAGAGTTTGGTGGTTCCTCAAGAATCTAAATATAAAAATGCCATATGATCCAGCAATTCATCTACTAGGAATATATCCAGAAGAAATTAAAACTGTAATGCAAACAGACATTTGCACACCAATACTTATAGTGGCATTATTCACAATTGCCAGAAGATGTAAACAACTTGTAGCAGCTTGGCATTGCTTATGAACTCCAAAAATAGTTATCGGATTATGTTTGTAAATTGGTCTTTCAGAAGTATCACTTTTAATTGATTAAATTATGATTAGGACTTTGATTGGGCCACATCAGTAGGACATTGAGTCCCCATACCTTGGTAGGTGTGGACTCACAGAGAAAAGACATGGCAAAGGACAGAGTTGGGAGTTTTTGATCTGGAGCACAGGAAGTGAACACACAGGAGAAGAACACAGAGGAATAGAAACAGCTCCTTAGACATGGTAGAAGCCCCAGGGAGAGAGACAGAGCTATTCTCCTGATAGTCTACAGATGACCATGTGGAGAGAGAACAGCAGCTGAGCCCAGAAAGAAATGGAGCCCTGGGAAGAAAGGAACCCAAGAAGCCTGAACTCCTGGCAGACTTCAGCAGCCATCTTGCCCCAACATGTGGCAATAGACTTTGTTGAGGGAAGTAACTTATGCTTTATGGCCTGATAATGGTAAGTTGCTACCCAAAATAAATACCCTTTATAAAATCCAACAGATTTATGCTATTTTGCAACAGCACTCCTTTGGCTGACTAACACAGAACTTGGTACCAAAGAGTGGGGTAGTGCTTTTGCATTACCAAAATGCTGGAATGGTTTTATAAATGGGTGAGGGGTATTTTTTTTGGAGGAATTGTGAAATGCTTGGTAGAAAAGACCTACAGTACTTTGAAGAGACTGTTGATGGTAATATGGATGCTAAAGAGACTTTTTATGATGCCTTAGAAGTAAATGATGGAACCATTATTGGAAACTGGAGGAATGATGATCCATGTTTTAAAGTCACAGAAAACTTAGCAAGATTAACTACTGGTGTTTTATGGAAGGCATAATTTGAAAATGGCAAGCCTGGGCATTTAGCTGAAGAAGTTTCCAAAGTAAACTCAGAGACTGCAGCCTGGCTTCTCTGCAGCTTACAGTAAAATGCTAGACGAGGGAGATAAACTAAGGACTAAACTGTTGAGCACAAATAAAATAAACTGATTCTGGAAATTCCAAGCCTCTGGAAATCAAGCTCCCAGATGACAGTGCCCCATTTGAGGACTTAACTAAACTTGGAACTTGTAAATCAGGATTGAAGATGCAGTTACCTAGGAAAGACTTGTGGAAAGTCTTACTGTCTGATGGCTTGGACCCCTGCTTCCTGCATGCTAAACCAACGAATTTTTTGAGAAAGCTCAGTGAACAAAATTTCTGTCAGCCTGGAATAAAAGGGACAAGGAAAGGAGAGATTGGAGAAACAGCTTTAAGAGGAAAACCATGGAAGTTGAGATCTGGAATTAAGACATCGCCTTGGGCTGAGGGAGGAACCACACCCATGTGTACAGAAAGGGTGAGTTTTCCCAGGAAGTTGAAGAGGGTGAATGTTCTTGCCTGATGTTCTGGGAGAGTTTTACTGCCCCATGGTAGAGAGAGGGTGGAGCACATTCCCAAAAGATTAGGGAGGTTAAGGTCACCACCACATAGGCCTGAGAGGGGTGGACCTGTCTCCGATGGATTAGGGAAGGTCAGGTTGTCAACTCGTTGCTCTGAGAGTTGAGCCTGTATGCCAAAGGTCACGGAGGATGTTGTCTTCAACTTCACTGTACTAGGGGGGTTAAGACTCTAACCCAAAGATTGGGTAAAGTGTGGCAATCACCCCAGTGCACTTGGAGGGTGAGGTCTAGGGCTGGGTCAACACCCAGATGCTTGATGAGGGTGAAACCAAGAAAATGGCCATTGGGCAAGCCTGTGAAAAGGGTAGGTCCTCATGAGGCCCAAGGGAAAAGAAACCATCCTCTTAAGAATGACTCTCAGACTTTGAAATTGAATGGAGGATGCCCTTCAGGTTTACTGAACTGTAGAGGACCCATGACTCATGTTTCCCTCCCAATTTCTCCTTATGGTAATGAAAATGTTTATCCTTTGTCTCTCCATTTGTGTACTGGAAGCAGATAAATGGTTTTGTAAGTTTCAGAGGTCTACAGCCAGATGGGACTTTGCCCCAAGACAAACTGTATTTCTTAAACTGATTGCAATATGATTTTTGTACTCAGCACTGCTACTGATTAAAGGTTTTTTGAATATTATAATGTGTTTTTTGAATTCAGAGAGTGGAGTGTAGCACTTTGGCATTGTTAATGAATTCCAAAAATAGTTATTGGATTATGTTTGCAAAATGGTCTGTCAGAGGTATCATTTCTTATTGATTAAATTATGATTAGGACTTTGATTAGGACTTCAGTAGGGCACTGAGTCCCCACCCCTTGGTGGGTGGGGACTCACAGAGAAAAGACACAGCAAAGGATAGAGTTGGGAGTTTTTGAGCTGGAGCCCAGGAAGTGAACACACAGGAGAAGAAAAGTGTCCATCAACCAATGAATGGATAAACAAAATATGGTGTATATATATGATGGAATACTATTTGCAGTAAGAAGAAATGAAATTGGGACATACATGATAACATGGATGAACCTTGAAGACATTATGCTAGGTGAAATAAGCCAGACAAATATTGCATGGTCGCACTAGTAAGAACTAAATATGAAGAACAAACACATGGGGTTAAAACCTAGAGTATAGGTTATTAGGAGAGAAGAGGAGAGCTGCGAAGGAGTACTGATGCTTAATCTATGTAGAAGTTTTAATTAACTTCATTATAAAAGTACAGAAATGGATAGAGTTAATGGTAACACATTATAGTGAGTAGCAGCTGGTTTATAAATAGGATTGTGGCTGAAAAGGTAGTCTAGGGATGTAAATGTCAACTGAAAGAAAGCTAGAGAACAGTCTAGGGACTGAATTAACACAGTGAGCCCAGAGGTGAATGAGAATTGTGGTTAATAGTATAAATGCAAGAATGTCCTTCTGTGAACTGGAACAGATGTATGTCAGTATTGCAGGGTGGTGGGAATGTGGAGAAGCATGGGAAAAATACAATTAATGTAACCTATGGAATATAGTTAACAGAAATACTGTAATATTCTTGTATCATTGCCAAAGATGTACTGTTTTAATAATAGGGGGTATATGGAATACACCACATATACGCTATGGAGCATAGTTAGTGGTAATAGTCTGATGATATTAACTCATAATCTGTAACAAATGCTCCACAATGGTGTGGTGTGTTGGTGAAGGGGTGTTGTATGGGAATTCTACACGTGCGCATGATTGTTTTGTAAATTCACAACTTCTATACTGAAAATATATATTTTTTTAAAAGGGCGAAAGACTTGAATAGACATTACTCCAATGGAGATATATAAATGGCCAAAACGCACAAAAAAAGATGCTCAACAACATGAACAATTAGGAAAATGATAATTAAAACCACAATGAGATACCATTTCAAATCCACTAGAATGGCTACTATTTAAAAAACAAAAACAAAAAACTGAAATAGTGTTGGAAAGGATATGGAGAAATAGGGACATTCATTCGTTTTTGGTGAGAATGTAAAATGGTGTAGCCACTGTGGAAAACAGCTCGGAGGTTCCTCAGAAATTTTAAGTATAGAATCATGATTTGACCCAGCAATCCATTTCTAGGTATATGCTTAAAGGAATTGAAAGCAGAAACTAAAATATTTATTTGCACACCAACATTTATAGCAGCATTATTCAAAATTGCCAAAAGATGGTTCCAACTCGAGTATCTGTCAATAGATGAATAGATAAATAAAATGTGGTATATGCATAGAATAAAAAATTATTTGGCCATAAAAATGAATAAAGTTCTGACATGCAGCAACGTGGGTGAACTTTGAAGACATGATGTTGAGTGAAATAAGCCAGACACAAAAGGGCGAATATGTATGATCTCAGTGATATGAAATAATTAGTATTATCAAATTAATGGAGTCTGAAACTAGAATAAAGGTTTACCAGTAGCAGGTATGAAAGGAATGGATTTTAATGCTTAATTTGTAGAGCTTTTCTTTGGAGTGACGGAAAGGTTTGGCAATGGATGGCGGTGACGGCAGCACAACATCGTGAATGTAACTAACACCACTGTGTACATTTGAATGTGTGTCAAACTGAACTGGGGAAAATTTTAGGTTGTTTATGTGCTATAATAAAAAATTTTAAAAGAAACCATAGGACTGTACAGCACAGTGAACCCTAATGTAAACTATGGACTATAGGTAATAGTAAATTCAAATAATAATCTTTCATCAATTATAACAAAGGGATCACACTAATGCGAAGTAATTAATAATAGGGAAAAATGTGCACATGCATGTGTATATAGGGGGGTATATGGGAATTCTGAATTTCCTGCATTTTTTTTTAAATCTATAACTTCTCTAATTTAAATATATTATATTTTAAAATAAGATTTAATTTAGTCTAAATCACTGAAAAACTATTTACTGGGCAATTTATTGTATAGTATGAACTGAACTAGTCTCAATGTTCTCTACCCTCATTGAGGTGATGTTTTAGTGGGAAGTCAGATACAGACAACTAAACAAAGAAATAAAAATAAGGGCTAAAATATGTGCTGAGAAAAAAAATAAACCAGATAATATTATAGCAAACAACTGATGGGCCTTCTTAAATCATACAGGCTTCTCAGATGAAGTGTCACTAAAGCTCAAATCCTAAAGATTAGAAAAGGCCATCTCTGAGCTAGGGAATGAATATTTCAAGTCGCAGGTATAGGAAGTACACCAGGCTAAAGAGAGGAAGAACAAGATGCTGGGAAAATGAAGCTTTGATATAGGTGAGAACATGTTCTCTGTTTACTAAGAACACACAACTTATACTCTCCCCTATCCAAAACAATACCTCGTTGATCCTCTCCCAATTCTACAATAAAAACAGAGTTAAAAATCAATATAAGCCCCATATCCCCAATGCCCTCCCCCTTTTCCACTCTCCCCTATTAATAACATTTTACATGTAGATGGTACATTTGTTACAATTGACATACAAATATTGAAGTATTGCTACTAACCATAGTCAATGGTTTTACATTATGGTTTACCTCTTTGCACCTTACACTTTTGTAAGTTGTGACAAAATTTAAAATAGCCTATATCCGTTATTGCAAGATCATACAGAACAATTCCAATGCCCTAAAAAATGTCCTATGTTCCATCTATTCTTTTCTTCCCTCCTCCACCCCTTGGAACCTATGGTAACCACTAAGTTTCAATTTTTGAAGAATAAGATTCATAGTTATTTGCAATAATATTGAGGGCTTGACATATTGGTCTGTTCCTAAAACCTGATTTGAATTTTCCATATGTAATGAAAATAAGTGAAAAATTTTTAAAAATGTGATAAAGTGATGAGGAATCAAAGACCATGAATTCATTTTGACTTCAAATGTTGTACTCCATTACATTTTTTCAGATTTAATTTCCCAATAATCAATTTGTAGATTCTACTCCCTCTTCCAAAATCCTAAAGAGTTCCCCACTGTCCATTTAATGAAGGCAATGGGCAGAACAGAAGTCCAGATCCTCTGTACCCTGGCCACATATGATTTTTAGAACCTATGTCTCTGTGAACATACCACAGTTGAAAGAGTTCTCTGTTTTATGAACATACCATATCCATTCTTTCCTCATGCATTAAATTCTTGGTTTGGAATGTCCTCCTTTCTTTCAAAATCTAGCTGAAATCTATCAGAAATCAGTTCAAATCTCTACACCTATACAACTTGTTGATTTGTTGATGCAACCATTCAAAACTGAAATTTTCTGTTACTTTTCAGCACTATTTGTTTTCATGCACATATCTATTCTGTTTATACATATTGATTGCCCAATGACTAGAACATAGTATAAAATAGGCACTTAATAAAGGTTTGCAGTTGATCATGAGTAATAAACTTTCCTAACCAGTCAATATACTCTAAAACCAAATATTACTACATTAAGGATTCTGAATTTTTGACAGTTTGACTAAAAGCCCACATGGTCAGACTCATATCACAGGTTAACAATGTCTCTCTTAAAGCCAATTAGCTGGGAAGCAGCTGTGGTTCAATCAGTAGGGCTCCCATTTACCATATGGGAGGCCCCAGGTTCAGTTCCTGGGGCCTCCTGGTGAAGGCAAGCCCGCCCGCACAGCGTGGTTAGCTGACCCAGCGAGCACGAGCAGCAAGGGGGGGAGAAATGAATAAATAAATAAAAATCTTTAAAAAAAAAAGCCAATTAGCTTTACTCTATTTATGCTCTTGAGAAGGAAAAAAAAAAAGAAACATTTTAAATCTGTGGACTATCGCAAACACATGCTGTCTGTCAAAGGAATAGTGTTCATGATTCTAAAGGTTATAACGACTAAATCATCATCTGGCAACATGTAACGTCAATTTCATATGCAAATGTAGAATCCAGATCTGAATCAGCACCAAAATTTACTCAGCATTTTAATGTGTGCTACAATAATAAAGAAGTAGACTTTACAGGCACCACCTTTATGAGGCTTGTTAAAAGTAAGGAATAAGTGCTCTTTCTAATACATACATAAGACACATATTTAAAAAAAAGAACACACTATATAGGTGCTATATAGCATTTCAGAGGAGGTTGAGATCACCGTGGGCTGGAACAAATGGACAAAATGTAAACATGAAAAAATTTGGAAAGGACTGGAGGTATGTCTGGAAGGACTAAAAGTATAAATACGCAAGAAAGGATGGAGGGAGAATATTAAGATAGTAGAAACAGTATAAAGAAAGAATTCAATCTGAAATGTATATTATCTGTGCAAGGAATGGAATGCAAGCTTTATGTTAGAAAATAAGGAAAGAAAAGAATGGAAGAGGTAGAAAAATAGGATCTTGACTTTATTCTGCAAGCAGTGACTTTATTCTGCAATTTGGGATGCTTTTGAGGTGGATTATACAGAATACTAATTAAGAAAGCTGTACCTGACAACAGTGTACTTACTATATTAAGGAGGAGAAAATGAGTGTGTGGAATCACTGGGAATGTTACTATAGTGGTCTAGTTGGGAAAACACATAAGACTACTAAAATATATAAATGAAGATATGGCCTATTTCATAAAGACTGTCCTTTGGGATCTAGAGGGCCAAACTACCCAACAAAACTTCCTACATGAGCTGTTTCTGCTTAGAAATATGTCTAACTGGAACAGAAAATTCCAAAGGAGCCAAAGCAAATGACCATTTTCCCAGCACAATTGCAATAGTTAGAAAATTCAGTACTGGCAAGGTAAATGGGGGCTCTCTTCAGTTTGGTGTAATTCAATAGCAAGAGGATCAGTGAACAGATCTGCATGCCATTAAAAATATTTCAATGAAACTGAAAATAAATATTTTAATACTGATGATGTCCATTTGGAGTACAAAAGCCTCAGTAGAAGGAAAATGCCCCAATAACATAGACTCTGTTGCCTATTCTTACCCCATCACCATTATCCATCATCTCCCTCTCAAGAGTCTGACTTCTTAATGCTAATGGATAGAGGGGGAATCCCAACAAATGACGATTAAAGAAAACCAGAGATTGCTGCATATACTTAGGTGAGCCTGGACTAATGAACAAAGTACTACTGCTTCCAAATTTCAGTTAACTAACGTGAAATTGACAGTTCAAAACAGCAAATGCTCAAAGAACTTAATTAAAATCACTGTTAATTTAGAAAGCTTTCTCTTTTAATAATTCATAGGAATATTAGAGGCCTAAGTTTATGAATTAGGGAACTTTATAAATGGTTCTAATATATTCAAAGGCATCCTGAAGAGGGCAGTAAAGCTGCATCAAAAGCATTCAGGAAGGCTTAGCATAACTGCAGAGCACTGTTCTGGTAAATCTGCTATACTAAATCTCCATATTTATTATGGGGAAAAAAAAAAAACACTTCATCCAAATGCTATTATTTTTTATATTATAATCCTTTTAAAAAAGGTTATACAAAACTAAAAAGGATTATGAACTCTTTAGCTTCATAGATTTAATATATTTCCCATGATTAATATAATTTTTATCTTAATGTCCTCTAAGGGTTTTTTGTTTGTTTGTTTGTTTTTAAGAAATACAGTTTCTCTCTATAACGTTAATCAAAATTTCTATAAGGCAACAAGCTCAGGTCAAAATTCCAATGTATGCATTTTATAGTCATATATTTATGATTAATTATATAAATATATATTACCTATTTATTCCAAAAGAAAGCATTACGTATGGATATCTGGAATGAGCAGGCCCCTGTATTAAGGTGCTGGTGCCCTGAATAGAAAAAAACTAGTTAACAAAAGCCAGCTTAAAGACTTTACCAGACTGATTTCTCTCTGGCTGTGCTACACATCCCTAGTACCTTACAGAGCATAATGAAATATATTAGAAGAACCCAATGCTTCTGAAGAGCTGAGGAATCAAGAGTTCACTACCATATTCTAGTTGCCTCCATATAATTCACTACTTGAAAGATAAAATAAAGAGGTCATGTCTATTACAGAGCTTTTTTCCTTTATCAGACCTAAGTAGATATCATTTCCTTGGAAAATAACTCTAATGTAAAATATGTGACTCAAATACTTATCTTCAAGAAAAAAAATGTATATTAACATAGAATACATTAACTTGAATAGTCAATAGGACTGTTAAAAAACAAAAAAGCTGAATAATAGTAACACATAAATGATCAAACGTATGCCAAGAAGAGTGATATACTAGGTAGTAAAGAAACAAACTGATTCATCCATTATTCATTTAATAAGTTTTCTTGCCTATTACATAAAAATATTATAGATATGAGGATTATAGTATGTGTTTAATAAATATTTGTGGAACAAATGATAAAGAATAGGTGAAAAATTAAAAAATGATAAATGGTCAATTCAACAAGAAGACATAACTATTACAAATATAATGCATATAAGAGCAGAGCACAAAATATATGAAGCAAATACTGACAAATATGGAAGGAGAAATAGTTCTACATTAATAATAGGAGATTTTAATACACCACTTTCAATAATGGATAGAACATCTACACAATATCAATAAGGAAAAAATAAGAATTGAATGATACTCTAAACCAACTAAACCTTACAGAGATAAATAGAATACTATACCAAAGAACAGAAGTTTACACATGCTTTCTGTGCATGTGAATCATTCTCCAAGATAGACCATATGTTAGGTCACAAAGCAAGTCTCAATAAATTCAAAAATATTGAAATCATAGAATGTATCTTGCCTAATCACTATGGAATAAAGATATAAATCAATAACAGAGGGGAAAATGGGAAACCCCAAATAAGTAGAAGTTAAACCACAAAGTTTTAACTAATGGGTCAAAGAAGAAATTATAAGGGAAATTAGGAAATATCTTGAGATGAATGAAAATGAAAACACAACATACCAAAATGTATGGGATGCAGCAGAGGCATTGTGGAAAGGAGATGTATAGCCTAAATGTTTACATTAAAAAAGAAGAAAGATCTCAAATCACTGGCCTAACCTCAAGGCTAAGATCTAGAATAAGATGAGGAAACTAAACCAAAAGTGAGCAGAAAGAAGGAAATGCCAAAGATTAGAGCAGAGATAAATGAAATAGAGAATAGAGAGAGAAAATCAAAAATCCCAAAAGTTGATTCTCTGAAGACATCAAAAAAATCAACAAACCTTTAGCTAGTTAGTGAATAAAAATAAGGGCACAACTAAAATCAGAATAAGGAAGACATTAATATCAACCACACAGTAATAAAAAGGGCTATAAGAGGATACTATGAAAACTGTATGCCACAGATTAGATAACCTAGATGAAAGAAACAAATTCCTAGAAACACACAAACTACCTATACTCATTCAAGAAGAAATACAAGATCACAATGAACCTATAACCAGTAAAGAGATTGAATCAGTAATCATAAACCTCCCAACAAAGAAAAGCCCAGGACCAGATAACTTCACAGGGAATTATGCTAAACATTACAAGAAGAATTAACACCAATCCTGCTCAAAGTTTTCCCAAAAAACTAAAGAGGAGGAAACACTCCCTAACTCATTTTATAAGGCCAACATAATCACCACACCAAAGACACATAAAGATACAAGAAAAGAAAATAATAGACCACTATCTCATAAATACAGATTGAAAAATTCTCAACACTGGGAAACCAAATCCCAAAGCACATTAAAATAATTATACACCATGATCAAGTGGGATTTACATGATACAAGAGTGGTCCAAGGTAAGAAAATCAATCAATATAATTTACCAAAAAAGGCATCTGATAAAATCCAGCACCCCTTCTTGATAAAAACAATTAGAAAACTAGGAATAGAAAGAAATTTCCTCAGTAGGATAAAGGGTATATATGAAAAGCCCACAGCTAACATCATACTCAATGGTGAAAGACTGAAAGCTTTCCATCTAAGATCAGGAACAAGACAAGGATTCCCACTGTCACCACTATTATTCAACATTGAACTGGAAGTTCTAATCGGAGCAAAAAGGCAAGAAACAGAAATAAAAGGCATCCAAGTTGAAAAGAAAGAAGTAAAACCTTCCCCATTTGCAGGTAACATGATCCTATATACAGAAAATCCTAAAAAATCAGTAACAAGCTACTAGAACTAATGAATAAATTCAGCAAAGTGGTGAGGTGCAAGATCAACACGCAAAAAAACAGTAATGTTTCTACACAGTAGTAATGAATAATCTAAAAAAAAAAAAATGATAAAAAATTCCACGTACAATTTAATAAAATTCTTCTAATAAAAGAATCAAATATCTAGAAATAAATCTAACCAAGAATGTAACGAACTTATACACAGGAAACCACAACATATTGCTAAAAGAAATCAAAGAAGACCTAAATAAATGGAAGGACATTCCATGTTCATGGATTGGAAGAATAAATATTGTTAAGAGGTCAATTCAACCCAAAGGGATTTACAGATTCAACATAATCCCAATCAAAATTCCAATGGTCGTCTTTGAAGAAATGGAAAAGCCAATCACCACATTTGTACAAAAGGGTCTCAAATAGCCAAAACCATCTTGAAAAAGAAGAATGAAATGGAAAGACTCGCACTTCCTAATCTTGAAATTTATTATAAGCCACAGTTCTCAAAACCATAAGTTACTGGCACCAGGACAGATATATAGACCAATGAATCAAGTTCATAGCTCAAAAATCAATCCTCACATTTATGGCAAAATGATTTGTGCTGAGTATCTTCAACAAATGATATGGGGAAAACTAGATGTCCATATGCAAAAGAATAAAGGTGGACTCCTATCTTACACCATAAACAAAAATCAACTAAAACTGGATAAAAGACCTAAATATACCAGATATCTAAATCTCCTAGAAGAAAACATATGGAGGTATCTTCAGGACCTTTTACTAGGCAATGGTTTCTTAGATTTTATATCCAAGCACCATAACAACAGAAAAAATAGATAAATGGGAACTCATCAAAATGTAAAACTTTTGTACATCAAAAGACTTTATCAAGGGGGGCAGCTGTGGCTCAATTGGTTGGGCTCCCGTTTACCATATGGGAGGCCCAGGGTTCGATTCCCAGGGCCTCCTGATGAAGGCAAGCCAGCCTGTGCAGCGCAGTGAGCTGACACAGTGAGATGACGCAACAAAGGGAGGCAAGCAGACACAGAAAAACACAAAGCAAATGGACACAGAAAGCACAAGCAGCAAGGGGGGAATAAATAAATAAATAAAAATAAATCTTTAAAAAAAAAAAGACTATCATGAAGGTATAATGACAACCTCAACAATGGGAGAAAATATTTGGAAACTGAAAAGCTAAAACCATTCTGAAAAAGAAGAATAAAGTCGGAAGACTCTCATTTTCCAATCGTAAAACATATTACAAAGCCATATATATATCCCATAACCATTCAATACCCAGCACATATAAAGAACTCCTACAACTCAACAACAAAAAAACAAACAACTCAATTTTAAAATGGACAAACGACTTGAAAACACATTTCTCCAAAGAGATATATAAATGGCCAAAAACCACATAAAAGATGGTCAACATCAGCAGCCATTAGGGAAATGCAAATCAAAACCACAATGAGATACCATTTCATACCCACAAGAATAACTACTATTAAAAAAAAAAAGCATATTTGGCTCAAGCAGTTGAGCACCTGCCTCCCACACGAGAGTCCCAGGTTTGGCTCTCAGTGCCTCCTAAAGAAAACAAATAAACAACGAGCAGACAACGAGGAAAAAAGCAAAAACAACAAGCAGACAACAAGCACAAAAACAAGAGCAAACAGAAAAGGGAGCCAACTCAGGGGGGGGGAAAACACAGAAAACTGCAAGAAAGGATGTGGAGAAACAGCAATACTCATTCATTATTGGTGGGAATGTAAAATGGTGTAGCCACTGTAAAAAGAGTTTGCCAGTTCCTCAGAAAGTATAGAATTACCACATAGCTCAGCAATTCCATTTCTAGGTACATTCTCCAAAGAATTGAAAACAGGAACTCGAATAGATATTGGGGGGCTAATGTCCACAGTGGCACCATTCATAAATGCCAAAAGATGGAAGCAACCCAAGTGTCCATCAATTGAGGAATGGACAAATAAAATGTGGTCTGTACACATAATGGATTATTATTCATCCGTAAAATGTAATGGATTTCTGATACATGCACCAACAGGGATGAAGTGAAATAAGCCATACACAATAAGACAATTATGACCGCAAGGATATGAAATAATTCAAATAAGCAAATTCAAAGTCAGAAACTGGAATTTAGGTCGTCAGGGCCCACGGCAGGGATAGGGAATGGAGAATTAACGCTTAAATTGTACAGAATTTTATCTGGGGTGATGGAAAATTTTTGTTAATAGGTGGGGGCTGTTTTTGCTAAGCTTTTCAAAGCAGATACCATGAAATGTGTTGGCTTTAACAATGGTAATTTCTTAGCCTACAAGTAGTTTCCAGGCTGAGAAAAATGTATAAATCAAGACATCATCAGGTGACACTTTCTTCCCAAAGACCAGCTGCCGGCAGTCCTGGACTCCTCTGTCACATGGCAAGGCACATGGTGGCATAAAAATGTTCTTTCACCAACTGGTCTTTCCCTTCTCTACTGGTTTCACTGCTTTCCGCTTTTGGCTTCAGTGGCGTGTGTGTGTGTGTGTGTGTGTCTAAATTTCATTCTCTTCAGAAGGACTCGATAAAGAGGATTAAGACCCACTCTAGGCCATGCTTTAACTGAAGAAATTTCATGAAAACCTAGTTAAAATAAGTTTACACTCACAGAAATGAATAGCTTTAGAATATGATTTTGGGGATATATATAGTTCCAAACCATCATAGGGGTGATGGGTGCACATTTTCTACCACCTTTTACTGTGATCTGCTTTACTGCACTTCACAGATACTGCATTTTTACAAATCAAAGGTTTGCAGCAACCCTGTATCAAGCAAGGCTATCAGCACCATTTCGTCAATAGCATGTGCTCACTTTGTATTTGTGTCTGTGTCACATTTAAAAAAAATTTTTTTTAAAGAAGCTTTAGATTACATAAATGTTACATAAAAAATATAAGGGATTCCCAAATACCCCACTCCCTCCCTCTCCCACACTTTTCCATATTAACAACATCCTTCATTAGTGTGGTACATTTGTTACAATTGATGAACCCATTTTGAAGCACTGCTACTAATCACGGACTACAGTATACATTATAGTTTACATTCCGTCCCTCACAATTTTGTAGGTTATGACAAAATATACAATGGCCTGTGTATCTGTCACTGCAATGTCATGCAGGATATCTCCAATGTCCCAAAACTGCCCCCATATTATACCTATTCTTCCCTCTCCCATCCCTCGGAACCTCTGGTGCCCACTGCCTTTATATCAATGATCAGAGTTTTTCCATTGCTACAATAATAAGAAGTCTATAGTAGAATAATAATAAGTCTACTTTAGTCCATTGTTCCTTCCCCAATCTTGAGGATTTTGGAATGGTGATGCCCACTCTGCTTCTAATTGTGAGGGAGCTTAGATCCCATGATGCACATGGATGGGATCATCTTGCTTGCTGTTGTGGACATTCTCTGTTCCTTGGGATGGGCACTGTCCACCAACATCTCCTTGTTAGGTGTCCTGGGTGAGTCCAATGAACTGGAGACTAGGTGCTGCAACTCTGCTGAGATTCAGGGCTCCACTGACACATGGACAGACCAAAGATTTAAGTCTCTGGGACACAGGATTTATCAAGTATAGTGGTGATTACATAATTGACATACGGGCATGGTTTTTTGACATAATGCTATTATTACACAATTAATGCTCTTCAGTATAGAGTAAACGTTAAGTTTTATATGTACTAGGAAACCAAACAATTCATGTGATTTGCTTTATTGCAATATTTGTTTTATTGCAGTGTTCTGGAATAGAACTCACAATATCTCCAAGGTATGCCTGTACATAATTGAATGTGGGTAGCAGTAAATTTTAGAGTACATATATTTAACTGGAAAAAAAAAAAAATTTTTTTTTTTTTTTTTTTTAAAGAAAACATAGAACTACAACATGAACAATGAAACTTAATATAAACCATGGATTATAGTTAATTGTACAATTATAAAAACGTTCTTTCACCAACTCTAACAAATGTATCACACTAATGCAAGGTGTTAATAATAGGGCAGTATGTGAGAACACTATACTTCATGCATGTGTTTTCTGTATCTACAACTTTTCTAATGAAAAGTAAATAAGTTTCAAATCAGAAATTTAAAACTCAAAATAGAAATGAATTAAAAATAGGAAGATCTAAGAGTTGACCAGGTCCATGAAACCCATAAAAAGAAAAACACAAAACTAAACAGACTCCCCACCGAAATGAAGAATGCATGACAGAGGGTTCAAAGAAGAAAAAGTTAACTGCACATATAATAAAGGACATTGAAAAAAGGAATTAAAAACAGTTAAGAGAACAAAAACACAGTAACAAATTAAAAGGGCATGATGAACAAAAAGATTAAAAACATAGAAAAGTGAAGTTCCTGAAGAAGAAAACAAAACAATGAAACAGAACACATAAAACTATAATCTATGAAAACTTTCTAGAAATGAAAGAGCTATACCTACATATTGAAAGGGTCCATTACGTATCAGAAAAGGTGACCCAGAATGGTCAACTCTGAAATATTTTCTAGTAAAACTATTAGACTTAAATGAAAAAATTTAAAATATACTTTGGCCCACAAGGTGAAAAGACAAATCACATACCGAGTAAAGAAAATTAGGTTGGCATCAATTCTCAATATCACCAAGTAAAATTTCATGGTATAAGGTTGGCAGACTCAGAACCTCATTCTCATCAGTAGTCAAGGAAAACTGCTATCTCTTTATAGACTCCATCACCAAAAAGGAGGCCTCAAACCTTACTGGGCTCTTTGATACCACTCTAAGTATATATCCCACTTGAGCATTCTTTGTGGTCTTTTTTTATAAAATCTGTGTCACCTGAGTTGGGACCAATTATATAGGCTTCATTGGAAGCATCCAGCAAACCATGGCACCCTCTCTATCTTTGGTGTCACACAAACCTAATGAGCCCTTCAAACTACAAGTGTCTGTGACTGACAATTTTTTCAACTGGAGCCCATGATAACATGAGCTGTCTTCCAGTCACCGGCACTTATTGGATTTTGGATGCACCTCCTGCCAGATACGGCCACCAAGCCTTATATCCCTATTTTAGGATTGGTCAATTTGAACCCAATGACTGGTAAGGAGAGAAGGGCCCAAGAGGCCTCCCTTGAATGGAAATGGTATATTCAAGAGCACATCCAATCTGGCTAAAGGGGCTTACCAGTTGTGGCAGTTTGAGATTATTTTATGAATTCCCAAAAGACAAATATTATGTTTGTAAACTATTCCTCTGGTTGTGATACCCCCTTTGATTGTATTAAATTCAGACCTTTGATAAAATGACTTGATAAGATTGCTTTAGGGCTTTTGATTGGACTACATCAGTGAGGTGTGACTCAGATTGAGTCCTGCCCACTTGCTGGGTCTGATATAAACAGCCTCACACAGACAGATGGATGAAACAGCTAACTGACATGTTTGATCCTGCCATGTAATAGAGAGGATCACTTAAGCATGAAGCCCCAAGAGGCTGGGCCCATGGAACAACTCAAGAAGAGATGAGCCCTATGCCTTATAGCTTGCAGCTGAAATCAGGAAGAAAGCAGAGCAACTGAGCCTGAGAGAGGACGACTGGAGAGGAAGGCAGAGACCAGGCAGAGATCACTCACCATCTTGCTTCAACAGGTGGCTGCTGACTTGGGTGAGACAGCACCTCTATAGTGTCTTGAGTTGGTCTTTTCACAGCCTTGGAACTGTAAGCTTTTACCCCAAATAAACACCCTTTATAAAAGCCAACACATTTCTGGTACTTTGCATTGACAGCCCTTTTGTCAAACTAAAACACCAGTTTTACATTTTAAAAAGCTGCAGCTACCTTTTGTTAGGGAAACTTATCCCTCACTCTACCACCTGATGCAAAACCAATGGCTTAAAGGGGCCCTAAATTCACAGAAGTTCCCCTGTATTTGTGGGCCTATGCTGGGAACAGAATCATGTTCCCCACCAAAGGCATATTCGGGTCCCAACCCTTGGTCTTGTGGTGTGAATCCACGTGTAAATAGAAATTTCGAAAGTGTTATTAGTTAAGCTGTGCCCAGACTGAATGAGGGCGGGCCTTCATCCAATATGGCTGAAGTCCTCAGACTCAAAAGAAATTGGACACAGGGCAGAAGTCACTGAAAGCAAGAAAGCTGGAAGTCACTGGGACCCAGAAGAGAAAGGAGATACTGCCATGTGCATTGCCATGTGATGGAAAAGCCAAAGACCCAGGATCACCAGCAGCCAGCACCACAACACCATAGTCTTTTGGGCAAAGCATCACTTTGGTGATTTTAGACTTCTCCTAGCCTCAAAACCATGAGCCAACCAATTCCCACTGTTTAAGCCAACCCATTGCCTCATATTTGTTTTAGTAACTAGGAAACTAAGCCTGCCTGGTTACTGGTGATACTGCTAAGCTGACACATGATGGTGTCTAACAGGCTGCTGTGGCTGTTCAGCCTCAGAAATAGCTTTGCAAAACCAAAAGCAGATGTTGCTGGTACAGTCTGATCAGCTAGCTCCAACCAAAGCATTGTAACCTTTGTAACTAAAGTTCGTATTTCTGGCTTTCTGGATAATTTACAGTCTGACAATAGTGTGACTTTTGTCACAAAAGCCACCCAAAACTGAGCCAATAGCATATAGTAAACAGATATTCTATGCTTCCTATCATATACTCTATCTAGTACTGTTGAGTGTTGGGACTGCAACCCCAAAAGGTTTATTGTTTATTTATTATTAGAATAATAAATCTCTGAAAAAGATTTATTGTTCTAGTTTCTTTCCTCTTGTCTACACAAATTTGGTCACTGAATGCACAGCCATCCCAAAAAAAGGTTCATCTCTTCTCAGCTGCCGTCTAGACAAGGATCAAAAGAAGTGATGGTGACTTTATTTAGACTTATTTTGAACATTCAGGATTCCATCCTGACCATTCCTGGGCACGATGCTTCCTTTTTCCTTTTGACCACCACCTCAAGGAAGCTGAACTTATATATTGTCTGGTGGCAATCTAGCTAAAAAGAGGCTTAGGCTATTTAAATAGGCACTGGAGTCTCTTGTTGTACTGACGTGGTCCTAAAACTTGAAGAAAATGACCATTTAGTTGAGTATACTGCATGCTGTGCCTCCCTGTAGTTGCCAACACGGACCAAGGAGGAGGATATAATAGGACTTATATAAATTTTATTAAAATGCCTTTTCCCCCCTCATACCTGAACCTTACAGATGAAAGATCTGGGGCAAGTAGGAAATGACTGGAGAAAAAATGAAGTTATAGTTACTAAAAAGGAGAAAACAATTTTATGGTGGTAGAAGGCAAACAACAGTATGTGGAGAGAAAATATCTCAGATACTGGGAAGTACAGGAGAGAGAGAAATACTAATGATCTTTTGTCTTTCAGAAGCATCCCTGGAAACTTCCTCCCAAGAAAACACACTGGTGCAGTTCTCTGAAAGCATTTCAAGTACCTTAAACTGAACCAAGTGCTAGATTTGCCATCCTCCACCAAATGCCTCTGACCAAACGTTGATAGCCATTCCTCTTAAACTGGAGGAGTAGCCTATGGTAAAGACGAATGAAGACATCCTACTACTACAGTTCCCAAGTAAACACCTATTAACCCTTCCAGATGTTTCCCTCAGCCCCATTCCCATAGCCATTGCTAAGTCCTTCCTGGGACTGGACAAGGGAAGGCCTGCCCATGGGAAATGGAACAGGTTGGCTGACTGCCCTTAAGTAAAATTCAAATACACAATTTGATCATCAAACTGAACTGAGAACCCCTGGTCTACCAGCCAGCCAAAAGCCTACATCAGAGGCACCGTCAACCTTAAATGATGTAGGTCCCACTTGGAGGACTTCAATAATTAACAGCAACACTTTCCAGGGCACCATGTATACCGCTGGGCTTTATTTCTCCGTGGAAATGTAATACAAACTACTCTGTACCCCAATGCCATGGTTAATTGCACCTTAGAGATAGGTTATGAGACCTTCAAGTGATTAAGGAAGCATGTAGCCCTTGGATGACTGTTGAGATCTTTCTGAAATGAAACCACCCTCAGTTACTTGGGAACAAGTCTCAGAAGGATAATTACCTTGTTTTTATGCATACCATGTGGATGTTGTCTCAATGATGAGAGTCATCCAATTAGTAAAGAATGGCAAGAAATTTGTCCCTACCTATAGCTGAAGTGATCAATGGTATCACCTCTGCCCTGGTAGGCATTCAGGTCAGTCTTAACTCAATGACTGGAATTGTGATAGATGAGATAATTGCCCTAGATTTCCTCCTTCTAGATCAAGGCAGGGGCTGGAAGTAATAATAATGAGGAAAACACTACATATCACAATCTGTGGGGTTCAACAATTAAGCAGTGATATGAGGATGCAGAGCCTTAAATACTTTATTTCAATAAACTGAAAAAATGAAAATGAATGAATTAAAGTCACAATTTTGAAAGCTAGAACAAAGTTAAGCAGATGAAACAGAAGGAAATTAAATAGAAATAAATGGAGTAATTAGAAAAAGTTAAACTAATCAGCAAATCAAAACGCTGATTCTTTGTAAAAACACCCACAAAACAGAGAAAGTGAAAAAAGGCTGAAGCCCAAATAAGAAAATTAAAATACTAGCAAAGGGGAAATAATCATTAAAAGAGAGAAAAAAAAAATTGAAACCCCTAAGAGACTATTTTCACAAGCTCATACTCATCAAACATATTTGGAAACTTTAGTAAAATGGATAATTTCCTAAGAAAATAAAATTTGTCGAAAATTACCCAGAACCGAGAGAAAGCCAAAAAAGTCCAGTTTCCAAAGAGAAATAGAGAACATACCAAGGAAGTAACCCAGCAAAAAAGACCAGGTCCAGATGGTAGTGAAATCTACCAACCTTCAAAGACAATATAATCTCAATACTGCTTAAATAATTCCAAAACATAAAAGAAAAAAGTCAACTTATTTTTAAGTAGCAGGTATAGTATTTATACCTAAATATAATAAAGATTATATTTAAAAAACTACAAAACAATCTTATGAATAGAGATTTAAAAATCCAAAATAAAAGAATCCAAATGCATCAAAATATTTTAAAAATAGTACATTATGACTAAGCAGGATTTAATTCAGGAATTTAAGAATGGGTCTATATAAGAAAATCCATTAATATCACTTGTATTAATAGAGCTAAGGCAAGGGGAATTGTGATTATATTTAAAGGTGCTGAAAAAGCCTTCAATAAAATTCAATACTCATTTCTAATTAAAACACTAAGAAGAAAAAATGTATGATTTCCAAAGGTATTTCTTAAAAATCTTTGACAAAATCATTAATCAAAATTTTTAATTAAAAATTTAAAAAATCAACTCACAGGAACAGAGATACTTCCATAGATATTTTAATATGATATATAAGTATATATATATAAAATACTTAATATGATATATAATATAAATATGTATATAACATTTACATATATACTTCAGCCAAAAAGCTAACATCAGAGGCACTGCCACTAAGGACAGGAATAAGGCAGGAATATCCACTAGGTACACTACTGTTTAATACTGTATTGAAGGTATTAGTCAATATAATCATATAAAAGAAACAAAAAGAAATACAAGAAAAGAAAAGGTAAAGTTCTACTTGCAGATGACATAATGATAAACTTGGAAAATTCAAGAGAAGCTATAAAATTTTACACAAATAATTTTAAAAACTCAGTAATGGCTTATGAGAAACAATAGCCTTCACATAGTAACAAAATAAACAGTTAAAATATACAATGGAACAGAAACCTCCCCAGTAATACATAGAAGTAACCTTAACAAAAAATGAGCAATACATATGTGAGAGAAACTTAATACTTCTAAAAGACACAAAAGAAGTGGAACGAGTGAAAATTCATATTTCATTCTTAAGGCAGGATGGACTCAATCTCATAAAGATGTCAATTCTCCCCAGGTAAATATGAAAATTTAATGTAATACCAACAAAAATATCTACAAGTATTTTCCTGAAATCAAACAAATTGGCTCTAAGATTTATATCAGAAAATAAAATACAAGATCAACCTGGGAAATCGTGAAAAAGAATGAGGGGGGACAAGCCCTACCAAATAATAAAACAAACTATAAAGCCTCTATAATTAAAACAATGTAGTACTGGTGAATGAACAGAAAGACAAATGAAACCACTTAAAACAAAAAAGAGAAACCCAAGTACATAAATAGAAATTTAGTATGTGAAAAAGCTGGCATCACTAATCACTGGAGAAAATATGTACTTTTAATAAACAGTTTTGGAAGAATTGTATACCCAGGTAAGAAATATAAAATCCTCTCTTCACTCCATGAACAAGAACAATTTCCAAATGAAATAAAGAACTAAATATAAATATAAAAATATATAAAATTTAACCTTAGAGACTATGGTAGGCTGAACAATGGACATGCCAAGGTGGCTACGTCCTAATTGCTGGACCTATGAATATGATACCTTATGTGGCAAAAGGGACTTTGAAGGTGTGATGAAGTTTAGGATGTTGAGATGAAAAGATTATCCAAGATTATGTGGATGTGCCCAATGTAATCACGAAGGCCCTTAGAAAAGGGAGGCAGGAGAATCAGTCAAAGGCATGGCCACAAAGCCGCAGAGGTCGGAGAGAAGGGAGACAGGGAGAGACCGACTCGTGAAGATGCTCCACTGCTGGCTCTGAAGATGACACATGGACCAAGTCAAGGAAGGCAGGCGGCTAGAAAAGGAAAGGAACACAGTTCTGCCTACACCTTCATGTTAACACATTTAGACTGATTTTGTACTTCTTATTTCCAGAACTGTATAATAATACATTTGTGTTGTTTTAAGCCACTAAGTTTGTGGTCATTTGTTCCAGCAGCAACAAGAAACTAATACACAAACACTAAGAAAACTGGATATATCCTCTATAAAAGTGCAGATATATTTTGCAAGCCACATATGTAATTTTTATTTTCTCACAGGCACATGAGAAAAAAAAATAAAAGGAAAATTAATTTTAACAATATATTTAACCCAATATATCCAAAATATTTTTCAATATGTATTAACAAAATTATTAATGCTATATTTTGTGAGATTTTTTTCATATTAAATATTCAAAATGCTATATAATATAGGTGTAGGAAATATCTGCCAACTAAACTCAATATCCAGAAGCAACAAAATAAAAATTGATTCAAATTCACTTAAAAAAAAAAAATTTAACAAAACAAAACAAAAACAAAAACACAAACATAAAAAGCATCATAAGCAAATTCAAAAAACAACACACTGAGAGGAAACATTTGCAACTTACACTACAGATAATAGACAGATATCTTATATATAAACAGTTCTTGACAGCTGAGGGAAAAACAATTTAAATATGACCAAAAGATATTAACAGTTGACCAGAAAAATATATACACATGGTCCGTAAACATATGAAAAGATGCTCAGCTTCATAAGAGATGCAAAATGGAACTATAATAAGGTATTATTTCTCACCTGTCACATTAGTAAAAAATTTAATAGCTTCACTAAATCTCTATTGACAAGGCTGTGGAAAATAAGCAATTTCATACATTGCTAGTAGGAGTGTAAAATGGTACAACCCACCTCTTAGGGAAACTGACAACATCTAATAAAACTACACATGTACTCACCCCATGACCCAGCTAACACATTCTAGGAATCTACCCTGAAGATACATCTCCACAAATAAAAAACAACCTAATGCATAAGGATATTTGCTGTGGTATTTTTATAAAGGCAAAATATTTAAAAATATCAAATGTCCACCTATAGAAAACTGATAAAATAAACTACAGTATATCCAGAATGCATAAACCAGATGCTAATTAAATGATTACCAATAGGGGGTGAGTGGGAATGGGGCAGAAGATATAGGGATGAGAGTGACATTTCTCTTAAGTATTCAGTGACATTTCCATAAATATTTATTTTTATATTTCTCTGGATTCACATATGCATATACATATGTATGCAGACACAAACACATACACATTTTGCATGTTCAATAGGTAAAATTAAATCAAGTATAAACAAAGCAATTTTAGGAAAGAATATGGACAGAAACAAATGAAGCTAACTGTATGTCAAAATGAAAACAACCAGCAGAGGAAAGGATTAACTCAAGTAAGTTTTAAATGTAATACTCTGGTGTACACTCTTCTTTTCTAATGTCAAAAAGAAAAGTACACAGAAATCTGGAATTTTAGTTCATAGGTTTGTGGTCAACTGAAACTGTAATCTCAAACTATCTTATAGGCATTATATAACGACCAAATGTACCAATGGTTTGGCTTTTAGAGTTTTCATTTTGGGAGTAAGGTGATGATATAGAATAAGGAAAGAGTAGAAGAACCTTGTAGTGTTAGGCTGGAATTGGAGACACTGCATTCAACTCATAACTAAAATATACACATATATGTATATATGTAGAAATACACACACATATGGACTGGGTAATAAGATATCATTGAATAAATGTTAATTCACTTAAGAATAATAATGGGGAAGCGGCTGTGGCTCAATTGGTTGGGCTCCCGTTTACCATATGGGAGGCCCTGGGTTCGATTCCCAGGGCCTCCTGGTGAAAGCGAGCCGGCCCACGCGGCGCCGTGTGTTGATGGCCCACGCAGTGCAGTGAGCTGACGCAGCAAGATGACGCAGCAAAAGAGAGACAAGCAGTCACAGAAAAACAGAAAGCAAATAGACACAGCGAGCACCACCCCCCACCGGGGGGGGGGGAATAAAAATAACTCTTTAAAAAAAAAGATAATGGCTCTGTCTACTAAAAATGCCTGAAAGCAATGATACTACCCAGCAGTAAAGAACAAATTCCAGAGGACTTCCGGGAAAATGGCATGGAAGTAGGTAGGCAGAGCCCAACTCTCTCACAAAAAGAACAGAGAAAAGACAAAAACCTATCCGAGGGAGCTGCTTTGAAGATATAAAGAATGGGAAAGTGCTGTGCATCATCTAGGAGGGAACCAGACAGATAAAAAAGCCAAAGGAAAAATATGAATTACTCGCCCCTGTAGCTGGAAACAGCATACATACCTCACCCTCACGGCAAACAGCCTCTGTAAATCTCCAGGCTCCGAGTAGCCAACTGAGCGGGAGGGCGCGCTCCCTGGGAGGAAGAGGGGTCTGGTGGAGGGTGGAGAGTGGTTACTTTTCAGTTTGGCCAGTGAAGGGGTGAAGACATGCCAGGCTCTGGCAAACTGTTAGACACCTAACCTGCCTGAGGGGAAGGGGACAGACAGAGCCAGATAAGCTTTCTGAGGCCTATTTAACCTTCGAAACGGGTGTAGCTCAGTGGAGGAATTCTTGCCTTGCATAAACAAGGTCCCTGGTTCAATTCTTGGGTCTCTGGGTCTCCTTAGAGAAGTGATCTGCTGGGTTATCAGGACCCTCATGACAGGGAACATATAGACAGATTTTTGTGGTTGTCTTAGGTTTTCTTGGATCTGTTATTTTTTATTGGTTCCTTTTTTTTAATTATTATTCTTTACTTTATTCGCTAAACCTGGTATTTCACCTGCAGAGGGCAGGCTACAGGGTGATTGGTTGATGAGCAACTGTAGCCTGAGAAACTCCTTAGGAGCCTAAGAAGGAAGGCAGGAAGGCTGTTTTTCCTGTTGTTTTTGTTTATGTTTTCTTTTTCAGTTGTTGCTGTTTTGTTTCTTATTTTGTTGACCCTTTGTTTCCCTTTTTTTTTCCTACCTACTTTCTTTCTTTTCTTTCCTTCATTTTTCTTTCTTCTGTTTTCTGTTGTTTTTCTTTCATTCCACCTCTTTTTGTTTGGCCTTCACTTTTTTGTATTTCTCTCTCTCTTTTTTTTTTCTTTCTTTCCCTCTCTTCTCATCATTCCAGCTTTTTAATTCATTCTACGTTTTCTATTTTATTTCTTGTTTCATTTTTTCTATTCTACTTTTTTATTCTTATTCCTTTGTACTTTTTATGATTTTTTACTCATATTACTTATTTATTTTCCTAGCTCTTGTGGTTCCTCTTCTACCTTTTTTAAAATTATCATTACTATTATCCTTTTTCACTTATCTCTTTCCTTTTCTCTGGTCCTAATATTTTTTTTCAAGGGAACACAGACAACTGGAAGGAAATAGAATAAGAGGAACCAAGTGCCAAAGAGGAACCTTACAACACACCCACAAAAAAAACCCATATAAACCTAGAGCAGAAAGAGAAGCTAACCAACTGAATAAGTCCGTCAAGATAAACAGATGCCTAGACACCAACAAAAATTACAAGCCATACTAAGAAACAGGAAGACATGGCTCAGTCTAACAAACAAACTAAAAATCAGGAGATGCAGCACACTGAACAACTAATCAGGATGTCCAAACAAATATTATGAATCAACTTAATGAAATAAAGGAAGAGATAGAGGACATTAAGAAGACACTGAGGAAACATACTGAAGAAAATGTAAACGTACATAAAAAGATAACCGATCTGATGCTGATGAATGGCACAATGCAAGGAATCAAAGGTATGATGGACCTCGAATAAATGGGGGAAAAGGTAAAACCAAATGAGTTTATATGGCTAAGAGACTTCAAAGTGAGTCGGAAGGTCATCCCAGAGGTAACGCTTAAGTACTTCATCTCAGCAGGATCTCACAGATTGCCAAAGTGAATACTACCCCAAATAGTGAGGCTCCTGGGGGCTCTGGAGACATCCAGGTCCTATAGTCTTGGCAGACAGCTCGAGTCTGGTGCCTTGCCAGTGAGCCCTACTTTGGAGTTTGTGCTCCTGAGTGTGACAGAGCTGGACTCAGTTATGGCTTCCCTACACATGGCTCGTCTGTCCCTCGTATTTGCACCTATACTTGGTGCTGGAGTTGGTAGGTGTACATCCAAGAGACTTGAATCTTGGGGCTGTCCATGTGCCAGCTGGTCCCTGAGCCTCAGCGGAGCTGCAACACCTACTCTCCAGTTATGGACTCACCCAGGACAACTAACAAGGAGGTGAGGATTGACAACCACCATACCAAGGAAACGAGAGAGCCTACAACTGCAAGCAAGAGAGTCTCATCCTCGGCTGTATGGGATCAAGACCCCTCTCAATTAGAGGTGGAGTGGACATCACCATCCCAGAAGCCTCAGGATTGGGGAATGAACTTGGGACTAGAGTGAACTTACTCGTATTCTACTATGACCTATTGTGATTCTAGCAATGGAAGAAATTTACAACATTGATATGGAGGCAGTGGGCACTGGAGGCTCTGGGGGCAGGGAGAGGGAAAAAAACAGGGGCTTTTTCGGGACTTTGGAATTGTCCTGAATGACATTGCAATGACAGATACAGGCCATTATATATCTTCCCATAACCTGCAGAATTGTGTGGGAGAGAGTGTAAACTACAATGTTAACTATGATCCATGCTCAGTGGCAATGCCCCAGGATGCGTTTATCAAGTGCAGGTGAATGTGCCACACTAATGAAGGATGTTGTTTATGTGGGAGGGTGTGAGAGGTGTGGGGAGTGGGGCATTTGGGAATCCCTATATTTTTTGTGTAACATTTATGTAATCTGAGTATCTTTTAAAAAAATAATTTTTTTTTTTTTAAAAAGACACACAGAGGAGACAAAATAAGAAGTGAAGCAGACCAGGGAGCTGAGATAGCGCAAGAGATTGAGTGCCTCTCTCCAACTCCGGAAGTTCCCAGGATCAGTTCCCAGTGCTGCCTAAACAGAAGACAAACAGACACAGAAGAACACACAGCGAATGGACACAGAGAGCAAACAGTGAGTACAAAAACAGCAGGGTGGGGCGAGGGGAGAAATAAATAAATACATCTTTAAAAAAAAAAAGAAATAAGGTAACTTAATTTCAGGAAAAGAGATATAAGAAAGAAAATATAATCCTTTCATAAAATCCTATTGTATTACTTGGCTCTGCCATGAATAATATTTACACTGTCAAATTTCATAAGCACTAACTATTAATTTAACTAAAGAATGATGTAATTATATTAGGAGGATGGAGGGGGAAAGATCAGTGGTATAAGCACACTCAATCCTATTCTATTATAATCAGAAATCTATTGGTAATGTCTAAAATTGTTTAAGCAAGAACTTGTGATATAATTATGTTATTCAGAAAAATGCAATGATTTCTAGGAGAAAAAGCTAGAAGAGTTAAGAGTGACTGATGCTGGGGAATGAGATTGGGGGTTTGAGGGGGTCAGAGAACTGCTATTTTTCATTACAAGGAGAGTGACCAGATATGCTGGTATACTCAGAACAGTTCTGGTTTATGCCTCATGTCCCATCATTCTATTTAGCTTAATACTTGTCCCAGACAAGAGTATTACAGTTAAGTTAATAAATTACATAGTCACATTAATTATAAGTATTCTGGTTCAACTTGAATTTTTTTAAGAAAAGATGTATGTATTCCCTTGTTATAAATTTAAAAATAAAAGTTCAAAAGTAGGGGGAAAAAAAAATTGCTGGAAGCACATAACAGCAGATTTGAACAGGCAGAGGAAAGAATCAGCAATGTCGAAGACAGTACATCTGAAATCAGACATATATTAGAACAGATAGATAAAAAGGTAGAAAAAATCCAGCAGGGACTTATGGAATTGAATGACAGCAGGAAATGTACAAACATACGCATTACAAGCATCCCAGAGGGAGAAGACAAGGAAAAGGTGGCAGGGGCAGCTTTGAAGGAAATAATGGCTGAAAATTTCCCAGCTCTTTTGAGGGACATGACCGTACATGTTCAGGAAGCATAGTGCACTCCAAACAGTATAAATCCTAACAGGCCTACCCCAAGACATATACCTGTCAAACTGTCCAATGCTCAAGACAGAGAGAGAATACTGAAAGCAGCAAGAGAAAAGAGATCCATCACATATAAGGTAAGCTTGATAAGATTAAGTGCTGATTTCTCATCTGAAACCATGTAGGCAAGAAGGTAGTGGTATGACAGTTTATGGGAACGCTTTGGTTAAAATATCTCTGAAACAGTTTAGGGCCTGTATTACTGTGCAAGCAGAAAACTGCTGTGCGGGTGGAAAACTGCTACTTGGTCCTGCTGAAAAGAGTAGGAACATTCTTGCTTTGCTCTGTTACTTAGTCAGGGCTTTCTGCCTCTCCATTATCTCCTGCACAGCCCAGAACTTCCTGAACTCCTGCACGTACCCATTGACCTTGTGCTTTGTAAAAAGAGAATTAAAAACCATGACAGGAGTCAGCAAAGGAGGGCAGCTCCTTTAGTTGTTCTCCCCCTCGCCTCCCTCAACCTCAGTGTTCAGAGTAATTCTTTGCACCATCAACGGGCTCTGCGGTACAGATACCCGCAAGTCTTTCCAGGACAGATTACTGTAATAGTTAAGGTGCTAAAAGAAAAAACCATCAGCCAAGAATTCAGTATCCAGAAAAGCTGGCATACAAAAATGAGAGAGAGTTCAAAACAGACACAGAGAAACAGAAATTAAGAGAGTTTGTCAACAAGAAGCCTGCCCTTCAAAAATACTAAAAGGAGTTCTGAAGGTTGAAAAGAAAAAACAGGAGAAAAAGGGTTGGAAGAGAGTGTAGGAAAGAAATTTATTGGTAAGAATAACTAAAAAGATAAAAAGAGAAATAAAAACAACATATGGCATACATAAACCTAAAGAAAATATGGCTAATGTGAGTAATTCTTTGCCAGTAATAACATTGAATGCTAATAGATTAAACTCTCTGGTCAAGTGGCAGAGTGGATAAGGAAATATGACTCATCTATATGCTGTCTACAACAAACTCAACTTAGATCCAGAGACACAAGGATGTTGACAGTGAATGGTTGGAAAACAATTTTATATGCAAACAATAACCAACAAGGTATCTGTATCACAGTAGAAGAAATCAAGGGGCAGGAGTAGCTATACTAACATCAGACAAAATAGACTTTAAATGCAAAACTACTGTAAGAGACAAAGAAGGACACTATATATTAATAAAAGGGGTAATCTATCAAGAAGAAAGAGCAATCATAAACATTTATGCACTAACCAGGGCACCTCAAAATACATGATACAAACATTGGAAAAACTAAGTGGAGAAATAGATGCCTCTACAATTATAGTGGGGGATACACCATTATCACCATTACACAGAACATCTTGAAAAAGGATCAATAAAGAAACAGAGACCTTGAATAATACATTAGAGGATCTAGACCTAATAGACATATACAGGACATTACACCCAAATACAGCCGGATATACATTCTTCTCAAGCACATATGGATCATTCTGCAGGATAGACCACATGCTAGGCCACAGAACAAATTCAGAAAAATTGAAATTATACAAAGTAATTTCTCTGACCACAATGGAATGAAGCTGGAAAACAGGCACAGAGAACCAGATTAGGCACAAAAATATGGAAGTTAAACAATACATTCTTAGATAATCAGTGGGACAAGGAGGAAATTGCAAAAGAAATCAGTAACTCCCTTGAAATGAAGGAAAATGACAACACAAAGTATCAAAACCTACGGGATGCAGCAAAAGAAGTAGGGAAATTTATAGCTATAAATGCCCTTCATTAAAAAGAAGAAAGAGCTAAAATCAAAGACCTAGCTGCACACCTGGAGGAATTAGAAAAACAACAACAAACTAATTCCAAAGGAAGTAGAAAGAAGGAAACAATAAAGATTAGAGCAGAGCTAAATGAAATTGAAATAAGAAAACACTAGGAAAAAAAAGTAACAAAACCAAAAGCTGGTTATTTGAGAAAATTAATAAAATTGACAAATCCTTAGCTGGACTAAGAAAGAAAGAAAGAGAGAAGATGCAAATACATAAATGAGAAAGAAAGGGATATCACCACTGACCCCCACAGAAATAAAAACTATCATAAGAGGATACTTTGAAAAACTGTATGCCAAAAAGATGGATAATTTAGAAGAAATGGACAAATTCCTAGAAATACACAAGCAGCCTACATTTATAAAAAAGAATAAATTGATGAACTTAACAGACTAATCACAGGTAACAAGATTGAATTAGTCATCAAAAACCTCCCAACTAAGAAAAGCCCAGGACCAAATGCCTTCACAAGTGAATCCTACAAAACATTCCAGAAAGAACTAACACTAATCCCACTTAAATTCTTCCAAAAAATAGAAATGCAGAGAACATTGCTTAACTCATTCTATGATGCCAATATCACCCTATTAACAAAGCCACACAAAGACGCCACAAGAAAGGAAAACTACAGACCAATCTCTCTAATGAACTTAGATGCTAAAATCCTCAACAAAATACTTGTTAATCCTATTCAACAACACATCAAATGAATTATACACCATAACCAAGTGGGTTTCATCACTGGTATGCAAGAATGGTTCAACATAAGATAATCAATCAATGTAATACATCACATAAATAGACTGAAAGAAAAAAAACACACGATGATGTCTACTGATGCAGAAAAAGTATTTGACAAAATACAGCAACGTTTCCTGATAAAAACACTTCAAAAGACAGGAATAGAAGGAAACTCCCTCAACATGATAAAAGGTATATATGAAAAAACCCACAGGTAACATCATATTCAACGGTGTAATGCAAAAAGCTTTACCCCTAAGATATGGAACAAGAGAAGGAAGTCCACTGTCACCACTCTTATTTACCATTGTGTTAGTAGTAGTTGCTCAAACACTTAGGCAAGAAAAGATATAAAAGGCATCCAAATTGGACAGGAAGAAGTAAAAATTTCAGAATTTGGGGATGACATGATCCTAAACATAGAAAGTCCTGAGAAATCTACAACAAAGCTTCTAGAGCTGATAAGTGAGTTCAGCAAAGTGGCAGGATAGGTCAATGTGCAAAAATCAGTAGCATTTCTGTACACCAATAATGAGCAATCTGAGGAGGACATCAAGAAAAAAAATTCCATTTACAGTAACAACTGAAAGAATCAAATATCTAAGAAGAACTAAACATTAAAGGACTTTTACTCAGAAAACTACACAACACTTAAAGGAAATCAAATAAGACCTAAATGAATGGAAGAATATTCCCTGTTCATGGATAGGAAGACTAAACATCATTAAGATGTTTATCCTACCCAAACTGATTTTACAGATTTAAAACAATCCCAATAAAAATTACCAAAGCTTTTTTTTTTTTTTTTTTCATTTTAATTGAATTGGAAAAGCTAACTATGAAATTTATTTGGAAGGGCAAGGGGTCCCAAATAGCCAAAGACATATTGAAAAATTAGAATGCAATCAGAAGAATCACACTACCTGACTTTAAAACATACCACAAAGCTACAGAGTTCAAAACTGCATGTTATGGCACAAGGACAGACATACTGACCAGTGGATCAGAACTGAGAATTCTGATATAGATCCTCACATTTATGGCCAACTGATATTTGACAAGGCCACCAAGTCCACTCAACTGGAAGAGAATGGCCTCTTCAACAAATGGTGCTTGGAGAACTGGATATCCAGAACCAAAAGAATGAGAGATGAACACCATCTCACACCTTATACGAAAATTAATTCAAGGTAGATCAAAGATTTAAATATAAGAGCCAAGACTATAAAGATCCTGGAAGATAATGTAGAAAGCATCTACAAGATCTTGTAGTAGGAAATGGTTTCATAAACTTTACACCCAAAGCATGAGCAATGAAAGAAAAAATAGATAAATGGGACCTCCTCAAAATTAAAAACATCTGCACTTCAAAGGAGTTTGTCAAGAAAGTGAAAAGGCAGCCTACTCAATGGGAGAAAATATTTGGTAGCCATTTATCCAATAAGGTCTAATATCCAGCATATATAAAGAAATCCTACATCTCAAAAATAAAAAGATAACCCATTAAAAAAATGGGCAAGAAAATTGAGAAGGAACACAAATGGCTAAAAAGCACATGAAAAGATGCTCAACTTCACTAGCTATTAGGGAATTGCAAATCAAAACTACAATGAGATATCATCTTACACCCATTAGACTGTCGGCTATTAAAAAAACAGAACTACCAGTGTTGGAGAGGATGTGGAGGAAAGGAAACCTTTATCCACTGCTGGTAGGAATGTAGAATGGTGCAGCCATTGAGGACATTTTGGCGGCTCCTCAGGAAGCTAACTAGAGAACTGCCATATGATTCTGCAATCCCACTGCTGGGTATATATCCAGACGAACTGAAAGCAGGGACACAAACAGATATATGCACTCCAATGTTCACAGTGGTATTCACTATTGCCAAAAGTTGGAAGCAACCCAAATGTCCATCAACAGATGAATGGATAAGCAAACTGTGGTATATGCATACAATGGAATATTACTCGGCTGTAAGAAGAAATGAAGCATTAACACACGGATAACCTGGATGAATCTTGAACACCTTATGTTGAGTGAAGTAAGCCAGGCACTGAAGGACAAATATTACATGACCTCACTGATATGAATTAAGCAAATTGAGCAGACGAACCAAGCTAGCATCTGGAAGACAGGTTTACAGGTGACAGAATGGGAGTAGAGGGTTGTGAGCCACTGCCCATTTCAGCAAAATCTATGATAAGGTGGAAGAGTGTAGTTGTGCAGTGGATGGCCGTGACAGTGGTACTGTGATGCAGTTGGGTTCAGTGGTGCTGATCTGCAAGGGGGATAGGGTGGGAGCGTTGGGTTGGACTATCCACGGAACTGCAGGGAGGGTCGAAGGAAGGAGCAGGTGAACTCTGGGGATTTGCAGGTCTGTGGTTAAAACTACAACATTGGGAATGTTCTTTTGGCAAATATGGCAGGGGTTGGTTACTGGTATAGGGTGTTAGATGTGGGGGTAGCATACAAGACAGGGCACACTTGGGGCAGGCTTCTATGGAATATCTACAGTGTTCATTTTGTCACAGAGTGTTATATCAGTGGTTTGAAACCCCCACAATAATCAAGAAAATATTAAATTCCCATCCTGGGGAATCCTGCTATGTTCTCAAATAGAGGGGCAAGAGTCTCTTGAGAACACAAGCAGTGCCTAATAAAAGAAAACAGACCAAAATGTCAAGCCCTCATTATTGCAAGTAACTATGAATCTTATTCTTCACAAAGTGAAACTTAGTGGTTACCATAGGTCCCAAGGGGAAGGGGAGGGAAGACTAGAACAGATGATATATAGGGCTTTAGAATTGTTCAGTATGATCTTGTAGTAACAGATACAGGCCATTTTTAATTTCACAAAAATTTATACAAGTGTACGGTCCCAAATGTAAATCATAATATAAACCATTGACCATGGTTAGTAGCAATAATTCATTATCTGTACATCAATTGTAACAAAGGTGCCATCCACACGTAAAGTGTTATGAATAGGGGTGAGGGGGAAAGGGGGAAGGCACTGGGTATATGGGAATCCCCTATATTCTGTACGTGACTTTTCTGTAACCTAAAGCTTCTCTGAAGATAAATTGGAAAAAAATCAGACACTGCAGAAATATATGGAAGAAAATGTCACTGTACATACAAGACAATAGATCTTACAGTGATGAAAGACAAAATGTCTAAAAAAATTTAATTTTTATTTCAATTAAAAAATATATTTTGTATTTTATTTGTTATTTTTAAAACTATGATTATTTCATATTAATTTTATTTGGTTATTTTGTTATTTTTTTAAGAAATTTTGGATCACAGAAGGGTCGTCACAACTATCGCAGGTGAGGATCATTGGTGTAGGGTGTCAGTGATGGGGGGATGCATGGTAGGGGGTTCACCTGGGGCATACCTCTAAGGCATAAGAATGTGTTCAAGTGTTTATGGGGCATTCTCATGGTGCGTGGAGATCCAAACAATAACTGAAAAAATACTGAATTCCCATCCTGGGGAGCTCTGCTACATTCTCTAATGGGACAGCAAGACTCCCCTGAGTACAGGGGCAGTACTTAGTGAAAGAGGATGGACCACTGTGATGGGCCCTTGATACTGATGATTGTACTTATGAACCTTTTCTTTTGAAATTGAAAGTTAGCCTAGTATTATATGTCGCCTAAAGAGTTACCTCCTGAAGGCCTCCTTGTTGCTCAAATGTGGCCTCTTTCTAAGTCAAACTCAGCATATAAATGCACTATCCTCTCTCAGGCATGGGACATGACTCCTAGGGATGAGCCTCCCTGACACCAAGAAATTATTACCAAGCACCAACTAGCAATGCATCTGGAAAAAGACCTTAACCAAAAGGGGGAAATATTAAATACAAATGAGTTTTTAATGGCTAAGCAATTTCAAAATGAGTCAGGAGGTCATTCCAGAGGTTATGCTTATGCACGTCTCAGCAGGATCTCATTGAGTGCCACAGTAAATATTGCCTCAAATAGTGGGGCTCCTGAGGGCTCTAGAAACACCCAGACACGATAGGTAGGGAAGACAGCTCAGGAGTTTGATGCCCTGCCAGTGGGCCTTACCTTGGAAAATATGCACCCCAGTGTGACAAAGTTGGAAACATTTGTGGTTTCCCTACACATGGCTCTTCTGCCCCTTCTATGTGAACCTACAGTTAGTACCATACTTGATAGGTGTATGTCCAAGAGACTTAAATCTTTGGTCCTTTCATGTGCCAGTTGGGCCCTGAATCTCAGCAGACTTGTAACACCTACTCTCCAGTTCACTGGACTCACCCAGGACAACTAATGAGGAGACGATGATAGACAATGCCCATCCCAAGGAACAGAGAGTATCTGCAAATGCCAGCAAGAGTCCCATCCATTTGTCTCATGGGATCTAGCCCGCTCTCAATTACAGGCAGAGTGGGTATCACCATCCCAAAATCCTCAAGATTGGGCAATGAACAATAGACTAAAGTAGACTTTCTATTATTCTACTACAGACATATTGTTATTCTAGCAATGGAAAAACTTTTATCATTGATGTTGTGGCAGTGGCCACCAGAGGTTCTGAGGGTTGGAAGAGGGAAGAATAGATGTAATATGGTGGCATTTTCGGGACACTGGCGTTGTCCTGCATGACATTGCAATAACAAACACAGGCCATTGTATATTTTGCTATAACCTACAAAATTGTGTGGGAGAGACAGTAAACTATAATGTAAACTATAATCCACGGTTAGTGGCAATGCTTCAATGTGTTCATCAATTGTAACAAATGTACCACACTAATGAAGGATGTTCATGTAGGAAAGTGTGGGAGGGGTAGGAAGTGGGGCATATAGTAATCCCTTACATTTTTTATGTAACATTTATGTAATCTAAAGTATCTTTTTTAAAACATTTTTTTAAAAAAGAACTCTAGACCACATCTTATTTTCTAAAGCCATTTCCCACTAAAAGGAAGCAATACTTCTTGAAAAAATATCTTGATTGTAGGTTCAAGGCAGTACAAGTTTAGAATATTTTGTGCCAGAAAGCAAGTTAATAATCAGAGACCAGTGGAGATATGTCAAAATGACACAGGAGTTGCTTCACACTGGTCAAATTTAGGAGAATTTGAACATCAAGAAGAATAATCATACTAGTGGATTATAACACACTAAATTTAAAAAAATCCTTGAGTTGATATACTTAAAATCATAGGGAAAGAAGTAGGAAAAGCTCTTTTAAAGAAGAATACCAACTAATTAATGTTAGAAGGAATGGCAGGATTTAAAAATCAACATTTTATAATCATCAATGTAATATCAAATTCAGGCAAGGGTTATCAATGGATGCTACAATCACTGGGCAAAATATAACTGAGGAATAAGATGATCTTAAAGAACTCTCCCTCCCAATCCAAGTCTCCCTCCTCCTTAAATAACTTAGTACAGGGAAAAATATACCTCTACAACGGAGAGATATGGAGACCACCCCCTTTATCAGTTATCAAACACAGCACTGGTGACCAGACAACCTATCATTATATGCCTCCTAATATGATGTGACAAGAAATACACAACATACCCCTAGAGCACTCTGGTTCAAAATAAATACCTGAATCTAATCATGAGGACACAGACAAACCCAGAGCATGGGATACTACACAAGGTAATTGTCCTGTATTCTTAAAAAAAAAAAAAAAAGACATTTTAGTGACAACTGTGAGATTTAAATATGGGCTGTATAATAAAATGATAACATTGAACTAATGTTAATTTACTTAAGAGTGATAATGATAATGTGATTCTGTAAGAATACCCTTATTGTTTAAAGATGCATACTGAGTATGTAAGGGTACTATTTCATGATGTCTACAACTTTTTACAAAGTAAAAAGATAGGGGGACTAACACTGGACTTCAAATAGGAGAAACACAGAAAATGGAGCTCAGATAATGTGTCTTAGTTTCCTGGCTTCTAAGACAAATGCCATACAATGGGTTGGCTTAAACAATGGGAATTTGTTGGCTTGCAGTTTTGAGGCTAGATGTCCAAATCCAGACGTCAGCAAGGTGATACTTTCTCCCCAAAGACTGTGGTATGCTGGTGCTGACTACTGCCATCCTTGGCTTTTCCATCACATGGCAATGCACATGGCGATGTCCTCTCCCTTCTCTTCCGAGTTCCTTTAACTTCCAACTTCTTGCTCCTCCACCTGGATTTCTCTTCATAAAGCTTCCATTAATAGGATTGAGGCCTGGCCTCATTCCAGTTAGGCCACATCCTAACTGAAAATAAATTCTTCAAAAGGTTTTATCCACAATGGGTTCACATGCACAGAAATGGACTAAGATTAAGGACATGTATTTTCTGGAGTACATAATTCAACCTACCACAAAATGCTACAAAGTCACACAAGTAATGAAAATTCATTGAATACAATGAAAGTGTTGGGATTATCCAGTCTAGGGAAGGGACACCTAGGAATAAATTTAATACAGTGAAGTTATATTATATGCCTTCAACAAAGAGAAATTAAGCTAGACAGAGAGGTTAGCAATAGCCCCAGGGAATCTTTTATATTAAACTGTCAATGGATTCAATCAACCTTAAAATGGTTTTTGTGTATTATCCCAGCCAGGCAAAGAATGTGTGAATGACATGAGATGTTTCCCAATCTTTGTCAAACACATTAATACCTTGTTCAGGTAGCCAAACAAATGAGAGGAATTGAAGGATGAAGGACCTCAGAAAAATACTTTCTAGGAACAGAGGAAATGATTAGGGTTGTAATTCTGAAATCAGTTATATAGTTATGTACTTACAGGTGCTTTAATTAAGTGATATACAGGGGTAATTTTATCTATATGCAATGTTCACCTTACATGCTAACTCTAGAATCTAATTCCTGAGAGATGGAGCTTCACTGTAATGAAACAAAAGGCTGATGACCTCTTATCTGCATGGTTTTGGACAGCTATCTCCAACTGGCCAGTGCCTGTTACCATGAGATGCTATCCTGAATAAAAGATTTTCAGAATCTAAAAAGTTTAGGAAAGGCTGGCTGGTGGATCCCTACCCTAAAAGACAAATAATCTGAGTTGGGAACAAAAGCAAAATGCAAATTACAATTTACAGGGTAAGGGCAGTAATGAAAATGTGCACTTAAGAGAAGCATTAAATCCTAAAGGCTCTGGAGTCATACATTCCAACTCTGACAGGTTTTAGCCATGTGACTATGGACAAATTATATAATCTCCCAACTTACACTGTCTCACCTGCAAAATGGGTATTTTTTTTTTTCCAGGTCTAGCTTTCTGAGTAGTGAGAATTTCATGAGATTATATACATATAAAACTTAACAGAAGACCCCTAATAGTTTATACATAGCAAACAACGGATTTCCTTGGTTGGGGGAGGAATGATGCTAGCCAGTCAGCATCTGTCAAAGTAATACTTTATTTATCATCCTTTTCAGAGTATCTTTTTTTTTTTTTTTTTTTTTTAGTTCAATAATTTATTACTCTCTAACACATCCCCAAAACTTTGAGTATACATGCACTCTTCTAGATTCTATATAGTTTTTGAATCACCTTTACCTAAAATTTTTGCCCTTAAATCTATTGATCCATAAGAATAGCCTTACAAGAAGATATTTAAGAATGTTTAGTGAATCCTGGAAGAGATGAGTAACTTTGAAGGAGAACACATCTAAAAGAGTTATTACAATTGTGGCAAATATTCCCTACAGGACAATTTGATAAAAGGAAATTTGGAGTTAACACTTAAGGGAAGTGAGAATTATATTGAGTACTCTTAATTAGCAACTTTATCCGGCCAAAGAGTTTGATGTTAGCACTGAGGGAGGTGAGAATTGAATTCTGAAAATTGTGAATAAACTGTGTGAATAAAGAGTGGAATGATTTACTAAGAGGGCTTACAAAGAAGTTGCTTCAGCCTTCCAGCAAAGAAAAGCAACTGGAGAATCTAAGTGTGAGTTAACTCTTGAAGAAAATTTCAATTTTTCTTACAAGAGCAGAAAAGTCTCAAAAAGGAAAGTACTAAGATTTCTGGCTATATTTTCAATGGTTCCATAGAATTATACAAGATTACATTATAGAAATGATTCAAAACCACTCTGATACAGAAAGACAAAGGAGAATATAATTTATATTTTAAAAAAAGAAAGAAAGGTGGCTGCTGATAGGGCACCTTTTCCAGAACATCTACAACTGCCTTTGAGGCTTAATTTATAATAAATGAATAAATTCTGAATTTTTCTTTAAAATTTTTTCTTGAAATATGAAATATGATATAAATTTATATCATCCTGTAATATAAATTTATCATTCTCATCCAACAAACTCCAAGGCATCCCTTTATCAGCTCACTAAAATTGTTCCTCTCCAGTTCCAAAATAATCCTGAATCATTTCAACAACCATGTGTATGATTTAGACAATACTACAAACTCACAGCTCCTCAAACTTCTGTAATCTACCAACATTCATCCATACTATATTTAAGCATCCACTCATTTATTAAATAATAAAACTTTTACAACCACCTCCAAATTTTAAGTCCCTCATATTTTTATACAAAACCTGATTTTAATCCTTGTGAAGATCTAGCTTAATTTCATCTTGCCTAATTTTCTCCTGGATTCCCATGACCCCCTATCCAACTTTGTTAAACCCAAAGCTACCCATTTCAAATATACTCTCACTAGTTCTCTCAAATTATCTGTTCTTGCCACTTCACACCATAATCCACACATGATAATTCCTGAGGATGATGTTCCTGCTCCTAAATTGCAGAACAGTGGTAAAGAAAATCACTTAATTATATAAATTCTTTGCTAAAAATTTGGGTATTCTAGTTTCAAACAATGCTACACTATCATCCAATTAGTTAAGCCTTCTCATTCTCATTGCTGCTCAAGGAAATAAAGAAATACATAAAATTAATTATGTAGAAATACATTAATTAATTAATTAAATCTGAGTCATGAACCCGCCTCTTATCTTACCTTTCTTTATATTGGTTGCACAGTAGAATTAGCTTTATTGTATTTTTTTAAATGTCAATACCTTGGTCCCAACCCAAAACAATTAAATTAGATTATCTGGATATGGGGCCTAAAAACCTGCTCTATGCTTTTTATTTACCTCTATAACTTCACCTGTTCTTTCTTCCCTAAGAATCGCACTTGTGTTTCCAGTTCCATCAATCCCACCCCAATTTTGATTACTATAATACCTTGATTCATGAATTACCTTATCTTTCACTAATATTTCCAATGTTTCTCTCTGCAGATTCCTACACTTCAGTAGGACATGTTTAAGTCCTACATATCAAAAAGGCCAAATATTCCCCCCAAAGCTATTCACCTTTCATTTCTTCTCCCTTTTCAAAGAAAATGGCCAAAACTGTGGTCTGCACTCATCATCTAGTTGATAATCACCACCTCCATTTCTTCACTACCCACTTTTCTAATTTAGCACAGTCTTGGCTTCTAAATTCACTTTTGAAGGTGATCATTCTTGATGACATCTTTAATTTTAGGAGTTTTAATTTTAGTTGAGTTCTCTTGAGCATGAACCATAATCATTCCTTTATTCTTAAGAGTCTCTCTTATCCAAATTTATGTAATAGCTCTCCTCCCATACCCTTAATTACCTTTATTTACCCTTAAATGAAGGTCTTCTTTTCAAAAACTTTTCTGGGGAAAAAAAAAAAAAATCACATCTTCACCCCTGGTTTCAACTTTTCAATTCTCAAATTTTAAGTTCTTGTCCTGTGATCTTTTTAGAAATATAGACCAATACTTTTAAGCAACTATTGAGTATTTCTACCATGAAGTTTCAAAGGCATTACAGAATCACTGTACAAAAAATTTAAACTCTCTCCCTCTCATCCCTATCCTAACCTTCTACCACCATTATGCAAGCTGAACAAGCCAAAACCTTATGAGTTTATTCCTGACTCTCTCCTTTCTCTCAAACTCCATTCTTCCCTCAGAATGGCCCAAGTACTTTGGTGTATGGTACACATACCCATACCCTAAAGGTAGCTAGGTCCCAGAAAAAATAATTGTGAAGTATGAAACATCTTTTCCCTGATTTCTGCTCCCATTACCCAAGCCCTCCTATCTAATTCTTACACTAATTAATAGACAATAGATAATGCATTAATCTACTCCTTTGTTACCAATTACGCTTCCAAAGGACACTGTGTTTTTTTCCCTAAAATACAGGCTCAATTATGATGGATTTTAATTTCCAACAGGATGAAGCCTAATATTTTGCCCCAACCTACATTTTCAACAGTATTTCTCTCAAAATACTACCCAAACACCATACCAAGGTTCTTGATTTTTCTTCAGTCAAGTACTTTCACAACTTCTCATCTTTATTCATCACCCATTCACCAAGACTTCTGTCGAAGAAAATTCTACTCAGCTCATAGGACTCAATCAAAAGACATAATATCTGTGAAATTGTTCCCCTAACTGTAGCCAAGACAATTAACTCTTTTTCCCCAGAAGAACAGAAAAAGAATGATTTCTTTTAATATAGATTTGTTCATTCTAAGACGCATGTTTTTTCCATTTTTATTGTTTTTTATTTCAGGTTGTATCTTATTAACGAATATAAACAGTAACATGGTATTTCCCACTAGGAAGTGGGGAAATATTATTAAAGCTTAGAAAAGACAGTCTTAAAATCAGTAGTTTCTTAAATCCAGAGAAATGTGGTACTTCATTAAAGCAAAGGCAGAGTCAACCAAAGCTTTCCAAAGTTCACTCTAGGTCTAAGGTTAACTAGAAGTTAGTTAGCATGGTAGAGTAGAAATAATCAATAGTAGATATATACTAAAATGGACAAAAGAAATGAACAGTTATTTCACCAAAGCAAATATACAGATGAACATGAAAAGATGCTCAGCATCATTAGCAATTAGGGAAATGCAAATTAAAATCACAATAAGATATCACTGCACCCCTATCAAAATGGCTAAGATTAAAAAAACAGTGAGAACACAAAATGCTGGTGAGGATCCAGAGAAATTAGATCACTCATACACTGCTGATGGAACTGTAAATGGTACAGCCACTCTGGAAGAAAGTTTGGCAGTTTTTGTTTTGTTTTGTTTTATCCTGTTGGTTCCTGTGGTAGTTTGATGCTTTTATGGACCTCAGAAAGAACATGTCTTTAGAGCTAATCCATTTGTGGGTGGAAACTTATTGTAGGTAGGACTTTCTGATTAGGTTACTTCAGTTAAAGGTCTTTTGATCTGATTACTCCACTAAGGCCTGACCCAGAATGGATCTTAATCCTCTTACTGGAGTCCTTTATAAATGGATGAACACAGAGAGAGAGAGAGAGACACAGGAGCTAAGACAAAGTCACTGAAGCCAGAAGCTGAAAGCATCGACACCCAGAGAGAAGGGAGAGCAGCACATGCTGCCACGTGCCTTGTCATATGACAGGAGTCTAGGATTGCAAGAATCCAGTCTTAAGGGTGAAAGCAATACCTGACAGTGCCTTGATCTGGACACTTTCACAGTTTCTAAACTGGTAAGCTCGCAAGTTAATAAGCACCCCATTGTTAAAGCCAACTCGCTTCTCATATATTGCATTTCAGGAGCTAGCAAACTAAAACAGTTCCACATTAGGAATAATGTGGTACAACATCTATTTTTATCTTATACTAAGGCTAAATTCACAGATCCTGCTTCTTCCTCTTTTTATTAAATAAATACTCCTCTTCCCCTCTCCCTGAACCACCCAGTTCCCTAATCTCTAATCTGCTTTCTATCTCTGAAAATTTGCTATTTCTAGTCATCTCTTATTAGTAATACATAAAATTTTGTCCTTATTGTGTTGCTTGTTTCACCAAGCATATTTTCAAGGTTCTTCCATGTTGCAGCATGGAACAACATCATTTATTCTTATGACTGTACAATATTCCATTGTTTGTATGTATCACATTTTGTTTATTTATTCATTTTTTGATGGCCATTTGGGCTGTTTCCAGCTTCTGGCTATTGAGAATAATGCTGCTATAAATACTGGTGTAAAGATATCTACTGCACCACTGTCACTTTCTTTGGGTATATGCCTAGAAGTAGGATTGCTGGGTCAAATGGCAATTCTATATTTCACTTTTTGAGGAACCATCATACTGCTTTCCACAGCAACTGCACCATTTTACATTCCCACCAACAATGCACTAGAAGTACAATTTTCCACATCCTCTCCAACACTTATTTTCCGTTTTTTAGTAATAGTCATCCTTGTCTGTGTGAAGTGGTATCTCATTATGGTTTTAATCTACATTTCCCTAACCGTTAATGTTACATATCTGTTCACAGTCTTATTGGCCATTTGCATATCTTCATTGGAGAAATGTCTATTTAAGTCCTCTGTCCATTTTTAAATTGGGTTGTATTTTTGTAGTTGAGATTTAGGAGTTCTTTATATATTCTGGGTATTAAACCCTTATCCAATACATGGTTTGAAATTATTTTCTCCCATCTGTACAGTATCTTTTCACTTCCTTGATAATTTTCTTCAATGGATGAAATTTATAATTTTGATGAAATCGAATTTATTTCTTTTGTTGCTTGTGCCTTTTGGTTTCACTTCTATGAATCCATTACCAAATCTCAAGTTATGAAGATTTGTCCCTATGTTTTATAGTTTTAGCTCTTATATTTAGGTCCTTCATCCATTCTGAGGTGATTTTTGTATATGGTATGAGGTAGGAGTCAAACTTCATTCTTCTGCATGTGGATATCCAGTTTTCCCAAAACCATTTGTTGAGACTGTTGTTTCCCACTGCCTGTATTTAGCACTCTTGTTAAAAAATCAATCTTAGCCATAGATGTATTGGTTTATTTCTAGTCTTTCAGTTCTGTTTCACTGATTTATTTGTCTTTGTGCCAGTACCAAACTGTTTTGTTTACCATCACTTTGTAATACAAACTGAAGTCAGAAAGGGTGAGTCCTCCCATCCTGTTATTCTTTTTCAAGATTGTTTGGCTATTTGGGGCCCCTTGCAGTTTCATATAAATTTGAGAACCAATTTTTCCATTTCTGCAGAAAAGGCTGTTGGGATTTTAATACAGATAGCACTGAATTTGTATATTGCTCAGGGTAAGCTTGAAATACTAACAATGTTAACTCTTCTAATCCATGAACATGGGACACCTTGCCATGTTCTTTAATTTCCTTCAGCAGTGTTTTTAAGTTTTCCTCATACAAAATCTTTTGTATCCTTTGTTAAATATATGCCTACATGTTTTACTATTTAAAGGACATTGTTAATGGAATGGTCTCCTTAATTTCCTCTTTGGATTGTTCATTGTTAGCACATAAGAACACAATTGTTTTTTGTGTGTTGATCTTGTACTCTCCTGAATTCATTTATTAGCTCTGTAAGTTTTCTTGTGGATTCCTTTGGGTTTTCTTCTATAAGATCAATGTCATCTGGAAATAGAGATATTTTCCAATATGCATGTCTTTTACTTTTCTTACCTAATTGCTCTGGCAAGAAATTCTAGTAAAATATTGAATATCAGTGATGAAAGAGAGCATCCTTGTCTCATTCCCAATCTTAGAGGGAACATTTTCTGTCTTTCATGACTGAGAATGATGTTTGTTGTGGGTTTTTCCATAAATGCCTTTTACTATGCTAAGAGAGTTCTCTTCTATTCCTACTTTTCTGAGTGTTATTACCAAGAAATGGTGCTGGATTTCGTCAAATGCCTTTTCTGCATCAACTGAGGAAAGCATTTTTCCCTCATTCTATTTATGTAGTGCCTTACGTTAATTGATTTTTGTATGTTGAGCCACTCTTGCATTCCTGGGATGAATGCCACTTGGTCATGGTGTATGATCTTTTCAATATGACATTGGATTAAGTTTGCTATTATTGTGTTAAGGATTTCTGCACCTATATTCATGCAAGAAATTGGTCTATAACAATTTCCTTGTGATGTCTTTACCAGTCTTTGATATTAGAGTAATGCTGGCCTCAGGATGAATTAGGAAGTGTCCCCTCCTCTTGAATCCTCTGGAAGAGTTTGAGAAGGACTGGTATTAATTCTTTGTGACAGTTTGAAGCTGGGTGGATCCTAGATCATGTCCTTAGGGCTAATCTATTCCTATGCATGTAAACTTATTGTAGATGGGGCCTTTTGATTAGATTACTTCTGTTAATGGTCACCAACAACTGATCTTCAGGGAGAGAGCTTCACCTGATGCCTTGACTTAGACATTTTTCTTAGCCTTGGACCTGTAAGCTTTTAACTTAATAAATCCCACCATAAAAGTCAACCCATTTCTGGTATACTCCCAGCAGCTTTAAGCAAACTAAAACATTCTTCTTTAAATGTTTGTTATAATTCAAAAATGAAGATGTCTGGTCTTGGACTTTTCTTTGGTGAAAGGTTTTTGAATATTTTATTCAATTTCTGTACTTGTTATAGGTTTGTTAATGTTTTCTAGTTCTTGAGTCAGTTTGGGTAATTGAAATAGTTCTAGAAGTTTTTCAATTTCTTCCAGATTATCAAGTTTGTTGGTGTATCATATTCTCTCATAATCCTTTATATTTCTGTAAGGTCACTAGTGATATTGCTATTTTCCTTCACTGCTTTAGTTATTTGCATCTTTTCTCTTTTTTGTCTAGCCTAATGTTTGTCAATTTCTGATCTTTTTTTTAAAAGAACCAATTCTTTGTTTTCTTTATGCCCTGAATTGTTTTTCTATTCTCTATTTCATTTATTGATGCTCTAACATTTTATTTTATTCAAACTTTATTTTAAATTAAAAAATAAGATAACAGACAAAAGGCAGCTCAACAAGTTATGAAAGCATTACTCCTAAAAAAGTTCTGCCCAGGCACTTTGATCTCATCTAATTCCAACAACAAACTCATCTAATTACCAAGGACTCAACTGCTCTATCTTAATTATTTCCTTTCTTCTGCTAATTTTGCTTTTACTTTCCACTTGTTTGTCTAGTTCCTCAAGATGTAAAGTTAGCTCATTAACTTGAGGTCATCTTCTTTTCAATATAGGCAAATAAAAGCTAAAAATTTCCCTGTGAGCACGGCCTTTGCTGCATCCTATAAGTTTGGTATGTTGTGTGTTTGGTTTAATTTGTCTCTACATATTTTCTAATTACCCTTGTAACTTCTTCTTTAACACCCTGATCGTTTAAGAGCATGCTATTTGATTTCCACATATCTGTAAATTTAACAGTTTCCCTTCTGTTATTGATTTTTAGCTTTATTCCACTGTGGTCAAAGAGGTTACTTTTTTTATGATTTCAATATCTTTTAATTTATTGAGACTTGTTTGATTAACAAATGGTCTATCCTAGACAATGATCCATTTGAAACTGAAAAGAATCTATATTCTGCTATTGCTGGGTGAAGAGTTCTCTATATATATTGTCAGTTAGATGTAGTTGGTTTATAGTGTTGTTCAGGTCCTCTGTTTCCTTATTGATATTGTTTAGATGTTCTATCCAGTGTTGAAAATGTTGTATTGAAATATCCAACTATTATTGTAGAACTTTCTATTTTTCCCTTCAATTCCGTCAATGTTTGCTTCGTATATTTTGGTGTTCTCCTGTTAGGTACATATATTCTTATAATTGTTAAATCTTCTTGTTGAAATGACCCTTTTATTGATATATAATGTCCTTCACTGCCTCTTGTAACAGTTCTTGACTTAAAGTCTATTTTATCAATATCGATATAGTCATCCCCACTCCCTTTTGATAACTATTTGCATATTTCATATTACTAATATGAAATATTTTTTCCCACCCTTTTACTTTCAACATATATCTATGTATCTGTGTCTCCTGTAAACAGCATTTGGTTGGGCCATGTTTCTTTATTCATTCTGCCAATCTCTACATTTTGATTGGAAAGTTTATTCCATTTACATTAAGGGGAATTACTGATGAGACAAGATTTATTCCTGCTAATTTGCCAATTGTTTTTTGGTAAGTTACACCTTTTTCGGTCCTCCTATTGCCTTAATTTTTGTTTAGATAATCTTTTATAATGAGACATTTTGAGTCACTTATCCTTTTGTGTATTTTTATAGACATTTTCTTTATGGTTACCATGGGGATTACATTTAGCATACTAAATCTATTACCATTTTTGTTGACTCCTACTTGACTTCAATAGCCTACAAATATACAGTACCTATATCTCTCCATTCCTCCCTTTTATACCATTTATGTCAAAAATTACAAATTACACTTCTATGCACTGTGTGCCCAGTAACAAAGATTTATGCTTTTTTTTATGCATTTGAACTTTCATCCTTATAAGAAGTAAAAGACATCATTACAAATGAGAAATGAAAAATAATGAGATATATATCTACCCATATTATTACTTACACCAGAGATCTTTATTTCTTCATCCATCATTGAGATACTGCCTACTGTCCTTTCCTTTCAACATGGAGGATTCCCTTTAGCATTTTCTGAAAGATAGTTCTTGTTGGTAATGAACTCCCTTAGTGTTTGTTCATCCAGAAATGTCTTTCTTCCTGATTTTTGAAGAACAACTTTGCTGAGCATATTATTCTCAGATACCAGTGCTGTTTGTTTCTTTCAGCAAACTTTAATTATGTTCTCCCACTGTGTTTCTAGTTTCTATTGAGAAATCCAATGGCAATATAAGGATCCCTTATATGGGACACTTTGCTTCTCTCTTGCTGTTTTTAATATTCTGTCTTTGTCCTGGGCTTTGAACAGTCTGATCATATGTCTCAGTATAGATCTGTTTGGGTTCATCCAACTTAGCATTCATTGAGCATCTTAGATTTGTATATTTATATCTCTCATAAAATTTGGGATGCTTTCTGCCATTATTTCTTAAAATATTTTTTCTGGCCCTTTATCTCTCTATTCTTTTTCTGGGACTCCTATGATGCATGTATTGGTACACATGATGGTGTCCCACAGGTTCCTCAGGCTCTGTTCAGTTGTGTGTTTTCATTCTATTTTCTTTCTGCCCTTCAAACTGGACAATTTCAATTGTTTTGTCTTTGAGATCACTGATCCCTTCTTCTACCTCCTCCAATCTGCTCTTGAACACCTCTATTGAATTTTTCACTTCAGCCATCATAATTTTGAGTCCCAAATTTCCATTTGGATCTTCTGTATAATTTCTACCTCATTCCTGAAACTGTCATTTTCTTCATATGCTGTTTTCCTAGTTTCCTTTAATTCCTTTGTCCATGTTTTCCTTTAGTTCATTGATCCTATTTATGAGAGTTGTTCTAAGATCTTTTATTAGTACTTTCAGAGACTGCACTTTCTCTGGAATATTTTCTGTTGAATTTTTTTTTCCTGTGACTGGGACTGTCTCCTTATATGTTTTATCATTGTTTTGTTGAGAACTGAGCATTCTGAGTATTGTTATGGTTACTATGGAAATCTATTCTACTCTTCAGTCTGTCAGATTCAGAAGAAGGAAAAGAAAAAAAAAAAAAAAAAGGAAGGAGAGAGAGAAAGAGAGACAGAGGGAAAAATATACTATTGAACAGACAAAACACCCGCACACATACCAAAGAAAAGAAAAAAAACAAATAAACCAGTCTCTTTACGTGCTTGTGTGACGCCAGCAGTTGTTGCTTTCAAGATGAAACCTAGGCCCGCATCCCTCTTTGTCTCTCAGGATCTAGAACAGAGAAAGATAAAAACCAACCAACCAAATAAGGTGTACTGGCTCTTTATGCTGGTATAGGGCCAGAAAATGCTGCTTCTGAGAAAGGGAGACAAGCATCTACGCTGGGCCCTCAGGGACTTACTGGAATAAACAACATAAGAAAAAAAAGAGAAAAAAAATGAACCAATGAAAAGTGCACTGGGCCTTTAAGTCGCTGCTCAGGTCCAGAAGCCACTGCTGCAGAGAGGGCTAAAACCAAAACCAGTCTATGCTGTTCCCTTTGGGATCTGCCAGACCAGAAAACCCACACAGAGGAGGAAGAAGAAGAAGAAAAAATCACTACCAAGATCTTTTAGCAAGATCTTTATGTCCAAGTGGATGCTGGTGGGAGGCTGGAAGTTTAGCTTCCCAGAGGGCCAAAACTGAGTCCAGCTTTTGAGATTTCCCAGATCAACCACAACCCTCAATCCCAACTCTTCGAAGAGGAGGTTTCCTCAGCCAGCCCTGGCCCCAGCCGGCATTCCCAGAATCCAGGCCACACTGCTGCAGCTGCAGCTGTTTCTGCAGCTGCTATTGTGGGTCCAAGCAATGGGGCTGACCATTCACTTACAAAAGCTGAACTCTTAGCAGCCTCTCACTTCTTCTGGCACTTTTGTAGTTCTATATATCCTTTCTGGTGCCAGTGTTACCACCTACTTAATTCCAGTCTTTCTTTCCAGCACTTTCATTTTTCTAATGATTTGTAAAAGTTCCTACTCTGCATTGTGCCAGTAGTTTCTTATAAAAGTAAACATATAACTACTAAACAACCCAACTATCATACCCTCTAGCATTTATCTCAGAGAAATGAAAATGTATATTCTTATAAAAATCTGTACACAAAATATTCATAGTACCTTTATTCATAATAGCCCCAAATTTGAAACAACTCAGATGTTTTTTACTAGGTCTATGTTTAAATAAACTATCATACATCCATACTATGGACTACTAGTCAGCAACATAAAGAAAGAACTATTGCTACACAAAACAACTTGGATAGATTTTGAGGGAATTATATTAAGCAAAAAAAAGTCAACCCAAATGTCATATAATATATAATTTCATTTATATAACATTATTGAAATGACAAAATTATAGAAATGGAGAACTCATTAGTAATTGTCAGGGGCAAGCTTGGGTGGTAGGAAGTGGAATGAGGATGTATACAGCTATAAAAGAACACTAGAAGGGATTCTTTTAGTAACGGAACTGTTTTGTATCTTGATTATATCAATGTCATTATCTTGGTTGTGATATTGCACTACAGTTTTGTATGAGACTGCCATTGGGGAAACTAGGTAAAAATATACAAGGGATCTTTCTGTATTATTTCTTACAATTGCGTGTGAATCTACAATTATCTCAAAAGTTTAACTGAAAAAAAAAGAATGTGTTACATATTATTATATTTACACATGCCCATAATTTTCTGATATTTCATTATTGTTTAGTATTTAATTCATTTCAAATTGTTTACTACTATGTAAGACGAAGAAATTCCTTATTGCTAGAAACATTAGAAAGAATATTGACTTCCTTGTGTAGAAGTGAGTCCATCCTATTAAGCTGTTAAAACAGAAGATATTGGGAGGAGGGGGGAAGCTACTTTATTGTCCATAAGATATTATTAGGTAATCTAACAAGGCACTATCCAAATCAAATTCTATCACTTATTTACCTTCATGCAGGACATAAAGATAACAAATCATCTTTTATGATCACATGTGGATTGGCCAATAAATATTTCACATGCCCACAATAAAAGAACATTAGCCTACCAAAGTCATTTGCTAGAATACACTAATTTGAGCTTACTAATAAATGTGTCATAGTGTTATTTGACAGAGCATTGAACAACTGTTTAATTCTCTTATAGACAATTACCTTATAACAAAATAAATATATAAGCCTGAGACAATTTTTAATAGTTAAAAATACATAACTTACCTGCACACAGAACACTGCCGTTGAGGCTGAAGAGCAGTGAACATAACAATCATAGAATAGTTTCGAGGTGGTGCCTTTATAAATTTTCGGAATTTGTCACCATTCATTCGGAAGATTGAGCGCCTAGAACTCCATTCCATCAGCTGCTCTACTTTTTCAGCTAAAAGATTCTGCAATTAAACATAGGAATTTAATTTACTCATGGTTAAAGTCTTCTGGTTTGTATTTCATATGAATAGAATTATATAAGATTATATTTTTCCCCAAATTAATTTCTATTTAAAGTCTTTGTTTTGGTGAATATATTCATTGATAATTGACACTGACCATATATACAAAATATATTTCATTTTATTTTTCCTAATGTTTTCAAAGGTTTATAACAGAATTAAATGTAAAACAATCCGGCTTCTGCATCCAGAAAGATGAAAGTGACATACTTTTCCCCAATATCCTTCCACTAAAAACAGCTAAAAGTGCTAGTTGTCATATAAAAGCCAAGCATGAGACGACTATGAAGGTAGAGGGAAGAAGGCAGACGGGCCAGGGGCCTTGGACCTGAGGAACGACACAGTGGTAAGTTTCCCAGGTTTTCTTTTTCATCTCCTACATCCCAGACTGGTTGCTGGAGAGGCCAGCAATCCAAGGATAACCAAAGCGGGCAGCCAAAAAAAAAAAGCTCCAAGGAAAGTCCGCTCTCTGTACTCAAAGGACAAGGAAAGGGGCAGCCTGAAAAAAAAAAAACATTTAGAAAAGTATTTAGACAATAACCACTCTACTCCAGCTAAGCACCATGGAACAAAACCCGCAGCCCCCCACCACCCTGACTAGTACGGCTGAGTAGACCAGGGGGCCTTAACTCTCCAGATCCCCAGGTGCTGTCAGAGGAGGCCAAATGGGGAGCCAGCACTTCTTCCCCACCCAGCACAGTGTCAGTGGAGACCAGGGGGAAAGCCTAGACTTCCCCATCCCCTCCCCTCTGGGGTGTTATCAGAAAAGAGCAGTGGAGAGTTAGAACTTTCACCACTACCCCGAAGTAATGAGGCCACCCTCTCACCCTGGCAAGTCAGTGGAAGTGACCTGAACTAATAATGCGGCACCTCTGCCTGTCCCAGCGAGGAAGGGTCAAGCACAGCCAACTGGAGAACCCAAAACCCCACCTATTCCCAGCAGTTATGTGACACCCTCCCTCCCCAACTAGGTGTCAAAGGAAGCCAAGAAGGGAACCTGGACTATCCCCTCCACCCTGCAATAACGGAGCTGCCTCTCGCTTTCCCCTGTGGAGCAGTGGCAGTGAAAGCCTACTAAAACAAAGATTTACATGAGATCCCAAAGGCTCATAACACAACACCCAAAATGACCAGGTTTCCAATGAAAATCACTTGCCGTATCTAGAACAAGGAAATATCAACTTGAATAGGGGAAGAAATAATCAGCAGACACCAACGCCAAGATGACACAGATGTCAGAATTATCTGACAAGGATTTTAAAAAGCCTTTAAAGAGGAAAACAATCAATGAAATTGCCTGCAACTTAAATTTTTATGACTCAAAAACAACACTGCTTGCGATCTAATTTAATCATACAGTAGATTAAATGTTGCTTTTTGATTTATATACTATGACTGGTTCCCCAGACATTTTAGTTTTTTATACTCTATAACCTATGGGGTCCTTCAATTTTCACACACACACACACACACACACACACACACAGTGACACCACCTTCTCTCCCCATCAGAAAGAACAGTACAGTTAGGAGACAAAATCAAGGTCAAAGACCTTATTGGGCTCTGACTAATCAAGAACTTACTGTGACTTCTCACACTGTGGGAGGAAATATTTGCAATATATAATTTGACAAAGAACTTGCATCCAGATAATATGAAAAAACTCTACAAATCAATACAAAAAACAAAAATGTGCAAAAGGCTTGAAAAGGCACTTTAGAAAAGTGTATACCCAGATGGCCAATAAAAAAATGAAACAGTGCTCAACTTCACCAGTTATCAGGGAAATGTAAAACTCAACTATACTGCCCCAGAATGGCTAAAATGAAAAGGCCTGACAGTATGTAGTGTTGGCAAAAATGTGGAGCAGTTGAACTCTCATGAATTGCTCAAGCAAGTATAAAATGATAAAACGACTTCAGGGAACTTGAGCAGTATCTCCTAAAACTGAACATAGGGAAATCCTGTGATGCAGCAGTGCCACTCCTCTGACTAGACTCCAACAGGAATCTTCACAGACATTCAATGAAAACATGTTCAAGAATGATCAGAGAAGCATGGAAACTGTCTCAAGATGACAACAGCTAAAATGTCCATTAAAGTAGAGTTTAAATAAATTGTAATATATTCCTATAATGGAAGACTGTATAGCCCTGAGAATGAGAAAACCACAGCTACATGCAACAACCTGGAGGAACCTCATAAATATAATGCTGAGTGAAAGAAATTCCACATATTTACATTAAGGTCAAAAATAGGAAGAATGATGTACTGTGCCCAAAGTCAGGATAGTGGTGACTCTGGAACACGCAGCAGGGCAGTGGGCAGGCACAGTGGCTGGAAGACAAACACCTAGTAATACTCTTATGCTAGCAATACTCTGCTCCTGGGAGAGGCCAGGGAGTGGGGAAGAACACTCTAGTTTCTGTATAGAACACGCTTAGTCTTTGGATCATTCATTTTACCTGAAAAAGTCTAAGAATCTATGGAGTTGTACTTGCACAAGAAAAAGAAAGCCCTTGTCCTTGCAAAACCAAATTATCAGGGGTCAAGGGAGAAAGGCTTGCGGTGTGCTGATTAAGCAAGCTCTACTCTAGAACTCTGAGCAATGTAATCCACCCCCTCAACTAAAAAGACACTAGATAAATTACATGTGTCCTTTAAAAAAAAAAAAAAGCCTAGTCCTAGTTTGTCTTAACTGAATTCTTGTTTGAATAACACTTCAAGTTACTCTGTAGTTACTATACTGTTTCAGAACTAAGCAAAAACAAATGTTTCCTTTTTCTAATTGAGAACTTGAACAACCACAATGTGACAGATTTTAGAGTGCATTGTATGTCTAATACCAAAATTCAATGAAAAAATATAGCATTTAAAGAATCTTGAAAACAGTAACATTTCAACTATATGTATATTTCCCATTTCAGGCAATCTGGATAAGAAATCCTGTAAAAAGAAAATTCCCCACAGTCCCATTAGGCTAACAGATCCACTACTGGTATTTTTGTTCTCACTGTTCTTCCTAAAAGCAGGTTATCAGTGTACAGTGCTACCTGCAATGCGTGAGAGTGTGCTTCACTGAACCCTTTTCAAATGTGGGGACTCTCTCTCTCTCTGCCTTTTTTTTTATCATTGCTTCTTACTTAGTAGTTAAAATTTAATCTTCGTATTTTAATTTGCACTATTTTCTGCCAAAATTGAACAATTTTCCACAATTTTGTAGCCTAGTTATCTCTTACTAGTTATCTCATATCCTTTATCCTTTATCTATTTACAAACACAATTTACTTTGTTGTTAATGTCTTATTTATAGAAGAGATGGAAATGTATGTAATAAAACTCTTTCTATATAATCAAAACTAAAACAACCAGAATAATATTTTGTCACTTTTCAAATACTGCTTGATTGCACTATTATGAACTAAATATATTATGTGAAATATAAATACATTATGTGAAATATGAATATGGGTAAAATTGTATAAGACCATTTTTCTTTGAAGCTGAACAAATGTAGGTTAATACTACAAAATGTTTATGTCCAACCAAAAAAAAACCCTTATACTAAATGAAGGAGACCAGACAGAGTACTACATATTGTATGATTGCATTTATATAAAATGTAAATATAAATCAATTTATAAATATGAAATTAGATTAGTGGTTATGAAAGCTTGGGGAAGGACTGCTAAAGGGTGTAGAGTTCATCTTTTTGGAGTAATGAAATTGTTCTAAAATATTTGAGATGATGAATGTACAAAATTGTGATTATACTAAAAGCCACTGATTATACACTTTGGATAGATCATATGGCATGTAAATATATCTAAAAAAAACTGTTTAATAAATAAATAATTCTGCAGGAATAGCCAGAAATAACAGCTATGTTCAACAGGGGAAACAGAGAGAGACTGAGAGGTGAGGAATTTTCTTTGTTTTGTTTGTTTGTTTATTATTGTTGAAATAATGGAAATGCTCTAATAATGACTGAAGTGATGAACGTACAATTCTGTGATTATACCAAATTCCACTGATTGTATACTTTGGAAGAACTGTAGGTTTTATTATTATGTATCAATAAAATTGATTTGTTTTAAAAAACATTTTGTCTCTTCTAAATTATCCACTTTTTTGTTTAGAGGGTGAACGAGGAGGGACAGAGAATAATAAATGAGGAAAATAATGTTTTTAAAGTATGTATTTGACTATGTCATTTGAATTATTTTTGTTTAAAATGTCTCAATTTACTGTATGAAAATCTCAACACTCTAAAACCTGAAAAAAGTAATATCCACATTCTGGCACCACACTAAATATCAAATAATGGTGACATTAGAAAGTGAAGTCTCTTACTTGTTCTCCTTTGGTATACCTATTGTTTAATTATTCAAGTGTGTTTCCCTCTTACCTGACTATTCAAACCAGGCTAGAATGCCAGTAATATCCATACAACACATTACTGCACAAAAATTTTCCTATGGATCATAAACATCAAACAACTTTTAACATTTGGTTCTAAAGCATAAGCATATGGAGTGATGGAAGTGTTCTGTTCCATGACTGGTGGTAGAGCCACAGCTATGCATTTGCCAACATGCACAGAAATTCACAATGCAAAACTGAATCTTACTTCATGGAAATTTAAAAGCAGATCAATCAGGATGAGAGAATCCCAAAATGAAAGACAAACTTAACAAAAGAACCTGATTGTATTACAAATGAAAAACATCACCATAACTTTGGGAAACAATATTTTGGATACTCTTAAAGCTAGAGAAATCTCAAGTACTATACACAAATGCTGTGCTCTAGCTAGTTAAAATTTGTTTCTCAAGGGGGTATTAACATTTCTGTTATTTTTTGAGTATACTAGAGTTGAACAAATAAGTAAATATATTAAAGATAACAAAAGCTAGATTTATCACCTCCAGAAAAGAGTTACAAATAGGAAAGGTAGAAGGCTAGAATGAACCCTGAGGTGTAGGATAAGAGTTGGAAGAATCCATATTAACGTGCAGTTTTTAAATATCTATATTTTATAAATAGGTAGATTCAGAAATAAAATATGGCTCTGGACAGATGGATGGGTTAGGATACATACATTCCTAGCTCTGTTCACTGAGACGGCCAAGGAGCAATGGCATCCCAACAGTAATGAGCATACCTAGCACTAAGATGTTGGTTTCTAAATACCATTCTCCAATAAAAGGAACTAGGGTTCCTTGGAGAAGTGGTGGAGGCAGGAAAAACACAAGATGAACTTCGAATATCCTGTGATGCCAAAAAGTAAAAAAGTACTCAAAAAGAAAGCATGTCAAAGGGCACAGGAATCAACCTGAAAAAATTCCCAAAAGCCAAAGCTTGAAAAGTTTGAGCAACAGAAATTACAATAGTATTGAATTCTAATCCACAGATTAAAACATTCATGAGTCCATGCTTAACATAAATAATTAAATGAATAAACAAATGGTGAGAAGGGACAGTTCTACTTTACAGAAGAATCCTAAAAAACAAATGTTGAAGGAATAAGAGAAACAGAAAATCACCTTTAGGAAAGTATGATCCACCAGTGGGTTCTAAAATTATTGGGTGCAATTTTAAGGGGAAACAGAATATTTGTATAATCTCCAGGTATCTTCCCCAGATGTTTAAAGTTACCAAGAAAAAAAGATTATGATATATGATAGTGAGGAAACCCACAGAATCCACCTTATCCAAGTCATCAAAGTTATCACCACCAGTAATAAGAGACAAAACATCATCATGTACTTTCTCAGTATATATTCTGTGGTATTCTGCCAAAAACATTTTGATTTCAATCTAATCATGAGAAAACATCAGACAAACACAAATTAAATGACCAATACTTAATTTTCAGTTTCACAAAATAACTGACCAATACTCTTCAATGGTGCCAAGCTCATGAATGACAAAGACAGAGGAACTGTCACAGTTTGCAGAACAACAAAGAAATGACAAACGCAAGTGAGATCATGGGTTGGATCCTGTAACAGGAAAATGACATCAGTGGAAAAATTGGTAAAATTTAAATAATATCTGTAGTTTAGTTAATAATATTGAATAATAATATTATTGAATAATATTGAAAACAAGAATTAATTTCTTGTTTTCAATAATTATACATTCTGTTAATATTAGGAAAAGCTGGGTAAAGGGTACACAGGAACTCTCTATTATTTCTGCCATTTTTCCAGAAGTCTAAAATTATTCCAAAATGAAAAACAATTACAAAAAACCTAAGCACTGATATAAAGATAAATTATTTCCCTATGTTTTTTAATGTACACAAAAGTTTTACCTATTGGTCAATCTATTTGGAAAGGAAGTTTCTGTGTTATAAGTTCAGAAAGAGGATTACAGCTTTTGTTGCTTTATATTGATGTTCTCTAAATTAACCATATTTTCCATTTTTCCGAAGGATGAACAGGATCATGAACATGAAACAAAAGAAAACAATCAAGCAAAACTCTGAGATCAATAGACTTTGATAAACTTGTTGGGATATGCTCAGAATTGATACTTGAAGCATCCCATGAAGAAACTGAAGCAGAGTTTCAAAAGGAAACATATTTATACATGAGAAACATTGCCTCAAGAAAAAACAAAATCAAAAGGCACAGAAGTAGGACCTGAGAGACTATAAGAGTAAATATTATATAGGCTCTACTCTCACTTACTGTATAGTTATGTTCCTCAAACATTAATAGCATATGGATTCCTTCTAAGAAAAATTATAGCAGTCTCTCCTCCCAGGGGCATTAAATTATTTTTATTATAATGTTAGTTCAATATAATAGGTATAATATATAATAAACTGGGTATAAAGTCCTTATGGTTGTAAATCATCAAACTATAAAATGAAATAAATTTACAAATTGTTTACAAAGATAATGTCAAAATTTATCTAGAGTCAAGTATCATCTATTTGATTAAAAAAAATAATGTTTTTTGAAAACTAAAGTGCCATCCAGTACATGAAAATGGTACAGTTCATATAAGGTGCAGGTTCTTTATAATGGTTGTGTGATGATTCAATCTTTTTGCCACTTGTTGCAATAACTGTGTTGTAAAAGAAGCCAAATCACACAGAGCGTTAAAAGATTAAGAGCTTTGAATGTTATCCAGAGTGAAATTCAAAATTTAGAGCAGGAGAATCAACCAATTTGATTTCTTCTAGAACAATTCCTCAAGCTGCAAGGTTGAGAATGGCCTGGAGGAGGGAAGAATGGAGACAAATAAGTCAGCTAAGAAGCAGAAGTCAGCTTAAAATGCTGAGAGCCTGGGACAGAGTGGAGGCAATCCCGAGGGAGAGAGGCGAAGAGACAGGAGAGCTCTCTAAGTGTATCAGTCAGTAGGTCCTGGTGATCTTAAAGGGGATGGGGGGGCGGGGTGAAGGAGTCAAAGATGGCACTAAAGTTCCTGCTTCCAGCACTAAGGTGAATAATTCTCTTATTCACTAAGAGAGGGAAACACAAGTAGAAGGGCAGGTTTGTAAGAGACATTGAATTCCGTTTTGGATATGCTGCGCTTATATGCCTGTAAAAATTTAAGCTATTTAAAGACCGGGACTCCTCAAAGACAGAGACTGTTGTATTCTGAGTGCCTAGCACATAGCATGCATCAATAAATATTTACGGAATAAATTAAATTACAGCATGCTATTAAAAAATACCTCTTTGGAAAGTACACTGACTTTAAAGCTCCAACTTCCCTAGAAGGTACAAAAAATTAGGAGAAAAGCAAGCAAAAAGAAACTGATAAGAACATCCCAATGCCCGAACAAGACTACGAGAATAAGAGCCCCCCTTGCTCAAAAACCTCCAGGGACTGCCTATTGGCATAGAGTAAAATGACACACGAGACCAGGATCACTATAGAAAGCTCTCCTATCTCTTCACTTCCCTCCCTCTGCTCGGGCTCCATCCGGTCCATGCTCTCAGCATTTCAAGCTGACTTCTCCGGCCCCCTAGCTCTCCACTCTTCCCTCCTTCTCAAGCACCTTTTCCCTGTTTTAAAGCTAGAAACCCTGAAATTACTCCATGCGCTAAACAACTTTGACTCATTTCTCAATCTCATCTGGGAGTACTTTTCTAGTATTAATATTTTCCTCATACAAGGAAACACGAGAAGGTATACAAGTAACTATGTCAACTAACGAATCATGCTGAAAGTTCTTTGATGCAGAAGAAAGCAAGCACTTTAAAATTAAAGAAATGAATACTGGAAAACCCCAACCATTCCACCTCAAAGGAGGTGCTAAAGATAATTGGTCTGTGTAAGTACATACAAAGGAAATTCAACTATGACAGGTGCAGTAGTATCAGAAATTCTATATGGGGGTATAGACATATGAGTTTTCAAGCTCAACATATCAAAGACAGTACCTAATTCAATTCATATTTGAATGAGAAATCAACAAAGTTATTTTAGAAAACATTTATTCAGATGCTCACACTTTTTCAGAAAGAAGTTTCCAATTGATGGTGGTATGATATAGCCAATTAAATGAACTTTTTCTACACACTCAGTAAAAATATTTCTGGTAACACTCTTTTAATCGGTGGTTTTATCAACCTGAACTCCTCTCAGAAATGGTCCTTGAGGAAAGATCCATATCTTGGTTATCTTTGTATTCCTCAAAGCATCCTGAACATGGCTAGCTCCAGCTAGGTTCCAAATTCTGTAAACATATATACATAGCTATTGAAACAATGTATAATTTGTAAAAAGTTTTAAGGTATAATCTAGGAATTGGTCATTTATTAGCCCTTTTCAAACAATTTTTTAAAAGGGGGTTTCTCACTTTTAGTTTGCCACAGTTTCTTTGCCCTATTTATTCTCTGGTTCACAAGCAAAAATAATATTGAAGAAGCAATTGTTTCCTAAATTTGCATACTTATCTCATTTATATTTATGACTGATGAAACCATAAGATCAAAAATTATATTAAGAACCAAAGATTTAATATCACCTTTATTTTTGCTAGGATTCTCTTATTCACAAAAACAAAATAAAAGCAGCAGCACATTTACAAAAACACATCAATATGAATTCTATAATGAAAAATATTAGGTCTTGTTCCATGAGATATTTAATTGTCTCATGGCAGAAATAAATTTTAACTATATTAATGCTTGATACTGTTATACTTTAATTTTATCCAAGAAAACACATCAGAAAACATCATTCAGGGTTTTTAAATCCTATATATTTGATATTTAATCTAAACAAAATTAGATTAATGAATATATGGAATTATATAAATTCAGATACGCCATGAAATAAATATAACCCCCAAAATGTAAAGATCTCCCAGAAAACAATGATACAAAATAAAAAGCACTGAACTGATTATAGTAATTAATCACACCTGTTGAAATAAAATCCAACAAAATAATTCAAAAGAAAAAGACTACATAGATAATTATGTAGTTTTAACAGCAATAAATATAAAATAGTTATGGAATAAAGAACAAATTAATACCATGAAATATCAGAGACTGAATGACATATTTGTGATCTGTGACTAGAGGAAAAACTCTATTATAACATTAAGTGGGAAGACAGAAGGTACATATTTATATTAATTAGAATGCAAATGTCTATCTATATATTGATAAAGACAGGCCATAAAGTCAAGTAGATAGTTGAAAATATACTTTTTTATACTGGGAGTCATTCTGTTTATTTTTCACAATAATGTAAAACTAGTCTTGATTTTTTGTTTGCTTTTTTTATTATTTGGGTGGGCTTTCTTCATGACTATTTTCACTGCAAAACTATTTAGTACAATAGACTCCTGCCAACAGAAAACAGTATTAGCATGGGACCACTATATTTTAACCGAAGGATCAAGGTATAAAATTCATATCAATAAGGGACAGTCACAAAATGGGCTAAATGAACATCTCATTTTTGTTCCACCACTACACTGGTTGCTGTCACCATCTTTCCCAAACTGCTAGATACCTATTAGATACTTATTACTGCATAGATAAGCATCTCCTTTTAAACAGGTACCACGTAAATGCATCGCAGCAGCTGTCCCGGCAGAGAGGAAAACCTGGGCGCAGCTGCAGGGAGCATCTGGCCTCATCCCTCGGGAGGGAGCATGGGCCCAGGCAAGATGCCACCGCCCCCAGCAAGGGCAGCAGGGCCCTACTGTACAACACATCCTATCGCAGCATAATCTGCACTGCTCTGTCAGTCACTGTGTATGACTCATTAATGACAGCATACTACGTGCAGCAACCGAAAACAAGTTTTACTACAGTATGGAAAAACAGAAGTATAACCTAATCATAAATGGCAAAACAGAGATTCTTCAGCAAGTTTATTCTTGGGCCACATAAACTAATCAGTAAAATAGGTGATGGTTAAATTATTAAAACCAAGAAAAACCAGATACACTCCAACAGAAAACAAACCAAGAGCAAGCTTTAAGTATACTTAAAAGGGTTCCCAAAACCCTTTTCATCAGCTTAAACAGGATTCGGTCTAGCAAGAACAAGTAAAGGTTTTGAGGTGGACTAAAAGATCTGCTTTGGCTATCTTGTCTAGAAAGCACACTACTCAGTTTCAGCTTTCCCTCGGTCTCGTCCTGGCAGGATGGGTAAGCCTGAGGTCTTCGTGCTGCCGGGAAGCTCCGTGGCTGCCGCCAGGACCAGAAGTGGCATGATGAGCAGTACAAGAAAGCCCACCCGGGCACAGCGCTGAAGGCCACCCTTTCAGAGGCGCTTCCCATGCAAAAGGAATAGTGTTGGAAGAAGCAGGGGTTGAAGCCAAACAGCCAAATTCTGCCATCAGGAAGTGTGTCAGGGTCCAGCTGATCAAGGACGGCAAGAAAACCACAGCCTTCGTACCCAGTGATGGTTGCTTGAATTTTATTGAGGAAAACGACGAAGTTCTGGTTGCTGGGTTTGGTAGCAAAGGCCATGCTGTTGGTGACACTCCTGGAGTCGCTCTAAGGTTGTCAGAGTAGCCAGTGTCTCTCTTTTGGCTTTATACAAAGGCAAGAAGGAAAGACCCAGGTCATAGATTTTGATGCTGCAAAGCGAACAGTAGTAATAAATTTTCATATGCCAAAAAATAAAAAATAAAATAAAAGTATCACACCTATCTACTAACTGTAATCTCGATTACTGATATGGACTCACAAAATCTGGGGACACTAAAATCTCCAAAGAAATTTCTTACATGGAGCTTTAAGCAGAAGACATTGAATAATATGTTATGATAATCTAACCTCATTTCTCCCCCCCCAAAATACTGAGACGTCCCTATTGTTGTTCCATTTATCCCTATGATACCACTTAGCATCCTTTATTCAAATTTATTGCTTATAAAAAATGGAAAACTAATGTAAGTTTTAAAAAAGCAAGCAAATAAAAAGTTGAGGAATTCAGTACAAAGAGACCCTATGAAGAGGGAGGAAACTATTTGAAGATAAAATCCAATCAGGAGATAGATAAAAATAAAGAACTCAGTAAAGGAGAAGCTATGGTAAAACACTAAATGCTGAGTATATTATTTAACAACTGTAAATACATTTATATATAAAACTAAGATTAAACAGACCAGTTTATGCTTAAAGACAGTCTATTCATCCTGGTTCATCTCAAAAGCCCCAAATGGCACTTTTTTCCCTGCATAATTATTAATAGCATCCCCTTTCACTTCAAAATTGTCCTGTTTTGGATAGCAATATAATGTTCCATAATAAGACAAAGCAATTTATAAAATACGTAGAACTGGGGAAGGAAATTAGGAGACGAAATATAAGTAGAAAATTTCCACATCTTCTATACCCTACAGCCAATCAATACAGGATTTATTTAAAGCATTGCAATGCCTAAAGAACAGCTAATGATATGTATGTTGAAGGGGGCTACTATAGGTTGAACTGTGTGCCCTCCAGAAAGATATGTTGAAGTTCTAACCCCCCGTGCTTGTAAATGTGACCTTTGGAAATAGGGTCTTTGCAGATGTAATCAAGTTAAGGAAAGGTCACACTGAATGACAGCGGGCCCTAACCCATATGGCTGTCGTCCTTGTAAGACGAGGAGAAGAAACAAAGACACACGGAGTAGACAGCTAGATGAGGACAGAGGCAGAGACCGGAGTTGGCTGCTGCCGCACTCAAGGGCCACCTACGCCACCAGGAGCTAGGAAGAGGCACGGATTCTTCCCTAGTGTTGTCGGAGGAAACATGACCCTGCTAACACTTGATTTTGGACATCTAGTCTCCAGAAGTGAATAGATTTCTGTCGTTTTAAGCCATTCAGTTTGTGGTACTTTGTTACAGCAACCCTAGGAGATTAAAGAATACTGGTGTCTGCAACTTAAAAGATGTACAGATGACAGACAAGATGAACAGATATGCAATAAAACAAGTGCAGTAAAATGTTAACTGTAGAATCTAGGTGGTGGGAATATGAGTACTCAGAGTAAAATCTTTCAACTTTTCTGGATGTTTGAAAATATTCATAATAAAATGTTGGAGAAAAATTAAATTCGCCTAATGAGTTACCGTTAGTGATTTTTGCTCTCATTTTTTAACATTCCTATTTTGCTTTTCATTGTGATGTATAGTTTTATAAGCATATATCATTTTATAGCTATAATAGCTTTTAAATGGACACGCCTATTTACTGATCAGCTCCCACCACTAAATTATAAACTCCTTAAAGCCCCAAACTGTATTCCCAGAAACTAGCCCACTGCCTGCCTCACAAGAAATTCTTGTACAATTAATAAAATAATAGAATGATTTATTGGAAATGCAGAAATAGAGTTAACATGGGAATTTCATGGATGAAATGGCCCTTGGTCCAAACATCCTAAAATTGTCTTGACCAATCTCCACTTAGAGAAAAACCATCACACCATCCCTCCCCTATCCACCTGTGGCAGAATAATTCTAAGGTAAAACATGTGCTATATAATCAGAGATAGCAGTCCGGGGTGAAGGCTGGTCATTAAGACGTAGAAACAGTTTGTACATAAGGTATCATGCTTAGTGCTAATATTTACTTAGTAAAAATATTCATAATATTTTTCTTTGTTTCATTTATAATTTATTATTTACAAAGTACCTCTGCAAAATGTAAGTTAAAACTATATTAAGGGACCCAATATGAATCCACATCAGGACAGCCTCTCAATAGGTCACACTAATAATGCATATCCAACTTTTAAATATGTGCGCCCTTTAGGAGAGCAATACTATTAGAATTTATCCTGAAGAAACAATCAGACCAGGCACAATGTTTATGTAATTTTACAGCATAATTACAGTTTATAATTACATGTTATAATCACAGAAAACTGGAAATAACATTTGTGTCCATAAAGAGGATATTTATATTTGGAAGAACATAAGGCAAATAGGTGATAATTTACATCTAGAGAAGAAGATTAGAGATGTACATTTATTTCTACTTTATGAATTTCTATATTGTTTGAAATCTCCACCTGTTACTTTGTTAACAAAACAACAGTTATTGCCAACTGAAAAGAGACAGTGAAATAGGTACCCCTAAAAAAGTGACTAAAAGGCAAGGAATTTGTATTCACATAGGAAGAAATGTGAAGCAAAGCCAGTAGTGATTCGGTTACTCCACGCCTCTTTGCTGTCCCTGTACTAATCTTGCTTTCTGTGATTCATGACTCTTCACGTCAATCTAACCCTTACTTTGGGGTCGGGTTGATACTTGAGAAAATAAGGACGTTTCACTATATTCTAACTTGCACAGTTACTGCTACTTGCATCTTTACTGATGAACACCTTTGTTCATTTCATTAAAAATAGCCTGGAGCTGATAAAAGTTCTTCACTAATCAGACTTTTATGCATTTCTTTACTAAGACACTGAAGAAAGTAATCCCAGATATTTCAATTTTAATTTAGTGAACCATCAGATTAAAGAGACAAGACCAAGAAACCATTATAAGCCAACAAATAAATGATTTTCTTGGGGTTAGTAAGACAAAGCTTTGTGCTTTTCTGGTGATAAAGATTCCAGAAACAGAGAAATTTAAGACTATTAAATTACTCGAGAGTGCCATAGTCAAAAACTATACTCATGTTTACATTCTGCTACCATAAACACCAACAACTATCAAAGACTTACTTTTTACATTCTAAATAAAAAAGCAAAAAATCAAATGAATCCTTGCATTAATTACAAAATATCAATTCTGTAATTACATACATGGGTAGCCCATAGGTACCTAAAGTAAATACAGAAGTTAATCTCTTTTTCAATGTCTAACCGATCTATAGACCACTTTTTTATTGCAACGTTTATTTATAACTATGATAAAATATCATAATCATTATTTTGAGAACTTTGAGAACTGTTTTAATTCAGGAAAAAAGAGAACAAAACAAACACCCTGAGCCCATCACCCAGAAATGACAATTATCACTGAGACCAAAAATCTGTTTCATACCTTTTTAAAACAAATAAATAAAATAAAAATAATTAAAACATTACAGGTGCATTTTATCCCATCTTACCTAACTTATTCCCCTTTCCTTAGATAAAAATACTCTTTCAAATCTATCTGTACACACATGCAAACAGGTAAATAAAATCATGAATAATACATCACAAGGTTTTGTATGTGTCTTTTATATTATGTTCTTTGCCAATATCATACTGAAACTTTTTTTAACTGAAAATTTTATTTTGCAAACCTATACATGTGGATACATATAGATCTAATTCAATTATTTCCACTGCTATAGAACATTCTCTCATATTACTATATATCATTTAGCCATTTCTCCTAAACACTTAAGCTTTTCCTTTTTTAAAAAAATTCTTATAAATACTACTACAATCATTATCACTATTCATGAACGATAAAATCTGCACAAGCATTTTTTAAAAGCTTTATTTATTTTTATTTATTTATTTCTCCCCCCACCCCTCATTGTTTGCGCACCCTGTCTGCTCTCTGGGTCTGTTCTGGGTGCTGTGTCTGCCTGTCTTCTTTTTAGGAGGCACTGGGAACTGAACCCGGGGCCTCCCATGTGGAAGGGAGGTGTCTGATCGCTTGCACCATCTCCGCTCCCTGTACAAACATTCTTAAACTTAGTCTCCATAGGATCCATGATTAAAATTCATGGACTAATTTTAAAAAGAAGAAAACACATATTTTATTCTCACAAATCTCTAAATGAAAATTAGTATTCCAATTATAAACAAAGACAACAAAACTCAATACGATTAGCAGTACCTGTAACTTTGTAACCAATAGAAACCACAGATATTTTCCTTTTCCATTGCATTTGTTGCTGTTAGCTCAAAATATTAGTTATGTTCATCACTACTTTGAAATGGCAATAGCTATCAGATCTGTATTATTAGTCTAGCTATTTAATGACTTCATAAAGAAAACATTTCTATACCACAATTTTAAATATTTTGATAACTATATTTCTCTGTTTAATATCTTTTGTATTTCTTTATATTTTATTTTATGCATTTAGAAACATTATTCTTTTCACAATTTTATTGGAATGTATTCATAAATCATACAATCTAAGTGTACAATCAATGGCGTTTGGTATAATCTCAGAGTTGAGCACTCATCACTTCAATCAAAAAAAACAACATCCCTAACCCTTAGTAGTCACTTCTCACTCTCGCTATTCTTCTCCTGCCATACATAACTGCTCATCTATAATTTATTTGTATTTATACTTTGTATAGATGGAGGGAAAAAAAAACATTATTCTCTGAAGGACTCCACAGGCTTCACCAGACTGTCAAAGCTGCCCATAGCAACTAAAAGTTAATATTAATAGCCAATTGCAAGATACTAGCAAACTGCTTTTCCAAACTAGTCATGCCAATTTACACTCCCACCAGCAGTGTATAAGCTCCCATTTTCCCACATCCTTATCACACTAGCATTGTCTGGCTTTTTAATTTTTGCCAGTCATAAGAAATGACATCTCAATATTCTTATAATTTTCATATCCCTGATCAGTGAGATTATAAATATTTTAATGTTTTTCAGTCACTCAGGCTTCCTCTATGAACTGCCTAGTCAGACCCTTCATCTATTTTTCAATTGAGTTCCTTTATTAATTTGTAGTTCTTTTCTGGTTATCATTTAGTAATGTATTAGTAATTAATAGTAATCATTTATATGTGTGGCAGTTATTTTCTAAGAGATGACATAATTTTATTCATGGTGAATAAATAAATATTTATAAATATCTTTAAATAAAGTTTGGTGCACTTAGCCACACAACCTTTTTTTAAAATGTGGTCAAATTCAATCTGTTCCTTTACAATTTGTGATTTTTTGTGCCTTATTTTAAAAGACCCTCCCTACCCTGAGGTCATAAAAGCATTTTTAACCAATAGTATTTAAGTTTTATTTACATTTGGGTGCTCTGGGTTGTTATTTTCACATATAAGGTTTGATGTAAGAATTTAATTTGATTTTTCAATGGGTCATTTTGATTGCCTTTTTCCTATTATAAAACACATGAAACTAATAACAGTAACAATTATTTATAATAATTATTATAACAATAATAGTAAAAGGTAATATAGGGACTAACACATTTTGGGTGTGTGTAATATGCATATACACATACATATACATACATATATATGCATATAAACACACACATACGTATAAAAATTGAATCTTCACAACAGCCCAAAAAGAAAAGGGCTAATACTACCCCATTCAGAAAGCTTGGACGATTTGTCCAAGATCACATGTGCCCTTCTGCTTGCAAACCCTATGCTACTTTTCTCAGACCAGCAATACTACTTCCTCATTCTACTATGAGAAATTACCTCTAAATAGGCTTACCAACACTTCTCACAATCAGGTAAAAAGTATTAAAATGTAAAAGATACAACCCATTTGACAAACTGTGGGGAAATAAAACCTGTTAAATATGTTTTATCATGCCTGCTTTAAAATTCACTTAATTTAGTTACTTTTTCCAAAGAAATCAAATATTGTTAAAGTATCATATATTCTACACTAGAATCCACAAGAAATAAGTGGTTCTGTGTGAATAGGAAATAAAACTTGATAAATTTACTAAGAAAGGAAGTCCATGCAATACAGGTTGTAATGTAAAAGTGAATGTTGGCACTGTATTTCAGTTAATTCTGGAAAGTTTAAAAAAAAAAACAAAAAAACACCATTCTATATATAGCCACAATATAAAATAACCATAAATAACCAAACATAAAATAAATCTTAATAAATAAAAGCAAACATACCCATACAAACTGGTCCAAAGTAAGCAACAAAATGCAGTGAACATGTATCAATTCCTACAGTTACAGATAGCCATAGTACATGTGAAAAAAAGCAAATATTTCAGTGAGGAAAAAAATAGCTCAAAGCAGACTGCAACATAATAGAAGGTATTCTAATATTATTTTCAAATATGTAGTAAAATCAAATATTTCACTTATTTGTGGACCACACTTAAATGTGTATCACAATTGAGAAAAATTAATTAATTCTAGTAAAAATTAATATTTAATGACTAACACAATTACAAAAATAGCAACAGATATAAAATATATTTCATATAGGTTTTTATCCTCAAATCTGGAAAATCGTCATCTCCAAGGTCTCAACACTCAACACTCCTTCAGAAACCAGCCGATCTCTTAATAAGTAGCATTCCCTACATTATAATCATCACTATTTTCAAATGCCTCTTTACAGACTTCTATTTTCTTCATAATATCTCCAAGATTTAGCTTGAACCTAATATTAAAGCAATGCCCCACGTTACGAACTGTAGATTTTATAAATGGACAATAATAACCTTCAGGAAAAGCAACAAATTTAAGTATAAATTGTTTTCAAGTATCCCAAGTTGTACCTCTGGCCAGTTCTGTTCCCAGGGTGGCTTGTTATTTCTATTTAACACAAACAAAAATTCTGCACAGAACCGAAGCTCAGCTTTGCGCTGGGCTGGGTCGCCAGGCTCTGCCACTGAGTGGGGAATCGCGCTCTGTCTTCCGTGCTCCCTGGCCTACGATCACCTCCTCCTCCCAGAGCCACAGGACCCCCACGTTCTTGCTTCAAGCACTCAGACCTTCCATCCCCACTTTCAGTGCACACTGGTCACAGAACAGTTTGTGCAAACGTTTTGGGATGGAAAATGCTAAATACAAATGTAAAATCGACAGCCACTCTAAAGAATGAGTAAATACACATACTACTTATTAAAATAACAGTATTCTGAAAGGTTAGAGTGTCATCATCATCACAGATTGTTTCGGTAACGGACCCACTTTAGGCTTCATACTGTGAGGACAAATCCAGTGACGGCCTTTTACAAAGTAAAATCACATTTTGGAGTCCTGTAATAATATAGACATGGACTTTCAATTTCTTCACTTATTTCAGTTAAGCTATTTTCACTACTAAAATGGGGAAAAAAATATTTCCACAAAACACAAAGTATTTAACAGAACCGGCACACATAAACTCCCAATATGTATAATTACTATTATTAAGCAATTCAGGTTAGACATTAGTAATTCACTGATACTCCATTTAAGCAATTTACCAGGAACAAAAAACAAAACAAACTCTAAGAGCCCTGCCTTAAGTTCAAGCATTCTCAGATAATTTTTTCCTAATTCAATTGTTCAACATTTTCCCTAATTACCAATACTAATGCAATATTATTTAGCATATCCCCTAAAGCCAATTAAAGGGTCTTCTCTGGACTAACTATAGTTTTCTAATAAAGAATATCTTTAGACAAGAAAATAGAACTTTGTAGGTCAAAGTTATGGCTTACTAAATAATTTTCAAAACAAAAGCATTTGTGGCATGTGCATATCCTATGTAATTTTATGCAATTTTGCCCTATCATGCTCAAATTATAGGAGGAAAGTAATGTAAAAACAGAAATTACTAATTTCATCAACATGAAAAAAATGTACCAAATCTTACCACATAGATTAAAAATCAGATCTATAGTAAAATTCTGAGTTATATTTATGTTGGTTAAAAGAAGGATTTTTTGCTTTAAATTACTTGACTTTTAAAAACTTTATGGAACCCTATTTTAATAAAGTATAGAAATAAAGGAGGATGGAAAATCTATTTCAGCACCTCTACTTATGGTCCAAAGCTCAATGGAACAAAAGAAAAACATATTCATTTCAATTAACTATAAAATAGGGCAGAAGTTATAACAAAACATTGCATCTCTAGGTTGTAATAAACATAAAGGTCATCTAACCCAATCAAAATTTCAGTAAGAAGAGATATGAAACTACAGTATGTATAAAACAAGAAAACCCAGAGGGTTAAACCTTGTAAAGTATTAATAAATATTGGGTGTGGAAGGAGGTAGGTTAACACCAAGTATCACATACAGTCACAATTTATACTATATACTCCAAACTTCCTCTTCAATCAGATTTATTCAGCCAGAAACCCTTGAAGCTATCAGAAATAGCTTGGTGCTGATAAATATTACTTGTACTGGAGCACTTCAAAATTATCACTGCTGGGTCACTGAGATAGATTAGATAGATAGACGGACAGACGGACGGACGGACAGACGTAGTTAGGTAGATGATTGATAAATGGATAAAGTGATACACAGATGATAGGTCAACAAACATTACTATTATATAAAAACAATACAAAGTAATAAATGAAATTCTGTGTTTTTTTTCATATTATCAATGGAGAATTCCAACTGCCTTATAATCTGGGCTATACTTATTTCTGACAAATGATAAAATATGGAATAGAGGGCAAAAAATTAAGACTTAATCATATGCTTTCAGTTTAGGTATTTAATTCCAATGTCAGATATCTGATCACTTTCCAAGAACATATTCAGGAAGATTTATCTAATTAGTATCAAGCTAATCTCAATGTGTATTTAGTTGGTTATGTTGTTGGTATTTTATAGGCTTGATCATTTAAAAAATTATTTACAAAGAGCTTTTAAGTTCACTGTGCTGAAGAAAATAATTTAAAAAGGAAAAATAAAGAAAAGAAATGCATTACTTTAGGCCAGTAATGTCCCCTAACACTCTAGGAACCCAGCAACTAACAGCCATAAGAAAATAGTTATTATTTTAAGTCAGTATCTCTTGGCACTGTCACGATTCTGACCTTAGCCAAGGTGCTAGTTCACCTCCTTATTCAGCTTTTCATTTTATCACTAACCTCCTCCTACTGTGCTGGCTCTGTTGATATTCTCAGCAAGTATTCTTACGTCTTCTGAACTGATCCAGTTTCTTCCAGTCTTCCACAACTAATCATTTATTTTCACTACTACTATCTCACCAAGCTTTAAACTAGATCTATCAGCCCTGGCATATCACAGTCTGTAGGTAGGCCAGCCTAATAAATTAAATTAAGAACCAACTTCTTTATTTGAAATGATGATTGAGTATATTTGGAATATTTTTATTTTGTGAAACATTCAGATTTAGGGAAGGTAGGAAAAAGAGTTATCATTAATAAAACTATATTTGACCCCAACCAAAAACCTATATCCATTCATTTAAGTAAGGTAAATTCTCCCAATACCCACATCATATACTCTACTTTCAAAAACCTTTACAAGTCAATGACATTTGGGAATTTACAAGGGAAAATGTAACTATAATTGAGATATGAGAATCTTAAAGTAATTAATACAGTGTATGAAAATTAAGGCTACAACTTATAAGCAGCAAGCCCCATAATTAACTGACAATATCTACTTTTGTAAGGTATATTTTTAACATCTCTTGTAAACTCATTCTGAGGAAATATATGTTATGTTACTTTAGCTGAGAGATTAGAAAACTGTTATTATCTTGGAGCTATTTTATCTATAACCTTAATTACAAAGTCCTAGAGAAATATGTTGGGACCTTTATTATTCAAATTGGTCGATTTATAGTCATTAATTAAAACCACTAATTCCTTATAGCATACCTTGAACTTATTAAGATTGTCATTTTCTCTCAGTAAAGACAGCTAAACTACAACTTATAAGGCAAAAAAAAAAATTAAGTCTACTTTGATTCCTATACATATACTAGAACAGAACCTACTTATTTAAATCTTAAAACAAATTTAAAGAAATATAAAGCTAAAATTATTCTACATTGTATTGCCCTGGGTTTAAAAATGACTTCCTCCCTTAAGAATTCCTCTTATCAGTAACACAATGCTTTTCAAAAAGCAACAGCAAGCATAATACCTCATTTCTGGCCAAGATGGACCAAGCAACAGAGACTGGATTTATCCACCTTCCTAAAACCAACAAACCAAAATAAGCAAACAAATACAAGAAGCAACAGTTTTCCGGACACTGTACATTAGGAAATGAAACAGAGTGATGCTTACAAGGCAGACAACAAACAAGGTGAGCTCTAAAATTGTTCTACTCTCCTGCCTTGAAAAAGTTAGGGCTGAATTAGTGAGAAAACTACCCGAGGATGGGAAAAAGATCTATCTGAAGGGATTGATGAGAAAAGTATCCAGCACTTACCCTGTGCCAGGAACAGTGCCTGTCCCCACTAGCCAGAATGAAAAAATCACAATTCACAGGGCACTAAGTAGAGTGCTCAGAGAGTCTTGAATCAGTAGTGGGGGGAAATTATCCCTAGACTGAAAGCCGCTATGGTCCTGCCTATCAAACTTTAAGACCTGAAAGGATCAAAGAGTTTCCAAGTAACTTCACTGCATTCTAGAATAAAGCTCAATGATATTTATAGATTACAAAAATATACAGCATCCAAAAACATAAAATTCACTATGTCTAGCATCCAATCCAATATTACCAGGAATGCAAGAAAATAATTCTAAAAAGACAAGATAAATAGTGAATCCAAACCAAACCAGAACTGACACTGATGTTAAAAATCCAATCCAATATTACCAGAAATGCAAAAATGCAAGAAAATACATTCTATAAAGACAAGATAAATCAGGCAACCCAAACCAACCCAGAACTGACACAGATGTTAAAATTATCATAGAAGGATATTAAACTTCTTCTATATGTTCAAAATGTAGGTAAAGACTTGGAAGATATAAAAAAGACATACATTAAACTTCTAGAGATAAAAACAACAATCTCGGAGATGAAGGATACAATGGGTGAAGTTAACAGCAGATTAGACATAGGAGAAAAATATAGATAAATGAACTTGAAGATATGGCAAGAAAAGCTATCCAAAATGAAGCAGAGTAAAGGAAATCAAATTTTAAAATTGTACACAGAATCAATGAGGTATGCAACAAATGCAAATGACCTAATTATAGTCTTAAAAGAAGACAGGCAAGAGAAATTTTGAAAAATATTTTAAGAAAAATGGCAAAATGTATCCAATTGATGAAATTATACACCCCCACATCCAAGACGCTCAATAAATCCAAAGCACAAGAAACAGAAATTACACAAAATAATCAAATTGCTCAAAACCAGTATTAAAGAGAAAATCTAAAAATCAGCCAGAGAAGAAAGGAAACATCCCATTTAGAGAAATAAAGATAAGAATGATAGCGATTTCTAATTGGAAAGGATGCCAGCAAGAAGTCAGCAGAGTACTTTAAAAGTAATGAAACCGAGGGACTTCTGGGAAGATGGCGGACTAGTTAGACACGGGAATCTCTTCTCCAGAAAAATAGCTAGAGGACAAGCGCAAACAGCCCCGAAACAGATCTTCTAGGGTTTAGGACAGCAGGTGAAGGCTGCACACCACCCAGAGGAGAGAGGGACAGAAGAGGGAAATCACGACGACAGAACCGTGAGTTGGAACCAGCAGCTCCTGCTGCTGCCGGCACCCTCCCCCACTCTCTTTAGAATTCTCGGGCCTCTGGGCCTGCGACCACAGACAAAGGGGGCTTCAGGGTTCTGCCACTCCTGGAAAGGGGAGAGATGGGGACACAACCTTAGGTTGACTCAGGTTCTCACCTGTAAATTTGGGCTGCGGAGACCCATGGACCCTTCCACATAGCGGTTTGCCCTGGGAGCCTAGAAAGGACTGGAGAAATCCGACTCTCACAACCTCCCTCTCTTCTAGCCTGGACTAATTGTTGAGGACACCACGGGAGAGGGGAGAGAGAGCCTGGGGCTGACCCTGCTTTGGACTCCCAGGTTTGGTCTGCCCTGTCCCTAGAGCCCTTCCAGGCCGGGTGGGGCTGCACCATTGTTTGCCTTGGAGCCTGTAAGGGGCTAAAGATATACAAACCTCCCAATCTCCTCCTCTACTAACAGGGACTGATTGTTAAGGACTCAGAGGGGAGCGGAAATATTTCCTAGCTGGGAAAAGGGGGGCGCTACTAGAGAAGTCTGAAGAATTGTCTCAGAAAGTTTGAATCACAGGGCTCCTAGCCCCCAGACAGGAAGCTCTATCATATTGATCTGGTCTGTGTCACAACAAATACACTCCCACCAGGCATTGAATTGAGAGCTACCAACAAGCGCCAACTCCTGGCAGACCAAGGAAGTGCACATAAGAAAATTAATCAGTAGGAGAGGCTTTTCCTGGCCTCTATAGCCTCCCTGCCCAAGGCCCTAGGAAACGACTCTACAACCAATTACTGGGTCCAGTGCCCAGTTTTGAGCAACCAGCAGAACAATCCTAACAATCAAGGTTGAGCCAAAAATCAAAGAGCTGTGGTAACCCACAGCCTCCTGCCACTAAAACCGCATAAAAGAGAAGGAGATAGAGCATCTAAGTAAAATACAAACTAACCAGATGCCTAAGCAACAGCAAAAAATTATGAGTTATACTAAGAAAACAGAAGACATGGCCCAAGAAAAGGAATACAACAAAGTCCCAGAAGAGATGCAAAATTTGAGAGAACTAATCAATGGGATGAGCACGAATTTCTACAATCAAATTAATGAGTTGAAAGACAATATAGTTAAAGAAATAAATGACAAGAAAACTGAGCGAACACAAAGAAGAATTTGAAATCCTGAACAGAAAAGTAACAGAGTTCATGGGAATGAAAGACACAACAGGTGAAGTCAAAAACACATTTGAGGCATACAACAGCAGACTTGAAATGATAGAAGAAAGAATAAGTGATATCAAAGACAGAGGAGCTAAAATTGAAGAGAGAAAAGAACAGAGAGAGAAAAGAATGGAAAAAATCGAGCAGGGGATCAGAGAGCTGAATGACAACACAAAACGCAACAACATACGTATCATGGGAGTTCCAGAAGGGGAAGAGAAAGGAAAAGGGGCAGAAAGAGTATTTGAGGAAATAATAGCTGAAAATTTCCCAACTCTCAGGAAAGAAATGAACTTACATGTCCAAGAAGTACACCGTACCCGAATGAGAATAAATCCAAATAGACCTAGGACAAGACACATATTATTCAGAATGTCAAATGTAAAAGATAAAGAGAAAATTCTCAGAGCAGCAAGAGGGAAGCAAACGATCACATACAAAGGACGTCCAGTAAGACTTACTGCAGATTTATCTTCAGAAACCACGGAGGCGAGAAGACAGTGGTATGATACAATTAGGAAACTAAAAGAGAAAAACTGCCAGCTGAGAATTCTTTATCCAGCAAAACTGTCCTTCAAATATGAAGGTGAGTATAAAGTATTCACAAACAAGCAGAAACTAAGAGAGTCTGCAAAAAAGAATCCACTTTTGCAGGAAATATTAAAGGAAGCCTTAGAACCTGAAAGAAAAAGACAGGAGAGAGAGGCTTGGAGGAGAGTATAGAAGAAAGAAAAGCAGAAAGGATAACCAAAAGAGTAAAAAGAAAGACAAAAATAAGATGACATATGAAAACCAAAGAATAAAATGGAGGAAATAAATAGCGCATTTTCAGTAATATCATTGAATATGAATGGATTTAATTCCCCAATCAAAAGATACAGGCTGACAGAATGGATAAAAAAACATGAGCCATCCATATGCTGCTTACAAGAAACTCACCTCAGACACAAGGATACAAACCGGCTGAAAGTAAAAGGTTGGAAAAAGATACTCCACGTGAATAGTAAACAGAAAAGAGCAGGGGTAGCTATACTAATAACAAACAAAACAGACTTCAAATGCAAAAAAGTGATAAGAATGCGGAAGGCCGTTATATATTAATGAAAGGGTCGATCCTCCAGGAAGATATAACAGTCATAAATATCACGCACCTAACCAGGGTGCCCCAAAATATATGAGACAAACTCTGGCAAAACTGAAGGGAGAAACAGACATTTCTACAATAATCATTGGAGACTTCAACACCCCTCTCACATCATTAGATAGAACAACTAGACAGAAGATCAACAAGAAAACAGAGAACTTGAACAATATGATAAACAAGTTAGACCTAACAGACATATACAGAACACTGCATCCAAACTCAGCGAGTTATACATTCTTCCCAAGTGCCCATGGCTCTTTCTCCAGGATAGACCACATGTTAGGTCACAATACAGCTCTCAATAAATATAAAAAGATTGAAATTATACAAAGCACCTTCTCAGATCATAATGGAATGAAACTAGAAATCAATAACAGACAGGAAAGAAGTAAATTTGCAAATGTGTGGAGACTGAACAACACACTCCTAAATATTCAGTGGGTCAAAGAAGAAATTGCAAGTGAAATCAGTAAATATATTAAGACAAATGAAAATGAGAATACAACGTATCAAAACTTAAGGGATACAGCCAAGGCAGTCTTGAGAGGGAAATTTATAGCCCTAAATGCCTATATTAAAAAACAAGAAAGCGCTAAACTCAAAGATTTAACTGCAACTTCAGAAACTAGAAAAAGAACAGCAAACCAATCCCAAAGCAAAAAGGAAAGAAATAATAAAGATTAGAGCAGAAATAAATGAAAAGGAGAACAGAAAAACAATAGAGAAAATCAACAAAACCAAAAGCTGGTTCTTTGAGACGATCAATAAAATTGACAAACCCCTCGCTAAAGTAACAAAGAAAAAAAGAGAGAAGATGCAAATAAATACAAACAGAAATGAAAGGGGGGAAATTACAAATGACCTCACAGAAATAAAAAGAATCATAAGAGGATATTATGAGAAACTGTATGCCAACAAACTAGACAACCTGGATGAAACGGACAAATTTCTAGAAACTCATAACCAACCTACACTGACACAACAAAAAAATACAAGAACTTAACAAACCAATAATAATTAAGGAGATTGAATCCGTCATCAAAAATCTCCCAGCAAAGAAAAGTCCAGGAACAGATGGCTTCACAGGTGAATTCTACCAAGCATTTCAAAAAGAATTAACACCAATCCTGTTTAAACTCTTCCAAAAAATTGAAGAGGAGGGAAAATTACCCAACACATTTAATGAAGCCAACATCACCCTAATACCAAAGCCAGATAAAGATTCCACAAGAAAAGAAAATTACAGACCAATCTCTCTAATGAACATAGGTGCAAAAATTCTCAACAAAATACTTGCAAATCGAATCCAACAGCATATCAAAAGACTTATACATCACGACCAAGTGGGATTTATTCCTGGTATGCAAGGCTGGTCCAACATAAGAAAATCAATCAATGTAATACACCACATTAACAAATTGAAGGGAAAAAAACACATGATCATCTCAATAGATGCAGAAAGGGTATTCAACAAAATCCAACATCCATTTTTGATAAAAATACTTCAAAAGACAGGAATAAAAGGAAAATTCCTCAATATGATAAAAGGCATATATGAAAAACCCACAGCCAACATCATACTCAATGGGGAAAGGTTGAATGCTTTCCCTCTAAGATCAGGAACAAGACAAGGATGCCCACTGTCACCACTGTTATTCAACATTGTACTAGAAGTTCTAGCTAGGGCAATTAGACAAGACAAAAAAATTAAAGGCATCCAAATAGGAAAAGAGGAAGTAAAACTCACTGTTTGCAGATGACATGATCCTGTATTTAGAAAATCCTGAAGTATCCACAACAAAGCTACCTGAACTAATAAATGAGTTCAGCAAAGTGGCAGGATACAAGATCAACACGCAAAAATTAGTAATGTTTTTCTAAAGTAATACTGAACCGTCTGAGGAGGAACTCAGGAGGAAAATTCCATTTTCAATAGCAACAAAAAGACTCGAATACTTAGGAGTTAATTTAACCAAAGAAGTACAGGACCTATATGCAGAAAACTACAAAACAATGCTAAAAGAAATTTAAAAAGACCTAAACAAATGGAAAGACATTCCACGTTCATGGATTGGAAGAGTAAATATCATGAAGATGTCAATCTTGCCCAAACTGATTTATAGATTCAATGCAATACCAATCAAAATCCCAACAGCTTACTTTACAGAATTAGAGAAGGCAATTACCAAATTCATCTGGAAGGGTAAGTGCACCCGAATAGCCAAAAGTATTCTAAAAAAGAAGAGCAATGTGGGAGGAATTTCACTGCCTGACCTTGAAACATATTACAAAGCTACAGTGGTCAAAACAGCATGGTACTGGCATAAAGATAGACATATCAATCAGTGGAATAGAATTAAGAATCCAGAAATATACCCTCACCTATACAGTCAACTGGTTTTTGACAAACCTACCAAGCCCACGCTGATAGGAAAAAACAATCTCTTCAACAAATGGTGTTGGAGAACTGGATATCTATAACCAAAAGAATGAAAGAGGACCGCTATCTCACCCCCTATACAAGAATCAACTCAAAATGGATCAAAGATCTAAATATAAAAGCCAGGACCATAAAACTACTATAAGAAAATGTAGGGAAACATCTTCAAGACCTTGTAGTAGGTGGTGGTTTCTTGGACCTTACACCCAAAGCACGTGCAACAAAAGAAAAAGTAGATACATGGGACCTCCTCAAAATTAAACACTTTTGCACCTCACAGGACTTTGTCAGAAGGGTGAAAAGCCAGCCGACTCAATGGGAAAAAATATTTGGAAATCACATATCTGATAAGGGTTTAATATCCAGGATATATAAAGGGATGTTACAACTCAACAATAAAAAGACAAATCACCCAAATAAAAAATGGGCCAAAGACTTGAATAGACATTTCTCCGAAGAAGAGATACAAATGGCAAAAAAACACATGAAGAAATGCTCAACATCACTCATGATTAGGGAAATGCAAATCAAAACTACAATGAGATATCATTTCACACCTATCAGAATGGCCACTATTAAAAAGACAGAGAACTACAAGTGTTGGAGAGGATGTGGAGAGATAGGAACACTTCTTCACTGTTGGTGGGAATGCAGGATGGTACAACCACTATGGAGGACTGTTTGGCAGTTCCTAAAGAAGTTGAATATAGACTTGCCACCTGATCCTGCAATACCACTACTGGGTATATACCCAGAAGAACTGAGAGCAGTGACACGAACAGATATCTGCACACCGATGTTCATAGCCACATTATTCACCATTGCCAAAAGTTGGAAACAACCCCGGTGTCCATCAACAAATGAATGGATAAACAAACTGTGGTCTATTCACACGATGGAATATTATGCAGCTGTAAGAAGAAATGAAGTCATAAAGCATATGGCAACATGGATGAACCTGGAGGACATTATGTTGAGTGAAGCAAGCCAGACACAAAAGGACAAATACTGTATGAATGCATTACTATGAACCAAATATATAGTGTAATATATTGTTTGATTCAAAAAAAAATTTATATGTATCCATTACATTTAATTGAGAAATGTATATATTTATTCATCTGTATTTACTTTTTAGTTTTTAATTGTTTATATTTTCAATTATTAAATGTACAAAATAAAGTTTTAAAAAGATGTAATAGGAAGCTACTAAATCAGAAAAAAAATTTTTTTTGATAAAAAAAAAAAGTACTGAAACCACAAATATAATCACCCAAGGGTATGTTTATCTTATGTATGAATTTATAAATCCCAAAGTCTTTGCACATGATTCAAATCAGGAAACCTTATGGTTCTAAAATGCAGCTCACCATTAAAACAAAAAGTTTTCAGGTTTGTTTTCCTTCATCCTTGGACTTATTTTCAACATTATGTGACCCAAACACACACAGATCAACTCTAATTCTGAATTAAATTTCATTAGCACAAAATAGTATATATTATCACTAATACTATTCAAGGAACAATGTATCCCGAAAACCTCAAAGATGTTATTAGACCTTTGATCGCCTGGCTCCCTATTATCAGAGTACATGACAGGACTGGAAATTCAACAGGGGCCTTGATCTTCTGGAATTCAAAAAGGTTTCTCTCAACCAAGGATACATGGATTCAGGAAGTTAATTTCTATTAACAGATATATACATGCAGTCAACAATCATTAGACTGTCAGAAATCATTTCAACCATCAAAAGTTCTTTGGTAAATTCTTTCGATTACAAACAACAGGCCAAATTGAGAGCAAAGAAAATGTGATATATCCCCTGACCTCGGGAATCATACAAGTTGAGGAGAAAAGGCATACATGTACTGACATCTCATAACAGAGGATTAGTAAGGGCCAAAGTTAGCAATATTGAATAATAAAGGGGAAACTAGCAATGCTGGCTATAAGGGTCAGGGACAACGTTTTAGAGTTGGGCGTTTTCACTAGGTCTTCAGAATGGTAACATTTTGATTCATGGAAAAGAAAAATGAAGAGATGCAATGAAGCAAATTTTTACCTAAAAAGAAAAAACAATCACCATGTTGATCTTACACAGTGGAATTAAAGAGTGGGAAGCTCATTCTAAGCAAGAATATCACTCAAAAGATGAAGGGAAAAACCAAAATGAACAGCAGTACACCAATGGTCTACTGGGTAGGGCTTGCATCTTATCATTAAGGATATCAGCAAATCCACTCATAATGATGGCCAATCAAAAACAAAGATATATTGAGAATATATAATATGCTCAAGTACTTTTTCTATCTGTACTATATCAACCAAATTTTTTTTTTTTTAAGATTTCTTTATTTCCCCCTCCCCCACTGTTTTACACTCACTGTCTGCTCTCTGTGTGTTCTTCTGTGTCTGCTTGTCTCCTCTTTAGGCAGCACCAGGAAGCAATACTGGGACCTTCCGGAGTGGAGAGAGGCGCTCAATCTCCTGCGCCACCTCAGCTCCCTGGTCTGCTGCGTCTCTCATTGTGTCTCCTCTGTGTCTCTTTTTGTTGTGTCATATTGCTGCACCAGCTCTCCGTGCCGGCCAGCACTCCGCATGGGCCAGTACTCCGCATGGGCCAGCTCTCTGCTCAGGCCAGCTCACCATGCGAGCCGGCTTGCTTTTAACCAAGAGGCCCTGGGAATTGAGCCCTGGACCTCCCGTATGGTAGATGGGAGCCCAATCGCTTGAGCGATATCTGCTTCCCACCAATCAATATTAACAACAATATTTGACCATAATTCTGTAGTGATTTGTTGATTATTTTCATTACAAAAATGTGTGCTTATTTTAAATATATATATGAAGAAAATTAAATAACAACCACGAGTCTGAAATAATCACTGTTAGCATGTCTGGCATATATGTTTATATGCTCTTACATTTTAAAAAATATTTTAATATCCTTTTTGTCAAGTACTTTTTCCATCTGTACTCTTTACCAATCAATATTAACAACAATATTTGACAATAATTCTGTCTTTTGTCAGATTTTATGTTATTTTTATTCAACTTCAGTCAGCTAAAGTAGGTCTCATTTTTTGTTGACATAAAGATACACGGAAAATAAACATTGTGAATCCTTACATAACTAAAAATGATCACATATTGCCTTCACACATGAAATGAGAACTAGCTTTAAGGATATTAAAAAAAAACTAGACAAACATATTTGTGTTTTTTTTTTTATCTGCCCAGATGCCTGCAGAGGTGTGTGTTTTGTTTGTAATCTGACAAGTTTCAAAAACATATTTCAGTAGGAGCTCATAGAACATCTAAGTGCCTATCACCCCACTCAGTGGGGTTCCTGAGAGCTCCGGAGACACCCTGGTCCTATATAAGGGGGGATAGCCCCAGAGACTGATGCCTTATCAGTGGGTTCTATTTTGGAATCTGTGCTCCTGAGAGTGACAGAATTAGACTCAAATAAGTCCTCCCTGCACATGGTTCACCAGTCCCTTCTATTCAAACATACATGTGATGCTGGAGTTTCTTAGGTATACTTCCAGAGACTGGAGCCTCCCATCTACCTATGTGCCAGGTGTGCAGGAAATCTAGGTGGAACTGCAACTCCTACCCTACAGCTCAATGGACTCATCCAAGTCACCTGGTGAGGAGACAACGATGGGAAATGGCCATCCCAGGGAATGGAGAGGGCCTGCATCTGCAGGCAGGATCATCCCACCCACCATATCCATGGGATATAAGCCCTCTCTCACTTGGAGTTGGAGTGGACATCACCATCCCAGTCGCCTCTGGATTGGGGGAAGAACTATGGACTAGAGTGGACTTGATGGTATTCTCTTGCTCACATATGGTGATTCTTGCAATGCAAGAAATTATAACAATGAGGTGGAGCCAGTGGCCACTTGACAGTTTTTTGGTAGGGAGGGGATGAGCAGTTGAAATACAGGGGCTTCTTTGGGAGTTGGAGGTTGTCCTGAGTACTGTTGTGGCAATGGATGTAGGCCATTTTAAATCAGCACACACCACTCAGAACTGAGTGGGAGAGAGTGTGGTCTACAGTGTGAACTGTGGTCTATGGTTGGTGGCAAGGCTCCAGGATGTGTAAGTTCATTGAGGTTGGTGGGCCACACTTGTGGGAGATGTTTGTGTGGGATGTGGTGGGAGGTGTGGGAGGTGGGCAACATGGGAATCCCAGTGGGTTCCGTGTAATATTTTAGGTAATCT
>JAKSZT010053830.1:23618387-23682137 GCA_026826555.1 Tolypeutes matacus | reverse complement strand
AAAAAAAAAAAAAAGAAAAAAAAAAAAACATATTTCTAGGTATTGGTCTCACCCTTTCTGACTGCACACTGTAAAAGAAACCTGGAAAAAGTACCGAGGAAAGTTTGCAATGATTGTTTACTCTTGCTCAGAAAAATTCAGCAAAATATGAAAAACTGAGACTAGTACGCAAAACATAATAAACCAAAGATTTTACAAAAGCTGACTGTATAGTCAGCCCAAGGGGTGCTGCTGCAAAGCACCAGAACTCTGTTGACTTCATAAAGGGTCTTTACTTGGGGTAGAAGCTTATAGTTACCAGGGCCTACAGAGTCCAACTCAATGTACCATAAGAGGTACTTTCTCACCCAAAGTCTGTCGCCACGTGTTGACGCAAGATGGCAGGCGATGTCTGCAAAGGTTCAGCTTCCTCTTCCGGCTCTGTGGTCCCAGCTTCTTCCCGGGCTCAGCTGCTCTGCTTTCTCCACAAGGCCAGCTGTGAACTGTCAGGCTCATCTCTCTTCCGAGGACCATAGGATCCTGCCTAATGAGCTGTCTCTCTTCCTCTGTGTTCTCCTCCATGCATTTACTTCCATGTGAGAGTCTGTTTTATCCCCACCAAGGGGGCGGGGACTCAACCCTGCACATTCTAATGATGTGGCAAAATAAAAGCCCTAATCTTGATTTAATAAAGTAAAGGTAAAACCTCTGAATCTAATACAATCTAATATGCCCAGAAAAACAGACCAGTTTACAAACATAATCCAATATCTAATTTTGGAATTCATAAACAATATCAAACTGCTACACTGACCTAACAACAGAGAGTTTTAAAAAATCTGTTAACCTTGCAAGGATTGCTCCCACTCATAAGCATTCACAAACAGTTGCCGTGGTGAAAGTCCTGAAAAATATAATGCTACATGTATGTGTGCTTTTGTACAGGGAAAAACCCAACAAAAATAAAATAAAATATTCCTCATTAGTATTTTTCCCACAAAGATCCATGGTTACTTTTATAAGAAATCTATATTTATAAGAATATGTAATGTTGTAATTGGTTATTTGAATGCCGACTTGTCAGAATTCCAGTTTTCCTTTCTTTACTAACACTCTTGCTAGGGCACTTAAGACAGCTGCACTGAAAACACACAGGCTTAGCCCACTGTCTAGGTTCAATTAAAGACTGACCGTTAGAAGGCAATCTGCCCAAAGACTGTAGTATAGGAGTTCCCATTCACAGACTTTGGAAAAAAGCACACAGGAAAACACACACTAAAGTTTCAAAAATATATCCTTGGGTAACAGAAGTATCAACATGTTCATTTGGACTAGTTACAAGTAAAAAATTAAAATAAAACTATCATCTTCTTACGTAAATAGGTCAAAAATGTATGCCATAGACATGTACAACTGAACATCAAGGACAGACAGGATCAATGTGGATCAGAATATTTTTCTATTTACACTCTTTCACATCCATGGCCTTTTAGAAATGTGGATTATTAATGGTATTATCAGGAAAGTTCTCCTTACAGTTTGCTTCTTTTTAAATTATTAGACTTTATTATTAGAACTGTTAGAGATTTACAGAAAAATTAAGCAGATTGTACAGAGTTCTCATATAACCCCCGACACACACACATGCACACAACACAAAATTTCTCAATTATCAACATTTTATATTATGGTACATTTCTTGTAATGAATGAACGAATACTGATACACCATTAACTAACGTCCACAGTTATTCAGATGTCCTTAGCTTTTACCTAATATCCTTCTCTTGTCCCATGCTCCCATTCAGGACACCACATTATATTTAGTTGTCATGACTCCTAAGGCTCCTCTTGGCTGTGACAGTTTCCCAGATGTTCATTTTTTAATGTCCTCGACTGCTTTGAGGAGTGCTGTATCCATGGATATTGCAGCAAGCCCCTCTATTGGAATCTGTCAGATGCTTTTCTCATGACTAGACTGGGGTTATGGTTTTTAGAGGAAGGTCACAGAGTAAAGGACCATTTTCATCACATAGCATCAAAGGTACATACCAGCAACATGATTTATAAGTGGCTAATGGTGACCTTGATGACCTGGCAGAAGTAGTGTTTGTCAAATTTCTCCACTATAAAGTTACTCCTGCCCCACCCCACCCAGCCCCTTTCCATACTGTACTCTTTGGAAAGAATTCATTATGTGCAGCCCACACTTGTGGGAAGTTATGCTCCCCCTTCTTTAGAAATGGACTATTTCATAATTTATTTGGAATTCTTCTGCACAGGAGATTTGTCTCTTCTTCCTCACTTAATTTATTATTTATATCAGTATGGATTCATGTGTATTTATTTTATAATTTCAATTACAATTCAATGCTACTTTATTTTGTTGCTCAAATTGTTCCATCTTTGGCTATGGGAAGCTCTTTCAGCTGGGGTCTTGTACCCATGTGACATGCCCCATCAATGTCTTTTCATTCTTTTTTTTTCTTTTCCTATTTATCTTTTTATTTTTATTTTTAATTTATTTCTTTAGAGCACTGTCTGGCACTACCAGATACTCCAGGCTCATCTTGTCTATTTCCTGTCCTAGTCTCTCCAAGGAACCCTGGTTCTTTTTTTGAGTAGTATTAGAAACCAAGGTCTGGGCACTAGGGGTGCTCATTGCTACCATTATGTCACTTCTTTTAGGCTCTCTCAGCTGACAGAGCAAATAAATATATGTGTGTGTGTATACAAACCCATGTATATAAAATCTGCCTTTTCATTTATATTGATGTACCTAAACACTATTGATATTTTTGTCTCTTTTCCCTACCTCCTCAGGACCCTAAACATAGATTTAATATCATTATATCAGTGGTTCTCAAACTTTAACATGTATCAAAATCACTGGGAGGGGGTTGTTAAAAAAATTCAAGAGCTTCAAAGTCAACAGGTCTTGTTCAGTAGGTGAGTAGGGACTGAGAATTTCCATTCTAACAAGTTCCCAGGTAATGCTGCAGTTTCTGGTCTGAGAACTAAACCTTGAGAACCACTGCTTTACACTAAATCTGGTGTCACTTAAACGCCTACTGACCTTACTCCTCAGCTGCCCATCCACGTCAGTCCTGTTGTTCCAGAGCAACAGACGTGTTCAGCCTTAAATGGAATATAATTTATGGACAGCATCCAGCTGACCTGCCTCCAGCTTCATAGAGAAAAGCCATGTTGCATCACCTTCCTCAACTTCTCACCCCTTATCACACTAATTACCTCTAGTCCTCCTGGTCCAGAGTATCAGTGTCCTACATGGGTCTCTGAAAATCCCTTTGTGTTCTGGGAATCCAATCATTTAGAGCCTAATCAATAATTTAGTCCTCCATCATCCTACCCTCTTATCTTCATCTTATTTTACTGGCTTTTTCTCATGTTCCTTCCATTGACAAGTTCTAGTCTCTCCAATTAAAAAAAAAAAAAAAAATCCCCCTTTGAACCTACTATTTAATTCTAGTTAATAGCACTCTTCCCCAGGCCCCTACTCTTAAAAGATTCTTTAAAGAGTAACCTGTCAATGTGTGTTTACCTTTGAATTCACTCCCTATTTTACAATACCCAACCCTCCATACTTACTACTCATTTGCTCCACCATGACAAACTAAAAATGACCTCCTAACTACAAATTTGATAGATACTTTTCTGATTTTACCTTGTGGACAAAATAGTTGACACTGTTAATCACTCCCTCTTTAAAACGTTTTTCCTGGTTTCTAAAACACCATATACTCCTGCTTTTTCTCATACCCCTACTCAGCCTTCTTCACTAGATGGTGTTCTCTCACTTTTCCTTTAAAGGCCGGTTTCCTTCTATTTTCTTTGGCCATCTGCTCTCTTCACACTATATGAACTCCCTGGGTGATCTCCTCTACTTCCATAGCTTCAATTCACATTTATGACACATTATCTATCTCAAATCTACACCTCTCATGAACTTTAAAGGAAACTGCCAAAGACCTCAGACTCCACATGTCTAAAGTTATACTCACGCATGCCCTATTTTGACTCCCATACCTGTTTTCCTACTGCCAATAAATTTACCAGTTGCCTAAGCCAGTAACCTAAAATCCATTCTACAGTTGTCCTTCTTCATTCCTTATAACCTATCAGTTATTCCACTTTCTAAAAATGTTTGACTCTATCCCCCTTCTCTCCATTCCTTCTGCCATTAATACAAGCAGTCTTTCATTATCTCTCCCACAGCCTTCAATAGTCTTCATTAAGAGAGGAGTCTTATTTCAGAGCATCTCCTATCCCAATTTCCTTCTACATTACAGCCCGAGTTATCTTTCTAAAATGCAGATCTGCAGTATCACACATATCTGAATAATGTCCTTTAACATCTTCACATGTCCTAAAATATAAATTTCAAAAAACTTTGAATAGCATTCCACATCCTTCAAGCCCTGGTCTCTAGGCTCACCTCTTATAAACCCCAACAGATCACCCTGAAACATGCAAAATGCCCTACTATTAGAAATTCCCTGGACTCACCATACTCTCAGATTGCTATACCTTTGTGAATCCTGTGCCCACCATATGGATTCTCCACTCACCACCTTTCACTCCCCACACACAATTCCAAATCAAACATGCAGACTCCATCAACAAGTCAAACACCACGTCCTTACTCAAGACTAAATCCAGTCAATTATCTAACTTTGAAGCCTTTCCAGTTTTCACATTAAAACATGGACTTCCTCTTATCAACTAATAAAGTGTCTCTACCATAGCATTGCTGTTATTAGATTATACCCATGTCTCCCTCACTGAACAGTTTCTGGAGAAGATGTATATTCTTCATCTCTAGATTCCCCCTGAACATATATGAGTATTTATTATATATTTAATGAATGAACAATGAATTAACGAAACAGATGAAGAGAATTACAAGGCAATTCTTATATGTAAGTGGAATCTTTTCTCACTTTTATAATACAGTACAAAAAGAAAAAAGGAAGAAAAAAAAAACTATCCTCCTTAATCAAATTTTCTTTAAGTCAATACTTTGCTGAAATTAACAATTTCAGTGATACATCAGTATATGTGTAGTCTATCTAGTCACTGAAATTAACTATAACAATACTTTTATGAGGTTCACAATTGAGAATATGTTAAATACTAAATGAGTTTAACATGAATCATTCTATATAGTTTAAATTCTCACAGAAATATTAAGTTACGGCACTGTGTTTGATCAAACTTCCCATTAGCTTTTTTTTTAGAACATTTTACTGAAAAATATTGCCTTTTTCGTAAAGAGGGCAATATAGTTACACCAGCTGTCATGAGATTTGATTCAGCACTATTAACTAAGGTAGTAGTCCCCTTCCTTCTTCCCATTCCCAATTTTTCCTTCCTAAAACTGTGTCCTCATTTCACAGAAGTCTCTTTCCAGATAAAAGAAGTTTTTTTGGTTTAGGATATATGGGTGGCTCAGCTTGCCATGGTACCATTTCAAGAGTTGTACAAGTGAAAAAAACAAAACATTTCCATTTCCATATAATCCATGTCCATGCTCCTTCACATAAGAATATAATTGACTTTGGAACAGAATAATTTAATTAAACCTCCCACAAAACATGGCATATACAATATCCTGACAGTTGATCAGCAAAGGTGAACACTTCTAGATTAAATTACCTTGCTCTCTCACTAGGCAGCAAATTCCACTTGAAAACAGTGGTAACATTTCAAAATTTCTTCCTTATAGTGAGTGCATATATTTACCCATGTAATATCCATCCATTAGTCCTAGTGTTGTCCTCTGGAGCTCCAAAAAAATAAGCTGTGACCATGAAAGATGCATTTTTGAAAAAGCACTGAAATCAGAGGGGACACACTGCAGGGAAAATCAGCTCTGTAAAATTAATCCAGTCAAGTCACTAAGCAAAAAAGGCCAACACCACCATCAACACCATGACATGATGGAAGGATTGTCAGAGTCCAGAATTATGGAATATATTATCTAAAAGGACCAGTTTACAACAAAAAGAGAGAGAAACATAAAGACATGTGTAGAAAAAGAAAAGTATGAACCGTGCACAGGGGGGAAAAGCAGACAAGAGAAAAACTGCTTTGATGGGGCCCAGATGTTGGTCTTACCAAAGAATTCAAAGTAGCTATTATATATATATTTGGAGAAGTAAAGGAAAACATGCTGAAAGAACTACAGGATTAAAAGTGTGATGACAATGACTGATCAAGTAAAGAATAAATGAAGAGACAGAAATTATAAAACATAACCAAATGGAAATTCTGGCATTGAAACATGCTATCTACCTCAAAAATTCTAAGCAGAAGTAAACTGTCCTGGCCTGATTAATATAAGAAAAGATATGACTTTGATTAACTCTGGGATCCATTGTATAAGATGATAAATTTGCTATTAAAAGATATTTATCACTTTACACTCACTAGGATGGCTATTATTTAAAACACAGTAAATAACAAGCGCTGTCAAGGATGTAGAGAAATTGGAGCTCTTGCATTATTTCAAGTAAGAATATAAAATGGTGTGGCTGTTGTCAAAAACAGTTTGGCAGTTCCTCAAAAAGTTAAACATAGAATTACCATATGACCTGGCAATTCCATTCCTAAGTATATACCCAAAAGAATTGAAAGCAGGGACTCAAATAGTTACCTTTATCACAATTTTAAAAATAAACTTTAAAAAAAGATATCTAAACCAAAATAACCATTTATTTTTGTCTTTAAGAAAAAATATCGCTAAGCCTATTTTCATTAGACAAATTTGCTTAGGACAGAACCAGCTTATTCCTATTGCATTAGGGGGATCATTATGAGCATTCTCTTTCATTCATGAATGTGCTCCAGTTTGGATAACCAATTATATGATCACCTAGAAATATGAATCTTACATGTTTTTTATAGCGCCTTTATTCTTTAGTTTTTCATCTTTAATTTTAATTGCCATTTAAAATGCTAATTGTATGTTTAAAAAGTCTGAAAGGTATTTCCACCAAAATCATATTAACTATATATATAACAGAAGTATATCTCAAAATAATTTTTGAAATAAAACATATTTTTCCTCTTAATGAAAGAGAATTTATACATATACATTCGGCATTTAAGTTCTTTAAGATTTCAATTAGTTGCCATGAAAATATTATATTTACCTTGAAAAATCACCACAAAATTTGAAGTTTGAATAATTACCACAAAATAAAATCAAATTATTTCAGTTCAGAAATCCTTTAAAACCACTTTATAGGCAAGCTTAATCCTTTTTTAAAATAAAGCAGTGCTGGAAATCAAACACACAAAAGAACTTTACAAATGCCCTCTATTTTCAAATATAAAATCTTCTACTTCTACATAAAAATCTATTCAATTGATTGACCATGTCCCATAAAATGTACATTTTCAATGACAGTATATAATTGTTTTTGTATAAGCTTCCAGTAGATATTTTTCTGAATAAGAAATTCAGGAAAAACTTATATAAAAAGCAAATGTTCCACAGAAAAAGAATCTTCCAAAAAGTTAAAGAAACATCTGAAAAGTTAAGCTATATTTTCTCCTTCAAAATAACCTTAAAATATAACACTAGGATAGTTAATTTCACAGCAGGAGACATTCCTTATAATTGAAAGCATAAAGTTGAGTATGCTTATTAGGTTCTAATTGGCTGATCCTGCTAAATGTTTTCTCCAAGTGATTTACACCTAGATGAACACTCATTTGGACACTGTGGTGGCTTAGAGCTTTGTACCCCAGGAAAACATATTCTTAATCCAGTCCTATGGGTGTGAACCATAGGACGTTTTGATGCGGTTACTTCAGGTAAAGTGTGGCCCAGCTGAATTAGGATGGATCTTAAATTTATTACTAAAGGCATTTTAGGTTATGTCACAGAGAGAAAGAAAACCAGAAGGAGCAGCCAGAAGCCGAAAGTCAACAGAATCTGGAAGAAAAGGGAGAAGCCAGGAGAGGCCGCCATGCACATTGCCATGTGACAGAAAAGCCAAGGACCAGGGATGGCATGCAGCCAGCTCCAGAATGCCGTAGTCTTCTGGGAGAAAGCATCACCTTGAGGATGCCTTGATTTTGGACTTCTCCTAGCTACAAAACTGTGAGCTAATAAATTCCCATTGTAGCTACCAAACCAGTGCACAGTATTTGTTTTGACAGCCAGGAAACTAAAGCAGACACAAAGTATAGCATCTAGCTTAAAATAATATTTGGTTGATCCACTTCTCTAGGGTGGCAGAAACCTTCCAAAATTCTTAAAGAGGGATAAACAATGTTAATTACAAAATGAGCTCTAGCTGCTCTCAAAGAAACAACTACAGATAAAAACCTTAAAGTGAGATTTACTGGACAGAGTCACCAGAAGAATTACCAACATATAAATTACTCTCCTGGTGTTAAGTGGCAGTTGCTGCTTTACTAAATCACATCTATTATTGAGACCCACCCTTACCTACCAGGTGGGAAGTAGAAAAGAATCTTCCGGTCTGAGCAAAAGAGGTAGTATAATGAACTCTAGCTATCCCAGGGAGTAAATGAGAGCAGGTTAACAACAAAACATAGAAGTCAAGCACAAGATAAAGAATAATACCTCTTGACAATTTTATAAGCTATGTAATATTCCCATACTCATCAATTTATATTTAAAATTGTTGGGAAGTGGATGTGGCTCAAGCAATTGAGATCCCACCTACCACATGGGAGGTCCCAGGTTCAGTTCAGTTCCCAATGCCTCCTGGAGAAGATGAGCAAGACAGTGAGCTGGCACACCAAGATGATGCAACAAGGAGATACAAAGAGGAAAGACAATGAGAGACACAACAAAGCAGGGAGCTGAGGTGGCTCAAGCGATTGAGTGTCTTTCTTCTACAGGGAGGTCCCACAATCGGTTCCCCGCACCTCCTAAAGAGAACATGAATAGACACAGAGAGCACACAGCAAGTGGACACAGAGAGCAGACAGCAAGCACAAAACAATGGGGGGGGGGGGAATACATAAATAAAATAAATCTTTAAAATAAAATTGTATACTTTCGGTAGGAGCAATGAAGAATGTGTCAGGTTCAATCTTTACATATATAGAGAGAGATGGAGATGGAGATGGAGATAGAGGCAGAGATGGATACAGAGAGAGAGATGAGAAGGGGAGAAGGGAGGGAGGGAAGGAGAGAGGATAAGATACTGACAAAAATTAAGGGCACTCACTAGGCACAAAAAACTAGCAGGTGGCCTTGAAGTTGATTAACAATTTGAATGCCAGTGTGACTTTCCTAGTAGAGCAATGCTGAATTTCCCTTAGTAAATCCATATAACCAGAAAAAGGGTCCCAAAAAAGACTGGAATAGGCTTCCCAAACAACGCACTAGCCAGAATGTCACAGACATAGCTAGGATATCTTAAGGAAAGGAATGGCTTAGCCAGAATCATCATTCGTTACCTTCTACTTTAAAGATACATGCTATTAGCCCTCATTTTTCAATTGCTAAAGAAGCTGCAACATGGCTTACTCTGGGGAAGCAATTCTTGACACAATTTCTGCCATGTCTTATGACAGCTTTTCTTTAAGACTATCTTTTTAAGAATGTTTGCATAACAAACGTCTGGCTCTTCCATGTCAGTGGGCAGATTTATTTCTTCTATATGGGAGGTCCCACATTTATTTCCTGACCAGAATAATAAAGAGAATACCTCTTGCAGGCAAAGGTTAGGCAGGTTTGCTAGTGGCCCCTTTAAAATGCTGGGGGTTTCCTACACTCGTAATTTCTCAGTTCTGACACAGACCCACCAGGAGTACAGCATCCACCTAGGCCCCTCCCTGTATCACCCCCTGAGCTGTTGGGGGCCAAGGAAAACCAATGAACATGAAGACTATGCTGCTTGCTCTGCTGTGAGTAATAAACTATCAAAATTCATTTGAGGGAGTGGATATGGCTTAAGCAGTTAAGCACCTGCTTCCCACTTGGGAGGTCCCGGGTTAGGTTCCCAGTGCCTCCTAAAAACAACAAAAAACAAACAAGCAAACAAATGAAAAACAACAACTGAGGGGAGCCAATGTGGCTCAGTGGTTGAGTGCCAGCTTCCCACATACGAGGTTCTCGGTTCGACCCCCAGCCCTAGTAACTCAAAAAAAAAAAAAAAAAAAAGGAAAAAAAAGAAAGAAAACTCCATTTGAGCTTATTGTCTCCTTACCAGCTAACTAGGGAAATGCAGCAAGCCAGACTAGCAGCTGCCACCACACTATTATTCAGGAACATGCCTGACATGTAAAATTCCTGTATGGTTGAACCGGGTAATAACTTGGGATGTGGATTCTATTCGAAGTCAGTATAGGCCTGATTCTCTTATTCCTCAGAGTACTCCCAGGAAACCAAGGTATACCCTAAAGAATCCTAAGAAAAATAAGGTACAACACCCAGAGGCATTAATTATATTCAAAAATACTAAGAGTATTTTTAAAAATTACATTTTTAAATAATAAACTAGTAGATAATGGCATAGAAAGCAAAATTTGCAGAATGTTGTAATAAAAAATACAAAATCACAAAGACATCTTGATCAGGCATGCATCAAACAATACCACCAGATCCTAGGAGGTATGCTCTGACTCTGCCTTAGTGCAGGGGAAGTAACTGGCTCACCCAGCAGTGTCTCCTAGTCCTCAAATACCACCCCTCTTCTTCTATGGTGTGCAAATGTTCCAGCATGCTTCCATGCCACAGTCTGGGGAAGAGGTAACATCTAATGGAGCTGACTGATCATGCCTAAACCCAAACCTGGAGCAAGCAATACCAGCTGCTCACCAGGGAAGGAACTCTCAAGGGCAGGCCATGTGCCCCTGGGTTGTATAAATGCCCCACCACAGGGCAGCAGTTTTGTCCTTCTTCTCTGATGCAAAACCGAACGTGCAGCGAAGTGGATGTGCAGAGCTGCTATCCACAGACCCTGACCCAAACAACTGGCTACCCGGGGACGGCCACGATTGGATCCCTTCCCTTGCTTTACCTTGTGTGCTCCGTTCTTACAGCAGACATTTGCTGCAAGCCTTTTTGTGCTTAAGCCTGTGTTCCCAGATGCACCATGAAGCAAAACACACCATGTAGCAACTTACTCCACAATCAGTAGAAGAAGCATAAGACAGACCAGTAGTTAATTAAGAGGGGCAGGTTTGAAGTCAAATCTGCATTTGAATATTGGCACAATTGCTAGCTGCAAATTACTTCAACTATCTATAAAATAAAATCCTAGTGAGTGTTTGTGGTGTTTAAATGAGATAATGAATACAAATCTCTAAGCACATAGCACATAGCAGGTATTGAATAAATAGCAGTTAGTTATTACTGTTAGCTAACTAAAAACAATGTTGAAATATACCAACAAAATGTAAATGTTAGGGAGCAGATGTAGCTCAAGTGGTTGAGCACCTGCTTCCCACATACGAGGTCCACGGTTAGATCCTCAGTACCTCCTAAAAACAAAACAAACAAACAATGAAAAGACCAACTGTTGCTGGGGAGCAGGTGCCCAACCACCGAGCTACATCCATTCCCCAATGAGAGTTGGTTTTGTCGTTTGTTTTGTTTTGTTATAGGAGGTACTGGGAATCAAACCTGGGACCTCGTACATGGGAAGCAGGCGCTCAACCACCTAAACTACATCCGCTCCCTATCATATTGTCTTAACACTAGAAAAACACTAAAAGATTTACTAGGATGATCTGTGAAACAGATGTACAGGAAAAATATATGTTGTCCAAAATCTGTTTCGCTGTATTGAGGAAGATGTACAATGTTTTGGACAAGCTAAAAACAATGCATGAGTAACAATAATGTGAATACCATTTTTTAAATCTGTTAGTTCATTTTGAGCACATTTTTCCACCAATACTTTGTATATATAATCTAAAATTCATCATTTATAAATACTTGGATGCAAATAAACCTCTTTATTTTTAATAATAATGAGTTGCTTCTTAACTGATGAAAAGACAGAAAAAGGATAAAATTTTTAAAGCTGAATTTAAAAATTAGAGAAATAAACAGCACTACAGCACTACAGCAACCAGAGCAACACACTAAGCCTTTCTGCATCAATTAATGGCTAACTGATCACAGGCAAGAACGTAATGATGTTTGAATACAGAGAGGCAGAAAAAACATTTGAACTGGGATTCCTATGAAATCCTTCTAATCAATCAACGAAAACGTATTAAACACTAATTGTGTATCTATTTTAAAACCCACTGCCTCTGGATAAGGTCACCACATGCCTCAGTCAGCACAGGGACGGTCCTAGTTCATTCCTGTCATCTCAGCACAATTATTAATTGAACCTTCTTTCATTTCCAACTGTCCTGATTTGAGCGATAAATTATACGGTCACCCTACTTCTGAATATCAAGCTTCATGTGGCCATAAGCTATTCCCTGTACCCTGGTCCAGATGTCAGGGTAACTGTGCAGATATTCTAAGACTGGTAAAATAAACTTCATATATATGGATAATGTAGATGCATTATCATTATGCTATAATTTGTTATTTTAAACTTATATGAGGAAATTTTCTCAGATTTTCACCTAAATTAATATAAATTTAAGGAGCATATATTTTCTATGAAAATAAATTACACATATATTTTCCAGCAGGTACCAAAAAAAAAAAAAAACAACTATATAAACGAGTGTAAAACAGTGCAACAGATGAGTGACCAAAAGAATTAAGTAGCTTATCTATCTTTTGGTACTTTCTGGGCCAAATATGAAAGCATCTGGGACAAAGATATTTCAACACTTTAATTTTAAGAGTGCAAATAAATTTCTCTTTCATATATTCTTTTTATATATATATTTAGGTTTTACACTTTTTTTACTGGTTGCAAAGCATCCCATTGCATGACTGTACCATTGTTCATTTAACTGATTCTCTATCATCAAACATTTGGATTATTTCTACTGTTTTGGTATTGAAAACAAAGTTGTACTGAATATTCTTATATTTAAAAATTCAGGGAAGCGGATGTGCTCAACCACTTGGGCACCCCACCTACCACATGGAGGTCCCAGTTCAGTCCCAGTGCCTCCTAAAAGAAGAGGAGCAGAGGCTGCTTCCCCACCACAAGGAGCTAGACTCCGCCCGCCCCACAGTGAGGAGCTGGACTCCGCTCCCGAGGTGACAAGCAGAGGCCACAAGCCAGGAGACACTGCAGCCCACGGGGAGCAGATGTAGCTCAGTCCCCTGGGCACCTGCTTCTCATGTGGGAGGTCCCAGGTTCAGTTGCCGGTGACTCCTGGAGAAGGCAAGCAAACAATGAGCAGACAGATGAGAGAACCATCTAGGGGAAAGGGGGATAAATAAAGAAAAATTTTAAAAGTAAATCTTTAAAAAAATTCACACAGTCATGCCAGTGTCTCTGTAGGAAAGATTCTTAGAATGGAAATTCTGGATCAAAGACTAGTAGGCATTACTAGCTTCCAATCTACCTTTCCCTGGATGCAGCAGTCATGTAGTTTGGGTAGGGCTTACCTGTAGCTCCTGGTGTGGGCCACATGAGGTCTAATAAATGGAGCAAAGTAACCCTATCTCCCTCACCACAGCAGGGGATAATCCCCCAAATGTGAATGAGGATGCTCACAGTCCTAACTGATCCCCGCCCAACATCTTACCATGTGGAAAGCCAGTTTGCATATTCAAATTGCACAGGAAGGAATGCTATATTCTTAATTTCACATATTCTTAATCACACACTATAGTGTGAAATTGGAATGATAAAAGATTTTACTAACCATCTTGATTTCCTTGAGCTTCAATTTTATCCAGGGGATTACAAAGAAGAAACAGAGACTAACTGAACCAGGCTGACCTCCCAGTGATCCTCTGTGGTGTTAATAAAGACCCCTGCCTGTAAGGAGGAACTGTAACAAAGAAGTCAGGCAGACTTCAGGAGCCTGGCCACAATCTTACACCAACATCCAGCTTGCTAATTAGACAACTGGGCCTCAGGGACACCCTGCCCAGGCAGTCCACAGCCCCCTCATAGTCCACGTGGTCCCTATCACCCTCATAGTTCCCCAGCTCCCGTACCCAACACAACTCATGTCTCTCTCTTCCCTCCCTGTGGCAGTTTGAGATTATTTATGAATTCCAAAAAGAGAGATTATATTTGTAAACTGGTCTGCTCCTCTGGGTGTGATCCCCTTTGATTGTATTAGATTCAGCTGAGATGTCTTTGATTAAATTATGTTAAGATTAGGGCTTTGATTTGACCACGTCAGTAGAGTGTGACTCAGTTTGAGTCCCCGCCCTCTTTGTGGACTATTTCATAAACAGACACGCACTCAAGGAGACACACAGAAGGAGACACACAGAGGAATAGAGAGTGCTCCATAGACAGGGAAGAGGAGAGAACTTGTCAGCTTTGATCCTGCAGCCCCGGGAAGAGAGATGAGCCATTCGCATGACAGTTTACCTCTGACTTTGGGAAGAGACCAGAGCAGCTGAGCCCAGAAAGAAAGAGCCCTCCAGCCTAAAGTGAGATAGGAAGAAGCTGGGCCCACAGAGCCTTAAAGGAAAGAGGAAGGCTGAACCCACGCAGGCATCGTCCGCCATCTTGTTTCAACACATAGCAACAGATCTGGGTGAGGAAGCACCTCCTATGGTACCTTGAGTTGGCCTCTTTAGGGCCTGGTAACTGTAAGCTTCCACCCCAAAAAGATACCCTTTATAAAAGCCAACAGAATTCCGATACTTTACATCAGCACCCCTTTGGCTGACTAATACACTCCCCATGCCCCCATACCTTCCCTTTGCCTCAAGCAGCCATATAAGCCACTCCCCCAGCTCAACCATTTGAGGAGAAACCTCTTTTGGTATTGCCCCTGCATTAATGCAACTTTATTTTGATAAACTTGCTCTACATCCACTTTAAGTCTGTTTATTTGCGGTGGAGCAATAGTAATAAAAGACATTAAAGTATGGAGTTCTTATAATGATTTCAATCTCACAACACTTTTCAACAATGATTTACCAAAAATTTACCTAGTCTAAAGCAGGGCTATCTGGCAATATTTATTAAACAAATAGTTACATCTTCCTGATTGGCTCAAAAAAAAAAACAAGTCAACCAAAGGGACTTAACAGACATCCATAAGGTTAAAACCTAGAACTGAATATGAGGGGGAAAAAAAGGGTAAGATAACCTCCATTTACCAAAATCTATTTTAAAAAATACAAAAATATATAACAAGGTTTTACACAAATTCATTAATCTGAATTTATTTAAATATTTTTAAATCTGTGATTTTCTTCTTAATGAAAGCTGAAAGAAATTATGAATATCTTTCATATTAACCCAAATGCCTTAATTGAAAATGGTATAAGCCAAAATTCAATCTAGTTTGGGCAAAAAAGCACCAAAAAGAGTGATCAAAGCTTGGTTTCTGAGCAAAGAAACAGTTTAGGGCAGGGGTTCTTAACATTTTTTGTTCCACGGACCCCTTTGCCAGTCAGGTGAAAACTATGGACCCCTTAACTAAGTGCACACTATACTGTGTATTATTTAATAAATATATCACATCCACACCAAGACATCCCCACAAGAACAATTTTTTTTTAATTGTTTCACTATCCTTTTGAAAAAGCTACTGCCCTGATGTACTGTTCAAAGTTTTCATTAAAGGAATCAGACAAGAAAAAAAATAAAATAAAAGGCATCCAAATAGGGAAAGAGGAAGTAAAACTCTCACTATTCGCAGATGACATGATCCTACATTTAGAAAATTCTGAAATGTTTACCACAAAGCTACTAGAGCTAATAAACAAGTTTAGCAAAGTGGCAGAACACAAGATTAACGTGCAAAAATCAGTAATGTTTCTATACACTAGTACTGCACAATGTGAGGAGGAAATTAGGAGATTCTTAAAAGCTCACCTGGAAACAAATCTCAAGAATTTCTTGAAGGCTTCCATCAACAATCTCATTCTGCAGCAGCTAGGTGGGTATTTGTGATAAGCTAATTAATGCCCTGCCCCCTTCCCAAAGATGTCCACGTCCTATTTCCTGGAAGCTGTGAATATGTCACCTTACATTGTAATAGGGACTTTACAGATGTAGGTTAAGGATCTTATTGATATAGGGAAATTATCCTGCATTAGTGAGTGAACCAAATATAATCATAGGGTTCTTATAAAAAGGAGGCAAAAGGATCAATCAATGGTACAGGATGTGAGGATGGAAGTGAGGAGGAGGAGTAATGCATAAGCCAGTGCATATAAGTGGCCTCTAGAAGCTCAAAAGCAGATGGATTTTCCCCTCAAAGCCTCCAGAAGAAACAAGGTCTGACAGCACCTTAAGTTTAGACCACTGATTTTGGAATCTTAATCTCCAGAAATATAAGATAATAAATTAAAATTACCACTAAGCTTGTGGTAATTTGCTACAGCAGAAACATGAATCTGATATAGTAGTTGCCCCAGCATTTCCTAAAAGTTACCTCAAACCTCCTATCTGCTCATGAATCTGCCTGCCTCAACTCTTTCTAAAGAACAATGGACTCTCTCCTTCTCCTCTACCATCCAAATTTCAGGGGCACACTGACACAGAAGCTCACAGGGAAGCTGGTGATACAGTGCAGAGGAGACCTCAGAATAGGGTGCTAGTGGACATTCAACACAAGCACAGGGTAAATTTTTATGGGTCGGGGTAGAAATGACAGATCACTTCTATTCACATTCCAATGGCTAGACTTCTGCCACATGGCCCTAGCTAAAGATCCAACTCGTGAAGAAGAGAAAAACTGATATAGTGAGCAGCTAGCAGTCTCTGGGACACCATCATAAAATTCAGGAAAAAAATATGATAAAATATGATAAAAGTATGAAAGCCACAGCAGGAAAGCAACATGAAAAGTAGCTTCACTAAAAGCTGCATTGTTTATGCACAACAAAAGTGGCTACTAAAAAGATGTATCTTTCAAAACAGTATAGGATAATGTCATGTAAATGGTCGATTTCATTAAAGCATTATCTTTAAAATATACAAAGTTCAGAATTAGTCATAACAATGGATTCCATAATTTACTTTTTCATAGCAACAGGCCATTGGCCAAAAGGTAAGGTGCTAGTACGAATATTTCAAATAAGACAGGAAACAGCCCCCCGCCCTTTTTTTTTTATTTTGGCTGATAGAAAATTTTAAAAAATAATATAACATAGTTGCCCCAACTTAGGTATCTTCCTAATACTCTTTATAACATTAATAAGCTCAATTTAGAAATTAAAGGCCCATTGCTACAAGGCTTAAAAAGGTATACACGGTGTCAGCCATAAAAATGAAAACAAGTCTAGGTCTAATATTCAAATAAATTCTTTTTCTATTTTGAAACTGCAAGTAACTACCTGATAGGAGAACAGTGGTATATCCTATAATGGGGAGGGGCGGGCAGAGGCATTTCTGTAAAGCTCTTACTATAAGAAAATTTACTGTAAATTACAATCACCAAACAAATTTAGACAGAGCAAGCACTTGTTTTTTATTTTTTAATGTTAATTGTTATATTCCTCTGTGAAAAAGAAAATATCTACTATTCTTCCAAATTTCTGATCAGTTTAACTGACATCCTGAAACTGCAAAGTAAATGAGCTGTTTAATAAAATTCTTTTCATTTACAAGTCTTTAACTTTGTAAATAACTATTTTCTTACCACTACGCAATTCAGAGCAATGAGTTTTAAAATACTCCTGTAATTATGTCACCTTCTATGGCAAAGATCTGCAGGTATAACTGAAATTTCTAACGGTCTGATTTCGAGAGAAAGGGAGAGTATCCTGGATGGGTCTGACCTATTTAGGTGAGCCTTTAAAAGAAGGTGAAGTGTCAGAGAGGCACTCCTGCTGGCCTGGGAGAAAGCAAAAGGCCTTGCTGTGAACTGCCTGCCTGTGGAGGGGGCCATGTGGGTAGGACCTGAGAGTGGCCTCAAAGAGCAGAGAGCAACCCCCAACAGAAAGCAAAAAAATAAAATAAAATAAACACCAAGAACTCAGTCCTACAACTGCAAGGAACTGAATTCTGCTGACAATCTGAATGAGCTGGGAAGAGTACCCAGAGATTCAGATGAGAATGCAGCCCAGTCACACCTTAATTTCAGCCTTGTGAGATCCTAAACAGAGAATCAAGCTACACCATGCCCAGACTTGTGACCTACAGAAACTAAGAGATAAAAAATGCCAGTTATTCTAAGTCACTAAATACGTGGTAATTTGTTATGCATCAATAGAAGCATAACAAACCACCCTTGTATTTATATCCTAGATCCTAGTCTTAAAAGGAGGAGGTAAGAGTGATGGAAAGATAAACTGCAAAGCAATTCTATTGTTAGCTACATTAAATTTTGTAAGAGATAAGATTATTTTAGAACAGGACATTTAATATACAGTCCACCAATGATAGCATCTCAGAGGAAAACTATGAGACAGTGTAGTCTATATATCATTGCAGTACTTAACCTCGGGCAGTAATTCTGTAGCAGCCCCCCTGATTATAAGAAAATGCTGGGAAGTTTTATCTCTAAAATCTCTGAGTTAGGATTTTATTGCTTGCTGTTTTTCCAGTTCTTTTTTGAGTATGAAGACTTGCTTAAAAGTTGGTTCTTATCTCTATTTGTTAATGGTTTTGATCATTTATATCCAGAAAGCATACATTATTAATATATTTTAATCAGAGAACTATGAAGTAGCATGAATTCATATTGGCTTAGTTCTTATAACATAATCCACAGCTGAAAGGGGCTACAAAAAATGTAGCTAAAGTTGAAGCTTCTAAATAAAAGATTGTGATTTCTAAAAGATCAAATATGGCCAAATTTCTAATATTTAAACTGAAGCAATATTCATATATCTATAAAATATTACAAACATGAAAAGGTTTATCTGATTTATAAAAATATCATGACATCAGGAAATTGGTTTCAGACCTAGGAAGTACGATGTGAGAGAAATGAAGGTTATCGTGAACTGCCTAACAATTTCTCATTTTACGACTGCAATACTAGGGAGGCGGCTGTGGCTCAATCAGGAGGGCTCCCGTTTACCATATGGGAGGCCCCGGGTTCGGTTCCCGGGGCCTCCTGGTGAAGGCAAGTCCGCCCGCACGGCGTGGTTAGCTGACCCAGCGAGCACGGGCAGCAAGGGGGGGATAAATGAATAAATAAATAAAATCTTTAAAAAAAAAAGACTGCAATACTGCCACCTAATCAAGGAAAAAAGCTTATGGAAAATTTTCAAAGCCACAACTTATTCCTTACATCCTCTAGATCTGTACTGAATATTCACTGCAATGAAACTGCTCTTGCACGCATCAACACTGTCCCTTTATTGCTAAATCCAAAGGACTCTTTCCAATTCTAATTTGACCTATCAGCAGTAACCACTTATCACTGTTGACCTCTCTTCCCTTCTTGAAAAGCTCTCCTCCTGTGATAACCAAAATCTCCTGGGTTTCTTTGGAGCTCTCAGGCAGCTCAGTCTTGGTATCTTTCTTTTCTTCCATAGGACTGTAGTACTAGAAAAACCCCGTATAGCTTCAATATTAAGGCATTGTACTGAACCTTTGTAACCGAGGGTGGAGAATTAACATAATTATGATTACTAAATCATTATATAGGAGCCTTTTACATCCAGTAAAGTATAGAATAGCAAAAAGCTAATATCTGAAATCACTGAAACTGGCTGGATTTAGCCTATACCTGCTATTATGATGGCCATTCTAAACAGGTCTCGCCCCTGTTTACGGTTACTCAAAATTTAGTCCCTCCCCTGTGTATACTTATTATTGTGATGGTAATTCTGTACTGAACTTACCTTTGTTTATGGTTCTTTCAGAACTAGGCTCACCCCTGTGTAAACTTGCCATGGTGATGGCAACCAGGCCACCCTCCTGTTTAATATCCACATGGAAAACCTGACTGACCTCTACTCTGTACTGTCCTATCCCAGAACCTCGATCTCTGATAATGATTGTAACACACCCTGGTTGGGTACCCATCCCACCATGTTCAACCCCTTCATGTTTATGAAGGAAGGAATCTGAGTCCAATTCCGCCCCAATTTTCATTAGCACCCCAGTGGTATAAAACAGTAGAACTTGTGCAGTTCAGGGAGGCTGATTTGAGATTGCACATCTCTCGCCTCTGACCTTCCTTCCTAGCCTGGCTGGGTGTGTCTGTCTATTCTGCCATGCCCAGGGAACCCCTCTGGCCCCTGAAACACTGGTGTCCCTGAGGGCTCTGCATTAGGCCCTCTGCCCTCACTAGACATCCTCTAGCTGGGTGACTGTATTAACCACCATGAATTCAATTACTGTTTATGCTGATAACCTCCAAATCCATTTTATCTTCGGCCCAGATCAAAGCTCTAAATCCACTGTGCTACTGCCTATCAAACATCTAAATCTAGATTTCACACGGGCATCTGACACATTCTCAAAAGTGAACTCGTTTTCTTCCTTCCAAAATCTCTTCCTTCTCCTGTGTTTCCCATTTCAGGAGATAGAATTTCCTTTTACCAGGAAATGTAGCCATCATTCTTGTCTCCTTTCCCCTCATCCCACACACACCAATTACCAAGTCCTATCTAGTCTGTCTCCTAAACAGCTCTGGAATACAGATATTTTTCTTCATTCTCACAGCCACAGACGATTTCAAGTCATCATTACCTCTTGCCTGATTCTGCAGTAGCCTCGCGTAGACTGTCACCCTCCTCTAATCTTGCGTTCCCACCTAAGCTATTCTCCACAGCACAGACAGAGCAATCCTTCCAAATATAAACCTCTTCTCGTAACCTCCAAGATAAAACCCTTGGAGTTTTCCCACAGATTTCAGGATGAAATCTAGATTCCTTAATGTGGCCTAAGAGGCCCTTTAGGATTTGACCCTGGCTTCCATTCTAGCCTCAATCCCTGTTTCTTCTCCACCCTGAGCATTCTGAGCCACATCGAACTTCTCTGGGTTCTCCAAATTGGCAGTGCTACTTCATATTTCCAGGCCTTTACCAACACTATGTACTTTGCCTAGAGCATCCTCCCCTACTTCTTTAGGCTATTTCCAAAGTGAATCTCTTCCGTTTTCAGCTTACCCTAATGTACTACCATGGCAGCCGATATTTCCCAGTTTATGCACTTCTCACACGATAACTGCCTATTTTTCCTGTCTGAATCTCCCACAGGCTATAAGGTGTACGCTATATCAGGGATAGTGGCTATCTTATTCACCACTTTACCTCCAAAATCCAGTGCAGTGCCTGATATGTAGTAATCATCAATAAATATGGCTGAAAAAAGGAATAATAGATCACATTTTAGAGATAATTCAATAACTTAGCTCTTTGTTCAGTAACATGTGCCATATTTTAGGAAGAAGACACTCAAATATATTTTCCACTGCTTACTTCAATTTTATTATTCTTATTTCAAATAATCAAAACAGACCTGATATGAAAAATATTTAGAACTATACTTAAGAAATCAATAACCAGACAAGCAGTCATAAACCAACAGGCTTATCTACTTTGACCTTCTGCACTGGCAATAGCAAAGACACCAAAGACTCAAGTAGTTTATACTTCAGTAACAAATCAATAAAAGTAGAACAGAAAGCTCCCTGGATCACCTACTTGCTGTATGATAATGCGATCCTGTGAAAATGAAAAAACAAAAAACAATGTAATCTACGCAGAGAAGTGATAAAGGGCTAACCAAACTTTACAGAAGGAACTTTGCAAGGTAAGGAGGAAAGGAAAACATAACATGTCTACTTCCCCCCAAAATTCCCTTTTAGATTGTGAAATATTTTGTGTTTCTATTCTATAAGATGTACCCAGAGCACAAAATACCAGCAGTAACAACCATATTCAGACAAATTACAACTTTTCTAAGTTTTCTTGTCTATCAAGAGTTACTGCAGCTATAATATGCATGAAGTACTTTGAAAACAACCGCATTGTTCAAAAAGAGCTTACTGTTTTAATTTGTGGCTTTGTAGATTAGATATTTAAACAAACAAAGATAAGGGGAGTGTAAATTTAATTGCTATTTGATAGTCAAATAAAAGAGCTTCAATAGGTTAGCCATGGTTTTAGTTATTCCTTACAGATCATATAACTCAATTAATTTGTTGAGAACTAATGCTATTTGGGCTTCCTTATGGTAAGGAAATTATAATCAAATCAAAACAGAACTGTTATTATGACTCATCTTCTAAGACATAAAATTAGCTTTGCTATTTAGAGAAACCACCAAAAATCATTCTGGTGCCATATTTCATATAATTTTAAAATCTAGAAAGAGTTAAACAAGTCTCTGATCCGGTGGTTCTTAACCATTTTTAGAATCTAATAAAAATTATAAATGCTCATTTATGCCATAAATAAAAAATGCTGTATATAATCTCAGAGGACCCATAGGACACTTCTCCCATTATCCCCAGGTTCAGAATTCCTCATCTTATACAACCTCCTCATTTTGTACTGCGAACACTGATGCTCAAAAAGGTTAAGTGACATACCCAAGAGCACAGAGTTAATATCAAAGGAACCAGAACCAGAATATTTAATAAGTGAACATTTTATTTCATTTTACCTTCAAAACAACTCTGCAAGGTATTACCGTCCCTATTTTTTTTAAAGGAAAATGTGCTCTTAAATGAAGTAATTTGCAAAGATAAACAAAAAGGCTAGAATTCACATTACCCTCTTTTCTCATCCTAATTCCATTCTATGACACGACCAAAAAGTAAAATAAGAAAAAGAGAATGGGAAAGCAAATGACAAAGAAAGACCAACTCAAATTGCATGCAGTAAGTTATAAGTCTCAATTAGGGGGTCAAAGAAAAGTGACAATCAAAATCAATAGCAAGCAAAATTGAAGAGGAGATAATGGCATTTGAAAAATCTATGCTCTCCTTCATTCTGGAATAAAGCCACGTAAGGGTCATGGCATAAAAGCCAGGGATGGCAAGGCTTCAAGGAAGAAGTGACGAGTATGTCAAGTGCCGTAGGAAATCAAGTAAAGAAAAGTATCCACTAGGTCTGGCAATGAGGAAATCACTGATGACCTTATTAAGAACCAATTTAGTGGCAGAACTTGTAAAATAGGAAAACAAAGGATTTCACTAAAACTTATGCATGTCAAATGCAACTTTTTAAAAATCTTCTTTTGTAATGCCAGATCAATTTGTGCTACTCCTGAAAAATCACTTTGAAACCTGAAAAACTACCTGGATTGCATCCTGAGAATTCGTTCACCAATATCATCATCAAAGCTAGCATTCATTAAGCACCTACTATGTTCCAGGTAGTGTGCTAAGTATTTTACATGATTATCACACATAACACTCACAACTTTGTGTAGTCAGTATTACAGACTATCTGATCCACTTTACAGAGGAGGGAATTAAGGCTTAGAGAGCTTAAAAGTAACTTGACCAAAGTAACTTTACTAAGCCTTTACCAAGTGCAAAGCACTATTCCTAAATATAGGGATAGAGATATGAATAAAAACACAACCCTTCTCCTCAAAGGGCTTAAAGAAATAATGAGAATGACAGAAAAGTAAACACAACAATTCAAACAATATAAAGAAATAAGCATAGAGATCCATCATTGCGCTCAGAGGAAGAGTACTTAATTCAAAATGGGTGAAAGACAGTAACTTGGTAAGTTGATACTGGAGGAAAGCATGTGAGAGTGCTGAGATATGAAAGAGGAGAGGTAGAGGCTCACTCGGGGATAGCAATGAACAACATGCAAAGAAGGTTGGATTTAATCCTACAGGCCAGTGGTATTTAAACAGCGCTCCTCAAAGACTTAGCAGTCTTCAGAGAAATCTCAGGGGATTTTTTTGATGGGGCATTGGGGGCGGGGTGAATAAAAGACGCAAGTAGGTGCAGTTTGAAGACTGAGTGTACAGACTTGTGGCTCAGGCAAATAGATGTGTGGGGGTGCTTTCTACGGTGAGAGGGATTATAGAAGGAGCAGCTATGGGAAGGAGGATGCAACAGAACCTTGTCTTCCCACGTTCTTAATCCATGTACGTTACATAGCTCTGATTCTTGAACTATGCTTACCTTAGCCTAATTTCATTTACGTAGCTTCAAAAAGAAAGAAACAGCCTAATTTTATATATTATACCTGCCAAATCTTTACTCATTTTAGGATGTACAAGTACCCATGAGGAGGAAGTTCAATAAAGGATCAGCTATGAGAGACAGAGGAAAGAACAGTGTAATGAAAGTGATAAAGGGGGGAAAATGAACCTGGAAGCATAAATTCTCAACCACTGAGCAAGGGAATATAGAAATTATAAACTCAGAAATCAAAAAACCTAATTCCCAGTCCCAACTTTTTAGCCTGAATCCTGACTTTCCAGATGTAACATTCTCTGATGCAATATAAAGAGCCACATTCTACAGTTACTGTTCTCTTAGGATTTGCATGTGGTTCAGGACATAATGGTACTCTAATTCAACCTAGCTTCAAGCACATGAACTGTTATTAAAATATGATCATTTAAAAAATAAACGTTATATGTCTTCCTTCACTTTATTTGGTATGCCTTTAAAATGAAACCAGCTAACTACCAATCTATTACACACACCAGAAAGGAAAAAAAAAAGTATTTAAAAATCCATGCAGAAAACTGACAACATACATACAGCAAATATAATTAAGGTAGTCCTTATTCCTCATTCCTTTCTTGGGCTACCAGCACATATTAAATTTATTCCCAATCTTTTCCCCACAATCTTTGGTTCATGCAATATTTAAAGAGAGAGGCTACAGTTCATACAGTAAAAAACAAATTTCTTTCAGTAAAAGGAACACAAAAAAAATTTACTTCCTCACACACACAAACACACTAATAATAATAAATAATAATAAAACACAATAATAATTTCCACTTACATTCAATATTCAAGGATCAGGGAGGGCTACATCCACCCAAATGGTCCTCTACTAATATTTAAAATCTAATTCATAAATCTGGTCTTATAGGTAGATAATTCTTAAGTTACTAAAAAGGAGTAGAACAAGGTCTTTGGAGTAAGGTTGTAATCTTATAAATTGTACAATCTTGGGCAAACCCTTACTACAATTCTACCTCCCTTGGTAGAATGCTTTCAGATATTAAAAAATAATACACAATTTAAAATGTCTCAAACAATAAGGAAGGTTATTAATTCCCAGGACAAGGAGCCTGGAGTTAGGGCAATTACAAGGCTAATCAGGTCATGTCATCAGGGACCCATGCTTTGTCCCTTTTTCTACTCTGCCGTTCCAAACATATATATTGGTTTTGCCCTCAGGCTTGTTCCTTTTTGATTACAAGATAGCCTCAGCAACTCAAGCATCACATTCTCATACACATTTCCAGCAGGAGAGAGAACGTCCCTTCCTGAGTCCTTCACAAAGAAGGAGGAAATTTCACAGAAGCCCCATAACTGGGTCATGTGCTCATTCCTAAACCAATAACATGCAAGGTGCTGAAGTAATCCTGGTGATTTTTTACTGATAAAAATGTATTTCATGGGCTTGGGAGACTAACTTCTCCCAATACTTACACCAAACAAAGGGACTGTTAGCAAAGACAAAAAAAGCTAGGCAAACTATCTTTCATAACCACCCTGCAAAGCTGTTGTAAAGATTATTTATATAATCTAAGTGAAACGCCTAGCAACCTATCTGCTATATTGTAACTTTTTTTTTCCATTTCCTGATATAATTTGAGACTTATTTTCAACCTCAAAATTTGTCAAATTCAGTAAATCATACTAAGTTATCTGATGCAATGTAATATTTACTATGATAGTAAACAGATTCCACAATTTACAAATAATTTTGTACCTTAAGTTTTATAACAATATTCCTATGAACCAATTTGTCATAATTTGCTTCTGTCTGCAAGCAAAGAAGACTTGGAACCAAAATATTTCAAAACATTTAATCAAATCATATAGGCAACAATGTTAGGCCATCTCTAAAAATATATATACTTTAAAATAAAATATTTCCATTCAATAAAATCAATTCTATAATGTATTTTACCTGTACTCAAGTGCTCCTTTTCATTAAAGGTACTTGAGTTCTCCTGGTAAAATACAGGAGAAAGAAAATTTCTTTTTACCTTGAAATGTCAACCTAGACAGGTATGATTACCTGATCAACCAAAAGTATAATAACAATAAACATGCCAGTCAAGAATTCACTTTATTCTTAACTTGTTCAGTTCTTAAATGCCTTCAGAATGACATTCTATGTTAACTCTTTTATCATAGATTTCAAAACACTCTATAAGCTCACTGTTGACCTTTTCTTCTTCAGGGGTTGAACAGAATTTAAAATTTAAACTAAATATTTATTTATGTGTTTTACACATTTAAGTATAATACAAGGAATCATATTTTCATAAAATACTCTCCTTAAATCCATGTACAAAATAAAGGATAAGAGCTACAAAGATATATTATACTAGTAAGTGATTACGTTAAAAAAAATGAGGCTCTGGGATGTTAAAATTTGTTCCCCATAAAATAGCACTGTTAACAGCATTAAGAAAACAGATGGACGAGACGGGAAGAGGGAAAGATTAAGAGTTCTTATTTAGTTATGCTCAATTTGAGATGCTGCCCCAACATCTTGTCCAATACACAGAAATAAAAACTGGATATAGGGCCGCACGGATCAAAATGATGAGAGTAAGACACTTCAGGGCCCCGTGCCCCCACAGGTTTGAACAACCAGCAAGAACTGGCAGAAACATCTTTCTAAAAGCTCCAGAAAACAGTTAAAGGACTGCAGTAACAAGGAGAGCAATGAATCAAGCAAAAGGGTACATATAAGCGGCAGGATCTGGTGGGGCCTGGCTGTCCCTCCCCAGCCCTCACCAGCTTGGCAAGGGGCTCGCAGCGCAGTTCCCTAGCCCCGGTTCTGGAGGGGGCATTGTAACTCTCTTGCACATTCGAGAGCAAGTATGTCTGGCCCATCTGTGGTGGTGACCTGAGGGACTCACCATCCCAGAACCTGCACAGCGTGCAGAAGGCAGCTCCCAGGGCTCTCCTACAGAACTCTGTGCCAGAGCAATCAGGCAGTGCTACCCGGCTGTAGGAATAGAATGCGGTGCCCAGGACCATGAGCAAACTGGGGGGTCTTCAGAACTTGTAAACGGGAATACCGAAGGCCACTTGGGCATAAATAAGACAACAGGATAAAGAGAAGGGAACAAAAAGGCACTAGGCTTTGTGCTCTGAAGGAGTGCACTCGCACAGATAAATCTGCAAAGCAGCAGCAAGTGTTTTTCTTTTTTCCTTTTGTTTTCTCCTAGTTTTTAAGGAAAGATGTTATAATACCACAATACCCTGATACAAGCTTAAGGAACAGATGCCTCAGAGTCTAACTTCCAACAATTATACATTAAAATACCAAAATTTCCAGGTTTCAACAACAGGTGACAAAAAATACAAGGAAACTGGAAGTGATGACCCAGGCAAAAGAAAAAATTAAAGCATTAGAAACCTCAATGAGGAGGACTGGACCTGGGAAATACCAGACAAAGACCAATTTTTTTTAAAGGCCCTAAATATGCTCAAAGAAATAAAGGAAATATGGAAAAGAACTAAAGGAAATCAAGAAAATTATAGATTGACACAAAGAGAATATCAAGAGAGCTGGAAATAATGAAAAGAAACCAAACAGAGCTGAAGACCTCAGAAACAGAAATGTAAAACTCCCTATGGGGGTTCAACAGCATATTGGAGCTGGCAGAAGAAAATATCCATGAATTTGAAGTTAAGACAACTGAAATCATTCAGTCTGAGAAGAAGAAAGAAGAAAAGTTAACAGAGCCTAAGGAACCTGTGTGACACCATCAAGTGTACCAACACACACATTTTGAAGAGAGAAGGGGGCAGAGAAAATATTCAAAGAAACAGTAACTGAAAACTTCTCACATTTAATGAAAGACATGGATATATACATCCGAGACACTCAATGAACTCCAAACAGGATTAACCCAAATAAACCCATCTCGTGGCATATTAAGAATTCTGAGAGGAAGCGGCTGTGGCTCAATTGGTTGGGCTCCCGTTTACCATATGGGAGGCCCTGGGTTCGATTCCTGGGGCCTCCTGGTGAAGGGAAGCCGGCCCACGCGGCGCGGTGAGCTGGCGCAGCAAGATGCCGCAATAAAGGGAGACAAGCAGACACAGAAAACTGCAAAAGCAAATGGACACAGCAAGCACAAGCAGCAAGGGACGGATAAAATAAATAAATAAAAATAAATCTTTAAAGAAAAAAAGAATTCTGAAAGCCATAAAAGAGAAGCAAAAAGCCATGTACAAGGGAGCCTCAACAAAATTAAGTGTCAAATTCTCATTGGAAATGAGGCAAGAAGATGGGATGCCATATTTAAATTGCTGAGAGCAAAAAACTGCCAACAAGGATTTGTATACCTGGTAAAACTGTCTTTCAAAAATAAGGGAAAGATTAAGACATTTCCAGATAAATAAAAGCGAAGGTAGTTCATCATCACTAGACCAGCCCTATAAGAAATGCTAGAGAAAGTTAAAAAAGACAGTGAACCCTAATATAAACTGACTATAGCAAGAGTGCAATTATAATTGTATTTTTGGCTTGTAACTCCTCTTTTTACTTCCTACAAGATCTAAAAGGCAAATGCATAAAATATAATGATAAAACAGTGGTTTGGAACTCATAATGTACAAACGTGTAATTTGTGACAAGAACTACATAAAGGCTGGTGAATAAGAACATAGTTTGTGCATATAACTGAGCTTAAATTGGCATGAAAGCAAATGAGATTGCCATAGATTTAGGATGTTCAATTTAAGCCCCCTGGTAACTACAAAGAAAATATCAGAGAATATGCCAGCTCACAGTGACAGAAATTAGAGTACAGGTTACCGAGGGTGGTGGGCAGGCTGAAAGGGGAGTTAACACAGCAGTGTAGCGTTTCTGTTTGGAGAGATGGGGAAGTTTAAGTAATGGAAAGTGGTGAGGGTATCACAATATTAAGAATGTGCTTAGTCCCACTGAATGGTATACTTGGGAGTGGTTGAGATAATAAAGTTTATGTTGTATACATATTCCCACAATTAAATTTTAAAAAAAGCAACTAAAGAGAAAATGACAATTAAATGCAATACATGATCCTGTTTGGGATCTAGTTAGGGAGGATAAAATGTACAAAGGGACATATGAAAAAACTGGACTATAGACGTCAAGCTTTATATCAATGTTAAATATCTTGAGCTTAATAACTGCACTTCAGGTAGTTACATAAGTGAATATCCTTGTTCTTAGGAAATGTACATGGCAGCATTAAGTATTCAAGAAGCATGATATATACAACCAGAAAATGGCGATGTTAGAAAGATAGATAGATAGATAGATAGATAGATAGATAGATAGATAGATAGATAGATAGATAGGTAGGTAGGTAGGTAGGTAGGTAGGTAGGTAGGTAGGTAGAGTAAATACCGCAAAATGTTAAAACTGGTGGATGGGGGGGAGTATGTTGGAGTTCTCTGTATGGGGTTTGTATTATTTTTGTAACTGTCCTGTAAATTTGAAATTATTTAACATAAAAAATAAAATAAAATAAACCTCAATTGAGACTGACAGAAATATTACCTGTTTCACACATGCGCACACACACACAATTATATACCAAATATACATTTGTTAGTCTTCTCCTTATTTTCTAGCAAGGGAACACACTTACTTCTATACGTAACCAAAGGGAAGTTTTCTATCTTGGTGGAATTAGAATGATGTTCCAGGAGGGATTCTTATAGAAAGAAGTAGTCATGAGAGTCAGATAAGCCCAATAAACCCTGGAGACCACTGAGGTAATCAAATCAGTCAAGGACAGACACATCACAATGACATCCAAAATCACTGAATACTTAGGGCTAAAGAGAGAATGAAAAAATTTAAAGTGGCAAAATAACAGTTGATGAATATGAGCTCAGAATGGCTCAGATTACCTGTTTCTGCTCTTTTCCTTGCTCTGTGTTTTGCATGTAGAGCAGAACACGTTTACAGAACTGAAGATATTAGTGGTGAACGGATCAGAAGGAAAACATCCTAAAAATGGACTCTTGGCAAATTCACTACCTCTTAGTTAGGACTACTGGGAGCCAATTCCTCACAGATTTCTATACATCCTGTGAGCTGAAGTCTGACTGGCTTTGTTCTGGACCACCTTTTCTAGGATGCTTGTAGACTACACAGCCTTGGAAGACAAAATGTGCCCTTCCAGAACCAAAGGCAAGTTTCTTTTCCTTTCCAGTTTAACAAAGATAATGTCTCCCACTAGGGCAAAGGTCAGAGAAGGTTATTGCACGTTGTAATGATTAAGTTCATGTGAAGACTTGGCAAGATGACAGTGCCCAGTTCTTTGGTCACACAAGAATTGGCCTGACTGTTACTGTGAGGGTATTTAAAGGATTTAAATCAGTTGTCAGTTGACTGCATGTATGACTAATTACATCTAACATCAACAAAGTCAACTGCCTTCAGCAAAGAGAGAAGTCTCCTGCAATCAATTGAGTCCTTAAAGAAAGAACTGATGATTTCAGCATTCAGAAAGAATTTCTATCTCTACTTCAGCCAGCTGGTTTCTCCTGCAGAATTTATCAAAACCTTCATCAGAATTATCATCTTGAGGCCTACCCTACAGAATTCATATTTGCTAATCCCCACAGTCACATGAGCCAATTCCTATAATAAATCCCATGCTGTTCATATACACACACACATTTTGGTTCTGTTTCTCTGAAGAAACTAATGCATGCATTATAAAAGATGACCTGGGTTCCCTAAGCTGTTAGGCAACTTACTCAGGTGTGGGCATCATCTGGCTCTCTTCATGTTGCCCTGTGGGAACTGAATCTCAAGAAATCAGCACACATGTTAAGTCTGGCAATTCTATTGCTGCAAGTAATAAACCATCCCTTGTCTCTAACACAGGAGTGCCCTGTCTTCAGCCATCATCTGTGAAATGGTGGCAGACTAACATTCACAGTTCCTGACAAGCAGCTTGGGCCACTCTAGGTAAGTCTGTCATTTCCCATCACTATACAAGGTGATAATGTACACAAAATCTAACCAAGATGAGAAAAAAGCCTGCTATCAGCACAGCCTGTGTATATATGTATACGTATCAACATATAATTACAATATACATATCAACGTATAACTACAATATGTTCCTTAAAGTTGTAATATGTTTGCAAACTTTTTGTTCTACTTAAGTTCTTTACTTGATATAAACAGCCAGTGTTTACCTCCATCCTCTTTCTTTTTGTCATTTGCTAAGAGAGTACAGTCTCTATTTCACACCTGGACCACTAAAAATAATTGGATATACTCATCTCAGTGTAAAATATGCTTAAAATCACTAATGACATAAGGAAATTATATCAGAGGTCACCAAATTATGTTTCATTTAGACAAACATATTACTTCTCTTTTAAAAAATATTTATAAACTACAATTTCCCAAAAATTATGCATATGCGTTGTTACCTCTCCTATATATCATAGCCTGTTAGCTAATCATTTGCTTAGTGTATAGATTTAATTATCATAACAGCTCCTTTTGATAATGGGGAAGCCTTTAAGCCTGCTGGTCATCATTATAGAATTGTAGCTTTTTACATTACCAAAAGAGGTCATTATAAATTAAGACCATTCTAAATGAGATTGATTAAAAAATCAAGTGTTAACAATGTAAGAGAGAAACCGTCAAGATAAAGGAAGCACAGGATGAGCTAGAAATACAACTACATACTACTAAGAGGCCACAGTCTCCCATTAATTCACCTCACTTATCATGAGAATTCAAAAATTAGTTTTGTTTTGTTTTTTCTTTTTTTTAAAAAATTAGTTTTTAATGGTGATATTCAATGTAATTAAGGAAAGTGATTATTAAAATCCTGTCAATTTTCTTTGCCTATTAACTATTTCTCTTGAACATATTCTTAAACAGACAACAGCAAAACTAATTTTTTACTTCATGAATGAAAATGTCTTCATGAAGAAGCAGTATGTATGCACATATACATTCATATACACATACACACACAAACAAACATCCACGGAATAGCACCAATTCTTCCATGAATCAAAATTCCCTCCCAGGAAGTTCTCAAACAACATAAAAGAGTTGGAAGTTTTAGTGTTTCATAATACAATAAGTAATAGATAATTTATTCCAGTAACCAGGAAATTTACTAGTATTATAAAGCCAGTTTACTTAGGAAAAAAAAATTTAAAAAAAAAAAAAAATTCATACCATGTTTTGGGATCTCATCACACTGTGTAAATGAGGACTAGAGTGTTATGTAGCCATCAATTACTGAGCAAACCTGATGTTCCAGGCACTGCACTAAGCATTTTATAAACATAGTCTTATTTAATCCCAGCTGAGAAGGAAGTATTATTTCTGTACTTTAAATGAGGATGCTAAAACTCAGGGAGATTAAGTGGTTGCCCAATGTCCTACAATTAAATAGGGACTAAGCGATAATTGGATAGTCTGTCTGAATTGGAAGCCTAAGATAGTAACATTACTGCCGTAACTATGAATTCCTTAAAAGCAACCAATGTCCATTCGTGATTCCAGGCTCAATTTAAGACTTCATTTTGGCTTTCTCGGGAGGAGAATACACTGCTTGTGCCAAATCAACTATTCGGGTACATGTGCCAGTAATATTTATTGTGGTATATTGGTTCCAGCTGCTATACTTTTTGGTATAATGATATAAAATCTTACATTAGGCACCAGGTTCGATGAAATACATACATATGGTCAAAACAACCCTTGAATAGTCCCTAGAAAGTGGCATATTGGCGACCAGTCACGTCTCAGTGTTTCAATAAAGATGTTTTTCTTCTAGTATTGCAAGAGATCAGTTTTTGAACTGAGCACCAGATATAGAACTGGCCAACATTTCATGGGTACACATGCCAACTAAGTGTCAAAACTTCAACTATTTAAATTATTGTTTTACCCTTCTTTTCCTTAAGTAATACATAAGTAAATGGCATTGCCAGCATATATAATGAGGCTCTATCATTTGAGAAAAATGAAAGTATTTTTGGAAGACATCTTTTTATAATCCTCAATAATTTTCTAATTTCTCATTTTCAAGATATCTTTTGTAAAAACAAGTATCAATAGAAGCAGATATTACTGAAATTTATATTTAATTATACTAAATTAGCAAACATTTTCACATGTTAAAGTAGTCTTATAATTGTAGATGTTATGAACATTTACACTTTTGAGACTATTTTATTTCTTTCAAATAAGTGTGGTTATAGTGATCTTTCTAGAAGATTTTTTTTTTTTTTTATTGACCTCTGCTCTGGGTAAACCACAAAAGCTGTCTACTTTTCAATCTCCAGCTTTCTCATTAAAAACGATGAAATCTAAAATTCCTGGAAGCTGGTATGTAAATGCCAAGTGCCAGGAAGTATATATTTAATTTATATTTGTAAGTATAATTTTAGTTTAATAGCAATCCTTCTCTAAACCTCTTACCAGAACTTTGCCAAGAATTTTGTGAGCCGTGCTTTCATGATAAAATTAAAAAGTTAAAGGGAAGAAGTTAGTTAATATTGTGTGTAGGGTTGTTTCAGGAGAAGAATAAAGAGAAAAGGAATCAGAATTACTTTGTATATAAGGCTTTTTTCCCCCTTCACTCTCTCCACGCAGTTATGAAGAAAATTGTGGTAATATTTTAACCCAGATTGAGATTCTAAACCATGTGTGGGTGTATAACTTTACCAGGAAAAAACATCTTAAATTATATAAGCTGAGTACACTTACCGAAATGATTTACAATTAGAAACTTCAGCCACGGTTCCATTTTTTTTTTTATGCTGCTGGATCAACTATCCATTCTAATGATGGACAACTGATTCACAAATAACTGGACAACTACTTTAAATAAGGTCAGTTACTTCAAACATTGCCCTCACCAAAGTTATCAGTGGACTAAGAGTGAGATGTTGTCAGAACTTCACAAATGAGTTTGTGTAACTTAAATAATGTAAGGTTATTCTCGCAATTATGAGTTCAACATCAAGAACACACCGCTTTAAAAACGTATAATTAAGAATTCAGAACAACTTAAAACACAGCAATATGCTGTTACCCTTGAAATGGATAACGCAGGGGGCAGAGCAATAAACAGTACGGGACAGACAGTTCCGGAGGGTGGGCGAATACCTCTAAAGGGCGCTGTGACACCCAACACGCCCCTTTTGGCGACTCCGGGGGCCTGCAGGCCGCAGGGGCTAAGGCACAGCCTAGGGGCCCGCGCCTCGGGTGTTTGTACGTTCGCCCCGGGCTAGCCCCACGTCCGAGCTGGAGCTCAACCCCACGGGCGAGGCCAGGGCCGCGAGCACGCCAGGCCTCGCCCCGCGCCGCCCCGCACCCGGCGCGGCCCGGTGGCAGGGGAAGGGCCGCGGGCGCGTGTCTACCTCCTTCTTCTTCTGGCCTCCCCCGAGCTGGATGCACAGGAGCAGCAGCAGCAGCAGGAAGGGAAAGCTGCCGGCCGGCAGGTGCCACAGCCGCCGCCCCGCCGGCCTGCGGCGTGAAGGAGCGCCCCCGGCCCCCATCGCCGCGGGGCAGCGTCTCCTCCACGCGCGGCGGCCGTGCGCGCCCAGCTCCTCCCGGCGCCCCGCAGCCGCCGGGCACGCCGCGGGGGCCCCCTGGCCGCGCTCTCGGGGGGACGGCAGCGGCGTCGCGGGAGACGCGGGCGGCGGCCGAGGACGCGGAAGCGGGGACTGGCAGAGCATCCGGTTCACCGGGAGAGGAACCTGGAGCGGGCCGGGAGCGCAGGAAGTGGGCGTGGCGAGCGCGCGGCGCGGGGCTGCGCCCTGGCGGGGCCCCCGAGACGCGGGCCCGGGCCCGGCGCGTGGGCACAGGCGAGGTCCCGGGAGCTTGCCCGGCGCCTCTTCGTCCAGCGCTGCCTGAGCCTTAGGGCACCTGACTGCCTCCTTGAGGGAGGCAGTGGAGAAGGAGCTGGCTCCGAGACGCCGGCCATCTCCATTCCCACTGGGACGTTTTTGGCGCTGCAGCTGCCTCACGCAGGAACCTTCTGCGGGGCCCTGCCATTGACTCCAGAGCCCCCTGGATGCGCAGAGGCCGTCCCACCACCTCACAGCTCTTCCCGCCGCAACTGGGGAGCCTGAGGCGCGAACCCGGACGCCACTTCGTTCACTCATTCATTCCTATAGTATTCCTCGAGCACTTCAGGACAGAGCTGTACTAGGCACTTTCAACCCAAAATATGAATAGGATTAATTCTATTCCTTCTCTCTGAAAGTCTGCATTTTAAGAGTAATAACACTCGGGCTGCTTACATGTTTTGGCAAATGTGAATGATGCTGCTATGAACAACAGTGGGCAAATACTCGCTTGAGTTCCTGCTTTCAGGTCTTTGGGGTATATACCTAGAAGTGGGATTGCTGGGTCAGAGGGTCAATCTATACCTTACTTTCTGAGGAACTGCCAAAGTGTCGTCCACAGGCGCTGCACCATTTTACATTGCTACTAGCAATGAATGCCTGTTTCTGTTTCTCCACATCTGCTCCAACACTTGCAAGTTTACGTTTTTTTGTTTTTTTTTTTTAATAGTAGCCATTCTTGTGGGTGTGAAATAGTATCACATTGTGGTTTTGAGTTGCATTTCCCTGATGGATAATGATGTTGGGCATCTTTTTGCGTCCTTTTTGTTTGTCCATTTGTGTATCTTCTTTGGAGAGATGCCTATTCAAGTCTTTTGCCTATTTTTAAATTGGATTATCTTTTTGTAGTTAAGTTGAAAACTTTCTTTGTATATTCTGGATATTAAACCTTTATCGTAAATGTAGTTTCCAAATATTTTCTCCCATTGTGTAGGTTGTCATTTCACGTTCATGATAAAGTCCTTTGAGGCACAAAAGTTTGTAATTTTGATGAGGTACCATTTATCTATATTTTCTTTTGTTGCTTGTGCTTTCGGTGTAAAGCCTAGGAGACTGTTGCCAATCACAAGATCCTGAAAATGCTGCCCTACCTTTTCTTCAAGGGTTTAATAGATCCGGCCCTTCTATTTAGGTCTTTGATCCATTTTTAGTTGATTTTTATATAAGGTGGGAGGTAGACATCCTCCTTCATTTTTTGCAAATGTAGATCCAGTTTTCCCAGCACCATGTGTTGAAGAGACTATTCTTTCCCAATTGAATGGTCTTTACCCACTTGTCAAAAATCATTTGGCTATAAATATAAGAATTGATTAATAAACTCTCAATTCAATTCCATTGGTCTATATGTCTGTTCTTGTGGCAGCACCATGCTGTTTTGATTACTATGGCTTTGTGATAAGTTTTAAGATTGGGAAATGTGAGTCTCCAACTTCACTCTTCTTTTTCCAAATGGCTTTAGGTATTTGGTGTCCCTTACCCCTCTATATAAATTTGATGATTGGCTTTTCCATTTCTGCAAAGAAGGCTGTTGGAATTTTAATTGGGATTGCCTTGAATCTGTAAATCATTTTGGGTAGAAATGACATCTTAACAATATTTCATCTTCCAATCCATGAACATTTTAGCAATTTTTGTAGTTATCTTTTACAAATCCTTTACATATTGGTTAAATTTATTCCTAGATATTAAATTCTTTTAGTTGCTACTGTAAATAATTTTTTTCTTGATTTCCTCCTCAGATTGCTGATTACTAGTGTATAGATATACTACTGATATTTGCATATTAATCTTATACCCCACCACTTTACTGAATTTATTTTTTAGCTGCAGGAGCTTTGTTTGTGGATTTTTCAGGATTTTCTGTATATACTTACCTTTATGCTTCCCCATTAACTTTTTTTTAGCACTCACCGTTACCTGACTTTATTTCCATTCTTCCCCATTAGGATGAAAACTCCATGAGGCAGAAGGTTTTTTTCCAAACTGTGTAAAATAAAGTATATAAGAATATCTCTATTCTTAAACATAATTTATTCCTGTGGGTGTGAACCCACCATAAGTAAGACCTTTTAATGAGGTTACTTCAGTTAAGATGTGGCCCACCTCAGTCAGGTTGGGTCTTAATCCTATTAGTGGAGACCTTTATAAGTGGAATGAAATTCAGAAAGACAGAGACAGCCACAGGAAGCAAGAGCTGAACATCAACGGAACCCTGAAGAGAAGGAGAGACCGGGAGACACTGCCATGTGCCTTGCCTTGTGACAAGCTGAGGTCCAAGGATCACCAGAAGACAGCCCCAGAACACCATCAGCTTCAGGAAGAAAGCACTGTTTTGATGACACTTTGATTTGGACTTTTTCCCAGTCCCAAACCATGAGCAAATAAATTCCCATTGTTTAACACAACCCATTTTGTGGTATTTGCCTGGACAGCCCAAGGAACTGAAACACACTCCTTTATGCTTTTTACAGCATCCACCACTAACTGGCATTATGCTCTTCTATTCATTTGTCAGTTTTCCCCCATTAGAATGGAAACTCCAGGAAGATTTTGTTTTCTTGATCTTTAAATCCACATTACCCAGAATAGTGCACTTGTTGAATGAATGGATGAATTCAATATTCTGTTTATTCCCTAAACACAGTGGTAATCATGTCACTATCCTGAACCCAAAGATTTTCAGTTGTTCCTGCTAGGTTCAAAAAAGAAATCCAAAGTCTTGATAATGGCTTATAGTAAAATTCTAATTAGAGTGTTGTGCACAAGTACTTTCCAAGAACTACATGGATACAAATGGTTTTTTGTTTTTGTTTTTGTTTTTTTAAAGATTTTATTTATTTATTCATTTATCCCCCCCTTGCTGCTTGTGCTCGCTGGGTCAGCTAACCACGCCGTGTGGGCGGGCCTGCCTTCACCAGGAGGCCCCGGGAACCGAACCCGGGGCCTCCCATATGGTAAACGGGAGCCCTACTGATTGAGCCACAGCCGCTTCCCACAAATGGTTTTAAAAGAATGAATTTCCAGAATCTCAACTACTATGTATAGTTTCCTAAATTGGTCAGCTTGAAAAAAAAATGTCTGAGGTGAAGGTTGTCCTTGAGTACCTTTCTTAGCACAATTGTTTTCCCTACCTTACAAAAGAAAAATACTGAATATCTTTCAACCTTCTTGAGTAGCATGCTAAGGTACACTGCAATAGGGGATAATAAACCTTCAAGGCACCAAACAAAATAAAGTTGTAAATATTAGTATAGGTGTTGAAAAAGTAGTGATTCTAATGACTGACCAAAAAACACCATTTGCTAATCAAAGGCTTCTAATTTTTTGCTTTCAGTAAAACCAAAGGAGTCTGACCTAAAAATTTATTTAATGTAAAAAAAAAAAAAAAAAAAAAAAAAAAACACCAAAGGAGGACATAATTCAGTTATCTGCTAGAGACCATATATACCTTTGTGGATAGATTGCAATGTAGTTTTTGACACATAAGCTCAAAGGAGTTAAAAGAATTGAGTGATTTTCTGATAACAACCTATTCCCATGTACTTCTTGTGAACACAGTTTCTTAGTAATTAACATAAAATTAAGAATAAAGTAAATAAGAATGCTGAATATTATCTCATCCTAACAATAATTGATATTTGTCCATACTGTATTATGTTAATTGAAAAAAGCCTTGATCATTTATGTAAGACTTTTCCAATAAATTTTGCTTTTATGTTTTGATTTAAGAAAAAAACTTTTCATACAATTTAGGCTCTCACAGCTTTATTGAGCAATTCATGAATAGGACAGCATCTCATTCAGAAAGCAAATGAGAGCTCCATCGAGGGAGTGGAAATGTGACGCTCATAGAGAACAAATAAGGATTAGCTAAAATTAAATTTCCATTTTATATAAGGAGGGATCTTACAAAGTGGGGAGCAGATATACATTGATTAGTATGGTATGCTATCTCTACTGGAACAAAGCCAGTTTATCACCAGGTGATGCTTTGCTGCAGTTCTGTAGGATGTGTTTCATTTTCTTGGAAAGCTCCTGCAGGTCAATTGTTTTTGTCTTCTGGAAAAGCTTCTTGGAAAGGGGCTCCATCCTGGCAACGCCTTATGCAGGTAGCCATTTTATTTTACTTTAGTTAATAAAATTTTATCAAACTTCATAATATATGTTGGTACTTTTGATCAACTGGGTACTACTAGTAAATGTAATTAATGATAACATAATCCAAAAGATAAATTCAGTCAGCCTATGGTCAAGGAAGGTTTTTGTTTTTTAATCAAATTTCCATGTATACAAATTTTTGTTTGCAGAGAATAATTAATAGGTCAATAAAAGTTTTTCAAGCATAACAACATAATAGGATAAAATTCCATCTGATTACACAGCTGGTGGGAGGGTAAATTCATTTAAAAATGTTGAGAAACTGTCTATTTCTACTAAGCCTGACTACACCTCTCCTATGACCCAGCAGTTCCACATGGACATATATCCACCAAATGACATACACAAATGTGTACAGCAGCTTTATTATCTATAGCTCAAACCTGGAAATAGGCCAAATCCATCAACAGCGGAACAGATAACTTGTGATATAGTCATACTATGCAACAGTAAAAAGCAAATAACTACAACTATTCATAACAATGTCGATGAATCTCATAACATAAGAATTCATACGCAAAAGTGATGTGTGGGATTAGCAGTCTGGACAGCGGTTGCCCTTGGCCAAGGAAGAGTGACTGGAAGGGAGCCCAAGAGCCGGCTCTGGGGTGCTGGAAACATTCTACACTCTATTTCTTTATCTGGGTCCTGCTTCTTACATGAGTGTATGTTCTTTGTGAAAATTGTGATAGAGGTTATATTTCGGTACAAAATTTACTTTTTAATGAAGAGCTTCATAAACAGGTTTTCTTAAAGTCCCATGGAAGCAATGGAATGGGAATACCAATTCAGGGCGATAAGGAGGTAAAATAAAATATTTGATTGTTAAAATGAAGAGCTCCTCCTTGTCTGATAGTTTGTTTTCAATGGCTAATGATGGGTATCAATTCGATTCCTTTGGGAATATTTTTTAAAAATGGTGTGACAGTTTTATTTTTAAAATGTCAATCTTTTAAACTTGCAGGTAGTTATATCTTTTGCTACTTCTTATTTCATGATGAAAATTTTTAGATGTTTACTTTAAAATGCACAAGGGGCTCTATAGTTAAGGCATTTAGAAGTCCACGAAGTCCACAGCTCAACCACCATTCTGTGCGCTGCTGCCTCAGTCACTGTTGAGCTTTGTGGAATGGCCTTGCCTGCACTACCTGTCCTTGGAAATCCCACCCACCTTTCAGGTCACAGCTAAATATCACTCCTGTAATTATTCTTGGTTCAGAGCCAGCAGTAATCAATGTCTCCCCTTGGCTCCCATATTCACTTGTTTGTAGTTGTCTATTTTAAAACATATATTTAGCATTTCCTATAGTTAACAGAGAATTCAAGACAAAAGTTATAAGTATCTATACAAAAATATTTACGTGCAAACTTTTTTCTTTTTGAGATACTGGGGCCGGGGATTGAACCCCGGATCTCCCATGTGAGAAGCTGGCACTCAACCACGGAGCCATATTGGCTTCCCTGAGTTGGCTTTTTTTTCATTTCTTTACTTGTTGTTTGTTTTATCACTTTTAAGAGGCACCAGAGTCCGAACCCAGGACCTCCCATGTGGGAAGCAGGCAACCGCTTGAGCCACATCCGATCCCCCACAGGGAATCTTGTAAAAAGACACAGAAATGAATGACATGACTTTTAGGGACTTAACCTTTCTTTCAAAAATAAGTAATCTTTTTTTTCAAAAATTATTTGAGAGGATAGTAAAAAACAAAATCTCTTGTGGCAAAAATGAACCGCTAATCTAGGAATAAAATAAAATGGTTACTTAATAGAAAAAAGGCTAAAGTTATAATTTTACTTATGTACATTATTCATGAAACAATATGTATATTAAAGGATTTATTAATATATGTTCCCTTGTATGTATTTAGACATACACATATATAAAAATATATAAATTGGTAGTTTAAAGCTTTTACCTGAAGCTTTGAAATATAACTTACCAGCATATTAAATCAAATAATGTATATATAAGAATAAATGTACCATATTGATAAAAAAAAATAGAAATGTTCTTAATAAACAATCTCATGCATTACTTTGTGAATCTCTGTAATTATAATGACTAGTATTATCAACCATTTGTATTAACATCTTTAACCTAAGTAACTAACTTTTCTTTTCTCCAGGCAAAAGAGAAAACTAGAAGACGGAAAAGAAAGAGCTGTTTAGCTATTTTTTCAACATAAGCACTGTTTTCTTGTTTTACTTTAAAGTGGCAAAAGTAAACAATTATAATATCATTAAAAGGCATTTGCATATTTTTTCATCTGTAGCTGTGGCAGTTTGAGATTATTTTATGAATCCCAAAAAGAGAAAGATTATGTTTGTAAACTAATCTATTCCTCTTGGTGTGATACCCTTTGATTGCATTAAATTCAGCTGGGGGGGAGGGGTTGATTAGATTACTTGATAAGATTGCTTTAGGACTTTGATTCTACTTATCAGTAAGGACTCAGGTTGAATCCCTGCCCCCTTGCTGGATCATATATGAATGGACTCACACAGACAGACAGACACACAGGAAGGATGAAAATGATCTAAGTCATTTTTTATCCTGCCATGTGACAGAAAGGAGAGGTTCAAACAATGGAAGCCCCAGGCAGAGATGAGCCATTTTGCCTGATAGCTTACAGCTGAAATAGGGAAGAGAGCAGAACCGGGAGACTGATAGAGGAAGCCAGGACAAAACAAGCCCTATGCCAGGAGAGACAGGAAGCCCTAGGAGACAAGCCTTGTGCCAGCCTGCAGCTGAAATGGGGAGGAAGGCTGAGCAGCTGAGCCTGAGAGAGCAAGCCCAGAGGGGCAGGCTGAAACCTCACAGAGATTTATACGGTAAACTAAAATTTACAGACTCTTTAAATGATGCCAAAATGTTTCTCTTATCTTGGCGCTAAGGCCTTTTCTTTTTATCTCACAAGTGTAGTAATGAAGGCTATTATACAAACACACTTTTAAGCCTCTACAAATTATTTTAAAAATGAAACACAACAGCTTTCTTTTTAAAACAATCCTTAGTGTTATCTGCACTAGATATTCTCAGAGCACATGTATACCAACAACATGATTTTTCTGACCTGTTACTCCTTAAAATTTCCCAAGTGACAGAAAAAAAAGAGGGGGAAAGGAACAGAAGCAGAAAAAAGAAAAAGTGGTGAGAATAAATGAACATCAAACGAATATTAAATTATGGCTGTGAAGGACCAATCATTGCCTATCTGCAAGGAGAGGGAAGAAAGTTTAGGTGCAGGAAATCTCATTTTGACATACGTTTCAAGAGTCCTCCTCAATCTTACAAGCTAAACAATTGAAGAGCCAGGGTTTACTGAACCTGAAGTATAGACACAAAATGCAAATGGACACTATGAGTTCACTATGATACTGCCACTGGGCAAAGCTAAGTATCTTTAAAAAAATAAAAAAATAAATTAAAAAAAATTTTTTTTTATTTTAAAAATTTAAATGGAGTCTCCTACATGATATAATATTATCCCTCTTTCATAGACTAACAAAACAATCGCCCCATGAGGGTGTCTTCCTTGTTTGTACGAAGCAACTGTCAAGTGAACGTCTTGCCGTGTCAGATCTTCTCTGGTGAAACTAAACCAGTCAGATAAGTGTGTGAGTACATGTTACATTTAGAAAACACAAAGGAAAACGTGTTTGGCCTGAAGAGCTGCAGTGTAGACTGAGAAGACCCCACGAGGGCTGAGTTTACTGCTTGTGCAACCTGTGTCTCTGGAACTTGGCCAAAGGCCAGTCGTCACGGATCAGGGGCCAAGACAGATGAAACTAAATAAATCATTTCTCACAAGACCGAAGGAGAAGTCTCTGCAAGTTTTCAAAATGATGACCGGAGGCAACTTTTATCCAAAAAATCCAGTCAGAGGACAACTTCCCCTCAGCACTGGCTCTAGGATGTTCTTCTCAGGCCTTTGTCCATCCTCTCTTTCTAGACTTTTCCTTATATAGACACATAATCAAGATGCTAGACAGCTGGCAAACCATGTTAAGTATCACAAAGCCTGAAAACAATTTCACCAAGAAATAATATAAATCTGATTGGAGAAACTCATAAGAAAATAGAACAAAAATAAACCCAGTACTGAAGAATTGCAATGAAATATGGATCCAAGCTCAGTTCAGAGTGAAAGGTGCCTCCCAGGCATGATCACAGTGACACTTCGAACACCTGAACAGGTAGAGGTTCCCAGGGCTTCTGATGTGCAAATAAGCTTAGCGTCCTGGTCCGATGCAGAGGGGCCTGGGCCAGCCTCTGGGGGAACTTCCATTTCTGCCCATGTCCTCTAGCAAAGACCACTGGGAACGCACCTGAGATAGAACCAGGGAGGGTCCTATGAGGAAGCAGCACAGCACGAGGATCTGTGGGGGGTCTCTGAGCTGGCGTGAGAGGAGCGCTTTATAGGATTTAGCTTGTTTTCCGTGCTCCAGGGGGCGTTCAGGGAAGGGTCCTTCTGCTCTGGATTAGCAGCTGTTAGAAGCAGGGGCGATTCTGTGATGGGGTATCTTAATTTTTACCTAGAAGGTGGGTGCTAACGTGGAACTAAAGCTAGAACTGATCGTGAAAGGAGCAGTCACTTCAATCAGGTGAGAGAGAGCAATGTTTGGTCGTTTTTGTGGTTTGGACACTGTTGTTTTTGTCTGTCCTCAAACAAGATTATGAAGGGGACCTGTTTTTGTCTCGCTCCGTTACAGTCACAGAGTAGGCTTGTCTGATGTCGGCAATCTTCGAACTGCTTTACATTCAACAGGAGAACACTAAGGCCCGTTGTTAGAGCCAGGCAGGACTCAGCAGCTAAGCTAGGCTTCCTCACCTTGGGCAAAATTATCTTAATTGCCTAATCAAAAAAAAAAAATTGGATTCTTGTAAGGATTAAATTAAATACCTATAAATTAATTATGTGTTATTCTCTCCTGCTGAATAACATACACGTTCGGACAGGGACTGCACTTTGTGTCTTGCTACTCCCTGCACTGTGACAGTAGAGGGGTTGAGAAGATGGGCTCTGGAACTGGGCTCCTTGCTCCAATTTTTACCAGCTTTGTGACCTTGGACAGACTCCTTCACCTCTTTGTGTCTCAGTCTCTTCATTTGTAAAATGAGGATAATAACAGTACCATGAATACACACAAAGGATTTAGAACAGTGGCTAGCACAGTATAAATTCCACATGTTTTAACTCCCATTATGGTGTTAGGTGCATCATAAATCTTTAACTGAATTCCAGGCAGGACTTCCTCTACTGTGCCAGACACTAGGTAAATATGGGCATAGGGGCAAGAAAGAAATGACGAGCATAATCCTTATCTAAGAAACATGCACAGTTATTGTCACATTTCCACTAGAGGAGTAAGTAAATCAGTGACAGTGTCAAAGCTACGTTTTCGACGTTTCCCTCTAGCTGTTGTGTAGAGAAAAGGCTAACAGGGACCAGGATGTGACCTTAAACATCACCTTATATTCCTAATATTGTATCTGATGTAATATGCAAATATAAAAACATATTTCCCCAGCACTATCATATACATGCCTGTATCTATTAGGCAGAGGCAACTTTAAGGAGAAAACTAAAATTCTAAGGAACAAAGTTGGAAAACCACTAGGTGAAAATATTTAGGCACTGATATTCAATATAACTGCCTTTTCTCATTTCCTAAACATACTCATTTGTTAGTATATCTAAGTAATTTGAGTATTTTTCAAACAATTGGCTGTGGTGATTTTTTGGTCGGAGGTACCAGGGATTGAACCCAGGACCTCGTACATGGGAAGTTGACTATTAAAACAAGTTTTCTATAATGAATATTCTAGAAGTACACTAAAAAACTTATATGTTATATTTCATTCAAGAAGTTTACAATGCTATCTTAATATATACAAGACATTTTGAAGTTCTATGTTTATGCAGTAACAATAATTAAAATATTTTAATAATATTGTTAAACATCAACCTAATGTCACTTCCCGTGGTACTAAACTAGGACATTTCCTTTTTTTCTTATAATTTTGTAGCATTTATAAAATTCCTTTGCATATGATCTTTCCATTATGGCTTAAGTTCTTCCCTACAAATTCTATCCAAGTCAGTATGGATTAATTTTTGAAACACAGTATCAAGGAATAGTTTAATAAAAGATTTACCAGCTGGAATTAAACAGCATACACCTGTGTAACTGCAATTACATTTTAGAGCCTGTGTTTGTTTTTGGGATGTTTTCAGAAACAACCACCAGCACATGATTTGGTTATGTTGAACATTTGTTATTGCAAGTAAACAGTATTTCACTTATTTGTTCAGCATGTTCCATGTCTCTGCAGAGGCCAGTGGACCTTAAGTTAGAATCAAGAAACATTTCAAGGAACTGTGGGTTCGTATCTGGGGGAGCCACTGAGGGAAGCAAGGGAAAGGGCATTATTTTCTTAAATTCTGATATAATCAGATGCTGTGAGGTTAAAGTCTGTTGTCTGGTGGCTTTTTGGCAGAATGCATCCAGAGTTTTCCTCGACTCATTAAGAAAATTCAACGTATCTTAATGAAATTACATAGAAGAAAGTTTGGGACTTGGACAAATAATTTATACTATTTAATTCAAGCAATCTTGCAACAATTTCTTTAAAAAGAGAAAAGAATATGAAAGGGTCACCGGGGTATGTACAGGGTATCTTTGAGATTCTGGAAATAATTGAAGAAAGTGCTTGACAGAGCCAGGAAAGCACTGGAAGTGACACTATGGAGCCAGGTGAGCAGAAGAGATAATTTCACGACCCTGTTTTCTTGTTATGCAAACAAATTGCCTGAGCATGGACAGATGGGAGTTTGCTACAGAATATTTAACAGCATTTTTTGATTTCTGGTTTTCATGACTTAGAAATATTGTAATTTGTTCGGGAACAAGTGGCCAATTTAACTCATTTTTGCTTTGAATTATATGGACCTTTCACTTTTAAAACTAATGAATAAGCTTTATACTGAGTCTCCAAGTACACAGCTTTCTTCCTAATTTGTTCCTAACCTCATCAAATGAGGTAATTTATATCCTTGTTTTCATATGCCAATAATTTTATATCACTGAATAAATGTTCATTTTCAAGGAAAAAAATAACTGAAGTATTTTTTTTAAATACCACAAATGCTGAGCTAAGAAAATAGGAGTTTTTCATATTAAAATTTTTTTAAATATTTGAAGTTTCAATCAGTCATTAACTGTTATTAGTAGAATATTATGACAAATCCAATCAGTTTCTTGCAAAAGTTCCTCATCTGTTTAAGGGGTTAAATTAGTCAAACAATATTTCCCTGAGCTAAAATCAGAACTTAACCAAGAAGCTCTAATATTAAGTATAACAATTTATTTATTATCAGAGTTTAATATATAGTAATTTTATTACTGAAAATTCTTACTCATTAAAAAGTTTATTTAAATGAATATAGTATAGAAAGAGGAATGTATATGGAATATTTAAAGAATAACAGAAAAGCATTTTAAATCAGGAATTTTACTTTGTCCAATGATATCAAAGCTATTTCTCAGTAGTGGTACTTAGTAACTTCATAAAGTTTCAGGAATATTCAAGCTTCACATTAAAAAAAATGGTTAATAATGTATGAAGTAAAAATCTTAAATCATCAAGAGCTATATTTATCACAGGTGAAACAGAAACCAATAACGTATACCAATGTGCAAATTACAATAAACTTCTAATTACCCAGCATAGTGGGAAATGGAAAGTTCTAATTTATCAATTATTCATATTAATTTTTAAGTTGTTCAATACACTTTGCTTATGATCACACAACTGAAAATTCTAATATATTAAGAATACACTTAATACATAAATTAAACCCATATCATTTATTTATGATCCAGAAGGCTGTTGAAGATCAAGTGGTGATTAATCATCATAAGGGAGAGTTTATTTTTCCTTCTGCCCCACTCCCCTTCATGGCACTCTGTTCTCCTCCCCCCACCTCACCTAGTCACTCAGGCTTCAAATTCTGGAAACTCCAGGACTGGTCCTTACCATCCTATGCATGGATTTCTACAATAACATTTCTCTAGTTCCCTCTGTATAGAATCTAATCCACTACCAAGACACATTTCTCCCAAGCAAAAGTACATTTATATCACCCCCCTGCTTAAAAGCCTTTGCTGGCTTCTTAAGGCCAATGTGATTAAATTTGTCATTCCAGTCTGTCTTTTGTTACTTTCCTATGTACTCTGCTACTACTTTCTTTCCAATCACAACCAAACTGATCAATTTCTCTATCCCCACATACTCTTCTTTTCCTACCTTTCTTTGTCTTTTCTGGCTCCTGCATTGAGGCCCTTTCTTTCCCACAATGTTCAAATCCTCTTATCCTTTATGACTCACTGAAAGTTACTATTTCTCCACAAAGTCTTCACAGAGTCCTCCAGTCCGCCACCAGCTCTCCTTCTGAATTTTTTGCCTAATCTAGTCATTGAACAATTAACGGTATATTGTACTGGGTCTCACACTTTTAGGTCTCAGGACCCCTTTACACTCTTGAAAATTATTGAGGACCCAAAGAGCTTTGGATTATGTGGACTATATCTATCAACATTTAGCATATCATAAACCAAAAGTAAGAAAAGTTTTCAAAAACGTATTTATTTTAAAAGAATAGCAAGCCTACTTGTTAACATAAATAACACTTTTATATTTAAACTACTATATTTCCAAAAAGAATTAGTAAGAAGAATAGCATTGTTTCACATTTCTGCCAATGTTTTAAATATCTGGCTTAATAGAAGACAGCTGTGTTCTCACATCTGTTTCTGCATTTATTGTGTTGCAATATCACATATTACATAGCTTCTGGAAAACTCCATAGTACCCTCAAGACAGAATGAGGGTGAAAAGGGCTTACCATAGAATAAATTCTAGGGAGCAGATGTAGGTTCAATCCCCAGCACTTCCTAAAAACATAACAAACAACAAACAAACAAAAAAACCAATTCAGGGGACCAATGTAGCTCAGTGGTTGGGTGCCAGCTTCCCAGATTCTCACATATGAGATCCGTGTTCAATCCCTGGCCCCGGTACCAATAAAATAAATAAATTCTAGGTTTGGGTATCTGAAAAATGAATCCTTCATTGTGTCTAATTTGTATCTTTATCTGCAAAAAAAAAAAAAAAAAAAAAAAAAAAAGAGACAGGCATATCACACTTTGTTTCACAGTTATTCAAGAACTCATCACCCTCTTTGCTGTTTTAAATTTCAAACTTCCTCTCAATGCCAATACTAATGCTAATACTAACTCCACAGAATCTATTTTTTGTTTAAGGGAAAATCAAGAGATTTTAATATTAGTTTAATCAAAACATAACAAAGAGAATACACTTACAGAGGTGCATATGGGTAAAAAACTACATTCTTTGAAAAGTCTCTTGGTTTTGCCACTTAACAGCTCTACAATTTTGAAGGGTATTTCACTATCTATGTAATAAAGCCAGTAACACTTCCTTGCTCTACCTTAAAGCAATACTGTATGCCATTATTCAATTTAGACAATGTGCAAAGCACTCTAAACAGTATAAAGCTGAGGTTGCCCTCCAGCTCAATTGGGTGTATTTCTTTTGGTCCACCCAGCCTTTTCAACTTGCATTATATTAAATTTAGTTAACATAGGAAATTCCACATAATAATTTGTTTTTCTTGAAAAATTCAGAATTTCCTACAACACTGGCCCAAATTCCTGTATTTCTTGATAGCAAAAATAAATTGTCTCTGAGTAAGGGCTGCCTCTCTAACTGTCTCAGGTTTTCTAGTTCACCACACACAGAGGTCTTTATCGTTGAAATAACTTGCCTGGCTCCCGGAGGCCTCTGAGTTTACATATATACGACTATTATTGTTATAAGTCCATAATATATTTCCAAAGGTAAATGATTCCCAGAATTATTTAAGTCATGACTCCTTGCCATTTGTTATGGTAACTGAGAGCAAATGCTATTAATTACCCTAAACTGTTCACTACTATTATGGCTGGGTAATTGTAGATTTATTGGAGAATATTATTTAGAATAATTAGGCTTAATCTTTCTAGTAAGTGCTAATTAATTCCTATTTGATCATTCTATTTTCAGGAATACAATATTAAGTGTGGGATATTATAGCAATTAACATACACAAAGAAAAAAGTGATTCTATCAAAGTGTTGGGATTATGTGCTATTTTAAAATGAAATGTATATATTCATAAATAAAGTGCAAAATTAAAAATCCCTGGTCCCTATTTTTACTTTCTAATTCATCTCATCTACTAGGAAAAAAATTATTTTTAAATGTTTATTTAAAATCTTACTTTACTGTTTGTACTATACTTGTTTTAGAATAGACTCTGAAGTTACTCTATATTTGAGAAGTTTGCAGTACATTTATTATTTCTTCAACAATTATTTAACAAGCTACTAAAGGGAACATGACACATTGATGGATGATCTTAGAATTGAGAATAAATAAAATAAATTCTTGTAATAGGGGGTTATAAGGGTTGTGGGATTTTTCTTTTTGGGGTAATGATTATGTTATGAAATAGATTGTGGTGATGAATGCAAAACTCTGTGATTATAATGAGAGCCAATGATTGTACACTCTGGATGGATTGTGTGGTGTACGAATATAATATTTCAATAAAGCTATTTAATTAAAAAAAAAAAAACAACTAAAAATAAATAAATAAATAATTGACTCAACCCCCAAAGAGCTGATGTAATTTTGGAAGACAAAGCAAACACTCACAAAAAGTTAGGAAGCTTCACAAGGATTAAATAATAATACAAAATATACTGCAGAAGATATATTGAGAAAGTGTGATATGGTGAAATATGAGTACACACCTCTGTTATAACACTCTCAGAGCTCTGGGTGGCATTTCAAATCTTCCCCAATTTTCTTGATAACCCCTCTGTCTTCAGCCATGCCTGTGGTGACCACTTCCTCCAGGCTTTACACAGATGCTTTGTGCAGCACCTCAACTCAGACTGCTCCCATTCTTCTCACTTCCTGCCTCAGGGAATGCCTGATGGTGGTATGGCACACTCATGACTGCCGGGACTTAATGCCCTGGAGCAACCCTCGACTGCTCTGAGGTGAAGGCCAATGGATAGATGCTTCCCTATTTCACAACGCAGGCAAATCCTTCTGAGATGCATTTTATGAGACTTCCCATTAGGGCTTCCAGGGTGGAGTCACCTGGTGGTGGCCAAGGATGCATCTTTGCATTGGATTTCACCCTTTCATTCTTTTACTTCCAATAAGCCCTTCTCTCCTGCAACCTGAAATCACTCTCCAAATGAGCTACCTGCCCTTAAACCTGATATAGGACATTTGGTGGACAGGCGTGAGACTGTTAAACCAATAGAAGCCCCAAGGTTGGCAGAAGCAATCCCCTTGCTAGAGGAAAGCAGCTCCCTTTGCATAGAGGTGCTAGAAAACATCCACCTGAAGCAGAAACCTCACAAGATGATGGTTTTCTTCCTCTTTGCCTCCAGGCCAATATCCTGAACCATCTTCAAGTCAGCTGGAATAGGAAATAGTCCCTGTTTTGGAAGGACATACTTACACACCAAAATATTCACCTTCAGGCTAATAAGTAGTGGCAGGTGTCTGTGGCACAAGTGTGGGAATGGATCTTGAGAGTACTGGTGCACGGTGACTAGGAGAAAAGGCTAGAGAGTGAAGCATTTATTGATTTGGCAGCACTTACCCATGACTTGCAGTTCAACGTCCTGGTAAAGTATTCAGCTGGTCTGAATACTGATGAGCTGATCCCTTGAAGTTTTCTACAACCACCGTCTACAGAAATGAGGAGGAGATTCCAGAAACGGGTGGGCATGATGTAAGTAGTAGAGAAGGGATCAGAGGCTAGAAAGGTTAGAATGTTAGAATATATTTCTCCTTTCCTGCCTCAGTGGAATGGGTTACCTGCGGGATGGGCCAGCTGGTCACTTGCCCATGCACAATCTTGAAGCACTAGAGAGCCAATGCCCTGGGGCTACTTTGAATTAACTCCTTTCTATGGATAAATGCTTAGTGAAGAAATGCATATCCTTTCATCCTGGATTGTTGGTTCTGAGCTACATTTCATAAGGCACCTCACAAGGTCCAATGATTGGGGCCAACTTGATATACATCCTTGGAAAGAATTTCCTTTCCTGTTTCATTCCCACTGCCCCACATTCCTTCACTGTGATCATTTCCCAAATAAATTACCTGCACCTAAGCCTTTGTTTCCCTCCCTGCTTTGGTTAAAAACAACCACTTTCCTCATTTTATTGTAAATGTTGGTTTACTTTTTTCTTCCCATATTTCTTTATCTCATACGCCTAGCACAAAGTAAAACTTCATGTTTGTTGAATAAATGATGGCATTTGTTTGAAATTTCCTGTGGGTAGGAGCAATAATTCCAGAATGCAGGCTAGAATTGGATAGACAGAAAAATGGATGCATGAGTGAAATTGTGGAGAGATTAATGAATCTCTTTTATAATTTGTGTATCTGTATATTCCTGGGTCATTGCCATAAAAATTTTGTTTGTTATCATATAATACAGAGATATCAAACAATACAGAGGAAGAGAGGCTTCATGGGATCTGATAGAAACTTTCAATTTCATAGAAATACAGATTGTTATTATTTGAATAACAGTAGCTAAGGGTGGCCAAGACATTTTTTTTTAGAATGGTGCCAGGCACTGGACCAAGTGATTTGCATGAATTATCTCATTTACAAATGAGGAGATGAAGGGTTTTAGAGATTTAATATCTCTCACCAAATCACACTGCTGTTAAGTGGTGCAGCTAGAAAGAAAATCCAGTTCTAGTGCAGCATTAATCTCAGTCTTCATGGTGTTAAACGTGTTTAAACGTGTCTGTCTTCACATAAAATCTGGAACTGACCGAGATCAAACCTCATTCTCTTTTGTCTCTCCTTGTGTTTCATAATGCCTTACAGAAAGTGGGTGTTTGGTGTATTTGAATTTGTGTAAACTGTAAATACCAAGGAGATCATGTGGTGAGAGAAGAATGGGAGAAGAAATGATAGAGGATGAAGAAGTGAATTGGAAGGATGAAGGCAGAGACCACTGAGTCCACATGTGCTGTGGAGGGGGTTGCAAGAACAACATCAGCGAAGTGGCAGTTTTGAGGAGCCACCAGTGAACGTAGAGTCCCTTGATTCTTTTATGTGTAGGTACCTCCAGCTGCTCCACTGAAGAGAGCTACGGTGACCCTAACCATATGCCATCACTGTTATTCCATACTGCAACAGGACGTTTAAAAAAATGGAGAATTTTCATGCATTAAAAGTTTTTAGTGTAGGACCAGTCTCAGGGTACTTTTGGTAGTAAATATAATCCTTCCTGGAGCAATATGACTTCTTAAAGTTTCTTAGAGCTTTGAGGTTCTATAATTGATGAGTAAAAAGCTAGTTGATAACCTACCTAGCTATAACTATGAAAAATGCTGATAACATGAAATACACTTCTGGAATTAATATTTTAAAATAGATTAATACCTTTAAAATCGTTAAGAGGTTTCAATTAGGATTTTATCTACACAATTTTTTGTAAACGATCCTAAAATTAGCCAAATAATAGAAAAAAATGCAATCATTATTCTAGCACGCATGACTCCTCCATCATGCTCCAATGATTTAATTAAAAGATGGGCGATAAATCTTATGTCAGCAGATGTGTATATCAGAGTGAGCAGGGAGCCAAATCAATGAGCCAAAATACAGGACTACACAATACTGTTGTATAATGCTTTTGTAGAGGCAAATATTGTTTTGTGACTTATTTGCATAGAGAAACTTCATTTATTGATTCAATTTTAGGTTAGATTTGTAGTGTCATGGGCATAGTTCAATAAACACTTTAAAATAGAGGAGAGTGTATAATGCAATCTAGGATGATTCCATTCTTCTTTTAAAATGGAATTATAACTTGTTATTCAGATGCAGCGAAGTTTGAGTGTACTCTTTATATTTAATTTTATGAAAGATGAGAGAATGTAAGTATTGATAACTTTATCCTTTAAGCATATACTAAATCTACTCCCACATAATCTTTAATGGTATAAAGTCATTTTAGCTCTATATTTTTCCTTCTAAATTCAAATTTATAGCCAAGATTGGTAACCATTACTACAAAAATGTAGTTTGTTTAATTTCTCTCTACAGTTCTATGGAAAAAAACCATAAAGTTCATAAATATTATGGAAACTGAGAGTATCTTTTCATAAGGAAAATTGGAATTTTGCTTCATACTAAATATTGGGAAGCTGCCACCATCACTTAGATTTTAAGTCGTTATTCACCGTTAGCTATAATAGGTGGGTGTGTCTATATCCATGTCTGACTCTGTGTGAGTCTGTGCGTGTGATTGGCAATAGAATAATGAGGCAGAGATTAGCTTGATACGGTACAAAGGACACTGTACTGATAAGAGACTTGAGTTCTCATTTTAGCTTTGGAAATAAATTTTTATGAGTTTATCCATAAACTTTATATACATAAACTGTTCCTCAGTTTCTTCATCTATAATACAAGTGCACTGGATTAGATTACCTATGGAAAATAGGTTTAATCTCAAGCAACGACTCTGAGGTGCTGGCAGAGACTCTCTAGAGTGTTTCATTGAGAAGCAGGTCCAGGCTCCTGAGGAAAGTGCCATCACTGACTAGTGACAACTGACATAGGTACAAGGGAAGCAGTGAGTCTAAGCACTGGGACCATGAACTAGATGGCCATCGAGGCCCTTCCTATTTCTAAAATTTACCACATTTTGTTGACATTTTTACACCGTAACCTACAGTTCAACTAATTGTATTGAAAACTGCATAAAATTAATCATCTCAGTCCTCAAATTAAATTTAAATAATATGAACATTCTAACACTAAATGCTACTGTCATAACCATAGGATCAGTTGGAAATACAATCTTTGTAATGAATTACCCACATTTTAATATTTTGTCTGTTTGTCTATTACTCATCATTTTCATTGGCCAACAAACATGGGGGGAATAGTGAGTGACCTCTTATATTTCATAGGATTAATCTTTTTAAATATAGATTGTGTAAATAATAAGCTTTTTTTTTGCCCTCTGGTTAATTGTAGTGTGGATGTTAACGAGAATACTTGAAGCAGTGAATGGCATAAAGGAGAGTTTCAAGGAGGATCCAAATGCTTTCAGTTCCAGTTTACAAACCTAACCACTTTAATTAAGAAAAGTAATCTTTATGGTAATGGAAACACAGACCATTTCTGGAAAAAAAGATCACTTGCCATGGTAGCAAGAGGCTATGTGTATATCAAGTGAAATACACAAAGCCCAAGTGTAATGTATTATAAATGAATAATGCCCTGAAGTAATCAGTCTGCAACAAAGGAAGCTAGTAAACAAATTAAAATTGTCAATAATTAAGGTCAAGTGAGAACTTTAGAAATATATTTTAATAATGTGCTTTACAAAGTTGAAATAGGTTGTGGATTCTCTGTATCAGTTTGCAAGGTATTCCTCTGTAATTTAATGCTGACCATATGCTGAATACATCCAGGACAGACTACAGTAAATATATGTCAATTCTAACCTCTATGAAGGATTTCTGATACCATAGATGGAGGTGAGTCAATGAAAATCACTGTCTTAGTTTGTCAAATGGCTGCCAACGCAAAGTACCAGAAATGGGCTGGCTTTTAAAAAGGGAATTTATTTGGGGTAAAAGCTTATGGTCCCAAGGCCAAATTGAGGCATGATAAAAGGTGCTTTCTTACCACAGCCAGCAACTGTTGATCTTGTTGTCCAGGCACATGGCAAAGCAAGAAGGCCACTGATCTCTGCAGCGGTCTCAGCCATCCCCTCCGGGCTCACCATTTCTCAGAGCCCAGCTCCTGGACCTCAGCTGAGGGCAACCACTCATAGGGCTTGCTTCTTTCCAGGCCTCTGTCAGTCTTAGCTGCTCCGCTGTTTTCTAGTGTTCAGCTCTAAGCTGTCAGGCATGAAGCAGGGATCGTTTCCTCTTGTGCTGCTCCATGGGCTCAGCCTCTTGAGGGCTTTGTCCTTAAGCAATCCTCTAGTCCTCTCTCATGTGACAGGGTAGAAATCGTGGCTTCATTTTCCTGTGTCAAAATGGTGGCTTCATTTTCCTGTGTCTGTGTCTCTCTGTAATATTTTTTATTATTTTTATTACGCAAGCTGGCTCACACCTCACTGACATAGTCCAATCAAAAACCCTAAGGTGATCTTATCAAGTAATCTAATCAAAGGACCCTCAACCAAATTTAATGCAATCAAAGGGTATCACACCCACAGAATTAGGTTAGTTTAAAAATATAATTTTTCTCTTTTTGGGATTCATAAAATAATTTCAAACTGTCACAATTACTAACAATGAATAACTGTAAAAATCTATACTAACTTGATTTCTTTATGACATTCCTCCAAAGTCTCCTAAAATTCATTTAGGATAATTTTACACCATAGAAAATTCTGAGAAAGTACAAAAGGTATAGTAAAAGTTTTTGAGTCATAGAATTTCCTATACAATATACTGTATAAATTTTTCTATCTGAAAACTCTTGATCAACAAAGACTCCATTGTCATTTTGCTCTAGACTGATATTAATAGGAGAGCCTCCAAATTTGGTTTCAAATTTGTCATATAATAATAAACCAAGGAAAAGTAACAATTAGTCATTTGCTAGAGACAGGAAAACACTAAAAGTCTGTTTCTACTAAAATCAAGGGTGTAGAGTTTCAGTAAACTGTATGGCTAGAACATCAGTCTATCTTAAGTTAATCCATCAAGCAGAGACCATATTTTTATTCCTCAGTGGAGCATATTAGAAAAATCTAAGGATGCTTAACTTTGGCAGGTCTGATATCTCACTAAGGTTTGACAACTGACAGAGCTGCATTAAAAATAAAACAGTAGTTCTTTAAAAACCATTAAAGTAGAAACTGACAAGGTAATCCTAAATTCATATGGAAATGCAAGGGACCCAAAGAAGCCAAAACAATCTTTTTTTTTTTTTTAAAGATTTATTTATTTATTTATTTCTCCCTATCCCCCACCCCTCATTGTTTTGCGCTCACTGTCTGCTCTCTGTGTGTTCTTCTGTGTCTGCTTACCTTCTCTTTAGTTGGCACCATGAACCGATCCTTGGACTTTCTGGAGTGGGAAAGAGGTGCTCAATCTCTCGAGCCACCTCAGCTCCCTGGTCTGCTGTGTCTCTTATTGCCTCTCCTCTGTGTCTCCTTTTGTTGCATCATCTTGCTGTGCCAGCTCTCCTTCACAGGCCAGCACAACTATGTGGGCCATCATTCCTCATGGGCCAGCTCTCCACTTGGGCCAGCTCACCACACGGTCCAGCTTTCTTTTCACCAGGAGACCCCAGAAATCGAACTGTGGACCTCTTATATGGTAGATGGAAGCTCAATCGCTTGAGCCAAATCCTTTTCCCAAAACGATCTTTAAAAAGAACAAAGTTGGAGGACTCACACTTCCTGATTTCAAAAATTACTACAAAGCTATAATAATCAAGACAGTGTGGTACAGTCATAAGGATAGACATAAATGAATGAAACAGAGTTAAGAGTTCAGAAGTTAACTCTTACATATGGTCACTTGATATTCAACACTGGTACTAAGATAATACAATGAAAAAAGAATGGTCTTTTCAACAAATGTTTCTGGGATAACAGGATATCCACATACAAAAGAATGAATTCGGATTCCTACTTCACACCATACACAAGAATGAACTCTAAATGGATCAAATATATAAATTTAGGAGCTAAAACTATAAAACTCATAGAAGAAAACTTAGGAGAAAATCTTCATAACTTTGATTTAGGCAGATATGACACTAATAGACAAGCAACAACATTTAAAAATTAGATAAATTAGAGTTCATTAAAATGAAAAACTTTTATACTTTAAAGGATACCATCATGAAAATGAAAAGACAATCCATAGAATGGGAGAAATTATTTGCAGATCATAAATGAAATCAAGGGACTTGTATCTAGAGTATACAAAGAACACTTACAACACAACAATAAAAAGAAAATAAGCCCAATTTAAATAATGAGCAAAGGATTTGAAAAGGGATTTCTCTAAAGATGCACACATGGTCAATAGACACATGAAAAGATGCTTAACTTCATTAATCATTATGGAAATGCGAATCAAAACCATAATGAAATACTACTTCAAACATACTAGAATTGCTAAAATAAAAAAGCCAGAAAATCACCACTATTTAAAAGGATGTAGAGAAATTGGAATCCTTATACAATACTAACAGGATTGGGAAGCGGCTGTGGCTCAATCAGTAGGGCTCCCGTTTACCATATGGGAGGCCCCGGGTTTGGTTCCCGGGGCCTCCTGGTGAAGGCAAGCCCGCCCGCATGGCGTGGTTAGCTGACCCAGCGAGCACAAGCAGCAAGGGGGGGATAAATGAATAAATAAATAAAATCTTAAAAAAAAAAAAAAAATACTAACAGGATTGTAGACTGGGATGGCCACATGGGAAAACAGTTTGGCAGTTCCTCAAAACATTAAACATAGAGTCATTGTATAATCCAGCAATTCCACTCCTAAGTATATACCCAAGAGAGCTGAAAACATATATCCACAAAAAAACTTGTACACAAATATTTATAGCAGCATAATTCACAGTAGCAAAAAAGTAGAAACAAACCAAATGTCCACCAACTGATGAATGGATAAACAAAATGTGGTATAACCATAAAACAATATTTTCAGCAATAAAAAGGAATGAAGTACTTACGGATTCATCCTGCAACATGGATGAATCTTAAAAACATTATGCCAAGTAAAAGATGCAGATAAGAAAAAAACACATATTGTATGATTCCATTTATATGAAATGCCCAGACTAAGAAAATCCATAGAGGAGGCAAATAGATTAATGGTTGCCTTGGGCTGGGAAGGAGGGTGAGGGGAAGAGTGGGTAGGCGGACAGAGAGAGGGCTGTGTGTGGTACACGTGACTGCTAAAGGATATGGAATATCTTTTTTGGGGGATGATGAAATGTTCTAAAATTAGATAGTTGTGATGGTTGTATAACTCCATGAATATACTAAAAACTACTGAATTAAACACTTGGGCTGAATTTTATGGTATGTGAATTCTATCTAAATAAAGCTGTTATAATTAAAGTACATATTTATATAATTTACTAATTTATTAGCACCTGTGCTGTTTAACATTAAAATATGTGTTGAAATTACATTTTCATATAATTAAAATAATAATCATTTATTGAGTATTCATTACATGCCTAGCATTGACCTAGAATATTTACATATTTTGCTTCCAATCCTCACCACAGTCATGCAAGGTAGCTTTTATCATAATCATTTTATTGGTAAGAAAACTGAAGCTGAGAGAATTTAAGTCAACTGACTAGAAAGTTAGTGAATCATAATTCTGAATCTAGGTCTACCTGATTATAGCACCCTGTGTGATTATTTCAGCATCTCTTTATAAATTAAGATAAAGTAAATATTGAAAAAATATTATTATAAACACCAAACAAGCATAATAGTAAAAAATAATAAATAAATGTGGTAGGCTTTCCATACCAAAAATCAAAACCGATCGAATCATGGTAATTGTGTACCGAAAATGTGCAAGAGACATGAAGGTTTGCATGGTGGAGAAATGGAGTTCTGCCCTCATAGGGATTATAAGGTGAGACTGCACTTCAGATTCCACAATTTTCTACTCTTGGCTTTTATTGTCAATATATATGGAACTACTACAATATCAAAAGAAAAGTGTTTTGTTTTGCATGCTTTGTAATAAGCAATTTTTAAATCCCTGTTATATTAATTTACTTGCTTGACTTCATTCTTGGCACACAGCTATGAGAAAATATCTACAATATAAAAATAAATTACCACTAAAAATATAATTGGAAGAAAACATTTATTTTGTCAGCTTACACCTACTGACAATTTGATCATTCACTCATAATGCACAATAATAAAACAGATCTGAGTATCTACGTAATTACAAGAGCACAGCACTCCCTTAAGTAATGCAACTTAGAGTAAAACATCTAAATGACATTACATTAAATGCAGTTAAATTTTACAGTGTGAATTACGAACACCAACAGAAAATAACTTTCATTGTTAATGCACATTTGGAAAGTGATGGAACCTCCAAGAGAGTTCTACTCTCTTAGAGTAAAAATCATGTTTCTAAGAGGGGCACTACCCTATGTGAAGAGTTGGAGGCAGGAAGCTGAAAGCAGAGGAAGGCAAGGAGGACGAGGAAGAAGAGAAAAACGAGGAGAAGCTGAGGCTGCAGGAGGATGAGATGGAGATGAGAAAAATGAGAGAAAAGTTGGGAGCAAGAAAGAGATAGACTGAAAAGAGAAAGAACTGCTCACTGTATTCGGATTCAGGAGCTGTGGGCAGCTACACGTCCTGTCACCCACCTGTGACTCTTTCCCTCCGACCCCACAGCCAACCTTCCAGTCAAACTGCAAGAGTCTCCAGGTAGATCCGGGGATACTCTGCTCTAATTACTGGTAATTCATTTATTTATTACTTGCCTTCATTCTAAAAGTATTTAAAGTAGCCTGGCCGCCATTAAACCAGCTGTCCACAAGGTAGTACTTGAATTCTCATTAAAAGTCTTGAATCTGACCTAGTGAGGTGTTCTTTGCCCAACTTCATAAGCCCTTCCCGAAAACTTTGAATGTAATCTAGTTTTAGTCCAGATGTTCCCTTTATACCATAACTAATAATATCAAATGTTTGATTTATATACAAGTTAAATAGTACCTCTTGATTGTCCCTATGAAAGATTAAGAAAATGGCAAAATTTACTTCCAACCACTATACCCCATCTCCCCCATTGATATGATAGCCAGTTTTCTTTCCTGAAAGATTTTTGACCTGCTCTTATCATCAAGTTAATTTTCATCTAAAGTATATTTTCCCTTTTATGAATTACAACAATTACACCACATTTGTTGTTACCAATTTATTTATACTTAATCTTATGTTTAGTTGGAGCCAATCCTCATAAATGATTTTTGTATATTATGATACATATATCTGAGAATTCTTTATTCCTATTTAATATCTGGTTGGTTAGATTAATTTCTCAAGTAATACTTTCATGTTTTTTGTAATTCCAAATGTCTTAAATAGTTGGGATTATTTGGCATCTTGGATAGGCAAAACATTCTAGAGTCATATTTTTTTGTTGTTGTTGTTCATTTCAGTTGCCACCAGTTCTCATCTTCTCTTTTTCCTTTTTCCTCTTCCTCCTCTTCCTTCTCTCCCTGTCCCTGTCCCTCCCTCTCCTCTTCCTCCTTCTTCCATCTCTTCCTCTCCCTCTCTGTCTTCCTCATCATCCCCCTCCTTTTTGTCTTTCTTATTCTATGTCTTCCTTAGTGAGTAAACTAGTTTCTTTTTTCCTGAATTCTTCCAAGATTCTTTTTTTTATACTTAAATTATAGAAATATAAGCAGGATATATTATATCTTGCTAATTTCTTATTGATTTTCTGTTTTACACAGTAATACTTTTCAATCTCTATATTTAGGTCTTTAATTCAGGATAATATTTGTCACAATAGTTTGAATTTGTTTTTCAGTTCTGTCATTCTGTTTTCTTCTGTATATAGCAGATGCTGTTGTCTAGCCACCGTACCCAATCTCCTTGTCATGTTGTACTCCATCTGAGAAAAATATTTGAGACAGAATTCAAATGAAACCAATCAATCAAATCAGCCCCTAAAGGCAGGGGTACATGTGAAGAGGGGAAATAATTCTAAACAAAGAAGCTTACAGTATATTTTTGGTTAAACTTAAATGATTAATGACATTTAAATGAATAATGATCATCTATGAATGTTTAATTAAATGTTGAATAAGAGTTTGTGCAGTAGAGAAGATTTCCATAAGGGAAGTTCTAATCTTAGAATGTGTTTTAGTCTGCTAGGATGTTGAAAGCGATATACCAGATATGGGTTGGCTTTTACAATGGAAATTTATTAGCTTACAAGCTTATAGTTTCAAGGCTGAGAAAAATGTCCAAATCAAGGCATCATCAGGTGATGCTTTCTCCCAGAAAACTAGCTGTCTGCGACCCTGGACTCCTCTGTCACATGGCAAGACACATGGCAGCATCTTCTGGTCTCTCTTTCTCTTCCCGGTTTCTTTGCTTATAGCTAGTTTGCTTCCATGGCTTTCTTTCTGTCTCTCTGTATTCATTCTGTTTATAAAGGACTCCAGTCAGAGGATTAAGATCCATCCCGGACTATGCCCTAGCTGAAGTAGCCTAATCAAAAGGCCCTACTCACAGTACGCTGACACTCACACGAATGTTTGGCTTCAAGAACATGATTTTCTGGAGTCCATAGAGCTTCAAACCATAACAGATAGAACCTAAGTAATTCATGACCCTAGGCTGGAGAAGAGGAGAAAGGCGGAAGGTAAAGTGGGGGTAGATGGCAAGAGAAGAGATGAACAGGCTTCCTGCGTCCCCAGATCCAATCACCACCTTTCCCCCCGGATCTGTGCACAGGAGGCTGTTCTCCATGAGCTCCACCACCAGAGATCAATTGCTGTTTGCCTTCCAGTTGGGCTCAGCCAGTCAGAAGCACTGGCAGAGAACCAAAAGGCGAGAGCAGAGGAATTAGAATCTTGGTTCTGTCTCCACTCCCTGATGGTGAGCAGGTTAGCCATGGCTGCACTCTTCTGCTAAGGCCACTGCTCCAGGTGGACGGCCTGACTCCTTTGGCTGCAGCTCCCGCCAGGTTCCAGCAACAGTTTCCCCCCTCACCCTGGTAACGGCTTCCTGCTGTTGCTATTCCCTGTGTGCTTCAGCACACCTTGCTGATTTCCTTAATTCTGCCCACATTTGTAAATAGTTACTCCAATGATTGTTCTTTCAATTGCTCTCTTGATAAGGTTATTTGTTTTCTGTCAGGCACCTGATTGATACAGTGAAGAAGCGAAAATATTCCAAAAGACTCATGTATTCAGGGGTGTGTGGGAGCAGAAGAATGAGGAAGAGTGCCTTGTTGAAGAAATAGTTTTATCTTGTTTGAAAAATATGGGGAGCATATGTGGCTCAAGCAGTTGGGTGACTGCCTCCCACGTTGGAGGTACTGGGTTTGGTTCCTGGTGCCTCCTAAAGAAGATGAACAGATGCCACAACAAGCAGATGCTGCAAACAGCAGATGCCGCAAGCAGCAGGGGCAGAAGTGGCTCAAGCAGTTGGGAGGTCCCAGGTTTGGTTCCCAGTGCCTCCTAAAAAAGACAAGCAAGACAGACAAGGGAGCCATCTCGGTAGTGGTGGAGGGGATAAAAAATATGTATTCAAAAATAAAATAAAATAGGGAAGCGGCTGTGGCTCAATCAGTAGGGCTCCTGTTTACCATATGGGAGGCCCCGGGTTCGGTTCCCGGGGCCTCCTGGTGAAGGCAAGCCCACCCACACGGCGTGGTTAGCTGACCCAGTGAGCACAAGCAGCAAGGGGGGGATAAATGAATAAATAAATAAAATCTTTAAAAAAAAAAAAATAGAAAAATATGAGATTGATTATGAGTGTTGGAAAGGAGGATAATCATAATTGTTATAGTGGAATTAAAAAGAGATTACAACTTGGAAGGAAGGGAGGGAGGGAGGGAAGGAGGGAGGGAGGGAGGAAGGGAAGGAGGCAGGGAGGGAGGAAAAGAAAGGGAGGGAGGAAAAGAGAGCGGGGAGGAAGGAGTGGAAATAAGATAGATAGTAAACATAAAATTAGAAGAAAGGAACTAAATCAAATACAGCACATTTTACTAAATATGAATAAACCAAATTTACCAACTAAAAGACAAAAACTGCTGCATTGGGCAAAATAACAATACCCAAGTATATGACATTTATGAGAAACACACTTAAGATGAAGAAACATAGAAAATAGGTAGTAAAGATGATTCATGAAAATATACATTAAAATAAACATGAGTAGAACATTAATATGAGAAAAGATGGAATTTAAGTTAAAAATTTCCTAACAGCATAAAGAGAGACATCATCTAATGAGAAAAGTGACAGTTTACAAAGATATAATAGTTAGAAAATGATGTATCAATATATAAAGCAAAATCATTACAGATTCAAAAGAATTTGAAAATATACAGTTCCAGGGAAGAATATATTACTTTCAGAATCAAACATAACTAGGACATGAAAAATTTCATAATGCTTAGAGAATAGAACTTAAAAATTATACTTGCCTGACTTTCAATAGAAAACATTTATGTAGTGTTTACTGTATAAATACTAAAGCAGTCAAGTGCTCCTTTAAGGGCTTTACTTATATTATTTATTTTAATTTTCCAGCCACCTTCTAAAGTAAATAATACAAATATCTCCATTTTATGGACATGGACCTCTCTCTCTCTCTCTCATCTACATCTATCTATCTATCTATCTATCTATCTATCTATCTATCTATCTATC
>JAKSZT010053830.1:23540312-23610834 GCA_026826555.1 Tolypeutes matacus | reverse complement strand
CCTTAATCTCTTCCTTCAGTTCTTTAAGTTGGTCCATGATATTTGTTTGGATAGCTTTGATTAGTTGTTCGATGTACTGCATTGCTTCCTGGTTTTTATTTTGTGCATTGGACTGGTCCATGTTTTCCAGTTTCTCAGAGTCATTTGTATTTTTCTGTTGCCCTCTGGTCATCATATTATCTTGATGGGTTTGTTCAATTGATTAGCTTTTCTCTATGCTCTAGAATTTTATTTAGCTGTTGGTTCTGCGTGTGAGTTAAGTTTTCTCTTTGGCAATTTTTCTTCTTATTTTATTTCCTTGCTTCTTTCTATGTTCCCTTGAAGGCAAAAGGTTAGGGCCAGAGGAATCAAAAGATGTAAGGAAGGCAGAAGGATAATAGAAATATTGAAAAAAGTTAGAAGAGGGGCAAAATGAGGCTTAATGAGATGAATATTTAACTTGTGTAGGCAGTGTAGAGTACTAGGAAAAAATATGGAGTTCCTACAATGGACTGGGAAAACAAATGGAGGAATATATATATAGTGATTTAGAAGGCTAGAATTATGAGGAAGGAGAGAAATAGTAAAGAAAGGTCTGAAAGGAAAAAGTTAATACTAATAAAAAAAAAAAAAGAAGAAGAAGAAGAAGAAGAAAACAAAATAGATGGAATAGAAATTGACACCCTTAAGTTGTGGGCCTATGAAAAAATGTTGTCTCTAAGAGCCACAACAGAAAACAGAAGGCAGAAAGATGCAGGAAGGATAAGCGATAGTTTGTAATACAGAATCAATATATACAGTGAGTGGGAAATTACTGAATAAGAAGCCCAGCAAAGAAGCGACAAGCTGGCAGCACCTATTTAAAAAATATATATATAAAAGGAAAAAGGAAGGGGGGAGGAAAGAGGAAATAATAGCAATAGACCAGAAAGTAACAGAAAGAAACCAAAGATCCACACAGGCAAGCAGTCAAACAGAGCTAAGGGGGGTCAATGTTTCCCCTAGGGTCCACGTGGATCCTTCCTGCCTATTTGTGTTTATCAATCAATTTCCCCACAGGGTTCTATATGCAGGTCCTGAAGCAGCTTTTAGCTATTAAACTAAATTAAAAAGAATTTATTTTTCATTTGTTGAGGTGACCTCACTTTTTTTTATTTTTATTTTTATTTTTTTAGCCAAATGCAGGACCCAAAGTAATTCCTCCTCTAGACCAACGCCTTACGGAAGGGACCCTAGCTGGGCCCGTGGAAATTAATCAAGCACGTCCCACTTTCCGGACTCCCCAGGTTAGCTGAAGCTCTGATGTTAGTCAGTGAGGAGTGCTAAAGACGGCGGATTCCGCCCCTTCTGGCGCCGAGCTCCAGCGTCACTGGGCTGCTCAGTAAATCAGTTTGAGTGCAGATTCGCGTCTGCTCTCAGCCTGATGCTGCTTCAGGTCGGCTTATCTGCTCCTCAAAGCTATGGGGCGGTGCAGGCAGCCAGATCAATGTCTAAAAATATAAAATACCCTTCCCTGTCTTCCAACCGAACCCTCCCTTCTTTGGGAAGTGTCCCTTCCTCCTGGCTCCGCAGCGGCCCGGGTCTTATCCTTGGGTGGCTAGGGAAATCAGCTGTGTTTCCCGACCAAAATCCCCCCTCCGGTTCACTGGGTGCTGATTAGCTCGTTTGTTCTGTTCACACAAGTTCCAAGGGGCGCCAGGCAGCCAGATCCCCAGAAAATAAACCTTTTTCGCCCCGCCCGCGGCTCCAAATGGCCGCTTTATTTTATTTTATTTTTTCTCCCTAATGCGGGGCTCAGCCATCTGTGCCAACCACCACCTGCAGCCTTAAAACTCACGCATCTCCACCGTTCCGTCCACGCCGCCGATCCGCGCAGATAGATATCCCAAGCCTCTCACTGCACGCGTGCACAGCACAGACCCCCGGGCAGGACCCCGTCCACAATCCGCCTTGCTCTGGGAGCTTGCAGTGTGCGCCCTCCTACACTAACGCCATCTTGGCCTGTTTTTTTTGCAATTCCTCCTTTTTATTCCCTTTACTTGTTTCTCATTGCCCTATAATGTGTTTCTTAAACCCCCTCTTTCTCTCTCTATCTCTGCCCAAGTAGACTGTTAACTCAAGAGCACAAAAACTGTTTTATTCTTTGAATCTCCAGTATTGATCAAGAGCTCAATACTTACTGCTCATGAACTATTTCTTGAATTAGTATATGGAAGGTTACAGAAATTATACAGACAAACATTTTCTTTTTTGTCTTGTGATAAATGTCATTCAAAAATATCCTTATAGAGTCCTTAAACTTTAAAAGTGTTTTATTTAACATTTTTTAAAAATTGATAAAAATCAGGAAAGAGCACTGACTCCTGCTTTTCTTTATAAAAAGCAGCTGGATTCTGAAACACATGTGAAAACATGGATGCTTTCCCATTTTTTTTTTCCATTCCACCATCTGCCTGATTTTTGACAAATATTTCACTTACAACTGTACAGTTTTATATTAAGAAAATTTTGATAATACATAAATTATAGAGGGATTAGATTTACATATATGGGAAATAACCAAAAAAAAAAACAAAAACAAAAACAAAAAACAACCAACAAAACCTACTCCTTCCAATTAAAAGTAACCCTGAGACATTAAATTAAGCAATAAGAAATTAAAATATGCAATAGGAGAAATCATCTTTTCAAAGGGCAAAGTAAAGTAAAACCAAACTTTCTGCTGACAGTGAAAATACATCTATAGTTCCTCTACAATTTAGGCAGTGCACTGTGTCTTCCAGCATGAGGTGGAAGTTATTTCTTTCGTCTCCTCTCATAATAGCCTCAATTCAAGGCTGTTTCACAATTTTTCAGGTAGACTCTCTCATCTAGAAGCCCACCACTATGACATCAGGTTGCTGTGGTCTGGGATCAAGAGTTGGCTTTAGCCTCCTTACTACATCCTACTGTATGTTTGTATAAACAGATCTGACAAGAATATGTTCCCAGGAATTTCACCCTCATTCAAGTAGAGTAAAGGAATTTCTCACCCAACCTTGAAAATTGTCTTAGTTTGCCAGGGCTGCCCTGACACCATACAATGATTTGGCTTAAACAATAATTTATTGACTGGTGGTTTCAGAGGCTCTTAGTCCAAAATTGAGGCATCAGCAAGGTCGTGCTTTTCTGCTGTCCCTTGGCTTGTAGCTCTGGCTCTGGTCACGTGGCCATCTCTCTCTCCTGTCTGCTCTTCAGGTTTTCTGCTGACCTCAGGCCTCTGGTTCCACTCTGTCTGAATTTCTTCTGTTTATAAAGGACTCTAGTAATACCGCTTCCGGCCCATCCCAAATCACCTGGGCCCTTCCTTTACTAAAAAATACCATCTTCAAAAGGGTCTATTTACAAATGAGCCCACATCCACAGCAGTGTGGATTAAGTTTGAGAAGACGTCTTCGTTAGGGTACATAAATCAGTCTGCTACAGAAGCCTACCAAATGCTTTCATGGGTTTACTGCAGAGTCTTCTTTACTATGAGGGTTTTAAAGATTTGAAGGAAAAAACAAGAAATAACCCCAAACAATAAAACAAACAACACAACAAAACACCAGAATGTAACTTCACAAATATAAATGTAGTGCTCCCAATTTGCCTGATCATAGGACTCATCAATTAAAAATATAGATTCTCTGGCCCGACTTCAGAACTACTAAATCAGATTCCCCATGAGAGAGACCAGGGTATTTGTATTTTTAGCCTATGACTCTTATAATAGGCAAGTTTGCGAAATTCTGTGGTAAAGGAAGCCATTGAAGTGGAAGAGACTTAAAATAGTGTGGCAATCAAACACGCAATCAGAAAATACACTCTTGTTTACTGCTGGAGATTTTACCAAGAGAAATAATAATGCTTCTAAGATTATGCAACAGCAATTAAAACTCAAATTGTCTGCTATATGAATAGACATGATATATTAAGTACGAAACTGAAAATATGTTAGGAAACACCTAGACTTGGTGTAATGCTGCAATAATGAATAAAAATCCTGGCTGTCAGAAAAGCATCCTGCATTTATTTATTTATTTTTTGGTTTAACTTAATGATATGATGTCCTGTTTGGAAGAGAGGATCCTAAAATATTTTGCCACAAAAAAATAGCTGTGGCAAAGGACTTGAGTCCTATGTAAAAACAGTCATGAAGTGAAGCCAGTTCTCATGTGATCAGAAATGATTTGTTTCCATGGGTGGATATTTTCTAGGCTTGGGGAGAGGAAGACAATCTGTCATATATATATATAAATATATATATATATTTAGGAGGTACTGGGGATTGAACCCAGGACCTTGTACATGCAAATCAGGTGCTCAATCACTGAGCTACACCAGCCCTATAACCTGTCATATTTTGATAAAATCAGAGGCAGTATTTCTCGACATGTTCTATCTGGCAATGTGATTTCTATTATTTTGTTTAATGTTTAATACATGTTATAATAGTATTGTGTAGGAGGTCTCTAACACTTCTGAAACAAAAGCACATGCATAACAAAAAGAAAGAAACAAATTTTAAAAGTCTAACTTGAATGCTGCTTTGAATAGGAGAATTCTGTTTGGCAACCAGGCATATAGTCCTAAAGGAAGAGCAGTAACTAATAAGGCAGGGGTAGGAAATGTATTTCTTTTTAAATAAATTTTACAAACTGATGTTAGTAATAAAAATGATAATTAATACTACTAATAATTTACCACTGTTCGATGTTTATATCCACTTTGTGCCAGACATTGTGATAGTGGTTGACATGGATTGATTTATTTAATTCTCACAAAACCTTTATATGGCAGGTACTCTAACTTTGTTTTGCAATTGAGGAAACTTAGGTTATAAAACTCACAGACAAGAGGCAGAGCCAGCATTTAAATCCAGGCTGTCTGCCTTAGGTCTACAATATTAGCCATTACTCTGTCGACTTGAAGGCTTTCGTCTCCTAGAAGTGACATGCCCCTGACCAGACTCTAGTCTGCACTGAGCAGGGGCAGGGGACAAATAAACTTTGTGTTCTTTTCTTTAGAGATTCTTGTTATGTCCACATCTCTTGGGTCCTGCAGACCAAGCATGGGAGGATTATAAGGTAAAAGTTCAATATATATCAATACATAGGTTATAACGTAAAAGTTCAATATATATGCCCCAAAGAGATTCCTATAGAATTGCTCAGCAAATACTGCATGATAATTTATAGGTGAACAAGAGATTAATATTGTTCAAAAGTGATGTGCAAATAAACTGGTGTATTTGTTTCCTATTGCTGTTTTAACAAATTACCACAATTTTAGTGGCTTAAGACAATACACATTTATTATATTATAGTACTGGAACCCAGAAGTCTCACTGGGCTAAAATCCAGTTGTTGGGGCTGCATTCCTTCCGGAGGCTCTAGGGGAGAGTCCGTTTCCCTATCTTTTCCAGCTTTTTGAGGCTGCCTGTGTGCCTTGGCTATTCTTCCATCTTCAGATCTCTCTCTTCCTGACCTCCACTTCCATTAGCACCACATCTCCTTCCCTAACCCTGACTGCCCTACCTCCCTCCTAAAAGAACACTTGTGATTTCTTTGGGTCCACCTGAATAGTCCCAGATAATTTCCCTGTCTCTAAATCCTTAACTTAGTCACATCTGCAAAGTCTTTTTTTTTGCCACATGAGGTAACATAGCCACAGGTTCCAGGGACTAGGGCATGGACGTCTTTGGGGAAAACATTATTCAGCCTACCTCAACTGCATTAATATACTCAAAGACATCTTATCTGCTTCATTCATCCTACATACTTTTATTGCAGAAAACATACTTTGATATTGATGTAGGAATTAGGGCCCCAAAAGAATAAGGGAGTGTTGAAGAAAAATACCTTAGGATCTTCAAGATTCTTTTAAAATCTTATAAGAGAAAATGAAAATTATGTGATGTAACATGATCACAAATAAGCCAAATGAAAATCAAAATAAGAGGCCAGCCTGTGCCTGAGATCCAGTGGTGCAAAATATAATTTGTTTCCTTTTTCTGCCCTAATTACATTAACTTGAGAAACTTTCCCAGTGATCACAGCACATATGTGGCAGTAATTCTTCAGTTTTTCACAGAATCACACAAAAAAGTGGCACATTGTATGCATCCAGTTACATCTGTGAAACCTATGAGTCCCCACATTAAAAATTGATTCTGTCTCAGCACAGCAAATTAAAAAGACCCACATCAAGACATATCAGTGTGACATTTAAAAATATAGGACATAGAAGGAAGACCCTAGAAGTTTAAATAGGTTTCATGCAAAGGATGAGTCTCAGTGGTGCCAGATCTCTCTAACAACACTAGAGACAATGGAGAAATACCAACAAGATTCTGAAGTTTCTAAATCCAGCCAAATTATCAACCAAATAAAAACTAGAATAAAGACATCTTCATACATGCAAAAAATAGTATCTCCCTTATACCCTTTTTTGGGGAAGGTATTGGGAGATATGCATCTGCAAAAATTAGATAAAGATAGATAAAAACATAGGATCAGGAAATGGTGATTCAATGAGGATGTCTAGCAAAGGAAAGTTCCTAACTGATCCTGATAGTAGCAAAGGATGGAATTCTGCACAGAGGTCTCTGGGCTGAGAAGGGTGAATAGAGCTAATAAGTTATATGATGTACTTGAGCTTTGAAAACAATTTCTCCTAGGTTTTTGAAAAATTACTTGGGGCATTTGGAAAAAAATTTAGTGCGTATGTATATACACAAGTGAAGAAATAAGGAATTATAGACTCCAACAAAAAAAATTGTACAAGAAAACACAATCAATAATCTATTCTTTGGCTTAGCTGTGAACAATGTTTACATTGTCAAAGTAATCTAAACTCTACTATTTTAAGCAAAAATTGTGATATAACTATATTGGAAGGATGGATGTTAATAAAACATAAGAGATGGTAGTTTAAAGAAATTAAATCTTCACAGTAACAGGAAAGCTGTAAATAACGCCTTGTAATATTTTGTGGCTGAAGTTCGGGGTAAAGGGGTGAAGGGATGCCAAAGATCATGAAGGTGGATGAATGGGGGGCAGATTTAGTTTAATTCTTAAACTTGAATGGGTCAAGGTAGTGAGAAAGGCAGGAGAACTTATTTAGAATTTTAGCTGTACTGGAAGACTTAAATTTTATACCTTTTAAAAGTTAAAGTTATTTTGTTTGCTTTATTGCTTTTGAAAAATGCTAACCAGGCCACGGCTAGTGACCTGTTGAAATAAAATCAGGAGTCTTCCATTTTGGCAATTGCAGAAGGTTTAATGTATGTGAACAAAGAAATAAATTTTGAGGAACTTTTAAATTTCCAAAAGTTTGTTAAAATAATTTATGTATTAATGTTTCTTTTACCATTCCCTTTTTGTTTTTAGATTAATAAATAAAAAACAAACCTCTTTAACATTAGTGGGTTTTTTTCCCTTTCTTTTAAGGGAATGAAAAAAAGAAAAGATCAATCTATCAATTTCAACTAGAGCCTCACTATTTAATATTTTTGGAAAAGGAACAAAAATCATGTATTTCCTGTGGTGGCCTTTCTCAGAAAAACTAAAATATTGATTTTCCTTTCTTTGTGGTAACGTGGCTAGCTCATGTTGTTTATCTACTAAAAACCACAACAGCAAAACTTTCAAAATGTGAAGACCATTGTGGAAAAATAATTTATAGGATCTCGGGTCTTTGATGATAAATTAAGTCGAGAATTTACATGAAGTATGGAGTAAGGTAAGATCTGACCTTCCCTGATCGGCTCACTTCCGTCTAGAGGGAAACTTGTGAATTTGTTGTAAAACCATCCCTCACAGGTCACTTTGTATCTGAAAGGCAGCTCCTAGACATCCTAGACATTGTCAACCCTTAGAGCTTTCCACCAAGGTCTGTATAGCAGTTTGATATTGTTTATGAATTCTAAAAATAGATATTGGGTTATGTTTGTGGACTGGTCTTTTCCTCTGGGCATATTAGATTGTATTGGATTCAGAGGTTTCACTTTTACTTAATTAAATAATGATTAAGGCTTTGATTGGATCACATCAGTAGGACACTGAGTCCCTGGGGGTGGGGACACACAGAGAAAATGACATGGCAGAGGAGAAAGTTAGAGTTTTGATCCTGGAGCCCTGGGAAGTAAGCACACAGAGAAGCAGATACATGAGGAAAGAGAGAAGGCTCCATTAGACACGGCAGAGGCCCCGGGAAGGAGACAAGCCATTCGCCTGACAGTCTACAGCTGACCTTGTGGAGAGAACAGAGAAGATGAACCTGGAGAGGAACAAGCCCTGGGAGAGAGACGAGACTTATCCCAGCCTACAGCTGAGATTGGAAGAAGCTGGGACCATGAAGTCTTGAGAGGAAGAGGGAGCCTGAACCCTCACAGACATCGGCAGCCATCTTGCTCCAACACGTGGCAACAGACTTTGGTGAGGGAAGTAACTTTTGCTTTATGGTCTGGTCACTGTAAGCTTCTTCCCCAAATAAATACCCTTTATAAAACCTAACAGATTTCTGGTACTTTGCATCAGCACACCTTTGGCTAACTAATATAGTCAACTTGGAGTCCACCAGGACTAATCACATTTTATATTTTATCCTTATTTATGTGGCTTCACTCTGTGGTCATTCCTTATCTTGACCCAGTATCCAACACTCCCCTTCTACATTCCCTCTGACCATACCCACTGGAATCTGTGGTTTGTCTCTTGAACGTTTCTTTCATCCTTTTGCTCTAAAGGAAGCTTAACTTTTTCTTGAGAATCTTGCTTTCCCTGCAGCTCTCTCCATGGTCATGCTTTGATTTTGTACTGGGTCTTCTCAGCTAAGCTGGAACTTACATTTCTCAGAATTCTCTTCCCTAAATGATTCTGTATTAGAGTTGCCCACAAGTAAAATGTGCAGTAGATATGGAAGACAGAAGTGAAACAGCAGCCATTACGTTCTGAAGGTCAGTGAAGGTCAGTGAGGTGCTGCTGGAGCTCCCACAGTTTCACTGATCTGCTGGTTCATCTATTTCATTTGGCCAATGGCTGGGCCCTTAGCAACTTGAACTCTCTCCCAATCTTTTTCAGTTTCTCTAAGTTCTGTGCCAGGCACTTGTGCAGCTTGGTGGAAAAAGGCTCCAACTTCCTCTGCAGGTCACCTACTTTGTTAAGATCGTAGGTAACAAGAGAGGGTCAAGTGAATAGAGGGTGTACAATGATTGACCAGATAATTTAAGATGGTTAAGGAACAGGGGTAGGATATTAGAGTTGAAAAGAGAGAGAAAGAGAGCAACAGAGCAAGCAAGACTGGCTTGGCATTGGAGAGAATGACAGTGAAATATGAATTTAAGCTTCAATATGATAATAACAATGAAAGATAGTAGATGACATAGTCTTATGACAGGAGGTTAAAAACTGAGATGGAGGGAAAGAGGTTTTGGATGAGAAGGGAGAATATTCTAGAAGTAGCAATGAGGGACTAGGTAAACAACTACTAAACTACAGATCATGCTTTGCAAGTTTGTGGGAAAAAATTAAAAGTGACCAGCATCAGTGTCAGTTGGGGTTTCATCAAGGAAGCAGAAACACTGTTCATGATATGGAATAAAGGGATTGATTATATGGATTGGATCTTACACAATTGTGGGAGATGAAAAGAGTTGATGAAAGGCCAGCAGTGTCAGTGGTTGGGAAGAAAAGTTTGATGTGAAGCAGAGAAAAGCAAGCAAAGCTGGAATACATGAGGAGAAAGCAGAGTTTGCATCCTTTTAATTGTCTCCAACCTTCACAAAGCAGGTAATCTGTAGAAGAAGCTGGGAAATCTATATCACTGGCTCTTTCCAACGCTCCACCTATTCACACCTACACTGGTACAAGAAATCAAGGCTGGGAACAGACAAAACCATGCAGAGTGATTAAACTTCAAATTCATGGCAAGGAAGCTCAAGTGGGCTCCCTGACAACCTACTATAGTCAAGTCCCTGCACTTTCCCACTCAGCTAGAGGACTAGTTCACACCTGCCCTGCCCTAAACAAATTTCCAACACCTTCTCTCTTATTTTCACTTTCAGCTTTTGCTCTTGCTTCCTACTTCTCCAAGAAAATAGAAACAATCAAAAGAGAGCTTCCACAATCTCTCTACTACATCTATTTACCTATTAAATAGATATAAATATTCCTTCTGAAAGCCGCAATCTTAGGTTTAAGCCAAACTTTAAAATAAATCTCATTCCTTTTAGTCTACTCAAAGACACCACTCCACCAATTCTGCATCCACTCTCTTAAATCAATTTTCTCTTCTTTAGCAGGTAATTCCTATCAGTATACAAGCCTACTTTTGTCTCTTCCATCTAAAAAATAAAAATAAAAAGTCTTTTAAGCCCATTTCTTCTCCAGCTACGACTCCATTTATGTGCCCTCCACAGCAACTCCTCAAAAGAGTTGTCTATACTAATTGTCTCCTCCCATTCTCTCTGGAACTCATTCCAATTAGGCTTTAAACCACATCACTTCAAAGAATTGTTGTTATAAAGCTTCCATTTCATTTGGAGCCTTTTTAAAATTGGGTCCCTAGTGTTTCTGTAAGATTTGTGAGAAAAGGCACAGACTGTATTTGATCTGGACTATCTTTTAAGGATGCTTACATAGAAGATATAGTTTCTCTCTGGGGCAAAAATCAGGCATCCTTATGGCTAATTATAAAAAAATCAGGAACTCTAAGTTTGGGGGTCTCCCTTCTCTAATGCAACCCACTCTATGTGTTAGGCATCACCTATTCCTCTTCAGGTCACCCTGTGGGAGTTGGAGCTTCGTGACAAATGCTGACACTATATACCCATAGTTCTTTTCTCAGTCAAGTCTCTGCTCAAACATAAATTTCTCGAAGGTGCTCACCATGAACATCCCATTAATTTGAAATTATCATCATCACACTCTTTATCAAACATATGTTACTCATTTATCCCATAGCACTTATCACCTCCATTTTATTTATTTATATATTTATTTATTTATTATCTTTATTCTTCATTGCCTGCCTCCCTCATCTTTTGGAGTAGATTTTTTTCCCCCAATTTTGTCCAATGATATATTCCCTAGTATCTAAAGAGGGTCTAAAACATAGTAGATGCTCCAAAATATTTGTTGAAAAAATGAAAGATAACAACAATGAAAAATGATAATAACAATAAATATCATTTTTATTCTTCCTAGGTTTCTGTGACTAGGTTTATTTATTCTTCCTAGGTTTCTATGACTCTCTTCATCCAATTCTGCTATGAAAATTCTCTATATCAGTTGAAGTTTTGGAAATGCATTCAAAACAAAAGAGAAAACTTTGCAATTTAATATAAGAGAAAACGCTGAAAAGGGTTTGTCAAATGCCTTTTTCCAGTAGCATTTTTTATTTTTCTTGGATTAAATCTTACACATTTGACAAAATTTGAAATAACTGCATGGTCATGATCTAAAGAAATAAATGATGGTATAGGTTGGTGGCTCCAAATATTTTTTTAAAAATTCCTTTTAGGCTTCGTGGTGGACATTGCCACTGCTGCCTAATTCCTCCTCAAGGAAGCTGTTAGGAGTACCATCAGCAGAGAGCCTTCATCTGTCACAACCTTCAGTCTTGCCTCAGCTGCCAGGATTCACCTCTTCAAGGTCACAACCATTCCCAAGCTCACTCATACTCAATGACTGATGGATCCAGGAGTAAAAGGCCTCCGGGGAAACTCTGGATAGTTCTGAAGGGCCATTTTAGTTCCAGAATTCCCCCTGGCGTTAGCTGAAGCTGATGTTGGGACAGCATTATGACTTGGCTTCGCTCTCTCCCTTCCACAGTGGTTGGTCCCAAGAGCACTCTTTAATAAACATCCTGCCAGACATCTCAGAATTTGCTTCCCAGGGAGCCCAAGTTGACCTGTGCCACTTGATACCAGGAACAGCCTGAGAAAGCAGATGCTAAGATGGGTTTGGATCTGCATTCCTCCCTGGTCCTCTGTAAATGAGGCTCCCATAACTGGTAGAAGGTGGAGTGCAGATAGCCCCTGGCACTTAAAACTTTCACCTGTAGTGAATTGGCATGGTATGCCAGTGGAGGCAAATGAATCAGCTGGTGTGATGTCTCATGGGTTTCAGACATACGGGGGAAACAGTAACTAAAAGGACCGTAGACTGACACTGCTGAAATGGCCCATCCTTCCCTATTGGAAACAAGCTCTCCCTATTCTTGGAGACAATGCAGAGCCTTAGCCACACAAGACAATATGTATCTTCCTCAGGATTTTTCTCCAGCCCCCCCCCAACTCCTATGGCTCTGGGCTTATATCTTAGGTTAAACCACATAATAACCCAGCTGGGAATGTGCTGCACCTAATAAGAGACAAAAATGTCTCTATCCTAAAGGAGCTGAAAGACCTTGCCAGCATATGCCAGCAAAAGCCAGGAAAACATAAGTGGGGCTGAACTCTGAGGGTACTTGATAAAGAGGGCCAGTACATAAGGTTGGAAAGGGAGAGTTTATTAATTTGCGATCACTCTCCAATAAGCTGGATTTAACACTCTGGCAAGGACACTGGGAAATGGGGCAAATTCTCTCTCAGGATGGCTCCTAGAAGCATGGAATAAGCACTGAGTGAGGTTGAAATGCCAAATATAATATTGCTTTGGCAGAGGGAATAAAATGTGTTTAAGAGACTCAGAGAAGTGGGCATGCTGGAATGGACATACTATATAAGGTCAGAAAATGCACAGATGATTATGCTCCTTGGAAAGACCCAGATGGAATACCATTTTTCAAGGCTATACAGATTGTTTTGAGAGGGGCGGCAGCATCACTAAGTTTAGTGCTGGCAGCAATCCTGTGTAGGACATAGTCGCAAGGAGAGGCTTTGGCAGAACTAGACTTACTAACAGCAATTGAGATGACAGGACTCTGGAACAACTGAGGGCAATTGGGAGCGTTAACTGTCAGAAGTCAGTTGGGTGCAATTTTCATACTGAATGGCAAAGTAGAAGGGGTACCCCAGAGGTCAAGAAACTTAATAGAATATGGTAACCCTCGGGACAGAATAGGTGAAGAGTAAACAAATCTACGGCTCAGTTTGTACCATCAAAAGAAACCAAGCATGGATGATCGGGAGTCTGAGGGCAGGTGCCTCAGTAAAAAGCCTTACTCCATTCCCCAGTTTCTACGCATGAGCCGACTTTTGGGGTGGAGCCCAAAGAGTAAAGAAAACCCTGCTTTCTTTGGAAGAATGACCCTCCAACATATGGCAAGTATATTGGTAAAGGTTCCCATCCATTCTCCAAAGGACCAATGGTCATTCTCTTGGGTAGAATTGTAAACTGGGGAAGCAGAATATATTTCAAGGATAACTAGACACAGAAACTGAATTGTCATTAATATGTGGAGACAGAAAGCATCACCATGGCCCCACTGTTACAGCATTATGAGGGACATGTAATAAATAAAATTCTAGTTAAGGTCAAGCCTCAGGGGGTCTATCATTCAAAGTAATTTTTCTGATTCTTGAAAGTATAATCAGAAAATAAAAAATTGATAGTTGGCAAAACACCTATATTGCATTGTTTGTGGGTTAAGATGTATCATAGTTGGGAAGGCAAAGTTGAAACATTTGAAACTAGCTGCCTCCACATTCTAAGAAATAGAGAACCCAAACCCAATATTGAAACCCAGAGGGATGGTAAAAATCAATGCTACTATTAACCATCTAAAGATACAGGGGTGGTGGTTTCCATCATACCTCCATTTAATTTACCAGTTTGACCCATGCAAAAACCAGACAGATGCTAGACAATGGATACCACCAAATCAACCAAATAGAATCCCCAATTGTACCTGTTATGCTCAACATGTTCTGACTTTGCTAGAATAGATACATGGCTTCAGGTACAAAGTATACAGCCGTTGATTTGATGAATGAATTATTTTCCTCTCCCATAAAAAGAGATCAGAAACTGTTTGCAATTACAGAGAAAAGAAAACAGTATGTATTTCTAGTTTTGCTGCAGGGCTATATTAAAAATGTAACCTTCTGTCATAATGTAGTCCCAAGAGATTTGTTCTCTCTGGCTCTTCTGCATGACCTAATATTGATCCATTGTATCCATGACATACTGCTGATTGAGCAGGATGAGAAAAGGTGCCCATCACGTTGGAGAGCTTGGTTGGAAGGTGGGAAAACTCTAAAGGGCTTAGAGGTCTGCCTCATCAGGAACACTTTTAGGGCTCCAACGGTCGGGGCACGTTGGCATATCTCACCCAAGTAAAGGCCAAATGCTTACATCTCCCCTCTCCCAGCAGTATGAAGGATGCACATCACCATGTAACTCTCTTTGAGCTTTGGAAGCAGCATAGTCCATGCCTGGGAATAATGCTCCAACCCATAATCTGGATGGTTCTAAATGCTCCCAGGTTTGAGAAGGGCCTGAGCAGGGAAGGGTTCTGTAGCAGGTCTAGGCTATAGTATGAGCTTCCCAGACAGTTGGGACATACGACCCTGCAGACCATACGGTATTAGACATATCAGTGGTGGGGAAAAGGTGCTGTTCCAGCAGGAGATCACAATGTAATCTGCTAGGTTCATAGAGCAAAACTATGCCACCATCAGCTCCAAGCAAGCAGTTGGGTGCTGGCAGAGATGGAGTCCTGGGCACAGTACTATGGTGGGCTGAAAAATAGTCCCGAAGACTATCCACCTTCTAATCCTGGAACCTGCAATGTTACCTGATATGGCAAAGTCTGTGCAGGCATGATTATAGTAAGGACCTGGAGATGGAGAAATTATCCTGTGTTATCCTGAATTATCCTCTCATAAGGATACAATCACATGCATCCTTAGAAGAGGGAGGTGGAGGGACATTTGACAAAGACAGAAGAGGGGAAGGTACTGTGACCAGAGGCAGAGAGTGGAGTAGCCACAGGTCAACGAAAGGCAGTAGTCACCAGAAGCTGGGACAGGAATGAGTAGATTCTCCTGTACGGTCTCTTGCAGTCCTGCTGACACCTTGATTTTGGACCAGCGAAACTGATTTCAGACTTTTGGCCACTAGAACTGTGAGAGAACAATGTGTGTTGTTTTAAGGTGCCACATTTGAGGTAATCTGTGACCACAACTATTTGTTGTGTGTCTGGGTTCTGTCAGACACAACAAGTCATAAGGTTAAATAGGCCCAACAACAATCCACTGTATACACAAGTGGAAAACTGGGCTATAAGATGAGCTGGACCAGAAGGCACAAACAAGTTGCATGAGCAGGTGTCCCAGACACCCACATCATCTGCCATTGTTGAACCCACATCTCTCCTTCAGCTTGTGCCCACAGGCACATGGAGGATCTGTGAACCAAGCCTGACTTTGGTTCACAGATGGGTTGGCCCAAGGGGTACAAGTTGTAAATGTTGAAATGCACTAAAGCTCCACCAAGGGAGACCTTGAAATGTGGTGACAACAGTGTTGTACTTCTTTGTTTACTTTGTGTGGAAAGAGATGTAGCTCGAAAGTAGAATAAATTTGCACTCATGGGTGGTGGTGACTCGTCAGCGTCCAGGAAGGAGAAAGACTGGGAACTTGGGAAAGGGCTGGGGTAGAGGCATGTGGTTGGACATAAGAGGGTGGGCAAAGCCTGAAGATTTGTATCATATGCTAATTCTACCAGAGAGCATCCACCAGGGAAGAGGCACCAAGTAGACAAAAAGATTTGACCAGGTGATGTCGGTCAGCCTCTGTCAACACCACCCCAATGACCTCATCTTGGGGACAGGGATAAGCAGGAGCACGATGATGAATATCAGTTTTGTCCCTGAGACCAGCTGCAGTAGTGGAGGCCGAAGTTGTTCCTAACCTTCTCTTCTAAGTGTCTCTCAGGAAGAGAGGTCTGCTGGATTCTTGGAGGTGCTGTTGGGAGAAAGTGGACCCAAGTGGCACGAGGAGAGGTCTGTGGTTGATACATCCTGCGCGGCCCAGATCCCCCTTCAATGAAGTACTCGTTACTCTAGCTACTGGGAATGCCGTGGCGGCAGCCTTCGGTGGCCAGCGATTTAAGGCATTGCCTCCACAGTTGAAAGTCTCTTTGCCATGATAAAAGGAATGTAAATTCAGTAGCAGTTTGATTAAATTTGTGTTTTCTTAATCATACATATATGCAAATAGCAGTGTTTATAGGTTTTTGACATATTACTTATTCTGACTATGTCATTCGTATGAATTTGAGGACTGCTTATAATAATTCTTTAGTCAAGTACATGTCTATACTGCCTGCAGGTAGGAAATCATTGGACTAGAGTTGAGCTCACTGTTACATGGGTATTTTATACCTAAGGTATATGCTTGTACTACCTGTTAGGGAAAACACTGCTCCATGTCATTTATACAATTTAGATGGTAAAGTTCATATGCAAGAATTTGGACAAAAAATTCATTGACTATTTTATGGTATAGTAAAAGACCCCTTGAAACAACTTGGCTTAGCAGAGGCATCGAGGACAAGCAGAAGCCGAGAGCCAAGCAGCTGGTGCAACAGCAGGCTGGTATGGTGGGGCTATTCTTGAACAAAGATTTCAAGCATGTTATGAGTTTTAGAGAAGAAACTGCAAATAATACCATGTTGTGCAAATAGAATCTGGAGCTGTAAATCAAAGGGCAAATGTTATGTGCATACACACTGAAGAAATTATAGCATATTTATTGTCCTTTTGGGGGGAAACCGTCAATACAGTCCTGCAGCCATGAAGAAGGGTGATGTAGAACATTCTTATATCTTGGTTTCCAAACCCAATTGAAAGTGTCATCACTAGACAATCAACTCCCTTATTTTTATATACATTTTATGATAGAATCGCACATGGATGTTGTTATTAAGTGATAGTTATAACTTTAGGTTCTAAAAGAATTACATAATTTGCATATAGAGTTATTTTAAAAGTTACCATGTCAAAGCTCCTGCTCAATATATTTTCTATAATACTCCTGACAAGAAACTTTCAGTTTCTGTCTTAACGCTTCAGGAAGCAGGGCTCTTATCATCTCAAAACGGTAGTTTAGGGGAAGCTTTTAAAGTTAGAATATTTAATCTTGCAGGTGAACACAAATTAGGATGTTTGTGATCTCCCCTTCATTGGCCTTAATCCTGACTTCTGGAACTGCATAGATAACTATCTATTGTATACAAGCTCTTGGAACAATACAATGGAAATAATATTAATGCTAAGAGAGTAATGTTAATTGACAAACTAATATTATTGATATGAGGGATAGATGAGTCAGGGAAGATGTCAAAATTTGGGCTTTTCCTGAGATGGCTCTAATTTCTATTGCTTTTCATATGAATTCTGCCTTTAAGCGAGATCGAGATCCCTCTGCTCTGTGTTCCCACAGTCCCCTGCACATAACTATAGGCTGGTGAATTCTAAGATCACAGCAAAGAGACCATCTTGAGGTGAAGGGGAGCAGGGCAGGGAGAAGCTAGGACATTTCTCCTCCACCACCTTGGACAGCTGTCTGACAGGGGCCATGAATTCTCTGTGGCTCCAGCTCCCTATGGACAGTCCTGCCATGATTCCAGCTTCAGCTGGGTGTAACTCTGGTCCCTTCCCTGTGATAAGAATGTCTATTCTCTTTGTCTTCCCTGCCAAAGGATAATGGTGGCTTCTTGCTTGTCCTGATATCTGGGATATTTCACCATCACCCATTTGACTTTCTAGTCCTTTGTCATCAAAAAGATTTAATACAGTCTGTATTAAATTCCTTCTGTTGTAAATAACTGTAAATAATTATTAAGCAATAATTTCCCATTCCCCATTCCTCCTGAGCCTCTAGAAATCTCCAATCTACTTTGTGTCTGCATTAATTTGCTTCTGTTAGATATTTTATATAAGTGGAATTATACAATATTTATCCCTTTGCCTCACTTATTTCATTCACCATAATGCTTTCAAAGTTCATTCAGGTTGTTGCATGCATCAGAGCCTCATTCCTCTTTATGGCTGAACAATATTCCACTGTATGGAATAGATCCGGGTTGCTTCCACCCTCCGGCCACCTCGCACAATGGTGCTGTGGACATTGGTGCACAAGTATCTGTTCAAGCCCCTCCTTTCATTTCTTTTGGATATGTACCTAGGAGTGGAACTGCCAGATCACATGATAAATCTATGTTCAACTTTTTGAGTAACCACCAAAAAACCATTTTTGGCAGTGGATGCAACATTTCACAATCCCATCAACAATATAGAAGAGTTCCAACATCTCTGCATCTTTGCCAAAATCTGTCGTTTTCCATTAAAAAAATAATAGCCATCCTATTGAGTGTCAAGTGGAATCTCATTGTTGTTCTGATTTCCATCTCCCCGAACACCAAGGATGCTGAGCATCCTTCTATGCTCCACTGGCCACCTGAATATCTTCTCTGCAGAAATGTCCACACAAGCCCCCGACCCATCCTTCAATGGGTTGTTTGTTTACTTGTTGTTGAGTTGTAGAAGTTCCCCAAATACTCTGGATATAAATCCTTTATTAGATATGACTTGTAACTACCCACTCCCATTCTGCAAGTTGTCTCCTTACCTTCCCAATCATATCCTCTGATGTATAAAAGTTTTCAATTTTGATGAAGCCTACCCATCCATTTTTTTTTCTTTTGTTGCTTGTGCTTTTGGTGTCATACCCAAGAAGTTATTGCCAGATCCAAGGTTGTGAAGGGTTTCCCTCATGCCCTTCTCCAAGAGCTCCACAGACTTTGCTCTGATGTTTAGGTCATTGACCCATTTTGAGTCAATTTTTGTATATGGTATGAGGCATGATTCCAACTTTATTACTCTGTATGTGGATATCCAGTCCTCCCAGCACCATTTTCTGAAGAAACTATTTTTCCCCCACTTAATGTACTTGGTAAACATGTCAAAAATCAGTTAGCCATAGATGTGTGGGTTTATTTCTGGATGACTTTCAATTCTATGCCATTGATTTGCATGCCTTTCTTTATGCCAGTACCACACTGTTTTGATCACTGTCACTTCATAGTAAGTTCTGAAATTGGGACGTGTGAGACTTCCAACTTAGTTCTTTTTTTTTTTTTTTTTTTCAAGATTGATTTGGATATTTGGAGCTCCTGTGAGCCAAATGAACTTGATGATTGGCTTTTCCATTTTTGCAAAAAAGGCTGCAAGAATTTTGATAGGGATTGCATTGACTCTGTAGATCACTTTGGGAAGTATTGACATCTTAACAACATTAAGTCTGCTAATCCATGAACATGGAATGTCTTGCAATTTATTTAGGTCTTCTTGGTTTCTTTTAGTAGTATTTTGTAGTTAGTGCATAAGTCTTTCACCTCCTTGGTTAAATTTATTCCTAAATATTGTATTGTTTTAGATACTTTATTTTTTTTTAAGATTTTATTTGTTTGTTTGCTTGTTTATTTCTACCCCCCCTCATTGTTTGTGCTTGCTGTCTGCTCTCTGTGTCAGTTAGTTGTGTGCTCTCTGTGTCTGCTCATCTTTTTTTTTTAGGAGGCACTGGGAACTGAACCTGATACCTTCCGTGTGGGAGGAAGGTGCCTGATCGCTTGAGCTCCTCTGCTCCCTGCTTGTTGTGTCTTTCATTGTGTTTCCTCATCGTGTCTTCTCATTGTATCATTTCATTTCATCAGCTCTCCACATCAGCTCACTGTCTTGCTCATCTTCTTTGGGAGGCACTGGGAACCAAACCTGGGACCTCCCATGTGGTATGCAAGCACCCAACTTCTTGAGCCACATCTGCTTCCCTAGGTGCAACTTTAAATAGAAATGTTTTCTTAATTTCCATTTTGGATTTTTCATTTACAGTGTATAGAAATGCAACTGATTTGTGTATCAATCTTGTAGCCTGTAACTTTGCTGAATTTGTTTATTAGCTCTATTAGTTTCTTGTGTATTTTGGGGGATTTTATATATAAAAGATCATGTCATCTACAAATAGCAATAGGTTTACTTCTTACTTTGCAACTTGTGTGCCTTTTATTTCTTTATCTTGCCTAATTACTCTGACTAGAAAATCCAGTACAATTTTTAATAGTAGTGATAAAAGAGGGCATAGTTTTCTTGTTCCTGATCTTAAGGGAAAAGCCTTCAGTATTTCATTATTAGGTATAATGTTAGCTGTGAGTTTTTCATAAATGCCCTTTGTCATGTTGGGGAAGTTCCTTAGTATTCCTAATTCTCTGAGATTTAAAAAAAAAAAAAAATGTGTGTTCGATTTGTCAAATGTTTTTTTCTGCATCAATTGAGATGACCATGTGATTTCCCCCTCATTCTATTAATGTGGTGAATTATACTGATTTTCTTATGTTGAACCACCCTTGCATTCCCAGGATAATTCCCATTTGGTCATGATGTATAATCCTTTTAATATGCCATTGGATTTGATTTGCTAGCATTTTGTTGTTGTTGTTGAGGATTTTTGTATATATATTCATAAGGGAATTTGTTCTGTATTTTTCTTCATGGTTGATATCAAAGAAACATTTTAGATGACTCAGGAAAAGGAAACCTTTATTCAGGAAGGGATAAAGAGTCAAGGAAACATAGAAAATTTCTGTTTTAAATCTTCCTTCTCTTCCCAAATGTAAATTATTTACAGATAATGAAACTAGTGCTAAGAAAAATTGGTTTTCTAGAGGCAGCACTGCTTGGATTCGAGCTATGATTAGAATTCCAATAACCTGAATTCCAGACAAGTGCTTTTTCAACAACTCCTACTCCATACTACTTCTTTTCTTGTGAATAGGAAAATATATTTGTCAATACTTTGACTAGTCTAGTGATGAAGACATTTAACTAAGACTAGATATGAATTAGGTGTAGTTTGAAAGTTTAAGGTAATGGTACTAAGATTAAGAGATTCTATGAAATATCCAACATGGGAGATAGGATTTAAAAAAACAAAATCAGAAAGGATAACTCGGACATATTTGTATGAAAATGTAGGGAGACAGAATTTAATTAGGGAAACAAATGTTTTAGCTTATAGAGAAAGTTGTGCTGATATTGGAATAATAGATTTTGTAGCATAGCACTTATAAGTTAAGTGCTGAGCTAACTGAAAAATTGAGAAACTAAAAAGAGAGCTGGTGTTTTCTCATGTGTTAACATTTTCTTTAAATATTTGTCATCTCAGGAAAAAAGAAGTAAACCTACCAGAAAAAGTGGATCTTTAAATGAAATAAGATAATTCTCACCAAAGAACTTTGGAGATAGATACTACTCAGTGCTAGTGACTCTAATTACCAAAATGAATGGTAGAGAATAAATTAATTGAGATGAAAAATAAGAAGGTTTTTAACGTTTAACATGGACACAACACTGTATCAAATGGATGAAATTGTAAGACTTCTCTCATTTTGGTTCTAAAGATACTCAAAAGCTTAGGAAAATAAGAGCATTTGATGTTTAAAGTCAATATTTTCAGGTGAATTGGAAAAATCAAAGTAATGGGAATTAGGCTTGTTCCTTAAATGAAGATATGAAACAAGATGACATTATAACACAAGAATAACATTGAATATGCAATCAAACCTGGAAAATATTCTTTAATATAGAGTATAATGAAGAAAAAACAGATAGTATTCTATTGATCCACTAGAGAAGGGAAAACTAATACTATATAGTGATATAAAAACCGTAACTTTTCAATACATATATTCTTGCACTTTCAGAAAAGACTACACGCTAGATGATTGGTTGGATCATTTTCCAATTATATTCAAAAATGGAATTATTTAAGTTATTAGAAAAGCATGTAGAGTGCCTGGATATATTCATATTATTGAGTCTTCAGGCATACGTACGAAAGCACAGTTATCTTTCCAGGAATACAGAATACATTCTATATTTTTAAGAAAAGGAATATGGAATACATTCCTGAAAATTATTAAAAGGAAAACAAGATGTGTAACTTAGAAAATTGCAGAAGAAGAAAAGATTGCTCTTAGAAATTACAGAACAATTGATCTAACAAATATTAAAACCAAGTATAGGCAGTCCTTGCTTTGCTCAGTCCAGATACTGCACAAATTTCAGCTATCACATATTAGTTAAATAACACATCTCCCCAAAACATGGTTCAAGTTTCAGTTACCATTATATAGACTGTGAATAGTTGCATGAATTACAGATTTTGTTGCACTTTAGTCCACAACTGACTAAAAATCAGTACATAAGTATTTGGTGTGCATGATGACCACTGATCGATCCTACCATTTCTTTCAAATCTGTCACTGATTGGCACTGTGCATATTATTCAGCTCATAGACTGCAAAGGACGTAGTTTTGTTGCTTCCTTGTCTCTCAGTGATAATCCCATGCGGCATTTTACAAAAATGGATAATTGAAAGAGAGAATTGGTCGAAAAAGATGAAAGTACAGCAAAGAAATGGAAACATACAACTGGAAATGAAATTCTAATCAAACATAAATGGAGTTAAAGAAGAAACAGCTGATCATTGGAATTTGACACTGCTGATTTGAAAACCTCTAGTAATGCAGCCGGAGGAATTGAGTGAAAGTGAAATGATCAACACCCAGTCAGGAAAGTGGTCATGACTGAAAAGATAAACGTATCCTAGTGGAAGTGACATCAGCCAAAAAACTTTATTTTCAAGGCGCCCTTGGAGATATTTTCTGACACTGAAAGTATAAAAGATAAATAAGTAGAAAGGAGTATAATAACTCATCAAGGCATAGAAAAGATGCTTGCTCTGTATCGTAAGTTAGACAACAACAAGAAAAGCCAAGCACTCTTCAAACAATGCTTTATAAGCATTTTATTTTTTTTACAATGAAAACACTAGTTCTCAATGTTTCTAATCTTTTTCATTACAGTGTACTAAATAAATGTTAGTTTTATTATTTTCAATTTCTTTATACATTCATAACCAACAGTAAGAGTTTTTAATGTTTTGACAAGAAATTTAAAAATCACTGAGCAATTGTAATTTTTCCTTTTGGTTACTAAGATTGTTTTGCAGGGTTTCAACTTGCTCAGTCATTCCTATGACCCTGTACTACTGTGCAAAGCAAGAACTGCCTGTGTTAAGCAACTGGTTTATTTGTACCTAGAATAATGTAGCATATTGCCCAATTATTTTTATGAAAAGCACGGTGTTCCATATTAATTTTACTTTTCATCGATGTCCTACACAAGAATGAGAAAGGGATATATAAGATAGATTTCATTTTACTGAATGCTGAGATTTATCTCACATAAATAACACACAGTTGTTGAATACTTACTGTATAACCTCTATTACACTAAAAATGTGGAGAAAGCAAAGGAAGTATGTACACTAGGGCTTTGCGAAGGAATCAGAAACCGAAATGAGCACAAATGAAGAAACTAGAGAAAAATTAAGTACTAAATAATAATCATTTCTGAGAAGGCAAGATTGATGTTACAGTAAGAGGTTACCTGGGGAATTTGGGTTAGAGTAGAGTAGGGATTTGTGTTAAGATTTGAGTCATGTGAAGGATTTGGAAAGGTAAAGAAGATTATATTCTAAGAAGGAAACAAATCAGCACAGGATCATAGATGGCAGTTGTTTCTGTCCCTGTGCCTGATATTCTTTAGGCACAGATGGAATGGTAGTATAGGAATTTGCCAGGAAACTCAAATATTTGGGAGTCCACAGATGAAAGAGAGCACAGATCATTTCGAATCAAGTGAGTAACTTTCTTCAGGTCAAAACCTAGATCAGAACAATTTAAGAAATCAAAACAAGACACTATCTGGAAATAAAGGGCACATATAACAAAAACCACACAAAACAGATACTGAATATTAGTAATTGGAATGGTATAATGAACTCTAACACTATTTTTGAAACTGACTTAAAGTTACATTCCAACTGGAAATATATATGTCTTTTTAAGGAAGGCCTGCAGTTATAATTTCTGGTTGAAATTAGCCTGGGAGCTGAAGGGGCTAGGTGAATTGGTGCACCTAATTAAATGGAGTGAAGACAAGGAGATAAGAAAGCTGTAGATGTAGCATGAGCAAAGGCCAGGGTAAAATGTTTGCACTATAGGAAACTGAATGGAATGAATATCTATTCTTCAAATGGTAGCTCTTAGAGGGTTATACCTAATTCACTTAATAATGGGAAGTGTGTCAAAGGTAGGTCACCTAGTCTATCAGAGCAAAAGGTAGGTCTGCACAGAGCAGCCTTATTTTACCATGAATGAGATGTATGAAATAATATGGTAATGGGGCACATATACTAGGTAACTAGACACAATAACCAAAAAAAAAAAAAAGGAAAAGAGAGAAGAGAATTTTAAAAAGGTCATACCTTGAAAAGATAGATCAAGGAATAGAGGCATTTTCTACAGTGCTTCATGCAGCAGAATGTCTTAATAAGAATACGAATTTAAAAACCAACAAGTTTAAGAATAAGATGATTTTAAAAACCAGAATGAGATAGAAAGGGAGATTGCAAAGATAGGAAACAAACTGAAAACCAAAATGAATATAGCTAGTTTTAATAAATAAACTAGAAACAACAAAGAACATGCATGATATGGCCAAACATAATGATCCAATATTTTTAAAAATGGCATTCTGATATATTGCCTTCAATAAATGGAGCAAAAAGAATGTTCACACATAATATGGCAAAGTTTCTTTTTTAAATTTTCTAATTCTTTTTGCTCAAACATTAATATCCTTTAACTCTATATCCACCATTAGTTTATTTCTATCCTTATTTTCCTTCATCTCCTTGAATTAACTTTTAGATTTGTTTGAAACTGTTTAGTTGTTCCAAAGTCTGGGTCTTCTCTGAACTTTTAGTTTGTTCCTGTGACTGAGCCATATCTCCCTGTTTCTTAGCATGGCTTGTAATTTTTTTGTCTGGGCATCTGATTATTTCGATGTGCCAACTCTAAAGTTCAGCCTCTCCCTCTTGCCCAAGGTTTTATTGTAGATTGACTATATGTTAAGTCTCTTCTTTTACTCTTGATCCATCTTATACTGGCCTTTAGGGTAGCCCATGTTTAACTGTTCAGATTTTCTCAGGTCTTCTGCACCTGATTTTTGCCCTAGACATGAAGTGCAACTTTTAAGGTTGTCCATTTATGTGCAATTGTTTCATCTCCAGGAGAAAACTTCCTGTCCTCTGTTCCTTCTCTGGGAATCCTGATCTTTCATGTTTGTTCTGGTGCAGAATTTTCTCCCCAACTCCTATGATTTTTTGAACTTTTCTTCCTCACTCAGTGCCCCCTTTTTCATTACACTTTTCAGATCTGGGACCCATCCTGCCTTACAGCAGTTCAGTTTCCCCATTTTTTCCCCTTAGACCTTTCTGCCTTTTATGGTATCCCATCATTTAAAAAACCCGTGTTGTTTTTTCCTTTAGGTGCTTCAGCAATCAGATATTGGGTTGAGTGTGTGCACCTCAGTTCTACTGTGGTCTCTTTTATTTCCCAGGAAAGAAGTCTGCAATAAAAGAAAAGAGAGACAAAAATGATATGACATATAAAAACCAAAGGACAAAATTGCTAAAGTAAGTACTGCCTTTACAGTAATAACACTGAACGTTACTGGATTAAACTCTCCAATCAAAAGACACAGATTGGCAGAATGGATAAAAAAGTATGATCCAACTATATGTTGTTGACAATAGACTCACATTAGGCCCAAAGACACAAATAGGTTAAAAGTAAAAGGATGGGAAACAGATAAGCCATGCAAATAGTAGCCAAAAGAGAGTTGGGGTGGCTAATACTAATATTGGATAAAGCAGACTTTAAGTCAAAAGCTGTTACAAGAGACAAAGAAAGATATTATATATTAATGAGAGTTTCAATCTACCAAGAAGAAATAGCAATCTTAAGTATTTATGCACCTAACCATGGTGCCCCCAATACATGAGCCAAACACTGGCAAAACTGAAGGGAGAAAGAGACACCTCTACAATAACAGTTAGAGATTTCAATACACCACTTTCATTAATAGAGAGAACATTTAGATAGAAGATAAAAAAGGAAACAGAGAACCTGAATAATATGATAAATGAATTAGACCTAACAGACATGGACAGGACATTACACTCCAAAACATAAGTATACCCATTTTTCTCAAGTGTACATGCCTCATTCTCCAAGATAGACCTTATGTTCTCTCACCATATGAGAGAAGATAGACCATATCTTCTCTCACCTCAGTGGAATGAAGCTGGAGATCATTAACAAGCAGAGAACTAGAAAATCCACAAATACATGGAATTTAAATAATATACTCAAACAACAAATGGATCAATGAGGAAATCCTAATGGAAATCACTAAATATCTTGAGATGAATGAAAGTGAGAACACAGCATATCAAAACTTATGGGATGGGGAACGGGTATAGCTCAGTGGTTTGAGCATCTGCTTCCCATGCTTGAGGTCCCAAGTTCAATTCCCAGTACCTCTTAAAAACAAAACAAAACAACAACAACAACAACAACAACAATAATAATAATAATAATAAACTTATGGGATGTAGAGAAGGCAGTGCTCAGAGGGAAAATTATAGCCCTAAATACTTACTTTAAAAAAGAGCTAAGGGGCTGAAGTCTCACTTCAGACCTCCACCATGCTGGTGATCTAATAAAATTCTCCACTTGGAAAAAAAAGAGCTAAAATCAAAGACCTACCTGCATACCTGGAGGAACTAGTAAAAAAACAAACAAACAAACAAACAAACAAACAAACAAAACTAGCAAACTAACCCAAAGCAATCAGAAGGAAAGAAATGACAAAGAAGAGAGTAAAAATAATTGAAACTGAAAATAAAAATATAATAGAGATGTATTAGTCAGGGTTCTCTAGGGAACAGAATCAACAGGAGATATCTGTCAATAGTATGAGATTTTATGAGTCTCTCATGTGACTGTAGGGAGGCACAAGTCCAGGTTCCACAGCAGGCTGCAAACCAGGGGTTCTGATGAAAGTCCAATGAAGGTCTTTGGTGAGTTTCCAGGAGACGTTGGCTGTCCAAAGACGAGCTGGGAAATTCTCTCTGAATGCTGAAATCACTTCCCCTTTTAAGGTATTCAACTGATTGGATAAAGCGTCACTCATTGCTGACAGCAATCTCTCTGGTTGATGGTAGATGTAATCAGCCATCCATGCAGTAAACTCACTGATGACTAAAGTCCATAAATGTCATTGTATTACAATTAACCCAGTGCTTGCTTGACCAAACAACTGGGCGCAATTACCTGGCCGAGTTGGCACATTAGCCTAACCATCACAAGAGAGTATTAACAAAACCAAAAGTTGGTTCTTTGAAAAGATCAATAAAATTGACAAACCTTTATGTAGATTGACAAAGAAAAAAGAGAGAGGATGCAAATAAATAACTGAGAGGGGGAATATTACTAATGACTCCACAGAAATGAAAAGTATCATAAAAAGATACCATGAACAATGTATGCCAACAAATTAGACAACCTAGATGAAATGGACAAATTCCTAGAAACACACAATCTATGCTGACTCTAGGAAAATATAAGATCTCAACATATCTATTACAAGGAAAGAGATTGAATAAGAAATTAAAAAAAACCCAACAACCTCCCAACAATGAAAAGCCTAGCACCAGATGGTTTCACAGGTGAATTCTACCAAATATTGCAAGAAGAATTAATACAAATTCTACTCAAACTCTTCCAAGAAAGTGAGGATAGAACATTACCTAACATTCTCTGAGGCCAACATCACCCTAATACCAAAGCCTGATAAAGATCCCACAAGAGAAGAAATTTACAGACCATTTCTTTTATAAATACAGATGCAAAAATGCTGAACAAAATAATAGCAAATCAAACCCAACAGCATATTAAAAAATTATACAGTGTGGCCAAGTGGAATTTATTCCAGGTATGCAAGGGTTGTTCTTTATAAGAAAATTATTTAGTGTAATACTCCACATTAACAGAATGAAGGTGAAAAAACCTCACATGATCCTCTATATTGATGCAGAAAAGGCATTTGACAAAATCCAGCACCCTTATTTGATAAAACACACACACACACACACACACAGAAAAAATAGGAGTAGGAGACTTCCTCAACATGATAAAAAGGCATATGTGGAAAAACCCACTGCTAAAATAATCAATAGTGAAAGATTGAAAAATTTCACTACTATCTGGAACAAGACAAAGATGCCCACTATCACCACTGTTTTTCAATATTGTACTGGAAGTTCTATCCATAACAATTAGGCAAGAAAAAGAATTAAAAGGCAGCCAAATTGGAAAGGAGGAAGTACAACATTCATTATTTGCAGATGATATGACTGTATATAGAGAAAGTCCCAAGATATCTACAACATAGCTACTAGAGCTAATAAATGAATTTAGCAAGCTGGCAGGGTAGAAGATCAACAAGCAAATATCAGTTGTGATTCTACACACTAGTAATGAACAATCTGAGGAGGAAATAATGAAAAAAATTCCACTTATATTAGCACCTAAAAGAAAGAAATATCTAGGAATAAATCTAACCAATAATGTAAAAGATTTTTTTACACAGAAAACTACAAAATTTTATTAAAGAAATCAAAGAAGACCTACATAAATGGAAGTACATTCCATGTTCATGGATTAGAAGACTAAATTTTGTGAAGATATCATTTCTACCAAAGCGATTTACAGATTCAATGCTACCCCAATCAAAAATCCAACAGCCTACTTTACAGAAATAGAAAAGTCAATTACCAAATTTATTTGGAAGGGAAAGAGGACCCAAATAGCCAAACACATCCTAAAAAAGAAGAGCAAAGTAGGAGGACTCACACTTCCTGGACTTGAAATGTATTACAAAGCTACTATGTTCCAAACAGCATGGAATTTGGTATAAAGATAGATACATTGATCAAGAAAATATAATTGAGAGTTTAGTAATAGACCTTCACCTCTATGGTCAACTGTTTTTTGACAAGCCTACCAAATCCACTTTACTGGGACGAAACAGTCTCTTCAACAAATTGGTGTTGGGAGAGCTGGATATCTATAGCCAAAAGAATGAAAGAGGACCCTCATCTCACTCTCTAAAGAGAATCAACTCAAAATGGATCAAAAACCTAAATATAAAAGCCAAGACCATAAAAATCCTAGAAGATAATGTAGGTAAACATCTTCAAGACCTTATGGTGGGTGGGGGTCTCTTACACCTTACACCCAAAGCATGAGCAACAAAAGTAAAAATAGACAATGGGACCTCCTCAAAATTAAACACTTTTGCACTTCAAAGGACTTTGTCAAGGGGGTGAAAAGGCAGCTAACTCAATGGGAGAAAATACTGGGAAATCACACATCTGACAAGGGTTTAACATCCATGATATATAAAGAGATGCTACAACTCAACAATAAAAAGACAAACTACCTGATTAAAAAATGGGCAAAAGACTTTAATAGACATCTATCTAAAGGAAGAAATATAAATGGCAAAAAATAAATGAAAAATGTTCAAAAATGTTCAACTTCACTAGTTATTAGGGAAATGCAAACTACAACGAGATATCATTTCACACCTATTAGAATGACCACTCTTACAAAGACAGAGAAGTATCAGTGTTGAAGAGGATGTGGAGAAATAGGAATGCTATCACTGTTGGTGGGAATGCAGAGTACAACCACTGTGGAGGACTATTTGGTGGTTCCTAAGGAAGTTAAATATAGATTTGCAATACCACTACTAGGTATATACCTAGAAGAACTGAGAACAATGACACAAACAGACATCTGCACACCGATGTTCACAGCAGCATTATTCATGATTGTGAAAAGATGGAAACAACCCAGGTGTCCATCAACTGAAGAATGGATAAACAAATTGTGGTATATTCACACAATGGAATATTGTGCAGCTGTAAGAAAAAATGAAGTTATGAAGCATATGACAACATGGATGATCCTGGAGGACATTATGTTGAGTGAAGCAAGCCAGACACAAAAGGACAAATATTTGTATGATTTCACTATTATGAACTAAATATAATAAGCAAAATCATGGAGTTAGTAACTAGAATAGAGGTTACCAGAATATAGAATGAAATTAGAAAAGGAAAAGTTGAGGTTTAACCTGCGCAGAGTTGGTAAAAATGTTGTTCATAAATATTTGGAAATGAAAAGAAATGGTGAAAGCACATCATAGTGTTTGTAGCAGGGCTAATATATGGGTATGACAGTGGTTGAAAGGGAAGGTCTAAAGTCTGTATATCATTAGAAAGAAAGCTAAAAAAGGAAACATGGGACTGTATAGCATAGTGAACCTTCATGTGAAACATGAGTATGGGTAATATTGCATATATAAGATTTTTTCTCTGAAACTGAACAAATGTACATTAATATTATAAGATGTTAATATCAGGGTGATATTTAGGTAAAAATGCAACCAAAGCAAACTATGGACAGTAGTGTATAGTAGTATATTAATAATCTTCTATCGATGGTTAAAAAAAAAAAGGAAATATGTGAAGTGAAAGAAACTAAACAAAAGGAAACTGCATATTGTTTGACTCCATCTATACAAAATATTAATACAAATAAATAGAGAGAAGGAAATAGAATAGCAGTTATATACAGAAGGGAAAGTATAGAGAGATTGAGAGGTGACTACCAAGGGGTAGAGTTTTTTATTATTATTATTATTATTATTTTAGAGTAATGAAAATGCTCTAATATTGATTGAAGTGATGAATGGACAACTCTGTGATTATACCAAATACAATTGATTGTGCACTTTGGATGGACTGTATGCTTTATGAATACATTTCAATAAAATTGATTAAAAAAAAACAAAAAATACTGTACTGTTAAAAAATGCTAACCGTCAAAAATATTCTGCTTATATTTTATTGGCAAAAGCAAAGATACATAGGCATAATGAGGACTCCAGGACAAGAATGTATAGTGCATAATCTCCTAGGGAAGGGAAGTGGAATGAGGGAAAGTGGATCATTTGACAGTAAAGTAATATATTCAAGTGTATCATCTATTCATGAAAGCTTCCGTGAATATTTCCTGATTTGTTTAACATTAAGGAGAGCAATTGGCAAAACGGCAAGTAAGAGGAAAATAAGAAAAGAAAAAAAAAAAAAAAGCAGGAAACAAGGAGATAATTTATCCAATCTCCTTATATTTGATGATCTAGAATTCTTTGACAATTTGTATGAAAACACCATATGTTCTCTCTATTTTTATTTCTTATAAGCAGTCCAATGTAGAAGAGAGGGGTCAATTTTCCAAGTTAGTTAATTGATTGCAAGTAATTATTAACAAAATTAAACTGTCTCTATAATGAAAGTTTCGATGTTAGATTTTAGGCAAAGTTTCTTGAGTCTCCATCCTAGAAAACTCTGTGTGTGTGTGTGTGTGTGTGTGTAGACCATAGCCCCGTTCTCCAACTTGCCAACTCCCAGAAGAGTGAGGCTCAGAGACATGAAAAAGCAAAAACAAATAATCGTGAGTTATTAAGCCTTGTGGCTGCTGGGAAGGGCTCCCCTTCCCCATCCCCGAGATATTAAGTGAGGGTAAAACTCCTGGCAAATTGACAGGAAGGCGCTCTGAGTCATCTAGGAGGGTACTGGCAGATAGTGAAGCCAGGAATAATCGGGGGTTGCTTACCCAGTGGCTGGAAGGGGCACACATACCTGACCCTCAGGGTGGACAGACTAGGTGGAGACCCTATGCCCGTTCTCCAAACAGGAGTGTGACAGCAGATTCCCTGCAAGGAAGAGGGGTCTAGGAGAGTGGATTTTTTTTTTTGCAGCGAGTTTAACCAGCAGGGCCACCCTTGAATATCAGAAGGGACCCAGACTCAACAGGGAGAGGGGAGGGGGATCGCCTCAGCTGGCAGTCATGTCCAGCCACCTAGGTAAAGAGAGGAATTACATCAGTGAGGAGGCAGAGACAGGCAGAAATCAGCAGCAGTCCAGCTGACTGCAGGGAATCTAACCCGCCCAAAGGAAAAGGGTCTGATAGTCTCTGAAAGGCTAAATAATCCGAGGGCTCAGAATAGCTCAGTTGAAGAATTCTTGCCTAGCATATATGAGGTCCCTGGTTTGATTCCTGGCTATTCCTTGAGAAGTGATTCACCAGGCTATCAGGCTTCAGGATGAAACATTATGATAGGGGACATAAAGACATTTTCTTTGTATTAGCTTTCCTTGGATCTCTCTCTCTTTTTTTCTTAAGGTTCATTTTCTTTTAATTCCCCTACTTTACTCACTAAAACCTAGTTCAAAACTTGCAGAGGGCAGGCTTCAGGGTGAGTGATTGAGGAACACCAGCAGCCTGAGAAGATCCTTAGGGGTCTAAGAGAGAAAGCTGTTTTTCCATGTTTATTACTATTTTTTTCTTCTGTCTCCTTTTTTAAAAAAACGAGTTGCTGCTGTCTTGTTTCTTGCTTGTTTTGTATCCCCTCCCTTTCTATCTCTGCTTGTTTCTTTTTCTTTTTCTTTCTTTTGGTTGCTATTCTACCGTTGCTATTTTTTTTTTCACTCCTTTATCTTTATGCCTTTTGTTTTCTGTTGTTGTTCTTTCATTTCACCCCTTTTATTTGGTATCCAATTTTTCTTGTTGTATTTCTCCCTCTCTTCTTTTTTCTCTGTATACTTTCTCTTTTTTACTTTTTTCTTTCTCTCTTCTTTTTTCTTTTCCCCTATTCTTGCCATTCCAGCCTTTTAATTCATTCTCTATATATTTTTTTCTCTATTCTGTTTCTTGTTTCAATGTTTCTATTCCACTTTCCTAATCTTATTCCTCTGTGCTTCTTATTCGTGTTAATTTTTCAATTCTTAGATCTTGCACAATTGCTCTCCTACCTTTTACTATTACCATTACTATTATTCTTTTTGTCTTCCTATCTCTTTCCTTTTATCAGGACCTAATTTTTTTTCAAAGGAACATAGGCAGATCTCTCTCACAAAAAATGGCTGAGTGGGGGCAAGATCCTGCCTGAGTGAGCTGTTTTGGGAACCCACAGAGTAGGAGGCTTCAGGGCATCGATCTGGAGGGAGCTGGATGAAGAAATAAATTCCTCAAGGTGCTACTGGCTTGATTCTTGGTTAGTGTGTTTCTTCTTCCTTGACTTCCCCTTTTCTGTTTATACAATTTTGTCTCCCAAAGCTATCTCTTTTCCTTCCTTCATCATTCTATCTTCTGCTTTCTGTTGTTGTTCTTACATTCCACCTCTTTTTGTTTAGTCCCCAGTTTTTCTGGTTTTTATTTCTATATTGTCTATCCTGTTTTCTTTCTTTTATTAACGTTTTTCTTTTTGTCTGTTCTTTTCCCTTTCCCTCTCTCCTCATCATTCTGGCCTTTTAATTCATTCCATATATTTTTCTCTATTTGTTTTCCCATTTCATTGATGGTACCCCACTTTTTTATTCCTGTTACTCTACACTGCTTATGTGAGTTAAACATTCATTTTCCAAGGTCTTATACAGTTCCTCTTCTAATGGTAACTTTTATTATTACTATTATCCTTTTACTTTTCTTACCTATTTTGCTTTCTCTGGCCCCAATTTTTTCCTTCAAGGGAACATAGACAACAGCAGTGAAATAGAATAAGAACAAAGTGTCAAAGAGAAAACTTAACACACACACACACACACAACAGCAATTAAATAAAACCTTACAGTAGAAAGAGAAGCTAACCAACTGAATAAGCCCATCAGTATAAAAAGATGACCAGACAGCAACAAAATATTACAAACCATACTAAGAAACAAGAAGACATGGCCCAGTCCAATGAACAAACTAAAATCCAGGAAGAGGTGCAGAACATTGAACAACTAATCAAAGCTGTCCAAACAAATATCATGGACCAACTTAATGAAGTGAAGGAAGAGATTAAGGATATTAAGAAGACACTGGGAGAACATACTGAAGAAATTGTAAACATACATAAAAAGATAACAGATATGATGGTAATGAATGGCACAAACCAAGAAAACAAAAAGACACTGGAAGCACATAACAGTATATTTGAACAGGCAGAGGAAAGAATTAGTGATGTGGAAGACAGTACATCTGAATTTAAACAGATAGTAGAACAGATAGATAGAAAGATAGAAAAAATCCACAAGGACTTAGGGATTTGAATGACAACACAAAATGCACAAATGTATGCATTATAGGCATCCCAGAGGGAGAAGAGAAGGGAAAGGGAACAGAAAGAGTGTTGGGAGAAATAATGACTGAAAACTTCCAACCCTATTGAGGAAGATGGCTATACATGTCCAGGAAGTGCACTGCACCCCAAACATAAATCCTAACAGGCCTACTCCAAGGCATATACTCATCAAACTGCCCAATGCTCAAGAAAAAGAGAAAATTCTGAAAGCAGCAAGAGAAAAGAGAACCATCACATAAAAGGGAAGCTCAATAAGATTAAGTGTTGACTTCTCATATGAAATCATAGAGGCAAGAAGGCAGTGCTATTACGTAGTTAAGGTACTAAAAGAAAAAAAACTTCCAGCCAACAATTCTCTATCCAGCAAAGCTGGCATTCAAAAACAATGGAGAGTTTAAAATAGTCACAGATAAACAGAAATTAAGAGAGTATGCCAATAAGAAACCTCCCCTTCAAGAAATACTAAAAGGAGTTCTGTAGGTTGAAAGGAAAAAACAGGAGAGAAAGAGAGTTGGAGGAGAGTGTAAGAACAACTAAAAAGACAAAAAGAGAAATAAAAACAACAAATGACAGACATAAACCCAAAGAAAATATGGCTAATGTAATTAATTCCTTGAGAGTAATAACACTGAATGTTAATGGATTAAAATCACCAGTCAAGAGACACAGATTGACAGAATGGATAAGGAAATATGACCCATCTATATGCTGTCTACAAGAAACCCACCTTAGACCCAGGGATTCAAGGAGGCTGAAAGTGAATGGCTGGAAAAAAAATCTTACAAGCAAATAATAACAAAAATAGGCAGAAATAGCTATATTAATATTGGGCAAAATAAACTTTAAATGAAAAACTGTTGTAAGAGACAAAGATGGACACTATATATTAGTGAAAGGGGTAATCTTTTAAGAAGAAAGAACAATCATAAACATTTATGCACCTCAAAGTACATGAGGCAAACACTGGAAAAACTAAGTGGAGTAATAGATGCTTCTACAATTATAGTGGGGGACTTTAATACATCATTATCACCATTAGACAGAACATCTCGACAGAGAATCAATAAAGAAACAAAGACTTTGATTAATACATTAGAGGATCTGGATCTAATAGACATATACAGAACTACACCCAAATACAGCATGACATACATTCTTCTGGAGTGCACATGGATCATACTCCAAGATAGACCAAATGCAAGGCCACAGAAAAAAAACTCAGTGAATTTGGAAAGAGTGAAATTATACAAAGTAATTTCTCTGATCACAGTGGAATGAAATTGGAAATCAGTAAGGGCAAGAGAACCAGATTAGGCACAAAGATATGGAAGTTAAACAGCACACTCTTAGACAAACAGTGGGTCAATGAAGAAATCTCAAAAGAAATCAGTAACTACCTTGAAACAAATGAAAATGACAACACAACATATCAAAACCTATGAGATGCAGCAAAAGCTGTACTGAGAGGGAAATTCATAGCCACAAATGCATACATCAAAAAAAGAAGAAAGAGTGAAAATCAAAGACCTAACTGCTCATCTGGAGGAATTAGAAAAAAACAACAACAAACCAACCCCAGAGGAAGTAGAAAGAAGGACATAACAAAGATCAGAGCAGAACTAAATGAAATAGAAAATAAGAAAGCACTAGAAAAAATAAACAAAACAAAAAGCTGGTTATTTGAGAAGATCAATAAAATTGACAAACCCTTAGCCAGACTAACAGAGAAAAACAGAGAATATGCAAATACACAAAATAAGAAATGATGAAGGGGATATCAGCACTGTCCCCACAGAAATAAAGAGTATCATAAGAGGATATTTTGAAAAATTATATGCCAACAAGAAGGATAATTTAGAGGAAAAGGACAAATTTCTAGAAATGCACAAGCAGCCTACATTGACTAAAGAATTTGATGAACTCAACAGACCAATTACAAGTAAAGAGATAGACTCAGTCATCAAAAACCTCCCAGATGGCTTCACAGATGAATTCTAACAAACATTCCAGAAAGAACTAACACTAATCCTGCTTAAACTCTTCCAAAAGATAGGAGTAGAGGGGACACTGCCTAACTCATTCTATGATGCCAACGTTACCCTAATACCAAAATCAAATGAAGATGCCACAAGAAAGGAAAATTACAGACCAATCTCTCTAATGAAACTAGATGCTAAAATCCTCAACAAAATACTTGCTAATCGCATTAAACAACACCTCAAACAAATTAAACACCATGACCAAGTGGGTTTCATCCCGGGTACGCAAGTATGGTTCAACATGAGAAAATCAATCAATGTAATACATCACATAAACAGATCAAAAGAAAAAAATCACATGATCATCTCTATAGATGCAGAAAAAGCATTTGACAAAATACAGCACCCTTTCCTGATAAAAATACTGCAAAAAAAAGGAATAGAAGGAAACTTTCTGAACATGATAAAGGGTATATTTGTAAAACCCAAAGCTAACATCATCTTCAATGGTGAAATCCTAAAAGCTTTCCCTCTAGAATCAGGAACAAGATATAGATGCCCACTATCACTGCTCCTATTTAACATCGCCTTAGTACTTGCTGAAGCACTGAGGCAAAAAAAAAGATATAAAAGGCATCTAAATTGGAAAGGAAGAAGTAAAAATTTCACTATTTGCAGACAACATGATCCTATACTTAGAAAACCCTGAGAAATCTACAACAAAGCTTCTAGAACTTATAAAGGAGTTCAATAAAGTCGCAGGCTATAACATCAATGCTCAAAAATCATTAGCATTTCTGTACATCAATAATGAGCAATCTGAGGAGGGAATCAAGAAAAAAAATACCATTTACAATATTAACTAAAAGAATCAAATACCTAGGAATAAATTTAACTAAAGATACAAAGGATTTATATACAGAAAATGATACAACATTGTTAAAGGAAATTAAAGAAGATTTAAATAAATGGAAGAATATTCCCTGTTCATGGATAGGAAGACTAACATCATTAAGATGTCTATCCTACCCAAACTAATCTACAGATTTAATGCAATCCCAATAAAAGCCAACACAGCATTTTATAATGAATTGGAAAACTAACTACAAAATCTATTTTGAAGGGTAAGAGGCCCTGAATAGCCAAAGACATATTGAAAAAGAAAAATTAAATCAGAGGAATCACACTACCTGACTTTAAAACATACTACAAAGCTACAGTGGTCAAAACTGCATAATCTTGGCGCAAGGATTGACATACCAACCAATGGAACCAAATTGAGAGATCTGATATAGATCCTCGCATATACAGTCATCTGATATTCAACAAGGCCACTCAACTTGGATAGAATGGACTCTTCAACAAATGGTGCTTGGAGAACTGAATATCCATATCCAAAAGAGTGAGCGAGGAAAAACATCTCACACCTTATACAAAAATCTACTCCAGAAAAATGGATCAAAGATCTGAATGTAAGAGCCAAGACCATAAAGACCTTAGAAGATCATGTAGGGAAGCATCTACAGGACCTTGTAATAGGAAATGGTTTCATGAACTTCACACCCACAGCACGAGTAGAGAAAGAAAAAATAGATAAATGGGATCTCCTCAAAATTAAAAACTTTTGCACCTCAAAGGAGGTTATCAAGAAAGTAAAAAGGCAGCTTACCCAATGGGAGAAAATATTTGGCAACCATCTATCTGATAGGAGCCTAATATCCTGCATATATAAAGAAATTCTATACCTCGAAAATAAAAAGACAAACAACCCAATTAAAAAATGGGCAAGTGACCTGAAAAGACACTTCTCCAAGGAAGAATACAAATGGCAAAAAGCACATCAAAAGATGCTCAACATCACTAGCTGTTAGGGAAATGCAAATCAAAACTACAATGAGATACCATCTTACACCCATTAGACTGATGGTTATTAAAAAAACAGAGGACTACAAGTGTTGGAGAGGATGAAGAGGAATGGAAACCCTCATCCACTGCAGGTGGGAATGTAGAATGGTCCAGCCATTGTGGAGGACAGTTTGGCAGTTCCTCAAAAAACTAACTATAGAACTGCCATAGGATCCAGCAATTCCACTGCTGGGTATATACCCAGAAGAATTGAAAGCAAAGACATGAACAGATATATGCACACCAATGTTCATAGCATCATCATTCACTATTGCCAAAAGTTGGAATCCACCCAAATGCCCATCAACAGATGAATGGATAAACAAAATGTGGTAAATACATACAATGGAATATTACTCAGCTGTAAGAAGAAATACAGTGCTAACACATGGGATAATATGGATGAATCTTGAGCACCTAATGTTGAGTGAACCAAGCCAGGCATTGAAGGATGAATAGTACATGACCTCACTGATATGAATTAAGCAATTTGAGCAGACTCAGAGAGCTATTGTCTGGGAGATAGGAAATAGAACGGGAGAAGAAGGTTGTGCACCAACACCCATACAGATGTAATCTACGGTAAGGTGATAGTGTGTAGTTGCACATTGAAGCAATATGACAGGAGGATAGTGATATTATTGGGTTGGGTGGTGCAGGTCTGACAGGTGGGTAAATTGTGGAGGGTGGGTTGGAAAGTTCAAGGAACTTGGGGGAGGGTTGGGAGTGGGACCAGGTGAATATTGGGGATTTTTGTATATGTGGTTGAAAGTACAAACTTGGGAATGCTCTTATGGCAATATGACAAGGAAGGGTTACTGGTTTAGGGTGTTGGATGGGGGTGGGGGGGCATTTGGGACAGGGTGCACCAGGAGCAGGCTTCTAGGGAGTGTGTGAGTGATCATTTTGTCTTAATGTGTTGCATCAGTGGGTGGAGACCCACATAATGAGTGGGAAGGAGTTGGACTCCCACCCTGGGGAGGATCGATTTTTTCACAATCAGAGAGGCAGGAGTCTCTTGAGAGCATGGGCAGTTCCTAACAGGGGAGGACAAACCAGTGTGTCAAGACATCAGTGTTGTTGCAAGTAACTATGAATCTTGTCATCCAAGGAATGAAGTCAGGGGGTCACCGTGGGCCCCGAGGAAAGGTGAGGGAAGAATAGAATAGATTGAACAGGGGGTATTTAGGAGACAATGGAAGTGTTCTACATGATCTTACAATGATGGACACAGGCCATGTTAAATATCATCAAAATTTATAAAAGTGTACAGTCTAAAATATAAACCATTATATAAGCCATTGACCATGTTTGTAGCTATGTTTCACTATTTGTATATCAGTTATAACAAAGGTACCATCCACATATAAAAAGGTATTAATATGGGAAGGGGGAAAAGGGGAGGATGTTGGGTAAATTGTGGAGGGTGGGTTGGAAAGTTCAAGGAACTTGGGGGAGGGTCCCCTGTATTTTGTATGTGACTTTACTGTGACCTAGAACTTCTCTGAAAATAAAATGAAAAATAGTAATAAATTGGGGAATAAATTGAAGAAAATGCCACTGTATAGACAGGACACCAGATATTACAGTGATGAAAGGCAAAATGTCAAAGAAATTTTAAAAAAATATTTTTCATTATTTTTTAATATCCCAATCTTTTAATTTGTTTTTTAGTTTTTTTAAAAAAATCTTATGTATTTTATTTCTTATATTTAAACCTATCATTATTATTTCATTTTCCTATTAATTGTATTTGTCTATTTTAATGGCTTCATTTTTGAAGAAACTTTGGTTCACAGAGGGTTATAACTGGGGCAGGGGAGGATCATTGATGTGGGGTGTCAGGGATGGGGGATATATGGGAGGAAGTTCACCTGGGCATACATATAAGGTATATAAATATGTTGAAATGTTCATGGAGCATTGAATAATCAATAACGAGAGAATATTGAATTCCCATCCTGGAGAGCTCTGTCAATTTCTCTAATGGAGCAGCAACAGTCCTCCAAGTGCAGGGGCAACGACTGGCGAAGGAGGATGATCTACTGATGGGCCCTTGATATTGATGACTATGCTTATGAGCCTTTGCTCTTGAAATTAAAACTTAACCTAGTGTTGTGGGGCGCCTAAGAGTTGCCTCCTGAGAACCTCCTTGTTGCTCAATGTGGCCGCTCTCTAAGCCAATCTCAGCATATAAATGCACTACCTTCCCTCCAGCATGGGACATGACTCCCAGGGATGAGCATCCCTGGCACTAAGGGATTACTACCAAGCACCAACTAGTAATGCAACTGGAAAAAGATCTCAAATAAAAGGGGGAAAAGGTAAAGACAAATGAGTTTATATGGCTAAGAGACTCAAAGTGTGTTGGGAGGTCATCCCAGAGGTAATGCTTATACACATCTCAGCAGGATCTCATAGATTGCCAAAGTGGATATTACCCCAAATAGTGGGGCTCCTGAGGCTCTGGAGACACCCAGGTCCTATGGTCAGAGCAGATAGCTCCAGAGTTTGCTGCCTTATGGTAGGTTTTTTAAAAATTGTACTTTCCTCGGGTGTTCATATTGAATTAAATATTACTGAGTAACTGATTTTTTTTATTTTTAAAATTGATTCTTCTCATATAAAAGCATAAAACCTACTTGAAAAAATCACACAATTACTCTTAGTGGTTCCTTGGGTACATTCTGTACTTTGGTATGTTAAAAATTTCCATTTTATTCAGAAAGAAATTTTTAAGAAAGAGCAAACAAGTATTGTAGGAATAATTTTAAAGATATCTTTGAAAGTTTATGTACAGAAAGCCAAAAAAAAAAATTCCCATTATGTTGTTAAAGTTTCTCAAGTCCTATTCTATCTATTGAACTCTAAATGTTCATCAAACTGAGTTATCCTTTTAAAACAATTTAATTAGAAAGGAATATATTCCGAAATCACTTAAATCTACCAGGGGAAGAGAATTAATACAACTATATCATATAGATTTTCAGAATGCATACATCCTAGTAATACTAATTACATTTATAAAATGGAAATTTCTTCCCTTAAACTGTGCATTTGTGTTAATACGCACAATTTTAACTAAGGCAAAAACATACTTAAGCTGATAATCTTCATATAAAACTAAAACGATTAGTTTATATTTTTAAAAATTAGCATTGTAATAGTATGTTTCCCCAAATACTCTTAAGTTCCAGTTTTCCAGTTTATTTGTTTATATCTTTACTTTTGACTCTATACAAATGAAAGTATCTGTATATGGTGAAACAGGTTCCAAACTTAACTGTTTATCTAGGGGAATTAAAAAATCTCTTTTGGGATTTAGCGAAGATGTTGGGAGATAAACAGAAAACTGACAGATGGGAAGAATAATACTGGTACTCATTAACTGAATCCATGATGATACCACTTTAAAAAGATCTCAAATGCTGGCTTAATTGTACAAGCACCATACAAAAGGCCTGGTGAAGCTGTAGAGTCGTGGCTCTGACTGTTGGAATGGAGTCATCAGGCTTTTGGTCTTAGCTCTGCCCTTTACCAGATTTGTGACCTCAGGCAAGTTTCTTAACATCTCGAGCCTCATCTATAAAATGATATAAAATCATACATGGTGCTTAGGGTTGTTGTGAAGACTAAATAGGATAATTTAAGAGTTCAAGACTTAGCAAAGTGCCTGGAAATATAATAATTGTTCAATATAAAATAATTTATTGTCATGTAACAGCAAATCATGTACAAAGGCGACACGTGTAAACAGGTAGTTGGATTGTTACAGTTCACGATTGTAAAAACATTTAAGTAGGAAAAATAAAGTAAATGAAGCTCTGTATCTCCAGGTGTCAGAAGGGTGGGTGCTTAATGACAGACAAAAAGCTCCTTTATTAGTAGAGTGATTTAAACTACGATGATGGTGGTGGTTGGAGGACAGCAGAAAAGTTTAGGGCTGGGGTGGGATGGGAAGGGGATGGGTAATGTCTGCATATGAATGAAGAATATGAGAAGATTATGGAATAAGTCCCAGGTTCTAAAGTGTCAGTATTTCTTAGTTACTTAATTAATTTTTTTCAATGTATTCCCTCATTTCCTTGGATAATCAAATAAGTTTTTCTACAGTGATGAAACAGAAGCACATATTTACTTGTTTAAAAATATCACTCCCAACTCCCCAGCTGCAAAATTGTGCATTATCTTTTCTGAATGGTTATAATACTGAAGTTAAATCCCAGGATTTGTGGATGCAGCAGCTTCTCCTGTATCTGTTCTATTTGCTACTTCTGGTGAGATTCAATTACTGTGCCGATGAAACTAGATCACTTTACTGAGTAAAACCCAAGGTTTTCCCTTACTCTAAATGAATCCATAACTCCAGACTAATGCTTTGAATTACATACCAATGAGAATTTCAATCTGAAGGGCAAATTTGGATGAAGCAAGCTTTTTTTCCCCTATAGTGTTTTCATGTAAAAGCTACTATTTTTTTTTTTTTTTTTTTTTTTTTTTACTATCAAGAACAGGTTATGGGGTGGAACATTTGCTTTCTGATCAATTGAGCAGAAATTATTTTGGTAACAGGGTGTTAAGAAGCCAAGTTTGCATCCCTTAATAATCACCAGCATTTTGAAAAATCAAGTAGTTACAAGTTATGCTAGAAATCATGCAACTGTTACATCTTCCAAATACAATATTAATAATTCACCATGCTGAAAATGGATGCTAACTGAAAGTGAGTATATATGTGTTTACTGAACAGCTATTGTGTTAGGTCCTATTGGGGAAAAGTAAAAAGATGAGAAACAGAGGCTCCTATCAGGAATTTTTCCATCGAACTTCAAGAAGGCAGCATCCACTGGAAAGACCCTGGTTTTTGGCCTTGTTTTCCAAATATTCATGGATTTGAATCCTATTTCCATCACTTGCTGGTTGTATAATCTTGGGCAAAGGGCTTACCTCATGCAGGCTGTGTAAAAGAGCAAGTGGCATCACCTTGCTCAGGCAGAGAGGCTGAGATGACTTTATGAGGTGCCACATGTATGGTGTCATATGTGTCAGTTACTTATTAATGGGAGTTATTTTCCTTAGCCCTCCGTGTGAGGGGTTCAATACTGTAATACATCATTGCTTCAAACTTATCTGCATCGCCTCCACTTTTTAATGACTAATCTGAAACTGTTTCCCCCTTTTCTACCTCTACAGTGAGATATTAAAATATTTTAAGAATGTTCACATGCCTAGCCACACCTCCCCATTAAAGGAAAAAGAAAGAAAAAAAAAAAAAAAAGAAAAGCAATGAAACAAAAATGAAATCCCACTCCAGTAAACCAGAGTTTTAATAACTGTGTTTATTTCTTCTTATAAATATTTTTCAAAGAGATCTAAATGCTAACTTACTCAAAGATAATATTTTTGTAATTTTGTATTTGCCCATGCTATTTTGAAAAAGAAATATAAAATACGTAAATACATATGTATATATACTGTGAATATACTGAGATATGTAAAATGTAGAATTTCTGAGGGAAACATGGTATAAAGCCATTGTAGAACTTAGGTTTAATAAAACATGGACTATAAAATGGGCGCCTCTACTTTCTCCAGATTAGAATTTGCAAGTAGTAGACCAATACGCTTAGCTTTTCACTTAGCACATATTTTTTTTTTTTATTTCTTTCTTTTTTTTTTTTATTATGGGTAAAAATAAAAATTCTCACAATACATACAAACATTTGCAAAATGATATATAAATATATATGCATATATGTGTATTTGCTTACAAAAATGTTATATATATATATATACATATATTTCAAGAGGTGCTTAGATTACCCAAAATATTACACGGAACCCACTGGGATTCCCATGTTGCCCACCTCCCACACCTCCCACCACATCCCACACAAACATCTCCCACAGTGTGGCCCACCACCCTCAATGAACTTACACATCCCGGAGCCCTGCCACCAACCACAGACCACAGTTCACACTGTAGACCACACTCTCTCCCACTCAGATTTTTGATGAAGTTTTCTCTCTCTTCTCTCCCTCCGTTAGTCCCTCCCTCTCTTATCCCCTTGCCCTGAATGATTGGTAGAGAATTTAATAGAGCCCTGGGCAAATATTAGGCACCCATAGCCTTAAGAAAATTATTCAGATAATTAAAAGCAAAACTGTTCTGTGACAGGAGGGAAGGAAAGGCTATTCATTTGTCCTGGGCTTCACCTAAAGGGAAGTTTTACACTAGAAACACTTTTAAGGGCTCTTACTGACTTGCTTAGGATCAAGTGGGATTTCCTTACTATATATTTTTCCTAGATAATTGATAATTTCTGGAACAAATCAAGACACAAAAAAGCCTGTTATGTTCCTTGCATGTTCATTAAATTTTATTGTGATCTCAGGCCTCAAAACCTAGAAGTATACCAGATTTCTCTGGAGAGTGGCCCTGCCAATAACGCAAAGTTTAGCTGACATTTCTTTTTGTCATTAACCATGGGTACAACAAAGTATATAGCATCAAGTGAAGTGAAGTCCAACTCCTAACTCGCCTTGGTTATGTCTACAAATGTTTTCTCTCTCTAATAAGGTACCTAATTTTCAAAAACAATTCTTTTTAACATTAAATGTTAGCTATGGATGGGAATATTTTGGTTTTAACCTATGTTTAAAAAGATTAAATTACTGAGTTAAACATTTTAATAGATATTTGGCCCTATGTAAATGTATTTCTTAGGATTTTCCCAATTCATGCCTTAATTCTTGGTGTAATGCGGAGCCGTCTTCTGTCAGGTTTTATCTCAAAAACCAGTAAGGATCTAGAAAACCTGAACAACTGGCAAACAGTCTCACCTAATTGACATTTATAGGAATCTCCACGCGACAAAAGTACATATTCTTTCAAGTACACATAAAACCAACTCCAAGAAATGCCATATTCTGAGTCATGAAACAAAACTAATTTTGAAAGACTTGAAATCATATGAAGTATAGAATAGTATATTCTGTGATCATAATGGCATTAAATAGAAATCCATAAAAGAAAGATACCTGGAAAATCCCCAAAACTTAAACATTAAAAGGAAATTTCTAAATAATCCAGAGGGCTAAGAGGAAGCCATGAGGGAAATTTTTGAAGTAACCAAAAATGAAAATGCAACACATTGAAATTTGTGATATTAAGGTAAAACAGTAGAGAGAAATTAAAGCATTAATTACATATATTAGAAAAATACTAAAGGAATAACCTTACTTCTAGTTTAAGAAACTTTCTAGGGGAGCAAATTACCACCAAATCTAGCAGAATAAACTATTAAAGATTAAAGTAAAAACAAATGTAATTGAAAACAGAGAAACAATAGAGAATATAAGGAAATGAAACAGGTTCTTTAAAAAGATCAATGAAATTGGTAAACCTCTAGCTGTACTGGCAAAAAAATAGAAGACACAAATTACTAATGTAAGGATTGAAAGAGGGGATATTACTGTAGACTCAACTGACTTGAAAGGATAACAAGAGAACAACCTTATGCCCATAAATTTGACAACTTGGATGAACGGGAAAATTCTTTGAAAGATGTACATCAACTACCAATGCCCACTCAAGAAGAAAGAGATGACATTTCTAAAGCTTTCAGGAGAAAGAAAAGCTATAGTGATGGAGTACTGCCAAGGGATGGGGGTGGGGTTAGAGAATGACTTCCAAAGGGCAGCAGAAGGGATTTCTCTTTGGGAATTCTTCTGCATCTTGATTTTGGGGTGGTTGTGCAATGCTATGCAAAATGTATAGAATTAAATACGAAAAACAGTGAATTTCACTCAGTCTAAATTAAAACTTAATAAACCGAAAGTTTATTAAAATTCCAAAATTGTGAGTGCTTGGTTTTAGAAAGTAACTGAAGAAACTAGAAAGGCATTTTCACTCAGCTCACATGTATTTTATCCTTTTTTTTTTTTTTTTTTAAATTCTAGTATATAATGAAGAAAAAAGAAATAGGCAATGTATATATAATTCATGAAGCATGCTAATAATAGAAACACATATAACTAATCAACTCACTTTAAAAAAAAGTGAAAACTAGCCATACTTTTGTGTGTACTTGTGTGCACCTGTCCTATCCCATTTTTCTGCCTCCTTCTGAGAGATAAACACTGCAATTATTATACAATTTATCAATCTCTTACTTTTAAATGTGGTATTATAGATATATATATCCCTAAATAATACATTGTTTAATGTTCTTATTTTCAATTTCTATAAAACGGTATAATAGTACATGTAGGTTTTTGTGATCTACTTTTTACATTCAATAACATTTTTCTAATATTCACAATGTTTTCTGGAACTGCAGTTTATTCATTTTCAGTACTGTATTATGATTCAATGAGTAAATATACAACCACTTCATTTCTCTATTTTCATGCTGATGAACATATGAGCTATTTCCGGTTTGGGGCCCTTAAAAACTGATCCTTTGGACGTACTTGTATGTTTCATCCATGCATACGTGTGGATGAAACTAGGATGGGAATTGTTGGTTTATAGGGCACTTACATGTTCAACTTTATAAGACAGTGCCCCACTATTTTGCAAAATGTTTTAATAATATACATTGCCACTAGTGTTTAATAAAGGTTCCTGTGAGATCATATTCTCAATTACACTTGATATTACCAGAGTTTTAAAATTTAGCCATCAAATAAGTATTAAATGGTTTGCACTATGGTCTAAATGTGCATTTCACTGATTACTAACTAACACGTTCATCATAAAGGTGAGCAGGTCCACCCCTGGTTTTATCCTCCTCTGTATCTGAACACCTGATACATCACTATACAGCAGGGAAAAGGTTGGTTAGATTTAGACATAGCATCAATATTGAAATTCTACCATAGATTAAAAATACTTATTCTCTCCAGATTCTCCTATAGATTCAATACAATTCCCATGAAAAATTGAAAGGAATTTTCAATTTTACAATCTGATTGTAAAGGCTATATGGTATAGCAATTGTACAAGATTAGGCATGGCACTCTTGAAGAATGAAGTTGGGGAACTTCCCTGAGAGATGTCAAGACATAATATCAAACTATAATGATCAGAAAGGGAGGTTTTGGCCCAAGGATAGACATATTATCAGTGTAACAGAATAGAGATTTCCCAAATATACTCATGGCATATAGAGGAATTTTAAATATCATGGAGTAGAAACTACAATTCACTGGGATAAAGAAACTGCGCTGAAACAGCCAGTAATGAATGAAAAAAAGAAAAAGAAATCGGAGTCCTATTTCAATACATATAGGATACTTTAAAATAGTACGCAAACCTTTAAAAAAAATGATATGGCAGGAATTCAGACTTGATGCTTTCTCTAACAGCCAATGTTTTGGCCAGTTATAAGGAGATTTCAAATATACAAGGAGGACCCCATGTCACACAATTCACACCAGCTCAAACTTAAGATAATACCATTTGCAAACTATGTTAATGTAAATATTCCTAGCAAAGACAGAATTTTAATCCACTGAATGTCATTTATACTATATTAGGAGCAAATTATATGAGAGTGGATTTTTATTAAGATAGAGGCAGCAAAGTTTTCCAATATTCTTACCCTTTCTTGACAGTCTCAGAGAAACCACTATACCAGTTCTTTCCTTTCCAGATTATAAAATATTTGCATATTAATAGAATATCAATAACTTTTTGCTTTCTCCTTTTGCAAGTTTTAGCTATTCTGAATTGGCTTTTTTATCCCTAGCTGATAGATAAATTCAGGCATATAAGTCTGAAAGCAAATGTAGTGGATTGAATTATATACCCCAGGAGAAAAAAAAAAACTGCTAATGGTTTTGAGCTTGGACGAAATTAGGAAATGATTTTAAAAACATGTAATTGTTTAGATTTAATTAAACCAAGCACTAACATTTACCTTTTTTTTTTTTAGGAGGTACCGGGCATTGAACCCAGGACCCCGTACGTGGGAAGCAGGTGCTCAACTACTGAGCTATACCTCCTCCCCGTATCACCATAATCTTAACACTTTGTAAAAGAAAAACATTCTTATATTTATACTATTAATTACAGTCTTCATCCACCACAGAAATTAGTATGTTATACATACCCTGGCTCATTCTCTAGCTTCCTTTCAATTGACATTTACATCCATAGACTGCCCTTTCAGCCACAATCACATTTATAAATCATCAGTGTTAGGTATACTCAATTATCATGTGTTTCCATCAGCTCAGTTCATTTCCACACTTTTACAATAAATCTTATTAAAAATTCTACATATATTAAGCATCAGCTCCCATTCTCAACCCACATTCTATCTCTAGAGTTTACCTCTGTGACTCTACTCATCATATTTCGTTCATATTAGTGAGATCATACAATATATTCATTTTGTGTCTGGCTTATTTCACTCAATATAATTAATGTCCTCAAGGTTCAGCCATGTTGTCATATACATCCCAATTTCATTTCTTCTCATAGCTGGGTAGTATTCCATTGTATGTATATACCACATCCATGCATCGGTTGATGGACACTTGTGTTTTCATATTTTTTAGCAATTGTGAATAATGCTGCTATGAACATCGGTGTGCAAATGTCAGTTTGCATCCTTGCTTTTGCTTCTTCTGAATATATTCCTAGGAACAGGATTGCTGGATCCTACGGCAGTTCTATATTCAGCTTCTTGAGGTTCTGTCAAAGTGTCTTTCACAGAAGCTGCACCATTCTATACTCCCAAAAACAGAGAAGGAGATTTCTATCTTTTACATCTTCTCCAGCACTTGTAGTTTTCTGATTTTTCAATAATGACCATTCTATAAGGTGTGAAATGGTATCTCATTGTAGTTTTGATCTGCATTTCCCTAAGAGCTAATGATGTTGAACTTTTTTTTTTTAATGTGCTTTTTGGCTATTTGTATTTTCTCTTCAGAAAAATATCTACTCAAGTCTTTTGACCATTTTTAAAATTTGGTTGCTTGTCTTTTTATCATTGAATTGTATGATCTCTTTATATAACATGGCTATCAACACTTTGTCAGAAATGTGGTTTCCAAATGTTTTGCCCCATTGATGGGCTGCCTTTTTACTTTCTTGGAAAAGCCTCATGAAGAACAAAGGTGGGGAGTGGATGTGGCTCAAGCCGTTGAGAACATGCTTCCCACATGGGAGGTCCCTGTTTCAGTCCTTGGTGCCGCCTAAAAACAGCCAACAAACAAATAAACAAACCAGATGAAAAAACCAACTCAGGGGAGCCAATGTGGCTCAGTGGTTGAGCGCCAGCTTCCCACATACGAGGTCCCAGGTTCAATCCCTGACCCTAGTACCTCAAAAAGAAAAAAAAGTGTTTAATTTTGAGGAGGTCCCATTTATCTACATTTTCTTCCATTGTTCATGCTTTGGGTATAAGGTTTAAGAAACTACTGCCAACCACAAGATTTTGAAGGTGTTTCCCTACACTTTCTTCTAGAAGTTTAATGGTTGTAGCTTTTATATTTAGGTCCTTGGTCCACTTTGAGTTAATTCTTGAATTTAGTGTGTGATGGGGTTCTCGTTATTTCTTTTGCATATGGATATCCAGTTCTCCCAGTACCATTTGTCGAATAGACTGTTCTTTCCCAGCTGGGTGGGTTTGACAGCCTTATCAAAAATCACTTGATCGTAGATATGAGGGTCTATTTCTGAGTTTTTCATTCATTTCCAATGGTCAAAATGTCTATCTGTATGCAAGTAAACATGCTGTTTTTTACTATAGCTAAGTAATATGCTTTAAAGCTAAGAAGAGGGAATATTCCAACTTCATTCTTGTTTTTTAAAGACATTTTTGGCTATTTGGGGCCCCTTGCCCTTCCAAATAAATTTCATAATTGGCTTTTCCAGTTCTGGAAAAAAAAAAAGACTTTTATTGGTATTGTGTCGAATCTGTAAATCAGTTTCAGTAGAATTGACATCTTAATGATATTTAGTGATCCAATCCATGAACTCAGAATGTCCTTCCATTTATTTAGGTATTCTTTGGTATCTTTTAGCAATGATTTTTAGTTTTTTGAATACAGGCCCTTTATGTCCTTGGTTAAGTTTACTCCTAATATTTGATTCTTTTAGTCACTATTTTAAATGGAATTTTTTTTCTGGCTTCCTCCTCAGATTTCTCTCAGTAGCGTATAGAAACACTATTGATTTTTGCTTATTAACCTTGTATCCTGCCACTTTGCTGAACTCATCTATTTGTTCTAGTAGCTTTGTTGTGGCTTTTTCAGGATTTTCTAGATATAGGATCATATCTTCAGTGAATAAAATTTTACTTCTTTCTTTCCTATTTGGATGCCTTTTATTTATTTTTTTCTTTCCTAATTAATCTAGTTTGAACTTCGAGCACAGTACTGAGTAACAGTGGTTACACTGGGTATCCTTGTCTTGTTCCCAGTCTCAGAAGGGAAGCTTTTAGTCTTTCACCATTGAGTCCAACACTAGCTGTGGGTTTTTCATATATGTATGTTACCATGATGAAAAAGTTTTCTTCTATTCTTATGTTTTAGAGTGTTTTTTTTTTTTTTTTCCAGAAAGGATGCTGTATTTTGTCAAATGCCTTTTCTGCATCAATTGAGAGGATCATGTGATTTTTCTTCTTCACTTTATTAATGTGGTCTATTACACTAATTGATTTTCTTGTGTTGAACCACCCTTGCACAACTAGGATAAAATCCACTTGATCATGGTGTACAATTCTTTTAATGTGCTTTTGGACTCAGGTTGCAAGTATTTTGTTGATGATTTTTGCATCTATATTCATTAAAGAAATTGTTCTGTAATTTTCTTTTTTTGTAGCATCTTATTTGGTTTTGGTATTAGGGTGATGTTGGCTTCATAGAATGAATTTGGTAGGGATTCTTCCTGTTCAATTTTTGGAAGAGCTTGAGCAAGATTGGTATTAGAACATCTCTGAATGATTGGTAGAACTCACCTGTGAAGCCATCTGGTCCTGGCTTTTCATTTTCTGGAGGTTCCCCTCTGCCCTGAGATGACTCCCTCGTCTCTTTGCTCATTGTTTTTGCTTGTTGCTTCTGTTCATTGTTTGCACTTGTTTTCTGCTTGTTGTTTTTGCTCATTGCCTGCTCACTGTTTTTGCTTGTTGTCTGCTTGTTGTTTTTGCTTGATGTCTGCTTGTGTCTCTGCTTGTTATTTGTCTGACTTCTTTAGGGAACACTGGGAACCAAACTCAGGACCTCCCATGTGAGAGGCGAGCACTTAACTGATTGAGCCACATCCACTTTGGGAGTTTTTGATTACTGTTTCAATCTCTTTACTTATGATTGATTTGTTGAGGACTTCTATTTCTTGTATGGTCAGTGTAGATTGTTCATGAGTTTCTAAAGAATTTGTCCATTTTGTCTACATTGTCTAGTTTGTTGATATACAGTTGTTCATAATATCCTCATGATGTCTCTTACTTCTGCAGGGTCAGTGGTAGTGTCCCGCTCTCATTTCTGATTTTATTTATTTGCATTTTCTTTTTTTCTTTTGTCAGTCTAGCTAAGGGTTTGTTGATTTTGTTGATTGTCTTGAAGAACCAACTTTTGGTTTTGTTTATAGTTATTTCTTCTTGGTGAATTGTGTCTTTTATTAATATATAATGACCTTCTTCATCTCTTATTACAGTTTTGCATTTAAAATCTATTTTGTTTAATATTAGTATTGCTACTCCAGATCTTTTTTGGTTACTAGTTGCATAGAATATCTTTTCCAAACTTTCACTTTCAACCTGGTTGTGGACTCATATCTGAGGTGAGTCTTTTGTAGACAGCATATAAATGTCTCATATTTTTTATCCATTCTGTCAGTCTGCTGTCTTTTGTTTGGGGAGTTCAAACCATTAACATTCAATGTTATTACTGTAAAGCCGTTACTTACTTCACCCATTTTTTCCATTGCCATATCTTACTATTGTCTTTTTACCCTTTAAGTTACCTCTATTAATAATCTGCATTTCAACACTCTTCTACAAGTCTCTTACCCATGACTTTTCAGGATGCAGCACTCCCTTTTGTATCTCTTGTAAATCAAGTCTTTTGGTAACATACTCTCTCAGTTTTTGTTCATCTATGAAGACTTTAAATGAACCCTCATTTCTGAAGGCCAGTTTTGGTGATAAAGAGTTATTGGCTGGCAGTTTTTCTCTTTCAGTACCTTAAATGCATCATACCATTTTCTTCTCACCTCCATGGTTTCTGATGAGAGATTGGCATTTAGACTTATTGAGCTTCTCTTGTCTGTGAGGCATTCCTTTTCTCTTGCTGGTTTCAGAATCCTCTCTTTATCTCTGGTATTTGTCATACTGAATAGTAGATGTCTCAGGGTAGGTCTATTCAGATTTATTCTGTTTGGGGTTTGTTATCCTTTTTGGATATTGATATTTATATCTTTCTTAAAGTTTGGGACATTTTTGGTTATTTCCTCAAATATTCTTTCTTCTCCTTTTCCATTCTCTTCTCCTTCTGGGCCATCAATAACTCATTGCATTTCATGTTGTTAATCATTTCCCTGGAATCCTGTTCAATTTTTTCCATTCTTTTTTCTGTCTGTTCTCATCTTTTCTTCTTTAGTCATATTTTCCTTCAACTCCTGGAATTGATTTAGGAGATTTGTGTGATTAGCAGTGATTAGTTGTGTTAAATTCCCATTTGTTCCTTTGGCTGGGCCATTTCTTCCTGTTTCTTAGCATGGCTTATATATTTTTTCTGATGTCTAGACATCTGAATATGTGGCGAATTTACTCTGATAATCAATTAGTTCTCTTGCCTAGTGGTTTTGTTTCGTGGCTCTTCTTTGATTTTTAGTTCTTTTATATCTTTAAAATTGCCAAGCTTAAGTAATCAAAATAGGGCCATGGACTGAAATGGGGCCAGATCACATCCAAGGGGTCTTGGATTAGGGTCTCCAAATAGTTTTTTTCCTCCTTGCAGTTTCCCAGCCTGCCAGCAGATGGTGGTCTTTGGCAAATTTTACCATGAAGGTGCCTTTTTCAACCCTCAATTGCCTGTGATTCTGCTCTGGTCAGAGCCAAGATTCAAAGCAGTCTCTGCTGGCCAAGCTTATTGAATAGAAACCACTCTCCACCCCCTACCACACCCTCTCTCTTCCCATGGATAAAGATGTCTGTTCCCCTCTCAGGTGGCTGCAGTGTGCCATGGGTTTTATCTAGGTAGTTTGCCTTGAGGGTAGGGGATGGGTGCTATTCCTGGCCACAGGGGGCTAGTAACTCATGGTCTTCATTTCTTTGTGGGAGGTATTGCTGAGGAGCACCATCTGCTGACCAGCTGGAAAAGTGAGGAAGTCATGCTTGTTTCTCCTGTTTCTTTCCCAGGCACCGTAGAAATGGTCAAGCCCCATTAGTGGCTCCTTGCCCTTGTTTTCATTACTTAAACATGGAAATCTTAAAGTTTTAGAAAAATTAAACTAAAAATCAAAGAAGAGCTATGAAATAAAGCCACTAGTCTAGAGAGAGAAATTGATCAACAGAGCAAAATCACCAAAATTATCAGATGCCTAGATATCAACAAAAGACAACAACTCATACTAAGAAACAGAAAGATATGGTCCAGCCAAAGGAACAAACCAAGAATTTAGATGAGACACAGGATTTAAGAAAACTAATCAGTGATGTTCACCTTAACCTCCTTTATCAGTTTAATCATAGGAAAATATGAATAAAGAAATAAAGGGTATTAAAATGACATTTGTGAGGATAAAGAACATTTGAATTCCTGCAAAAAAGTTAACAGAGCTTATGAAAGTGAAAGACACAAAAGATGAGATTAAAAGTACATTAGAGGCATTTAACAGCAGATCTGAAATGTTAGAAGAATAAGTGAATTTGAAGACAGAACATTTGAACTTGAAAACATAGGAGAACAGATGAGAAAAGAATGCAAAATATGGAACAGGGCTTCAGGGAACTGAATGACAACATGAAACACACAAACATATGCATTATAGGTGTCCCAGAAGAAGAGAATGGATAATGGGTAAAAGGAATATTTGAGGAAATACTGACTAAAAGCATAATAGATTTGATCTTCTTTGCTAGAAATAGAAATGTGAATAACTGACACCATATTAAGTAAAAAAATGTAAAAATAACTTCATTTCCAGTTTACAATGGAAGAGTCCCAGGCAAATTACCTACTTGCCTAAGTCCTTAAGCCATCCTGGATATAACTAAACAGAGATTTCTTTCAGGAAAAAAAATTCACTTTGATATGCCATTCTGAACAGAAAGCTTGGGCATGGTGAATACCTAAGTAAGAAAAAAATATAACAAGAGAGGTTCTGACTACTTTGAACATACTTTTTCCCCTAATGGAAAGAATAGCCAGTCAGAGCCAAAATTCAGACCTTCAAAATTCACTGCAAAATGATTTATTCATAGAAATATAATAAAAATTTCTTAAGTATAATATGGAACTTTAGTTCAACCTGGTGAATGGAAAAGTTTTAGCTATTTATGCTTTTTGTGGCCAACTATTCTTGGTCTGAAAATCTCTCACCATCTTATAGGTATTTAAATTATAGAAATCCTTTAAGGGAGACACATTGGAAGCTCACCATAGAAAAGCAAATTGGGAAAATTTATCAAGTTTTAGGCATAAGTTAGAGAATTTTACCTTGCTTTCTGATTTGATATTTGAAAAGGACTAATTCTAGCTTGGAAAATTCTTCCCAGATAGTTCCATTAGAAACACATCAAAAGAAATTTTCTCTAAGGTAAGAATTATTACCTATATTTCACTCATTGAAAAATTTAAAATGTGTTTGCTATAATCTTACCTTGGTTGAATAGGATAGATTGTTTTAATTACTCTTCCGTGTGTTTATAGCCAGAGGATGCACTGAAACTCATAAATTATGTTATTCAATTATGATATTAAATCAGCAGAACTAGAAAGAAATTCAGTTATAAAAGTATAACACTATGATTCATGAAGTCTTTTATGTGAATGTCCTCTTCTCTCCTTAAAGTTTAGTTAATTTAAGCTATTTTATCTCACAGGTGAAGTGAAGAAAACATTTTAATAGTAATTAGAAAATTCCTTTCAAGAACAATAATAATATACTCTTTTACTATAGAGCTTTTCAGTTTGTAAATAGCCAGAAGATGAAGGTAATAGCAATTTTTATAATGAATGACCATTGGTAAGCAAATTTCATGTAAATTAATTTATATCTATTTATCAGTTTGATAGACAAAATTAAACCTGAGAGGCAATATAATATGGTGGAAAGAAAATGCCTTAGAAATAAGATAATCTTGGGTTCCAGTCTTAAGTATGCAATTTCCTAGCATTACTCAAAATGAGTTCCTTAGTTTGATTTCTCCCTATATAAAATGGGAAAAATTTAATTTTGTTTTTGTGGAGATTAAATGTATTAAGTAGGATGATTGTGTAATTTCTCTAGAGACTAGAGGGAGTTGACTGGGAAATCAAGTCTCATGACCCAATCTCAAAATGAATAAATTTTACTCTAGCCTTGAATTTTCTACTCAAGATGTTGGCATGTTGTTGATCTCTTCTACATTTTTTATAGTTTCAAATTTTTATGATAAATTGTAAAATAAGATGATACTTTGGTATTAGAATAACATTTCTTTTCAGAGAAAAGTCTTATTCCATTTTGGAAATGTATTCACACATCTACTGAAAAACCACATAGTTGATAGGTAGATTGGAACACGGCCAGTTTGAGACCATACCAGTGAAGTCATGTTTGATGTTAACTGTTTCCAAGACTCTTCTTTATTTAAAAAAAATTCAACAACTTCATTGATGTATGATTTTCATAGACTAGAATACAGTCATTTTACTTACATAGTTCAATGAGTTCTGACAAATATGCAACATTGTACAGCCACCACAGCAATCAAAATATAGACTATTTCCATTGCCCAAAAGGATTCTCTTGATGCCTCTTTACAGTCAATTCCCTCCCCCTCCCCTGCATGCCAGGCCCAGGCAATCCTCTTATCTACTTTTTGTCAAGATTAATTTTACTACTTCTAGAATTTCATAAAATGGAATTTGACAGTATACCATCTTTTGTCTGGCTTCCTTTACTCAGAAAAGTGTTTTTGAGATTCATTCATGTTGTGGATTTTAGTAGGTTGATCCTTTTTATTGCTGATTAATATTCCACTATATGGCTATACCAAGATTTACTCATCTATGGAGATACATTTGGACTATTTCCAGTTTGGGGCTATTAGAAATAATGTTACTATGAACATTTTGTGCAAGTCTTTCTGTATATATTTATTTTGATTTCTTTTGGGTAAAGAAGTAGGCATGGAATTACTGTGTCACATGCTAAGTATCAATTTAACTTTGTGAGAAACTGCCAAATAGTTCTCCAAAGCGGTTGGTTCATTTCATACTCTCAGTAGCAATGTGTGAGAGTTCCAGTTATCCCATATCTTTGTTAGTCCTTGGTATTAGCAGGCTTCTTAATTTTAGCCATTCTATTAGGTTTATAATGTAGTTTATAGTGTAGTTTTAATTTGCATTATCCTAATTACTAATGATGATGAGCATTTTTTTGCAAACTTACTGGCCATTTGCATACATCTCTGTTAAATTGTTTGTTTAAATCTTTTGACCATTTCTAATTGGTTGTTTGTCTTTTTTTTGTTTGGGTTGTAAGTATTGTTTCTATATTCTGAATACAAATCCTTTACAGGAATATGCATGGTGAATATTTTCTTCCAATTATAAACTGAACTTTCTCAAATTCTTTCAGATTGTGACTTGCTTTTCATTTCTTAATGATGCCTTTTAAAGATTAAATCTTCTTTTAATGGGACTAAGGAGTTTATTCACTGATCTGAAGTTCAGTGTATGCTCAACCTACAAAACCATTTTTCACATCCTAATAGAAAGACCTCTAAAATTTTTTGACAGTTTGAGGATTTGAACTTTTGGAATATAGATGAAATAATCAAATGTGTACAAACAATATTTATTTTATTAATTTTGACTATACATGAATATTTCAAATAGCATATTATATGAAATAATATATTAATTCAGAAACATTGGATTTTTCCCACTTTCCATGTAATGAAACAATTTTATTGAAATTAGTACCTAAAATGTAAGAGGGACTTTATAAGCACTTATGTATAAATTGAGTCCCTCTTTTTAGAGGTTTAATTTAGAGGGGAGAAATCTCACTTCCTATTTGGGCATATAAAGTGAGAAGTAAGGATTTTAAGGACTTTAAATTGTCCTATATTACTTTTAGACTATAAGCTGTTTATAACAAAGGTTAGGCTTTGCAATTTCCACATAGATTAAACTCCAAATTGAACAATGATTCTTGTATTTATTATCCACTGCAGTGCAACAGTTCACACCCAAACGCTGATTTTAATGACTAATTTTTCACACAGGTTCTGATGGTTAGAATGTCGGAGAGGGTTTAGCTGGGCAGTTCTCTCTCACTCAGGGACTCTCACGCAATCGCAGTAAGAAGTCACTGGGACTGCAGTCATCTGAAGGCTCCACCAAGACTGGAGAATCCACTTTCATGACAGTGCACTCACCGTGGTTGGCAGTTTGGGGCTGCTGTGGACTGGGGCCCCAGCTCCTCTGCAAATGGCCTCTCTGCAGGGATGCTGGGCTGTCCTCACACATGGAGGCTGGCTCCCCCAAGAGAATGGTCCCAGAGAGAGAGCGAGCCAGCCAGAAGGCACATTGCCTAATGTGACCAGTCTCGGAAGTCAAGCAGGTCACTTCTGCCTCCACAATTTATTGGTTGGACAGCTAAAAAAGCACCCAGTTTCAAGGAAAGGGGACATAGACTGCTGCCCCCTTCACCCTGTTGGAATTATGTCCAATATCAGATTGTAAGGAGAGCACATGGGATGGAATATATATTGGTGTAGTTTGTTAAATACAATCTGCCACAGTCTGAATTTCAGATTCAACCAACAGTGAGCATCTACCATGCTCCAGGCTTCTGCTTTGCTGTTTTGTTTAGGCGAACTCACGTAATCATTGAAATAATCCTATAGGCTTGATATTACTTTCTCTATTTTATGCAAAGGTAAATGAGGATAAGAGCAATTTATTAAATTTTTCTGAGCTCTTCCTATAAGCATAAGGTTACAGCATGATGATTTAGGCTAAAAGTAGTGTAATTAGTCAGCCAAAGGGGTGCTGATGCAAAATACCAGAAATCTGTTGGCTTTTATAAAGGGTAATTATTTGGGGTAGAAGCTTACAGTTACCAGGCCATAGAGCACAAGTTTCTTCCCTTACCAAGGTCTGTTGCCACGTGTTGGAGCAGGATGGCTGCCGACGTCTGTGAGGGTTCAGGCTTCCTGGGTTCCTCTCTCTCCGGGCTCAGCTGCCCTGCTCTCTCCACAAGGCCAGCTGTAGACTTTCAGGCAAATGGCTTGTCTCTCTTCCCAGGGCCTCTGCCATGTCTAACGAAGCCTTCTCTCCTTCCTCACATATCTGCTTCTCTGTGTGCTCACTTCCTGGGGCTCCAGCATTAAAACTCCAACCTCCTTTCTCTGCCGTGTGGTTTTCCTCTGTATGTCCCTGCCAACCAAGGGGTAGACACCCAATGTCCTACTGGCCCAATCAAAGCCTTAATCATTATTTAATCAAGTAAAAGTAAAACCTCTGAATCCAATATAATCTAATATGCTCAGAGGAACAGATCAGTTCACAAACATAATCCAATGTCTATTTTTGGAATTCATAAATGATATCAAACTGTTACAAGTAGGTTCAAATTCTAGTTCTATTACTGAATGTGTGATGAAAATGGAATGAATAATTACCTGCAAAAAATCAAGAACATTTGGCAAAACATAAATATTTTCTAATAAAAATGAAATTATATTTATGATGTGTTTTATAGTTTGCATATGTTACTCACTTCATTCATAACACAAAAACACAGAAAAATGGGCAAAGTTTTAAAAAAAAATATTTGTTGCCATTATTTAACAGTTTAAAGAAAATTAAATTAGCTTTTTGGGGGGAATATTAAAATATTTCTTCCAAAAAGTTCTGTTTGCCTCAAAACATTGCACTAATCATTAGAACCATTTTAATTGTATTAATTATTTTACATGAACAAAGAAAAGTACATCATTGCAATTTTAAAGGGCAGAAGTTTTCTAACAGTTGATGTGTACTACATATCATCAGATAAAAGCAAAAGAGGATGAAAGCTTGAGTCGAAGTCTCATCACTACATGCTGCTATTCACTACATTTCTAACCAGCTTCTATTTTACCTAATCTATTGGGCATATGTCTTAATTTTTATGACTAATATCATCCTGAAAAGGATTCATGGTTTTTTCCTGCAGCTATTATAAGTGCTTAGAACTTAGTTATTTGGTTTGAGTTTGAAAGATGTAGCAATGCTAAGGATATTTAACATTCCCTTGTACCATTTTAGGATTCTGAAAGCATTAAAAAAATATAGTGCAGATGAAATACATGAGGACAAGTATCTTATATTAAGATCAAAGCCCTACCCAGATATTAAAAGGTATGTGTATAGCTAAAAGCAGGGTTGACTTTGGGGCAAAGGTTGATTGTCTCTGCAGCCCTTTGGGCAGCCCTAGAAACCAGACAACCTGTTTCCTTTTGGAAACCAATATCCGCACCTCTAGCTTCATACTTTCTCCTGCAGTCATGTCTTCAAGAATGAGGACAGAACATTTGTTCTGAATACTCCACTGCACTCATGCATAAAATGAATGCCCGCTATTCAATTACACGATAATTGCAACTTGAAAAAGTTATGCCAAAATGGTAATATGAGAAGTAGAATAATGGCTTTGGAACCAGGCAGACCTTTGTAAACTCTTTCTTTCCCTTACCAGCAAGTGGTTTATTTTTCCTGAATACCAGTGTCCTTATCTGTGACATGGGCTTATGTGGGTTGGAGACATTTCATGAGAAGTGCCAGCACAGTGTCAAGCACCATCCTAGGATTTTAGTAATTGGAGGTAATTACTTCTGGTGAGTATTTCAGGAGCCTAAAGGAGGCTAGTCTTAAGATCATTTTGGCTAAATTAAGATGCTTTCCAGGAGTTATCAGCAAACTGAATGCTGACTATGTGCCAGCCGTGATGTTCTATAGAACAGCAGTCCTTGACTTTAGTAGAGGCCTTCATAGTTCCCAAATTGCATTAAAAACATTAAGTGGTTTTTTTTTTTTTTTTCCTGACAATTCCAAGAGTTAGGCAGGGAAGATATTATTATCCCCATTTCTAAGATGATAAAATTGAATATGGCAGTCACAATCCTGGAAGTAGGTGGCACACTCAATTTGGGTAATTTGGAGAGAGTTTAGTAAAGATACTATTTACAATGTGTGGCTGGTATAGGAGGAAACCACAGGTGAGAGTGCAGCACCTCAGCGCTGACAACAGCAGGGAAGGGGGGTGACCTGGCCCCAGACAGAGAGGGCTTCCTGACTGATTGGCGCCCGCAGTTCAGGAATGCAGCCAGTCCACAGGGATTCAGTAGGAAGGAAGCCAGGGGAATGAATTCCAGCCCCTCTTCTATCTCCCTTTGATGTAAAGCCACTGCTCCTATAAGCCAAGTCAGTTGGAAGCCAGCTGCCATGGAAGCCCACTGATACAGCCCATAATACTCAGCCCACTGGGCTACAGAGCATGGTGTGAAGGCCACTGGATCTGAAAGGGCAATGGAAGTTATCCAAATGGAAGTTAGGCAAACGGAAGTAAGCCATTATCTTAGGGGAATTAGCACCAGAGCTCATGTGCCTTGGAATATACACTTGTTTTTTTTTTTAACCATACCATGTTATCTCTCTTTATGTTAAGTATTTTTTTCCCATGTTTGCTCCTTTTATGTAGCCTTTATTTTTTGTCTTGCACTATCTTGTCACTATAGAAATCTGTTTCCTCTCAATACTTCCAAGCAGTCTATTAGCTCATTAAGAGTAGGAAGCTTTCTTTTGAATCATTGGATCACTTTGCTCTTCTGAAATAACACTGTAGATATTAGTTGAATCCATTCATTTAATTATTTATTTAACAACTGCATAGTGAGTACCTACTGTGTGCCCAGCAAAGGGAGATGTAAATGCAGGTAGGGTCACAGCCCTCGTGGCATTGTGATATAAACTTTATCAAATAATCTCACTGATGTACATGTAACTACAAGCTGAAATACATGCTCTGAAAAAAAGAAACATTAGCATGAAGGCATATTTTGTCTTGGTTTTTAGGGTCAGCTTCCAGAGGAAGTGATACTTCACCTGATACCTGAATGGTAAGCATGATTTAACGAGTCAAATAGGAGAGTACAGGGGAGAAATGACTGACAGGGAGGACAGCAAGTGCAAACTCCCTGTGGTCATGTGGAGTGTGGCAATTCCAGAAAATAAGGGCGAAGCGAGAGGGGCACAGAGAGAAGAATGCTGAGGGTGGAAGGGGGGCCAAGGAGAAGGCAAGAAGAGAAACTGAACAGTGCCCTGGAAGGTCTGTGGAGGTGTTTGGTATTTATTCCATGAGCAATGGGAAGAAATTGAAATGCTTAAAGCAGGGAATGACATGACTGAATTTTCATTTTAACAAAGATCACTAAGGATGGAGGGTGGAGGATGGGTTGGGAGGGGCCACAGGAGATTCAAAGAAACCAGTGAAAAGTCTGTTGAAGATGCTGGGACCTAGTGTCTTACAGATTGGAATATCATAGTTTCTTTACCCATTTCTTTAATGATTTCTTGCAATAGTTTTCCTATTTCAAACCACATTACTAAGAACATATTTTCATGTGCCTGCTAGTCTGTGCATTTGAGTGTGCACTTCTCTAGGAAATACTTCTGTTTTTCCTGAGGAAATGATATCTTCCTTGTTCTAAGTCCAGATGGCTTGGGTGGAGCTGGATTCACCTTAGCTCTGGGTATGTCTATGTGAGGCAGGCCTGGCCAAGGAGATGTTGATAAGTACCAGCTGTAAGCTGGAGATGCTGGCAACTGCTACCTCAAGTGAGGGCTCTCTTGAAGATAGATCCACCAGAAGAAAACAATGCCAGGGACAGTGATAAACCTCTTTGAAATAATGTTTGAGTCTTTGGATCTAGATGTGGTTGAGGCAAGAGCTACTTCTGGGGTTACAAATCCTTTTAAATGCCCCATTGTCATTCAATCCAGTTTGAGTTTGGTTTCTCTCATGCCCTAATTAATCAATTCTACATTAAAAATTAAAGTGAGACCTGTTTTTATATTTCTATTAAAAAGTTGCTATTTACTGAACACCAAAATTGTTTAGCTCCAAATAATATTCGTTATATTCTTGGAGCTCAGACATTTGAATGGAAAGAAAATACACTCATAGATACAGAGAATCATTACAATGCACAGGAGGCTACGTTGGGAATAAAACACCCAGCAGTCAAGCAGATTGTTTTTAATCATATTAAGAATTCTCCTAGTTCCTTGCTAAGTAAGTATGTCTATCAACAGAAACTATTCAGGTGGGAATAAGTGTAACTGCCATCTCAGTTTAAAGGATGTGAACGTTCCTTTAACAAAACATGGAGCTGTTTTGAAGCATAACGGATGCTTCATGAAGTGCCCTGTGCAGTCCAGACCAGGTGACAGCAGGTGGGTTCATTTAGAGCTTGTTGATTGTGCTTCTCTAACACTCTAAGGCTGCCCTATTAGAGCAATCAAGAGATCTTAATAGCTGCCAACTATAGGATGGACCTTATAACTATTCTAATGATCTGAAAGTAGATCCCCAGAAGAAATTCCTGTCCAGTCTTCTTACCAAAATAGCTGTTTTTCTCTTCAGAAAATGACTTGTTTTGTCTTGGCACTTGAATCATATAACTGACCAGGTTTCCTTTTTGGAAGAGCTCCTAGAAAATATTTAGTATTAAAACTGATACCAGACTGCTATGGTGTAGTTGTTTAACTCTTAGATACAGAGAATCATTACAATGCAAAAATTTATTTTTTCTCCATTCATGCTTACCTTTTTCCTTTTGTCACATATATATATCTGAGAGAGAGAAATAAATCATATATATTTATATACATGTATGTATATACAATTTTATCAATTACCCATCCTTCTATCTATAAAATTTATATCGTGTTCTATTTCATTTATAGTTTTAAGCTACATTAATTATTTGTCAGAGTAATCTCAAAACACTTTGAAAGAGAATGGTTTGTTTACTTATTTGATAAATCATAGTGAAGGGTAAAAAATAGAAAAAGAGAATATAGTTATTAAAAGGGCTGATGAAAATTTTTGAATGTATTCCTAAACTCTGAGTGCCATTCCTTTCTTTTTATTTTAAATCCCCATGACAGAAATATGACACTGACTGCAATCTTTTGCCTTCTAACAAATTTAGTAAAGTTCTGGTGGAAAAGGATATCTGGTTGTCACCAGTGGATCTTCTGTTTACTTTCTAATTAAAATAATAATGAAAACATAGGATAGATGAAAAGGCACAATATTAAAAAATAAGACTGATAGGTATACTTCTGGGAAGATGGTATGAGAATAGGTAGAAAGGGCTCAATTCTTTTACAAAAACAACAGAGAAAGAGCTAAAATCTGCCAGAGGGAGCTGCTTTGGAGCTCTGCAGACCAGGAGAGTGCTGTGCACTTCCCAGGAGGGTGAAGGACAGAGAGATGAAGAAGCTGAAAAGAAAACCATGAGATGAAAACTGTGAGTTGCTAACCCCAGTGGTCCTTGGAGGAACTAGAAAAATAAGAGCAAACCCATCCCTTACCTTCAAGGTACACAGCCTGAATAAAACCCATGGCTCACTGCAGCCAACTGAGAGGGGAACAGATGTCTTCCTCCCTGGGAAGAAGGAGGGTGCGGCAGAGGGCAGAGCATGGTTTTTCTTCAGACAATTTGTCAGCAGAGCCCAATTTGAATCTTGGCTCTGGCCAGAACAGAATCACAGGTAATTGGAGGTTGAAAAAAACACTTCTGTGGAACGATTCGCTGATGAGTGCCACCTGCTGGCCAGCTAGGAAACTGCAAGGAGAAAAACTACTTTTAAGTGTTTCTAGTCCTAAATCTCTGAGAGCAGTTCTGCACTCCATTAGTAAGTCCTTGGCCCTATTATTATAACTTAAGACAGGCAATTTTAAAGACTTAGGATAAATTGAACCAAAAATCAAAGAAGAGCCATTAAACAAAACCACTAGGCAAGAAAGAGATATTGACCATCAGAGTAAATTCACCAACATATTCAGATGCCTAGACATCAGCAAAAAATTACAAGCCATACTAAGAAATAGGAAGAGATAGCCCAGCCAAAATACCAAACCAAAATCCTGAAGAGATACAGGATTTAAGACAATAAGTGATAACCACACAAATCTCCTAAATTAAGGAGTTGAAGGAAAATATGACTGAAGAGATAAAGGATATTGAGAAGACACTGGGTGAACATAATGAGCAATTTGAAAGCCTGCAAAGAAAAAGAATAGATCTTATGGCAATGAAAAACAAAATGGATGAGATTGAAAATACATTAGATGCATATAACAGCAGATTTGAATTGATGGAGGACAGAATTAGTGAAATAGAGGACAGAACATCTGCACTTGAAATGACAGGAGAACAGAAAGAGAAGAGAATGGAAAAAATGGAACAGTGTCTCAGGGAATTGAGTGGCAATATGAACACTTATCGATGTCCCAGAAGGAGAAGAGAATGGAAAAGGGGCAAAAAGAATATTGGAGGAAATAATGACCAAAAATTTCCCAAACTTTATGAAAGATATAAATATCAATATCCAAGAAGGACAAACACCCTAAACAGAATAAACCTGAATAGACACCTACTATTCAGAATGAAAAATACCAGAGTTGAAGAGAGGATTCTGAAAGCAGCAAGAGAAAAGCAAAGCATCACCTACAAGGGAAGCTCAACAATAAGACTAAGTGCCAAACTCTCATCAGAAACCATGGAGGTGAAAAGAAATTGGTATGATGTATTTAAGGTACTGAAGAAAAAACTGCCAACTAAGACTACTTTATCCAGCAAACTGTCCTTCAGAAATTAGGGTGACTTTAAAGTCTTCACTGATGAACAAAAACTGAGAGAGTTTGTTACCAAAAGACCAGATTTATAAGAAATACTAAAGGGAGGGCTACAAACTTCAAGGAAAAAACAAGGGCAAGTACAATTAGTAATAGTAAGATATGACAATGGAAAGCCAAAGGATAACATGGACAAAGTAAGTAATGACTGTAAAGTATAACATTGAACATTAATGGATTGAATTCCCAATCAAAATACAAAGACTGAAATAATGGACAAAAAAATATGAGTCATCTATATGCTGTCTACAAGAGACTCACTTCAGATGTAAGGACACAATCAAGTTGAAAGTGAAAGGTTGGAAAAAGATATTCCATGCAAAGAGTAATCAAAAAAGATCTGAAGCATTAATACTAATATCGGACAAAATAGACCTTAAATGCAAAGTTTTTACAATATGAAGAAGGTCATTATATATTAATAAAAGGGAAAATTCACCAAGAAATAACTATGATAAATATTTATTCACCTAAATTGGTTGTCCCAAGATATATGAGGGTCACACTGGCAAACTTGAAGGGAGAAATAGATGTCTCTACAAAAAAAGTTGAAGACCTCAATACACCACTCTCAGTATTGGATAGAACATATGGACAGAGGATAAATAAAGAAACAGAGAGCTTGAATAATATGATAAATGAACTAGACCTAACAGACATTTATAGAACATTATACCCCCAAACAGCAGGATATAGTCTTTTCAAGTGCTCATGGATCCTTCTCCAGGACAGACCATATGTTGGGTCACAAGATAGCTCTCAATAAATGGAAAAAGTTTGATATTATATAAAACAACTTTCTCTGATCATAATGGAATGAAGCTGGAAATCAGTAACGGGTAGAAAAAGAGAAAATTCACAAATATATGGAGCTTGAACAACACACTCTTAAATAATCAGAGGGTCAAAGAGAAATCTGTAAATATCTTGAGAAGAATGAAAATGAAAACATATCAAAACTTATTGGACACAGCAAAGGCAGTGTTGAGAGGGAAATTTATAGCCCTTAATGCTTACATTAAAAAGGTGAAAGAGCAAAAACTGAAGACCTAACTGCACACTAGAGGAACTAGAAAAAGAACAGCAAACTAATTCCAAGTCAAGCTGAAGGAAAGAAATAATATATATCAGCACAGAAATAAAGGAAATTGAGAAGGAAAAACCCAATATAGAGAATCAACAAAACCAAAAGTTGGTTCTTTGAGAAGATTAACAAAACTGAGAAACCCTTAGCTAGACTGACAAAGAAAAAAAGAAAGAAGATGCAAATAAATAAAATCAGAAATGAGAGGAGGACATTACCACAGACTCCAAAGAAATAAAAGTTATCCTAAGAGGATACTATGGACAACTGTATGCCAACAAATTAGACAATGTAGACAAAATGGACAAATTCCTAGAAACACACAAACCACTTACACTAACCTTAGAAGAAATAGAAAACCTCAACAAATCAATCGTAAGTGAAGAGATTGAAGCAGTCATCAAAAACCTCCCAGGGAAGCGGCTGTGGCTCAATCAGTAGGGCTCCCGTTTACCATGTGGGAGGCCCCGGGTTCGGTTCCCGGGGCCTCCTGGTGAGGGCAGGCCCTCCCGCGCGGCGTGGTTAGCTGACCCAGCGAGCACAAGCAGCAAGGGGGGGATAAATGAATAAATAAATAAAATCTTAAAAAAAAAAAAAAAAAAATCCTCCCAAAGATGAAAATCCCTGGACGAGATGGCTTCACAGGTGGATTTTACCATTCATTCAAGGACCTTATTCCAATTTTGTTTAAGCTCTTCCAAAATTTTACACCACAATTAAGTGAGTTTTATCCCAGGAACAGAAGAAAATTAACTAGTGTAATAAACCGCATGAATAAATTGAAAAAGAAAAATCACTTGATACTCTTGATTGATGCAGAAAAGTCATTTGACAAAATACAGCATCTTTTCTTGATAAAAACACTCCAAAAGATAGGAATAAAAGGAAGCTTTCACAACATGGTGAAGTGCATATATGAAAAACACACAGCTAGTAGTGTACTCAGTGGGGAAAGACTGAAAGCTTTCCTCTTGAGATAGGAAACAAGACAAGGATGCTACGATCATTAGTGTTTTCAACATTGTGCTAGAAATTCTAGCTAGAGCAATTAGGCAAGATAAAGAAATAAAAGGTGCCCAAATAGGAAAAGAAGTAAAACGGTCTCTATTCACTGATACAATGGGACAAAAAGGAAGTTACATGAACTAAGGATTTCAAATAAATAAAAATGCAGCATCAAAATGGAAATTCACACTGGAAGAAAAGAATGGAAATATGTCTAAAGGAAAATCACATAGTGATGGGAAGAGCAATGTCAATACTGCTTCCCAAATGCAGAAGAAAAATGAGATTAAGGTAATGAGATAAGATGACAGAGAATGTAGAATGTGCATATGCACAATAGATGTTCCTAAATTTGAGTTCAAAACAAAGCACAAAAAACATCTCAAAAACATCCATACAGGAAATAGCAGGTTTCAAAAACAAAAACAAAAACCCCATGTAAAACCCAAAAGAACTAGCATAACTTTTCTCAAGGATGCAACTAAGGTCTAGAAGAAAGTGGAACAAGATCTAAGGAGTTTTAAATATAACTCATTTATCTTATATACCTATTAGTTCTTGCGATATATGAAGGCAACAAAAAGAGTATTTTCAGATATGCAAAGAAGGAAAAGATCCACCCATGCATAATTCCTAGGGCAAAAAACCTTGAAGTTGTACTTTAGCCAACAGAAAAACAAGGCCAAAAGTTAAAAACAAATAAAGCACAAGAGTGAGGAAGAAGTGACATTAATGGAAATTAAAAAATAAGTTTAAATTACTTAGATATTTCATTATAAGAACTAAAACCAATTGTTAAAAAGATTTCTGGTAAGAAATTTTAAATGTAATGGAATATATTTTTTTCCAATCAATTTTATTGATGCATATTAATAAAGCACACAATTCATCTGAAGTATACAATCAATGGTATTTGGTATAATCACATAGTTGTATGTTCATGTAATAAAATATTTTTAAATCAAAATTTAAAATAGTGAAAAGTGAAAAGTGGGTGACTAAGGAGCAAGGAAAGGAAGCAATAAAAAGGTAGTAAATGCCTCATTTAAAATGGATTTGACTCAAAGATTCTCTGTCACTTTTGACACTCTTAATGCTAAGTTGTTTGAGAAATATAGGCAAATGATTACTTCTGAAAAAACATTAAGGTAATTATGCCACTTCATTATTTTCATTTGTCTTATTGGGAAGTCATCACCATCTCCCTGCAGAAAATCAAGTGTACTTGATATAAAATGCTAGAAAACCATCGGAAGTAAAAGAAAGGACAAAGGATGTCATGGAAGAATGTACGAAAACAGATGCATCATGATGTTTATGGAAGACAAAGTATAATTCAAAATAAGAAGCATCATAAAGGATATAGAGCTGGATTGTCCAATATGGCTGCCATGGGTATTTAAATTTAAATTACAAAATTAAATACAATGAAAAGTTTAGTTCCTTCATCACACTAGCCACTTTTCAAATGCTCAACAATCATGCGTTTCTAGTGACTTTTGTTTCATATGTGTTCTGCACAATATAATTTCCATTGTGGCAGAAAATTTTATTGCATAGTGCAGTTCTAGAGATAAATTTATACTGATGAAAGGTAAAAATGCATATATCATATATATATGTGTATATATATATATATATGTATATATATATCTTTGGAGCCTTTTCATGTTTCACAGATGGATTCAGTCATTCATATTTTCTACTATTCAAAGAAAATAGTAGGGAAGGTGAAATAGTATATGTAAATAAATGTCCATCGCAGTGTTATAATTTGCAATATTGAAATACTAGTAATAATGTATTGCCTAATAATATTACAGAGTTAGTTAAATAATGTGCCTATCAGGTAGACTATTATTCAATCCTTAAATTTTTATTTATGTATTTTAAATGAAATGGAAAGATGTCAATGATGTAGTACAAGAGAAGGAAGAAAGTAGTACTAAAATATATGTATATATACCCACACATAGAAAAGACTGGGAACATTTAAAAATATTTACATTAATTATCCCTGGGTATTGGACTTTTAAAATTTGTGTGTGTGTTTCTCTCTAGTCTCTATTTTTTAAAAAACAAGGAACAGGTTTTACTTGCATAATGAGCATAAATAGTATGATTAAAAGATGGTTTAGAAAACTGGTGCTTTTCATTATTTGGTACCTACTTTATGTGGTGAGCTGGGAGTTTAGGGCTTTTTTTTCACTTAAGGGATCCTCTTTTTTTATTTTTTTTTATTTTTTATTTTTTATTATGGGTAAAAATCAAAATTCTCACAATACATACAAACATTTGTAAAATGATATATAAATATATATGCATATATGTGTATTTGCTTACAAAAATGTTATTTTTTATATATATATATACATATATTTTAAGAGGTGCTTAGATTACCTAAAATATTATACGGAACCCACTCGGATTCCCATGTTGCCCACCTCCCACACCTCCCACCACATCCAACACAAACATCTCCCATAGTGTGGCCCACCAACCTCAATGAACTTACACCTCCTGGAGCCTTGCCACCAACCATAGACCACAGTTCACACTGTAGACCACACTCTCTCCCACTCAGTTCTGAGTGGTGTGTGCTGATTTAAAATGGCCTACATCCATTGCCACAACAGTACTCAGGACAACCTCCAACTCCCAAAGAAACCCCTGTATTTCAACTGCTCATCCCCTCCCTACCCAAAAAACTGTCAAGTGGCCACTGGCTCCACCTCATTGTTATAATTTCTTGCATTGCAAGAATCACCATATGTGAGCAAGAGAATACCATCAAGTCCACTCTAGTCCATAGTTCTTCCCCCAATCCAGAGGCGACTGGGATGGTGATGTCCACTCCAACTCCAAGTGAGAGAGGGCTTATATCCCATGGATATGGTGGGTGGGATGATCCTGCCTGCAGATGCAGGCCCTCTCCATTCCCTGGGATGGCCATTTCCCATCGTTGTCTCCTCACCAGGTGACTTGGATGAGTCCATTGAGCTGTAGGGTAGGAGTTGCAGCTCCACCTAGATTTCATGCACACCTGGCACATAGGTAGGTGGGAGGCTCCAGTCTCTGGAAGTATACCTAAGAAACTCCAGCATCACATGTAGGTTTGAATAGAAGGGACTGGTGAACCATGTGCAGGGAGGACTTATTTGAGTCTAATTCTGTCACTCTCAGGAGCACAGATTCCAAAATAGAACCCACTGATAAGGCATCAGTCTCTG
>JAKSZT010053830.1:23426350-23540212 GCA_026826555.1 Tolypeutes matacus | reverse complement strand
ATCGTTGTCTCCTCACCAGGTGACTTGGATGAGTCCATTGAGCTGTAGGGTAGGAGTTGCAGCTCCACTTAGATTTCATGTACACCTGGCACATAGGTAGGTGGGAGGCTCCAGTCGCTGGAAGTATACCTAAGAAACTCCAGCATCACATGTAGGTTTCAATAGAAGGGACTGGTGAACCATGTGCAGGGAGGACTTATTTGAGTCTAATTCTGTCACTCTCAGGAGCACAGATTACAAAATAGAACCCACTGATAAGGCATCAGTCTCTGGGGCTATCCCCCCTTATATAAGACCAGGGTGTCTCCGGAGCTCTCAGGAACCCCACTGAGTGGGGTGATAGGCACTTAGATGTTCTATGAGCTCCTACTGAGGTGTGCGTAAGGGTTACCTCTGGGATGACCTCCCGACTCTCTTTGAAGTCTCTTAGCCACTTGAACTCATTTGTCTTTACCGTTTCCCCCTTTTATTCAAGGTCTTTTTCCAGTTGTGTTGCCAGTTGGCACTTGGGAAAAGTTTTCAATTAGCAATAATCGTGCCTCGGATAATCCTCTTTTAAAGTACACAATCCTTGTGTACTTTAAAAAGGGATCCTCTTTTTAAAGTACACAATTAATACTTTCTTGTGGAGAGAACTTCAATAACAGAAGTTCTCTTGGAGACTTAACTGTAAGCAACAGAAACTAACTCTGGCTGACTGTTAAAAGCAGAAACTAAACTTGCTAAGAGGAAATTGGATAGCTCATAGAACCTCGAGGGGCCTGGACAGCAGGTCAGAGCCCCCACAGCCGGAAGCAGGGCCCGAAAACACCCCCCATGAGGACACTGCTGGCCTGGCGCCGAGTTCTGGAGAGAGCAGATGGCCTTGCTGACTTGGCCATCACCCTGGCACCACAGCCTCTCCTGACCAAGAGCTCCAGCTGCAGGAGAAGATTCTCCACACACCCCTTTCCTGGACATCACTCCCTCCTGATTGAAAATCTGATTGATGATGCTGGATAATGAGCCTGTGTCCTTACGGTAAAGGGAGGCTGGAGAAGCCAGTATGTGGCATGTTCAGCTTTCACAGCGTGAGGTGTTTCCAGGTAATGGGCAACCAAGAGTGTAGATGTCCACACAGGCGTGATCAGAGTAAAGTGGGGACATACTCAGCACCATCCCCACTGCTTGACTCCCTCGACTCCTACATGCCCCCGCAGCCACCACTACACAAAATTAATGGTAACTGTAAATGTGTTGTATGTGAATTTAATCATGGCATTATTGTGGGCTTCCTGTGTGTGTATAAAACACCTCTAAAAGCATTTTAACTGTGATACCGCACTCGATTTCTACAGCAATCACATAAAGTAGTTATCATGTAGCACCCTCGTTTTACAGTACAGTTAATGGAGCCACAGAGAAGTTAAGGAAATTGACCAGGGCTACAGGATTATTGAGCAGTATGACCAGGATTTCCATCCAGGAAATCTGGTTCCAGAGCTCACACCCTTAACTTTGAGGCTGGGTTGCCTCCCATATCAAGGGGATATAACTCTGTTTTGAGTGGGGGAAAATGTGTGTGTGTATGTGTGTGCATGCACACATAATCTCTCTACTTTCCATGCCAGTAATAAAGAAGTGGGAAAAATCTGTCATTTTGCCTTCAGGTTGCTTCTCAGTTCTACATTGCTCAAGGTGACCCTGGGGATGCTTTTCTTTGTTTTGGTTTATCTTGGAATGCAAAATTTTGCTTTGTTTCTAAACTGTGGAATTGTGATATGCATGCTTACTTACAGTGGCAGCAGGGCAAAGTGTCATCTTTGTTTCCAAGAAAGAAAATATTTATCAACAATTGAACACTTCCTTTGCTAACTTGCTTCAAACTCCCCTCTCTTTCCAAATCTCTTTAATGCTTTGAGTTCTTAGTTTAAATACTGCCATTTGTAAAGATCAAAGAGGAACTTGGAATAGCTTATAAATTCAATATAAAAAGACCCATGAATGAAGGCAAAGAGCAACTGATTACTAATCAATTTAATCAAGCATGGATTAGCCAGCCAAAGGGGAGCTGATGCAAAGTACCAGAAATCTGTTGGTTTTTATAAAGGGTCTTTATTTAGGGTAAAAGCTTACAGTTACAAGGCCCTAAAGAGTCCAACTCAAGGTACCATAAGAGGTACTTTCTCACCCAAGTCAGTTGCCACGTGTTGAAGCAAGACGGCGGGCGATCTCTGCCTGGTCTCTCCTTCCTTCTTCCTCTTAAGGCTCCGCAGGCCCAGCTTCTTCCGATCTCAGCTGTAGGCTGGTATAGGGCTTGTCTCTCTTCCCGGGGGCGGGGTGCAGGATCAAAGTTCCCTCCTCTTCCATGTCATGACAAAGTTCTCTCCTCTGACATCTATGGAATTCTTTCTCTTTTCTCATGTGTCTTCTTCTGTGTGTCTTCTTGACTGAGTGCCCATTTATATAAGCCCACCAAAGGGGCAGGGACTTAAACTGAATTACACCCTATTGATGTGGTCAAATCAAAGCTCTAATCTTAACATAATTTAATCAAAGACATCTCAGCTGAGTCTAATACAATCAAAGGGGATCACGCTCAGAGGAACAGACCAGTTTACAAACATAATCTCTCTTGTTGGAATTCATAGATAATCTTAACCTGCCACAAAGTGCATGTGAAAACTATCTTTTCCCCCCTAGATTAAGAGTCTACCATCTGTAGATATCTATTTTTTTTTCCTTAAATTTTTTATTTTGAAATAATCTCAAATTTACGGGACAGTTTTAGAAATAATACAAAATCCATACAGAGCACTCCAGCATACCCAGATCCACCCCCCCATACCCAGATCCACCAGTTTTAACTTTGAACCACATTTGCTGTGTCTATCTATCTAGCATCTTCTAAACATTGAGAATAGGTTGTGTATATCATGCTCCTTGAACACATAATACTTCCATGTACATTTTCTAAGAACAAGGATATTCACTTATATAACTAACCACTTAAGCACAGTTATCAAGTTCAAGAAATTTAACACTGATATAAAGTTTACAATTTTTTTCATGTCCCAATAATGTCCTTTTAAGCCTTTTCTATATATATATATATATATATATATATATATATAATTTTTTGAAAATTTAAAAAAAATACTTAGATTACATAAATGTTACACAAAAAATACAGGGATTCCCATAGGCCCCACTTCCCACACCTCCCACACCCTCCCTTAGAAACAACATCCTTCATTAGTGTGGCACATTCATTGCAATCGATAAACACATCCTGGGGCATTGCCACTGAGCATGGACCATAGTTCACATTGTAGTTGTAGATACCTATTTAAATTCTACAACTCTCCCAAACCTTAAGAAAAGGCAATACGCATTAACACTGCTCCTTTTCAAGTGATAGTTCTAGAGTACACTGATGAGCGATGTACCCAGACTCAGCATCTAGAATAGAATGTACATATGTATAACCTGGTGGCTTTAGGATCTAGACATGGGTGGCCATTGCTGTCCATTTTGCTGTGTGTAAAGCTCAGTGCATAACTGGTATATGTGACCTTGCAAAAACTGCGGTTGAGACAATGTCTCTGACAAACGTCTATCCATGTGATTTCACATTAGTGTGGTAATGAGTATTACTTATCATTATTTCAAATTTTAACAATGCTCCAAAACCATGAGCACAATGCACTCTTCTTCCCTAGTTGTTAAAAAAGTATGTTGAATAAGTACATATATTTATGCAATATTCATTTCCCTCTAAATGGCCTTACCTGCCTACTTTTACGGCACCACTAAAATAGCAAGTGGTTTCTTATTGCCTTGCTTGTCAGCAACTTTCAAGAAAAATTGGTGATTTTCCATCACACTTTTGACTTGTCAGCTTGTGCAAATTGCTTGATCCAACTGCTATGAAGCATTTAACAAATCTCTTCTTTTTCCCATCCAGTTGCAGATGCATTAGCTATGATGGCCACATTTCAAAGCATGCATAAATGCATGGACTTCCTGAATAGCCAATAAGTAGACAAACAGGACTTAGATAGATTCATAGAATATTCTACTTAGGGGTAATCACTTGAGACTTTATAAAATTACACAGAGGACTTCTTCTCAGGAACAGGATGGTTATCATTCCTGATGCAAGCCCTGTAGGTCATGCATAGATTATATTTAGCTAAAGGAATCTGTTTTACCTTGCCAGATTGTCCATCAGGTACTGATGATTCAACTAGCTTCCAACAAGCTACTTGTTGTAATTCTGTACTTTATCAGTAATAGAACTTTCTTCTGGTAGCTGTTCATTTCCTACTTTTAGTGTTCCTCTTCCTTTGAAAAAAATCAATCGATTATTGGCCTAACTTGGATTGCGTCCTTGTTATGTATGTATTATGTAAGCAGAAATAATTTGTACAAGGAGCAATCGAACTTGTCTGCCCAATTCTTGAAGCTAAGTAGGCAGAGCTGGTTTGCACAGCTATTTAAATAGGGATAAAAAGGCCTACAGGATGACAGATTTTTCATTAGAAGCAGATATATTAGAAAAGAATATAAAATTAGCAGAACGTAAAATTCTGAATGTTATTAAAAGAGATTACCAATATATCTATCAACAAGAACATATTTAAAAAGACCCAAGCAAAAATATTTGGTTTATTTTTGAAAGAACAAAATGCATGGGAGAAATATCTGAAAATATAAAGTTGAAGAATGAATTAGTCTGAGGAAATCTTCTAGAATAGGAGTTGGCAAACATTTCCTGTAAAAGGCTAGATAGTAAATATTTCAGACTTTGTAGGCCACACATGGTCCCTCCATATGTGGTAGATATAGATAGATGATAGATAGATAGATAGACAGACAGACAGACAGACAGATAGATGACAGATAGATAGATGATAGATAAAAGATAGGTAGATAGATATTGATAGATAATAAATAGATGATAGACAGATGATAGATATAGATAGATAATAGATGATAGATAGATATAGATAGGTTATAGATAGATGATAGATAATAGATGTACATACATACTTTTATGTATATATTTATATATATATATGCAAAACACTGGCAGGCATGAACAAAACAGGTTTCAGGCTGATCTGACATCCTTGTTTCATGACCCCTCAAATAGAAGGAAGAAGAAAAGAAAAATTAAGTAGAAAAAGAAAAGATGATTCTAAAGTATATGTGAAAATGTAAAGGAGTAAGAATAGTCAGGGTACTACAGAAGAATAAGGATGAGGGGAGGACTTTCCCAATCAGCTATCAAGACTTATGAGACAGTTAAAGTAATTAAGAAAGAGTGGCATTTGGTTAGAAAAACACATTGTCCTTGGAATAGAAAAGCGAGCCCAGAAACAGAGTCCTTCCTGTATGGAACTTTGATTTAGACAGAGGCATGAAAAGAGGGAAACTGGAAAAGAAAAAACGGGTTCTCCATATGGAAAAAGACAAACTTAGAATTCTACCTCGTACCACATAAAAATAAAATAAAAACCAATACCAGATAGATTAGGAGAAACAAACCAAAATGGAGAAGAGGAGGAGGGGAAGAGGAGGAAGTGAAGGGAATCTCAACAACTTTAAAACTCTTAGTCAAAGGTTATATATCTCTTTTAGATCTTGTGGTAGAGAAATATTACTTAAATAAGATCCAAAAGGCATTGACTAATAAAGAAAAGATAGTTACATTTGATAATACTAAAATTAAGAACATTTATTCGTTAGGAATGCTTTCATGAAAGTGAAAGTTAGGAGAAGATATTGAGAGCCTGAATATACTGGTGGACAGTGACCAGGCAACTCTGACCCACTAGCAGCGGCAACCAGAACTGGAAACTCTGGGTCACCACCTGCACGATCTGTCCAGGATTCCAGCCACCATCTACAACAGGGTTCTTAAACTTTTTGGTTCCATGGATGCTTTACTAAGTCCACACTCTACTATGTATTATATTTAATAAACGTCTCACACCCGCACCAACACGTCCCCACAAGAATAATGTTTTTTTGACTTTCAATTCAAGCGCACAGACCCCTTGTTAAGAACCCCTGCTCTACAACCACCACCACTTTCCTTAGTCCAGGAAGCTAATCTAGAATCTCTATAAAACCCACAGTAGCCAGGACTTGACCAATAACAGCTCCCTGATTTTTGCCTCTACTTCTAACTTAGGGCCAACCAGGGAAAGCCACAGATGTGCCCCTAACCAATCACAGGTGGTGCCCCAATTCTAGATAGCCCCCACAGTTGCTGAGACATCAGCCTCCAATCCGAGCATGCCTGAAATCTTTTTTTCCCCACTGTAACGCTTTCCCACTCCTCTGCTGTCTTTGAGTCTCTGCAAAATGCAAGTGATGATGGCTGATCTCCTTGCTATTGCAAGCTCTGAATAAATAGCCTTTGTTTTCATTTGGGGGTTTTTCATTTAATTCCACAATAATACAATACAGAAAACCAACAAAGGATTAATATTAACGATATGTAAGGAACTCCTAAAAATTACTAATAGCACAAACAAGTACAAACATAACTTCCCTGAAAAGAAAAATTATGGCCAATAAACATATGTGATCAGTGACATGCAAATAAAGCTCACAGTGTGGTTACCATTTTCTTTGATGGTGAAAAATTTTAAAAATCTTACAATATCAAGTTTTGGAGAATGTATGGATTTGCAGGATCATTTGTAAATAGTTGGTTGAAATTTAAATTGAGAACAATAGAAACTGGTTTGGCATCATATCCAAAAGTTGAACATACACATAAACTTTGCCAAGTAATTTCACTCCCATGGGTATGCAACTGTTTTAGTTTGCTAAAAGCTGCTGAGAAGAGGGAAAAACAGTTGTAACACGGGGGCTTTTTCGGGACTTGGGAATAGTCCTGAATGACACTGCAACGACAGATAGAGGCCATTTTATATCAGCATAAAACATGCAGAACTGTGTGGGAGAGAGTGTGGCCTAGGATGTGGTCTATGGTCCATGCTCAGTGGCAAAGCCCCAGGATGCGTTTTTCAGTTGCAGATGAATGTGCCACACTAATGAAGGATGTTTAAATGGGAGAGAGTGGGAGGTGTGGGGAGTGGGGCATATGGGAATCCCTATATTTTTTGTGTAACATTTATGTAATCTAAGTATCTTTTAAAAAATAAAAAGAAATTATTTTTAAAAAAAGCTGCTGAGAGCAATATATCAGAAATGGGTTGACTTTTATAACGGGAATTTATTAGGTTAAAGCTTACAGTTCTGAGGCCGTGAAAGGTCCAAATCAAGGCATCATCAGAGATGCTGTCTCACTGAAGTTCACCGTGGGAAATCAGTCACATGGCAGCGTCATCTAAAGCTGCTTTCTCTCCAAGCTCAGCTGTGGGTGATCAAGCACAAGGCAGGAAATAATTGTGGCTCTGCCTAAATCAAGGCATCAAACAGCGTCTCTCCCTGAGCTCAGCTGTGGGCAATCAGGCATATGGCTTGTCTCTCGGCTCTTTCTAGCCTCTCGGGGTTTCTGTGTCTCCTGCTTTCAGTCCTCCATTTAAAAAGGACTCCAGCAGGAGGACCAAGACCCACCCCGGGTCACGCCTCACTGAAGTTCTCCAATCAAAGGACCCAGCTGAATACAAGCCAATCAAAGGGTCCCACACCCACAGGAATGGATTAGCCCTGAGGACATGATTTTTTTGGGATGTACTCAGCTTTGAACTGTCACCGCAATCAAAGCAAAGAAATATTCACAGCAAGGCTGTTCACAACAGCAAAAATGTGAAAACATTTCAAATGCACCCATAGGAAATGAATGAATAAGCAGCATTTTATTCACAAAATGGAATAATTTACAGCATGCAAATTATGGAGGAATCTTAGCAATATAATATTGATTAAAACAAAAGTTCCAAATGATGGCATACAGCATGATACATTTTTCAAGAAGTTAAGAAAGAACCTTTAAATTTAATGACATGTTTTCAAGGAATACAACTAGATGCATTAAAACTACGTGAAAAAAAGAAATTAATGGAATAGTGAACTTGGGATTTAGAATGATAACCCTCTCTAGTCGGGGGAATCAGAGGGATGGGATGGGGTTGAAATCATATGGCAAATTGTAGGTTAAGCATCAAGGTTTTCATTTTTGTTTGGGATAATGTGCTCACAGGTGCATGTCTCATTATTTAAAATAAACTATTAAATAGAAGCAGGCATGCATGGGCGAATGATGAGTGTGTTCATATGACAATGATTATGATTAATCTATAACCCAATTATTGCACCTGAGGTCCAATTAAATAAGTTAGACTATGTGTGCCCTCTCCCAACTTTTTGAAATAAAAGAACTAATTTTGAACAGAATTCTAAATGATAAGTAAATTGGGACTGAAAACTAGCCCTCAGTAGAGAAGAATCAATTTAGTTTTAAAAGAACAAAAAGCCAATTCCTTCTAAATTATACTGAAAAATGTCTTAGACTTTAGCCTTGCAGATGACGTAAAGTGTTAGCACATAAGTTCCTCTATTTCTGAGTCGGTTGGTTCCAAAAGGCCGTTCTTAGTTCAGTAGTCCCGTAAGCCCACAGAGGCTAAAAGAGGGTGAAGCTTGTAAATCTTGGAAAGCTTTAAAACCAAGCCTTTTCTTGCCTTTCCTGATATAAATTATATCGTAAATCTTTTCATTAAATCGACCAGGTTTGCTTTTATTAAAACCTTTTGATGAGGCACCTAACCCCCATTTGTGAGCTCTCCAAAAGTTCTAGAAGTGGTCATTCTTTAGCAGTTATAGTATCTACCTTCACAGCCTTATCACCCAATTTTATGCTTTCTAGATTCACAGAGAACTGGATTTATGGAAATATCTCTGGCATGACAAACATTTCATCGTTGTGTTCACCACGCTTTAAGCTATCCAACAAACTCCTAGCATAACCTGAATTAATGTCGTTAGCATCTGCACAGAGCCACTGCCTCCAGCAGTCAGAGAAGGCGGGGAACCACCTTCGGCTGAGAGGACAGAGTGGTCCTGGGCTGAGAGGGTGGGGAACCACCCAGCAGGACCAGAGGTTACAGTGTGGACTCAGAGAGGATTATGCTCAAGTCTTGGGACCTAATGAAATTTACCCTGCTGGGCTTCAAACTTGCTTGGGACTGTGACCCCTTTCCCCCTTCCAATTCCCCCTTTAGGAATGGGAATGTCTATCCTGTGCCTTTCACACCATTGTATTTTGGAAGCAGATAACTTTTTTTCAGTTTCACGGGTCTGTAGATGGAGAGGAATTTTGCCCCAGGCTAGATCATATTCAGACTCTCACGCCTACCTGATTTAAGTAATTAAGATGATGGGATTTGGGACTTGTTGAGTTGGTATTTAGATGAGATTTTGGACTTACAGTTCATATTGGAATGAGTTAAGACTTCTAGGGATAGTGGGATGGGTGAATGTATTTTGCATGTGGAAAGGACATGAATTTTGGGGGGCCAGATGGTGGACTGCTGTGGGTTTAATTGTGTTGAAGTCCTAACTTCTGGTGCCTGTGAATATGACCTAACTTGGAGCCATGCCTTTGCAGCTGTAATTAATTAAATTACGGTGAGGTCATACAGGAATAGGGTGGGGCCTAACCCACTGAATGGTATCCTTATAAGAAGGGAGAACAGTGGCACAGACACACCCACAGGGAGAGGCCCTGTGATCGTAGTGACGCAGCTGCCAGCCAGGGAGTACCAAGGGCTGCCAGCGATCACCAGAAGCCAGGAAGAGGCGAGAAAAGACTGTTAGAGCCTTTAGAGAGAACGTGGTGCTGCCAACAGCTTGATTCCAGACTTCCAGCCTCCAGAACTGTGAAAGAAGGCACTTCTGTTGTTTGCAGCTACCAAGCAGGCACTGTGTCATGGCAACCCTGGGATGCTGATACGGATGATCTAGGATGCTACTCCAGGTTATAGACAAAGCCATGATGGTAGAACCCGAAGGGCTGGAGTGTGGCTAGCACTTAAGGTGCATCCAATCATTGGCCATGAGTTTGAGTTTCATCTGAGCAAGTTATATAATAAGACCTCTGAATGCTATAAAATGTCAAGGACTGTTTAGTAGCAGAAAAGTGTTTAGAGGCCAGGAGAGAAACATTCAGTGGCTTTTTAGGTTACCAGGAGACACAGGTCCAAGCTTCGTAATAAGAATAACTTATTTAGTATATCCAATAGGCCAGGCCCCGTTCTGAGACTTTACACATTTTATCTCATTTAATCCCCACAATTCTGTGGAAACAGTAACTACTATTTCCATTTTACAGATGAAGAAATTTAGGTACAGAGAGGAAAAAGAGATTGTCTGTGGTATGAGAGCCAAGATTTGCACTTATGTAAACGGGATCATAACCTCCACGCTGCCTCTTGAAGTTTTCTCCATAGTGGTGTTATGTCCAGTTTTGGAATTCAGGAAGGTATTTCTCCAGAAGAATCTAAGTATCCCTGACTAATAAAGCTGCATTATTTTGGATAAACATCAACGCTAAGTTTAAACCAAGATGCTATTTTTCATATAGACACAGCAAAAAGTTGGTTTGGAGGCATTTAGTTCTTAGCAGTCTATCTTACCGGCACATGGTGGAATTGATATCTATTTCCCGGCCTGACAAATTACCTTTGCACCTGTACAAAGCTGTTAGAGCTCTGGCTTCAGAAGTGCAGTCCAACAATGAGTAGAAAGAATGCTCTTATCTTAGCAAAAATTCTGAGTCACCAATTCTCTGAGTCAGAGAAGTCAAGAATAAGAGAATTTACTTTTTTTTCTAGCAAGTGTGGAATAAATCCAAAGCCAATTTCTCAATAGTAAGGAAATAGTAAACAGAGACAATAAGAAGACTGTCTTTGGGCGATGGTTTCAGTTACCTCCCTCCCTCTCTCCTTCCCTCCCTCCCTCCCTTTGTCCTTCTCTCCCTCCCTCCCCTCTCTCTCTTTCTGGTTTACCACCTAGAAGACTCCTGTTTTGATCCATCAGATTGTGAGTTTTAAAATTGAGTAATTATGAAATAAAATGGTCCACCAGGACATTGGTTTACTACAAATTACTTAGCATGATTTTAAAGAACTTTATATATATATATTCATAAGAATAAAAATATATATTGTTATTTTAGTTAGCATAAAGTTAGAGTAGTTATTAATCTCTATGATTCAGATCATAAACTAGGATCAGTGTTTCCAGTGGCATAGAATAGTCTCAATATGAACATTAAGAAAATAATTATGTCTTGATCAAAATCATAAGAACATATAACATTTATTATTGGCACCAAAATTGGACTGAATAAATGTACATGATTGCGCAATTCATGTTATTCTCATTTTATATCCTCTTAATTAGAAAGCATCTGGCAAGTGAACACCTGAGTGGCAGAAAGGTAGTAGGATGGAATAATAGCTCTTTATATTGTTTAATGGGCTGTGCCGAAACAACTTTTCAGAACATGAAGCCTTTTGATTATTGACAAATAATTAGTGCTTCAAAGAACCATTAAGTGATCTTTTTCACTCACCTGCACTAAAGAGTATATAAAGGGGGAAATCACATAGCTTGGCTTACCTTCTGTGCCAAAGATGCTCACCAGTTTACAGTTTCCCTAAAAATATGATAATTATGCTGCTATAGGGAAGTGGTTTACACTCGTTTCTCAGCACCCCAGAGCTTGCTATGCCATCACATCTTTTCACAACTGTCCATACAAAGTTCTGTTATTTCATTCCCAGGAAGCACTCCAGTTTTGCAGATGAAGAGGCTATTGGACTTGTGAAAAAGTTTTCTGAAGTTTCTGTAAGTTGTTATTTAGTAAGATTCTATCAGATTTCAAAGACTCAAAAGTTAATCTAGTCCTAAGTGTCTCCAGTCAACTGGAGCCTGGCTAGTGGGTCAGTAGGGTCTTCTGGTTACCATGATTGCTGACCTTCCCTGATAAGAACTGGGGTCTCTTTAACTAGAGTAGCTCAACAGAGGAGATATGAGGAGCAGGCTCCTTCTCTTCCCCACCCCCCCCCCACGGAAGGTTTTGCTTAGTCTGTTGTATTCTGATTAAATTGCTCTGAGAATGGAACCAGCCTGGAGCCATGCCTCAGGAACTTGACAGTTCAGAACACCATAGGAAATAGATACAAATAGCTATACACTATTGAATGTGACTTCATTCATTCATTCATTCATTTATTCTACAGCAAATATTTCCTGAGCGCCCATAAAGTGCCAAGCACATTCTAAATCTGATCTTAGCAGTAAGCAGGACAGACAAAAATGCTTGTTTTCATGTTGCTTTCTATTTTGTGGCCTATTTGCAGCATGAAACAAATATATATGTTAAAATAAATTATTCAGTATTTCAGTATATTATTGTATATTTCTTAACATATTTATGTCATTTTTAAGTTAATAGAGCTTAATTTACCTTTTTATAAATCAGCTTTACTTTTTCAATTGAAGATATAAGATCTTTCTGTCCAATCAAAGTAAGTATATAATAAGAGTTCTGAACTTAGGGAAGAGGAGATTATATGCATTTTTATAAGGATGACATGAATCTTTCCTACAGCATTGTAATATATTTTTTCACAAGTCTTTAAGGAAGAAGATCCTACAACAAAGATTTGGAAAGCTGAGATGTAAAAGTAATATGGGGCTGGTGGTGGGGGCGCTAATCTTCTTTAGCCAGTTAACTGTACAACAAACATTGTAAAAGAAACAAACCATGAGGACCAGATGTGGCTCAATCAGTTGAGCGCCCCCCTTCCACATGGGAGGTCCTGGGTTTGGTTCCCGGTACCTCCTAAAGAAGACAAACAAAGAGCAGAGAATGAGTAGACAATGAGCAAAAACAATTCGCATGGGAGCGGAGGTGGCTCAAGTGATTAGGTGCCTCCCTCCCTCATGGGAGACCCCAGGTTCAGTTCCTGGTGCCTCCTAAAAGCAAGATGAGCACACAACAAGCAGACAGTGAGTGCAAACAATGAAGGGGGGCAGAAATAAATAAATCAACCTTGAAAAAAAAACTCACAGACAATGAGCAAAAAATAACAAGCAAAACAACAAGCAAACGACAAGCAAAAAATGAGCAGACAACGAGCAAAAGCAATGAGCACAAACAAGAAGCAAAAACAATGAGCAAACAGATGAGGGAGCCATCTTATAGGGGAGGTTAGAAAAAAGAATAAACAAAGATAGAGTAGAAATTATTTTTTTAAAAAAGAAACAAATTACAACAAAAACACTTTTTGAAGGTGCTTTGTTCCCAAATGACTCTTTGCTTTCCACTTCAGCCAGTGAAAAGCAGATGTGTTTATAAACATTATGTACTATGACATTGTCTAGGCTTTTTATTCTTTATATAACAATTTGGAATACTACATTATTTTAGGCATTTTAAACATTTCAAACTGACTTGAAATTGCCTTTGTGCCCTCATCATTTTTATAACTGCCAAATGGATCTACAATCGCAGTGGCCAGTTTTTTATTCCCCAAAGATCACATCTTCCTGACACACATAATGGCTCTTCTTTCTTTGTCTAAAACTTGGTCTTGATTAATATCTTCCAGGAATCCATGAAATCTTCTAAGCCAAGTTTCTGATTTACATTGAATCTAAGAAATCTAACATTGTCAGATGCATCATTATTTTGCATAGCACAATGAAAGCAAAAAAGCCTAAGTTGGAAACTCCCTGATAAAGTTGGGACACGGAAGGACTACACTGTTAATGTGTAAGGGTATGAAGAGACAACTAGGAAATTTGTGTGTCACGATCTTGGCATTAGGTAGAGGGAGGGGAAATATATCTCCTCTGTGAACTTGAGCCACAATCAGGTTTATGTTCTGAATTTACACCCCCAGTGTTGTCCAAAAGCTCATGAAGAAATTTTAACTTACAGTGATCTCAGTCTTTATCAACAATTGATTGTAAAATGCAAACTGATTTAAGAGATAGCTGTTAAAATGTTTTAAAAAATTCATCTTATGTTCAATGCACTATAATGAAAGATTTTCTATATTGAACTGCATTTACTGTTCCAAATATTGAATTACAAAGGCTTACTTTTCAGATCAGGAAGTCAAGTTCAGGTAGAAATTTCATCTGCAAACATCTTTCATGAAGAGATGTTTAAATAACCAATAACATCTTGGAATTAAAAATCAAATAGAAAGGTACTTTATGAATTAGTAACATCTCTGCAGTACAGAGCTGTCCATTTGTCTAAAATGGTTCATATAAATGTTTTTGAGGTCTCACCATGGATATATTCAGCTAAGTTCTACCCTCGATCTAGGTGTCCTCAGGGTAAATAAGTATTTCCTTATTTTCTGTGACAATCCACTCAGTGGTCCCTTATTCAGAACATGATACCGAGGGAATATTGAATAAATATTGAAATGAATTTAATCCAAGTGACTTGTAATGCTTTTGTATATAGCACATCTCTCATGAAAATCCTTATTAAAAAGACTCAATAAATACACAAATTCCAAATTTTTTGTCTGAGGGAAATTTTAGTTTGTATATTAGTATATTCTCCTTTTTTCTTAGAAATTGTAACTTATAAATATAGACAAATAGTGTTAAGTTAAAATTAACTTTAATAAAACAAAACACAATGAAATCACTATTATTTTGAAAAGTGCATCTTTAAAGGGTTTTTCTTTTTAAGGTAGTATCTTTTCTACCAGGGCCTGACTACAGTAGGACCTTCCTTTGGAACAATTTATTACATCTAAAGAACGTTTTATACTTTAACTTTCTTTCATAAATTTCTTTGGTATTGAGACAAGTTTTTTAATATTGTACAGAATCTTAATACTGAAAGCAATTATATGACTTTCTGTACCTTAAAAACTTATATAAGTTAGCCTGGTATTTCAAAATTGTCAAAATCTATAGTCAAACAGTTATGTCCAATGTAGGAAAAAAAGCTTACATAAAATAAAAATGTTCCATGGCTTATTTTAAACCTAAAATTCAGTAGTACATGCATAATTAAGAATCTTAAAACATTCTTTGTTCTTAACACTTGAGTTAAGATATTTTCAATCTTCTCTCAGCTCACATACTAACAGGATATTTCTCAAATATTCTTTTGTATTTGAGCAGTAGATGAAAGCAAAAGCGATATGAAATTTTAATTCTATTCTGGTTTTTTAAATGTCATTCCCTTTTAATTCACTGCTTTCCCTTTTCTGGTTTTTCTCCATGGCAATGTGCTTTTCCATGTTGTGATGAAAAGTAACTATAAGAGTCTCAAGTGTTCCATTCTTCATTTGTCACTGAGAGGTCCAATGATAATTGAACACTGTTTCTCTTGTCTCCTTAAGACTTCTTTTCCTTAGTGTGAAGAAATTAGCTTCTGAGTATTTAAATTCATGACTTCGCTCTCTTTTTTATTGTCATTTCACTGACCGTGAGAAGTAATCTTCCCATTTTAGGCAGGAAAGGCCGACCAGGAAATATATTCAGTCCTGGTTACACAGTTCAAAAACTTGGGGTATTTGGAAAGGATTCAGAGAAGAGCCATAAATTTTATTTAAAAGAAATAAAATCTCTGAGGGAATGATTAAAAGCAAACGTTGGTAGGTTTCTTTAAGGGTAGTCAACAATATTTGATGGACATTAGGATGCATTCTATTTGCAATTCATTCTTATATGCTATCATTCAATGGTATTAAATAGGAAAGTTCTTTATTTAAAAGAAAGTGAGTTAGAGCTTTTCTCTATTGATCTTCTCTCACAATAACCTTCTGTGCCTTGGAATTCTTGTCAACAACTTGATTTGAAAGCATGATGTGAGGGAATTTAAGTGAACCCCTTCTAATCAGAATCAATTGCTGTAAATAAAATACTGCCTTACAGTATAATTCCACTTTTGGCTGGGATGTTATTCTAATTCCTAACTGTTGTGGTGGTAGTTCTTTGGGCTAATTTATTTTACTTTCACCTCCTAGTTTCGATGGAAGCTACTAACATTAATTCTGAAAGAGCAAAGTCTTTTCTTCTTTGGGCCTCACAGACACCCCTATTTTGCTTCGGTAGAAACTACTCCTAATATGGTTAACAGCTCCACCAAAATCAGGAAGTGGCCCCATGGCTTTGCTTCTATTACTCCCCAATTCTCTGACTCTTTAAAGTTCTTGTTTTAATTGATCATCTTGAATTATCTTTCTTCTATGTCTTTATTTGTCTTTCTGTTTTTCCTCAAAACATTGTTTTTATTTTAACCCACAACATCTTTCTAAAACATTCATATTTAGAATCCACAACATTTTTCTAAAATATTCATGTTTAGAATACAACAATACAACTCACCCTCTTTCCCATGAAAGAAGCCTGCACTTTTATCTTATACAAATAAAGATACTTAAAATATAGATTAGTTGGCAAGATGATGGTATCAATAAAGGAATGTAGTACTCTAAGCAAATCAGAAACACAATTTATAAACAGGTAAAATATAGCTTAGTAATTAAAAGAGAATGAGTATCATGTACATATCAGAAATCTGAAGTAAATCTGCTAAATGTAATTGTTGATGGGACCATGTTGAAAAGCAAAATTGAAGGCTTTGGATAATTATCTTCCCGAGAAAAACAAAATGTGTTTTTCTGGAGAGAAAAGAAAGATGTCCTAGAATAATCCCACAAACAATCTCCATGTCTGAAAGCTAGAACTTGTGTTTTCTTAGAGATGGAAGCCAACAGTAGTTGAAGGGCTAGTCAAAGATCTCCATTTCATGACACTCTACTTCTGTGGACAGAAACATTAGGGCCAGTGCATTGAGAGTGAACTGCTTCAACAAAACAAGAGGACTAATCATAGCCTAGCCATGGCATCTTCACAGTAAGTTGATAGTTTTTCTTCAAGAATGCTTTAAATCATTCAAAAATGAGGGGGAGCTTAAAATATTCAGAGATAAACAGAAACTGAGAGAATTAGTCAACAAAAGACCTGCCCTACAAGAATTACTAAAGGGAGTTCAGCAGGTTGAAAGGAAAAGACAGTACTTGAGAGTAGCTTGGAGTAGTGTAAAGAAATGAAGATCTTCAGTAAAGGTAACTAAGAGGGTAAAGGTAACTAAGAGGGTAAATGCAAAACCCAAATAGTACTATATCTTCAATATACAACTCTACTCTTTAATTCCTATTAAAGTCAGAATACAATTGAACCAGAAAAAGTTTTATTTGCTGATACTGGATATGCAAAATATAAAGAGGTATTGTGGGACAAAAACAACATAAAGAGAGGAAACAAAAGGGATATGGGAGCAGAGAACATGTATGCTATTTAAGCTAAATGGGTATCCTACCAAACTCATAGGCTACAGATGTAGGATGTGTAATACAAAACCCAGGGTAACCAAAAAGAAAGCATTTTGAAGATATACAGAATCAGAGATGAGAAAGAGATCCATTAGATACATCACAAAAGATCAACTATACAGAAAATGAGCTTGCAATAAAGGAAAAGTGAGACAAAAAAGATATGACATATAAAAACCAAAGGACAAAATGGCTGAAATAAATACTGCATTTACAGTAATAACATTGAATGTTAATAGATTAAACACCCCAATCAAAAACACAGATTGACAGAACGGATTTAAAAGCATGATCCAACATTATGTTATTTATAAGAGACTCATCTTAGACCCAAAGACACAAATAGTTTGGAAGTGAAAGGAGAAAATAAGATATTCCATGCAAATAATAACCAAAAAAGGCTAGGGTGGCTACACTAATATCAGTCAAAATTAACTTTAGGTTAAAAGCTGTTAGAAGAGACAAAGAATGACAGTATAAATTATTGAAAGGACCAATCCACCAAAAAGAAAAAAACAATCATAAATATTTATGCATCTAATTATGGTGCCCCAAAATACATGAGGCAAACATTGGCAAAACTGAAGGGAGAAATAGCCACCTACACAGTAATATTTGGAGACTTTAATATACCACTCTCATCAATAGCTAGAACATCTAGACAGAAGATCAATAAGGAAACAGAGAATTTGAACCATATGATAAATGAACTAGAACTAACAGACATACACAGAACATTGCACCCCAAAAGAGCAGGATATACATTCTTTTTCAAGTGCATATAGATCGTTTTCCAGGATAGACTACATATTGGGTCACCAAACAAGTCTCAATAAAGTTAACGAGATTGAAATTATGCAAAGCATCTTCTCTGACCATAATGGAATGAAATTGGGAATCAATAACAAGCAAAGAACTGGGAAATCTACAATTATATGGAAGTTAAATAACACTCTCTTAAACAATCAGTGGGTCAAAGAAGAAATTAATAGGGAAATCAGTAAATAACTTCAGACAAATGAAAACACAGCATATCAAAACTAATGGATGCAATGAAGGCAGTGCTCAGAGGAGAATTTATAGCCCTAATTGCTTTAATTAAAAAAGAAGAAAGAGCTAATATCAAAGGCCTAAGTGTACACTTGGAGGAAACAGAAAAAGAATAGGAAACGAAACCCAAAGCAAGCAAAAGGAAAGAAATAACAAAGATTAGAGAATAAATAAATGAAACAGTGAATAGAAAAATAATAGAGAGCATTAATAAAGCCAAAAGTAGCTTATAAATCTCAATAAAATTGACTAACCCTTAGCTAGACTGACAAAGTAAAAAAGAAAGAACACACAAGTAAAATTAAAAATGGAGGAGGGGGGGTTGATATTACAACTGTTCGTACAGAAATAAAAAGGATCATAAGAGGATGCTATGAACAAATGTATGCCAACAAATTAGACAACCTAGATGAAACACACAAACAACCTACACTGACTCTAGAGGAAAAAGAAGACCTCAACAGACCAATTGCAAGAAAAGAGACTGAATCAGTTATCAAAAACCTGCTAACACAGATGAGGATTGTGATTAATAATATAAATACAGGAAAGTTCTTCTACTACAGAGGTTCTTAACAAGGGGTCTGTGAGCTTGAATTGAAATTCAAAAACACATTATTCTTGAAGGGACATGTTGGTGCAAGTGTGATATGTTTATTAAATATACATAGTAGAGTGTGGACTTGGTAAGGGGTCCATGGTTTTCTGACTGGCAAAGGGGTCCGTGGAACACAAAAAGCTAAGAACCCTCTTCTACTACAAAGGTTCAGAATATGGTGATAACTGGGAAAAATATAACTAATATAACTTGTAGACCATAGTTAAAAATAATATTGTATACATTTAATTGAGAAATGTATATATTTATTCATCTGTGTTTACTTTTCAGTTTTTAATTGTTTATGTTTTCAATTATTAAATGTACAAAATAAAGTTAAAAAAATAATATTGTAATATTTTTGTAGCAAAAGTAAAGAAGGGAAAAAAAAAGTAAAGAAGGTACTTTATTGGTGCTAAAGGTAAAAAAAAAAAAAAAAGAATACGGGTTTTTGTTTTACGAGACGTGAATATGATAAGCATTTTTTTCTCTTCTTCATTTTCTTCATCAGCAAGGAAACACTGACCATGTCAGTTCACCCATCTGTGCTCATCTGTGTATCTTTCTGAGCACAAGTGGAACAATTAGTTTGTTTTGGGGATTTGATGAGATGAAAGTACCCAGTCAGAACTTTTTTTGGAATAATACTTCCATGGCTGGAGCTGCTTTCTGTCTGTTATTTTATTTTTTGAATTTGAAATAAAGTTTGAATTTTAAAAAACCTCCCAACAAAGAAAAGCCCAGGACCAGATGGTTTCACAGGCGAATTCTACCAATAATTCCAAAAGGAGTTAATACCAATCCTGCTCAAACTCCTCCAAAAACAATTGAACAGGACGACCACTATCTAACCCTTTCTATGAGGCCAACAACACCCAAAATCAAAGCCAGATAAAGAAACTACAAAAAAAGAAAATTACAGGCCAATGTCTCTTATCAATACAGAGGCAAAAATCCTCACCAAAATACTTGAAATCATATACAACAGCACATTAAAGAAATTATACACCATGATCAAGTGAATTTTATCCCTGTATGCAAAGATGGTTCAATATAAGAAAATCAATTATTGTAATACACCACATTAACAAGATGATGGGAAAAACCACATGATCATCTCAATTGATGCAGAAAAAACATTTGATAAAATCCAGCATCCTTTCTTGATAAAAACATTTTAAAAATAGGTATTGAAGGAAATTTCCTCAACATGATAAAGGACATCTATGAAAAACCCACTCTAATATCATAATCAATGGTGAAAGACTGAAAGCTTTCCCCCTAAGTTCAGGAACAAGACATGATGCCCACTGTCACTACTGTTATTTAACATTGTACTGGAACTTCTATCCAGAGCAGCGAGGCAAGAAAAAGAAATAAAAGGCATCTGAATTGGAAAGGAAGAAATAAAACTTTCACTATTTGCAGATGGCATGACCCTATATAGAAAGTCCCGAAAAAACTACAGCAAAGCTACTAGAGCTAATAAATAAGTTCAGCAAAGTGAAAGGGTACAAGAGCAACACACAAAATTCATTAGTGTTTCTATACACTCGTAATGAGCAATCTGAGGATAAATGCAAGAAAATTTCCATTTACAACAGCAACTTAAAGAATCAAATTTCTAGAACTAAATCTAACCAAGAATGTAAATGACTTACACATGCAACACTACAAAACTTTGCTAATAGAAATCAAAGATCTAAATAAATGGAAGAAGAAATATTGTTCAGATGTCAATTCTACCCAAAATTATTTATAAATTCAATGGAATTCTAATCAAAATTCCAATAGCATGCTTTGCAGAAATGGAAAAGTAAATTATAAAATTTATTTGGAAGCACAAGGTGCCCCAAAAAGCCAAAGCCACCTTAAAAAGAAGAACAAAGTCGGAGGTCTCTGACTTCCTGACTTTAAGGCTCACTACACAGCTGTAGTGTTCAATCTAGTGTGGTACTGGCACAAGGATAGATATATAGAATAATGGAATCAGATTGAGAGGTCAGAAATAGACTCTCACATCTATGATCAATTGATTTTTGACAGGCTGCCAAGCCCACACAATGGGAAAAAATATTCTCTTTAACAAATGGTGCTGGAAAATATGAATATCCATATACAAAAGAATGAAAGAGGACCACTATCTTACACCATAGAAAAAAATGAACTCAAAATGATCCAATACCTAAATATAAGAACCAGGACTATAAAAATCCTAAATGAAAATGTAGGGAACCACCTTCAGGATCTTGTGGTAGGAAACGGTTTATTAGATTTTACACTCAAAGCACAAGAAACAAAAGAAAAAAATAGATAAATGGGACCTCATCCAAATTGGAATCTTTTGTACACCCAAGGACTTTATCACAAAAGTGAAAAAACAACCTACTAAATGGGAGAAAATATTTGGAAACCACATATCCAATAAGGGTTTAATATCCAGGAATATAAAAAGAAATTCTACAACTCAATAAAAAGACAAACAACCCAATTGAAAAATGGACAAAAGCCTTGACTAGACATTACTTCAAAAAGGTTATACAATTGGCTAAAAAACACATAAAAGATGATCAACATCGGTAGCAACTAGGGAAATGCAAATCAAAAGCACAATGAGATACCTTTTTACACTCACTAGAATGGATACTAATTTTAAAAAGCAGAAAATTACATGTGTTGGAAAGGATGCGGAGAAATAGGAACACTCACTCATTAGTGGTGGGAATGTAAAATGGTGCAGTCACTGTGGAAGACAGGTTGGTAGTTCCTCAGGAAACTAAGTATAAAACTACAATATGACCCAACAATCCCTGTACTAGTTCAATACCCCAAAGAATTGAAAGCAGGGATTCGAACAGACATTTGCACACTGATGTTCACAGTGACATTATTCACAATTGCCCAAAGATAGAAGCAACCCAAGTGTCCATCAGCTGATGAATGGATAAATAAAATGTACATACATACAATGGAATATTATTCAGCATTAAAAAAAGAATGAAGTTCGGGTTCATGCAGCAACATGGGTGAACCCTGAAGACATCGTGTTGAGTGAAATAAGCCAGACACAAAAGGACAAATATTGTATGATCTCACTGATTTGAAGTAACTGGAATAAGCAACCTTATAGAGTCAGAATCTAGAATATAGGTCACCAGGGACTGGGTTGGGGCTTGGGAATGGGGAGTTAATGTTTAATTTGCACAGAATTTCCATTTGGGTTGATTGTAAGGATTTGGAAATGGGTGGTGGTGATGGTAGCACAAAATTGTGAGTGTAATTAACAACACTGAATTATATATGTGAATATGTGAAAGTACGAAATGTAAAACTCACTAATTATCAGGGAATGCAAATTAAAACTTACATCCTTTAGACTGGACACAAAATACAATACCTTATCAACTATTATCAAAGATGAGAATCAAAAGCAATGCTTGTGACAACCAAAAATGTTTCAAGAAAAAAAAAAAAAAAAACAAGACGAAAAACAAATGAACAACAACAACAAAAAAAGCAGTGCTTGTATACTGTGTGTGTAAATTGTTGTAACAACTTTAGACATTAATTTGGCTATATAAGGAAAATTGAACATGGGAGTATTATTTGCCTCAGCAATTGTCCTCTTCGTTATTTCCTTGAGAAACTATTGCAAGTAGACATGTGGACACAAGCATAACAGAAACAGACTCTTACCAAAATATTTTAATAGAAAAACCTAAAATTACATCAAGAGGAGAATAGATAAATAATTTGGGGTATGTTCATACAATGGTATATTATAAAGCACTGAAAAACTGAGTACATTCCACTTTCCAAAATCCAATATGAACCTCACAAATATAATTTTTAGAAGGAAAAACCATTGAAGTTGGGGAAAAATATGTATGTATTGATAAAATTTATATAATATAATGCATGAACTGTCTATTACATATTTCTTAATGCTATATTCACTTGGAATAAAATATAATACACAGAAAAATGAAAGAATGCTTTAGGATTGGTAAAGGCAGATGTATATGTGGCAAGGTGAAATTATCCCCCTATAAGAATTGCTATTATCCTAGGATTGAAATTATGGGAAGACCTTTGAACGGAAAGAGGGAGAGATTTCTATGTTTGGGTAATAAATGTTGTCAAAGCCAAGAGGAATGTACAAGTAGAGTGTGCATATTGCTTGGAAAACCCATCCCTCCGGCGCTATGGGAAGGCCTGGGGAAATAGATGTTTGCGGGAAAGTTCAAAGTGATGCCGTTTGGACTATCAGCACATGAAGTTCAAGAGCCCGCATGCTGGGCCCATGGCCCAGAGCAAAAAATTGCATTATTCTCTACCTTTTACTCTAGGTTTTCTCCTGGCCTTTTTTTCATGACTTGAAATTTCTGCACTGGGGAACTATGCCTGTGAAAGGACAGGGGTTATACCAGGCTGCCTGATCGCCAAGATCCTCCCAGAAAAATCATCCATTTATCCAGCTTCACCAAGTCACAATTCAATTATGCAAATAGATTCCTTTACACACTTACATTAGGTGCTCCTTTCTCACTCACTGAAGCCATCCAGTGACCATCAAGTCCTCCTCCCCAGAGCCTCTCCCCTGTGAGAAGTCTACTGCTGGGAAGGGTGCGGACCTGGTCCAAGGAGCCAGGTCTGGCTTTTACGTGTTGAACGTGAGGAAACCGGAACATCTGTTTGTTCTTTAGGATTTTGCTCCTGATATTGCCACACAGAGTGGAGATAAACTACATGTAGTTTGGACACACTGCTATCATACTTGTGAAAGTGGTGAACGCCAATGAAACCTTAGAGTAAGAATATTTTCTTCTATTTTCCTTCTGTTCCAACTCCCCAATTGTTTTATCCTCTCTTGAGGAGATTATTATCCACAGAGTGTGACACTTATTTTATTATTGTCTTCTGATCTTGATACTCATATTTTCCTCTGTGTTCTAGAAGAATCTGCATGGCTTGTCTGTACCTTCATTAATTAATTTTCTGCAGGGTCGGGTCTGCTATTCATCTCCTTCTTTCCTTACCTTTAATTCAGCACCTGGGTTTTTCATTTCTTGTATCCTGAAAGTGAATCTCTAAAGGCCACTACAATACTCCTTGGTATGCATATAAGTTTGGTTAAAATGCTTCAATATGTATCATCAGTTGTAACAAATGTACCATACTAATGAAGGATGTTGTTAATGTGGGGGGGGGTAGGGTATGTGGGAATCCCCTATGTTTTCTATGTAACATTTATGTAAATTAAAGCTCCTTTAAAAATAAAGTAAAAAAAACAAAAAACAAAAAACGTTACCTTCTGCAATATCTCAGTTTTCTAATTAATATATTGATTACATGCTGTTGACAGCTACTTTGCATTATTTTATGAAAAAATTAATACTTGTGTGTATCTTGAATGAATCCTTTGAAATATATTGACTTTTACCTGATTTTAATTGATAGGTGGAACACTTTGGGAAATGCAAGGATATGGATTTACAGATACTCTGAAAACTACAAATGTTCTCTATTTAGGATGCAGTATACTAAATGATCTTTTTCTACTGCTGTACTTTTCACAAAATGGAAATATTTCACAAAAAAGGAAATACTTCATATTAAACACATATTCACATGAGGAAACTGAGGCTTAGCTTATATGGAGACTCTGGTCCTCTTTCCAGAACTCTAAGTTAACTCCAAATATAAGACGCAAACACCCTTGACATTTGTATTTTACTACTTCGTTGCATTTGCTGTTGTGCGTTCTTTCATGCACATCTACTCCAAGACTGGAAACTTGTTGGACAACAGGAATTGCATTTCTGTTTCACTTGCTTGCCACGTGAGATGTGGTCCCATGTGTGTTCAACAAATACTTGTTAAATTTATGAATAGACACTACCAAATATTCAACTATTAGGAATTCTATTGCCTTATAAAAGCAAAACCTAAAAAAAATCAGATAATAATTGACTTCAGTGATGAGATATACAAAACTCAAACTGTCTCTTTAGACATTTAGAGCATCAGAAGTTACACAACAGCTAATACACGGCAACAGCTCAGTCCTCCCTATTAGCTGTTATCATGAAAACACCCTGACACTTGACAATCATTGAAAGCATTTTAAATCTCTCTTCACGTCAAATCTTTTATCTTGGAGCAGAAGAATTTTCTCCTTTCTTAACAGTTAACTTCACTAGAACTGGACAACATGGACCTCTTTACCAAGAGAAATCGAAGGGATTGTTTGGAAGAGGGGAATGTATCAGCATTTTGTCTTACGATGCCCAGATGAAATTTAACTGCAGGATAATTTTCAACTTCAGATCTTAATTTTAATTCTTAGGTACGGACATGGACAGCATGCACCTCTTAGCCTTGGGGACTTCACTGTCGTCAGACACATTAACATTTCCCTCTACTTCACATTCTTCCCTCATTGCCTTTTGCTGCCAACTTTATTTTATTTTTTTTAACTTTCTGACAGGGAGTCTTCCACCTCCCAATTTTCCCCGTTTTCCTATCTATTAATAGTGTTTCTTGACAGCCCTGTAGGATTAGCGACAGCTTTGTAAAATAAACGTTTCAGACACAGCACTAGTTTGAGAACTTGAAGTAAATACCTAAACTTCTAGGACTTCTGGTAGATGAAAATGATTTTATTTGGAAAACTGCGTAACCTGGGTTGGAAAATGCATATTAAAAAGTCTTTTTGTTTACGTTCCTCAGCTGACCAGATAGGAAAACCACTCATCTGTCTAATAGGAGGGCCAAGCTACATGGATGTTACTAATAGGCTCTCATAGGGACTTGAAACGGAGCCACTAAGCACATTTAATGACGAATTTCATAATAGGTGCTCACTGACCAGCTGGTATTTACTGAGCTTATTTGTTACCGATTCTTGATTTTGGGTTTTTCACTGTGAACTAGTGCCTTGCTTTCTCTCTTTTTCACTGGGTTTGAAATTCTTCATGGCACAGACACCTGGAAAGCTTTTGTTTTCAAGTGTTATGAAATGTCATGGGTTCCCAGGCTTCCGTTTCACTAATTGTTTCAGTAATGTTGCGAAGAACTTTCCCAGAGCTCATTAATATCTGCAGGCTCCTACACCTTCCTCCTTTTCCCCAACTTAATTAAGATAGTGCCCTACTGCGAGGGGAATTAGCGGCACCACAGCTGAGCCAACACTAAGCAGGAACATCAACCGTAATCTCTTGCAGCTGGAGACCCCACGGACTCTCTCACCAGCTGGTGGACCATCAGAGGACCACTGCTCCACATTTTCACGTGGGACCATGTGGCAAGGCTGCCTCTCCGGCATACATTTACTCTAACTCAGTTGTTATCTTGTCCCCTTCTGTAAGCATTTTGAAATCCAAATCCTTCAGTGTCTTGCCACCACGTGATCCTTAGCTGGACTTACATGAGTTTGAGGTCAGGACCCAAGTCTACGTGCCCGACTTATCTCCTGGTCCCTAACCTAATTTAGTCCATGTATTATCAGACGGAGCTACTCACGGTGACCTTTCACTCTGCCTCCTTCACCTAGATGGTCTTCCTTTCCTTTTCCTACCTAGGGCACTCCTGCTCATTGTCACCTCAAACGTCAGCACCACTGTGAAGTCTTTGCATTTTCTCCATGTGGAGTACATCACTCCCTCTGTTCTGTTACCACAGGGTTTAGTTTCCTGGGCTGTTCAAGCAAATACCATGCAGTGGGTTGGCTTAAACAATGAGAATCGAATGCCTTGCGGTTTGAGGCCAGGAAAAAGACCAAATCAAGGCGTCATCAAAGCACTGCTTTCTTCTCAAAGACTGTGGCGTCTGGAGCTGGCTGCCTGCATCCTGAGTCCTAGTCTCCCCCTGTCACATGGCAATGCACATGGAAGCCTCTCCTGGTTTCTCAGTTCCCTTCCGGGCTCCGCTGAATTTCAGCTCTTGATTCTTGTGGCTTTCTCTTCCTGTTTGCATTTCCCTCTGCTTATAAAAGGCTCCAGTAAGAGGAGTAGTATGACCCATCCAGACTGGATTGGGCCACAGGTTAACTGAAGCAACCTCATCAAAAGGTCTTACAATGGGGTCACACCCCCAGAAATATTTTTCTGGAGTATATGCAACTCCTAAATAAGTCATACTTGGCTACTTGTCAGTTTCTTCTCAAGGGTGGAGAGAAATTGAGCTTTCACTCTTTGTTTGTCCAACCCCAAGCACAGTACGTGTGTACTGTAGAGACACCATCAACATTTAGTGGATGAGGCACTTCTGACAATGTTCTTGCTTTGGGGTTATTTCACAAAATATGTCTGGGACACTTTTCTTAAAAGATTTTATTTAATAAAATAGCACAAAACTTGGGAGTGCCCTTTGTGTTGTTTAAGAACTAAGTTGACAAGTAAGAAGAGAAAAAAAAAATAGGGAAAGGATGATGAACAATAATTTAGTCTATTTCATGTCTGTGGATTTGATTAAACATCCCATTTTTAAAAATGCTCTCTGCAAGGCATTTCGGAGGCTCCAGTGCTCTAGAAAAGCCTTGTCTAGTGGTTAAGCAATACCCTATCACCGAGAGAGTCACAGAAGTCTTCTTATGGACCAAATGGAATCCTTCATTATGCACTTTAATTCTGATTCTTGATTTATTCCTCAGGGGTAATTGATAGTGGCTGAATCTCATCAATCAATTAATAGAGCAGTGAGTGTTACTTTTGTGAGTTCTTACTACATGGTCAGCAGTGTAATTACAAAATTGGGAAATGTGAAAGTATAAGACATCACAATTGCCTTTTCGTTGTTTCCATTTCCTTACGAAATGTTTCGTGGAAAAATCATTCATTCATTTATTCAAAAATACTTACTAAGAAACTGATTTGTTCCAGATACTGGGCAAGGAGCTGGTGCTATAGGAAAAAGACCTGAATTCTGGAAGAAATTCAGGAATAGTCTCTCCCCACCCCAATTCCACCCATCCAATTTTGAATACCAAAACAACATGAGTTTTATCTGAAGCATCGACGCTGAGATATTCTGTGGCTGCAGTGCAAGTCATGGTGTTAAAGTGGCACATAGTTATCTATTTCCACAATAATGCCAGATTACAAATACCCCCAAACTAGGTAGATCAAAGCCACGATTCATTTATTATGTCTCCCAAGTTTATGGGTTAGTTTCTTCTGCTGAGCTGGGTGTGACAATGCTTACCCATGTGTCCACTGCTAGCTGTGTATTGGCTGAGTGGCTCTTTCATTTGTGTAGAGTCTCACCTGGACACGTGACTAGGCTTTCTGGACCCTGTGTCATCCTCCAGCCATCCAGCCTGGGGTGTTAGCATGGTCTCAAAGCAAAGGCAGAGGTGTGAGATGGAGAATGAATGAAGGTACAGAAATATGCAAGTACGTTTTCAAGCCTATGCCTGAGTCAGATTTGCTACCTTGCTCTTGGCCAAAGCAAGTCACTTGGCCAAGACCAGAGTCAGAATCTGTACCAAAGGGAATAGACCTAGGGAGACGTGAAAACTTCGACAACTGAAACAACCTGACGCACTACTGCAGCTAATCTTTGGGAGTTAGGTTCTAAGCCAAAGCGACCCGAGCCCTTGTGTTAACAGCTTTTTGGTTCTTTGCTACTTCAAATGCAGGAGGCAGGGGAGATTGGGCTGATTCTGATTAAGCAGACGATGATCTGATGGACATGACCATAGGATCAGTAACAACACATGAGTGTCGCTGTGGCAGTCATGTCTTCCCAGGGGACGATGGAAGCCATGGGAATATGAAGAAGCCCCATGCCACAAACCTATCTCCAAAGTTCATGTCTGAACTACAGCAGTGAAGAGAATTCTGTGCTCTGGCTTCTGCCGTTATGGCTGTCTATGGAAGGGTGATTTCCCATCATCTTGGCGTATTTCAGGTTACCTGCATAGCTACTTCCCAGGGCTGGGCATGGTACCAGTGTCTACAGCTCTTCGGAGAAATTCTTCCTCTGTAGCCAACTCTCTAGGTACTGCATACTTTTTAAACAATTCTCAAAACTCACATCTTACTTAGTCCTTCCAGGACTATTGAAGTTACTCACTCTGTTCCTATCTGAAGACAGTGCCAACTCCACTGATTCCAGGCCAACTGGCTGACCCTACTTGGACTGTGACATTTTGGCTGCTTTCTCTGTCCTAAAAGCCCACACATCTAATCTCTGGGCACTCTTCTATTAGGTGCCCAGTACCTATCCATTCAAATAAGTTTATCTTTTGGGGTTCTGAGTAGGGCCCACCTCAAGCACTGCAGCCTCTGTAGATTGCTCCTGTTCTCGGACGACTTCAATGTCGATTACCAGCACCGACTGGACAGCCTGCTGCCCTTCCTGGCTCTCTAATTATCACTGGGGCTTGGGATTCTTGCTTTTCAACCATGCTGTGAGCTTGCATTTCTTTTTAAATAGATATATTGTAAGGAACACACCGGTGTTGTTAACTTGCTGATTAACTGATTCTTGACCTTTTCATCAGAGAATCACTTACCATAAATCCATGGAGAAAATTCTCTGGAGGTTTATGGAGGGGGCGTGAATAGAGAAGGAAAAGCATTCCCCAGAGCTGAGAGGAAGCTGCCTCTATGCCCAAGTACTGTCTTTCCCTGCAGTCTGCCAAAGGCCTGAAATGCTGCCATTAGAGTGACCTAATGTTTGCCTGAGAGATGCTGAGTTCTAACTGCCTGAGAGACAGCACAGGGTCCTGTTACTGTGTCAGGGACCACCCCTTGTTCGAGCAGCAAAGCCGAAAGCACAGGAATCTTCTGGATTTGAAATAAAGTTTAAATTAAAAAAAACAAAAACAAAACAGTTTGTGAGCCTCAAGGGAGAAAGGAGGTTAATCAGCAGAAAGATGTCAAAAACCTAAAGGTAGAACGAGCAGATGTGGAAGAACAAATTTTGCCAATTTCTTAAGGCTGTTCCTTATTGGGAGAATTGGGGTTTTTCTAACAAGAATGATTTTCTCCACCCGTATGGTTCCCAGAAGTCCTGACAAGGCACACATATCTGTATTCTTGCTTCATTTGTGAAAGCTTTTATATTACGGAAAAAAGATGAATATATATATATATATATTTACAGCACCCAGGGAGCTTGTCACAGAAGCAATTAAAAAGCATCTTCTGCTTTGATTCACTCCTTTGCAATATTTTGGTTTGAAATCAGGCACCACAGTCCTCTGCAAAAATATCAAACAAATTTCACAACCACAAATATATACTTTAAAGTGTAAGTGTCTGCAAATTATATTCAGTATAAATCAGGATTAGTTTCAGTTTGAAATTTTTAAAAAAATCTATAAATTCTAAATATATTTTGTTGTAGAATTATTCAATGACTTTTAAGCAAATGAAAGTATTTTGATATCAACATGAAACTTCACTATAAGAAAAGTACTTTTTGGTGCCAATGTTTCTCTCCATGTTTAAATATGAAGGAAAACTAGATCTTTGAAACAGCAGGTAACCTTGAAGTACTAACACTACTTAACAAAGAAAACATCCAGTCATTTCAGGTTCATGTGGCTCAGAAATAATCCATGAGAGTAAAGACTCTGGAACTGAAAGTCTCTGACTGACCTAAAGAGATTTTAGTGTTCGGCCAGGTCTCTTTGATTTGTGGAAAATGCAGTTTGAAACAAATCTATGTTAAGCTTGATGGAGAATCTGCAATTTGCAAACCTCAGGCAGATAAGGCTCCTCTAAATCCTTGGAATAGCTATGGTGAGAAACAGGTCCTTTAACATTCAATCCTTTTATCCTGTTGATGTCCTGTTACTTGGTAACTACTTTAAATATTTTCCTGAATGCTACAAGAAACTGGAAAATGACTGTGCAGTTTGAGATTATTTATGAATTCCAAAAAGAGAGATTAGGTTTGTAAACTGGGCAGTTCCTCTAGGCATGATCCCCTTTGATAGTATTAGATTCAGCTGAGGTGTCTTTGATTAAATTATGTTAAGATTGGGGCTTTGATTCGACCACATCATAGGGTGTAACTCAGGTCAGGTCCCCACCCCCATGGTGGGCTGACATAAACAGACACTCACTCAAGATGACACACGAGAAAAGAGAAAGAGCTCCAAAGACCCGGAAGAGGAGAGAACCCTGATCCTGTGGCTCTGGGGAGAGATGAGCCATTTGCCTGATAATTTGTAGTCAAAGAGAACAGAGCAGCTGAGAAGCTAAGGCCCGAGAGACCAGGCAGAGATCGCCCGCCATCTTGCCTCAACACATGGCAACTGACTTGGGTGTGAAAGTACCTCTTATGGTACCTTGAGTTGGACTCTTTAGGGCCTTGTGACTGTAAACTTCTACCCCAAATAAACACCCTTTATAAAGGCCAACAGATTTCTGGTACTTTGCATCAGCACCCTTTTGGCTGACTCATAGTGACACTGACTACTTTTCTATGGTAGTATCCAATCAATAACCAAGAGATGAAAGAAATTTTATTTCAAGATCTACCCTTTAAACCTCTTCAATGGTCTAAGAATATCGCAACATATCCTTCTTACAGAGCATCACAGAAATTAATGTGTCTTGCTTTAGAAATGCTAACGAATGAGGTAAATGCTCAATGGACACAGAGACATGTCCCTGAGTAACTTCAGCCCCTTTGCTGATGCTAAACTGCTGATACTAAAGAGGAATGCATTTCACTTGTAAGGAAGGCAGCTCACCAACAGAATCCCTCCTGACTATTTTGTAAGCCTAATACAATTCTCTGTGTTTCCCTGACATTTGCTTTTGACACCCCAACTCTTGTCTTGTCTTGTTTAGCATCCCTACGGAGTCAATCCGAAGGCAGAGTGAGCGGAGAAAGGAGTCCTGTTGTTAGGCAGTGGCCAGTGAAGATGACCTACATTCCTGCTCCCGATTGTTCTGCCTGCCAACCTGGAGTGGATCTGTGTAGGTCATCGCAAGGCATGCAAGACACAGAGCTTGTCTACAAGAAAAGAATTTTCAAGAGGCTCTGGGAATACTTTCTTGAACTGAAAGAAAGAAGCCATCTCTGAAGGAAAGAAAAGAGAAAGCTTTAGAAATAAAGCACAACCTCCCTCCTGTGCATTTAGACTCAAGTCTGCAGGTAAACAAGGCAGCAGGGAACATTTCCACACAGCGAGAGCTGGGAGGTGAGCAGGAGGAGATTGCCACTTGTTCCAGTCCTTGACATTAAATAAACCTGTTTTAAATAAAGAAGGTGTTAGATTATTTTTCTATTGCATGCAATGTTTACATTAATTACTCCAAATACTGAAACTGTTTTATATAACCGAGTCATCTCCAAATAAAATTATGCTTTTTGGAGACCAACAAAATGTGTTAGCAAAGGGTTCTAGCAAGGTTTTACCCTGTACCCGTGAGATTTAAATGCCCTGCTCAAGAGAGTCGGTCTGTCCTTTCCACATCAGCTCCTGCGTCTGATTCTTTCTTCCCTGCAGAACCTTTAGTGAACAAGACTCCTCTAGAGCACACTGGGGTAAGGAGATATCTTCTCACTTCTCCCAGCTTATGGCCTGAAACCCTGCCCTAGGGCTGCTGGTTTACTAAGTAGAAGGCGGCTCCAGCAGTTTCCTTCCTGTTTCTTAATGGTCCACCATACCTTTAAATTTCCAAGGTGTCTACCTTTGAGCTGGGAGAGATGACGCTGATGCCAGCTCACATTGCCCACGCTTCCAGACTCCATCCTCCAGCCACAAGACCCTCTCTCGGGGACTTTCATCCACCTTGGTCCTTCATCCTACACATCACTGCGCCTGCTGTTTGCTCCACACTTGCTTAGTTAACTCCATTCCATCTTTTCATAGCCCCATGGGCCCTTTACTGGATGCAGCACAGTGAGGATGATTAATTTGTGGATGCAATTATTTGACTAGCTCTGCTTCTCCTATTAGAATATGAGCCCCAGAGGGCAGGATGGGTCTGGTTTTGTTCACCAGTATGTCTCAGGGCATCTCAGAGTGCCCGGTATAAAGAATGTTTTTAAAAATATGTTTGGAATAAATGAAAGGACTGAACTAATGAAAACAAACAAACAAAAAACAAAAAAACCCCACCATGATCACATGCATCTTTTGTCTTGAATTATTCTTTTGCTCATAAGTCCTCTGTTTTCCAACTTTTGGGTCACCTTCTTCTTATCTTCTGAGTCTTAGGTCAAGTCCCAGTTCCCCCATGAAGTCCTTTTTTACTACTGAATCCTAACTTAATCCCTTCTTTTTCCAAAATGTCACACATCACTGGATATACATGCCTTGCATTTTGTATAGGAATTATTTTTCTCACATCTGTAAAATTCATTGTCCCCAGCAGACTTCTGGTGACGGGCAGAGATACTTCCTGCCATGCTGAGCATAGCACCTGATCCACAGAAGATGCACAGATAAATTTGGTCCATTTCTGCGTTTCCTTGAGATTCTCTTCCAAGCTATGTGAAGCAGTGCGTTTATGGCTGTGGGGAAAATTGCTTAAAAACCCTTAAGAAATGGGCTGGGTTGGTGAGGGGAGGGAGACTGCAGTCAGAGGCGCAGCGAGGAGGAGTGTGTGAGCACAGTCAGAAAACAGAAACCATCCCAGTTACCTTAACAACGAATTTAACACAGAATTGGTTAAGCGGGCAGGAGAGAGCTGAACAAGGGCTAGTAAACACGAGGGGCAGCTACCATCACCAGGGCTGGAAAAAAGTGAAGAGGTTGGGGTGACTAGAAGCTTGGAGGAGGCGCTCTCTCACCTGGTGCAGGTGCCTCGGAGGGGTGTCGATGAGGCAGGTGCTGGGAGTGAGAGTAAATGTCGGAAACTGGAACCAACTGCTACTGGGACAAGCTGTTGCTGCTGGAGCAATGCCGAGGCCCAGGAAGCAAACAGGAAAGGGTGGGTTCTCTCTCCTGCCTGCCTTCTCATCATCATTCCACTGGCAGAAGCCAACAGTTGAAACAAGGAAAAATGCAGCTCGAAGAAACTGGGTTTAGAGCTGAGTTATAGCTTCATATATGGACCACGGGGCTAGAGGGAGAATGAAATCTCCTGTTACAGCAAACTGCCAATAATATTTGGCAAAATATATGTAACACATGTAACATAGTAACTCTTATTTAAATGCGAATCTCTAGTAGTAATATGACCTTTCTACTAGCTGATTTTAAAATAGAACAATCCATATAACGATTATTTTGGGACTAGCGTATTAATCTTTCTACAGAATCATAATTAGTAAATGATCTCACCTTGCAATACTCTGGGGAAGAAAAGTTTCTGGTATTTAAAAGAAAACTTTTTTTTCCTGGTAAGAAAAAGGTTGTCAGCAGAACATTTCAGGATGAGGAACAAATGCTTACACTGTGAGAACAAGGTCTATAAAATTAAGCTTTAAAGCCGTGTAATGCTGGAGCGCCTCATTATCCCCTTGTTGAGTCATTCTCCTGGCGCTAGTGTACTGCTGTGTGACAGGAGGGCCTGGGGAGCAAATCAGGCTCCATGTTGTCCAAGGCCATCGAGGTGGTCCTGCCTCTTCTCCTTTTAAGACTCCATCTGCCACGCACTCCGCATCCACAGAATGCCCTGCCCTGTGTCCCAAAGCCTGACTCCTAGCACCTCATCACTCGCTCTCTGGACCCCTGCTCTCCTGGTGCAGTCGGCTGGTGAGATAGGAGGACAGGAAGACGGAGACAATGGGGCACAGCTTTCCGTCGGCGGCTGCCACCTCTTCTTGTTCACGGATCCTGTTGTGTGGCCACGTTCCATGGCCCGCTTCTCACTGGGATCCAGAGCTCTATTTCCTCTCCTTCAGCCCGAAGGCTGGCCGTGGCTCCCTGCTGCCCGTGTCTCTGGGCACCTCACCCCACAGCCGGTTCCCTCAGCACCCCCAAGGCCTCAGAAGTACTCCTTCCCTTAACGTCTTTGGAAACACCCGAGGTGGGTTCTGTTCACTGTGGAGCACCTGAATGATGCACCTGCTTGTGGCCAGGTGCCCGGGAGCGTCCTTGAGATGCCAGCTGCAACATCAGAACTGGGTGCTGGATACTGCGATTGCTCATTTTGTCAAAACCTATAAAACTGAGCAAAGTGTAAACCGTAATGTGAACTATAGGCCATGGTTAGTAGCAATGCTTCAGTATTTGTTCATGGATTGTAACAAACATACCACACTAATGAAAGACATTGTTAATAGGGGAAGTGTGAGAGGGGGAGGGGTGGGGTATATGGGAATTCCCTATATTTTTGATCCCACTTTTATGTAATCTAAAACTTCTTTTTTTTAAAAAAAAGGAAAGGGGAGTGGGTATAGTTCAGTGGTTGAGCACCTGCTTCCCATGTACGAGGTCCTAGGTTCAACCCCTGGTACCTCCAAAAAAAAAAAAAATAAATAAAAAAGAAAGAAAGAAAGAAAAATAAAGAAAAAAAAGAAATAGGTACTGGATTTATATATTTATTTTTGTGATTTTTGATTAATGTTTGCTTCCTTCCTATGCTATAAGCTGCAAGAGGGCAAGTACCGTTACTACTGATTGCATTCACCACTGTATCCCCAGCAACCAACACCATGCAAGGCACAGAGGAGTTGTTTGAGGAATATCTGTGGAGTCATTTCATTCATTTAATAAGTACTCATTGTACTCATATACTAGGCCACTTCTTGGCATTGGGAGAGAGCTAATAAACATATAGATGTATAATGTAATGTCAGGTAGTAATAAGGGCTAGGGAGAAATGGGCATCATGACCAGGGGAAGAGAGGATGCGAGCACTTGGAGTTACTTTGGATGAGGTGGGCAGGGAGGGTGATATTTGCTCAAAACCCAAAAGGAGGGACCGAGCATCTAAATGAAGCGAAGCCAACAGCAGGCGAGACACTGTGTGTGGTGGGTTGGACGGTGGCCCCAAAAGATATGTCCACCTGGGCCCTCAGAACAGGGCTTATTTGGAGTAAAGATCTTTGCAGATGGAATTAAGTTAAAAGCCTCAGAATAAGATCATCCTGGATTAGGTCAGACCTTCAATCCAATGACGGTGTCCTCGAACGAGACAGAAAGGAGGACACGGAGAACCTCGGAGAGAAGGCCACATGACGAGGGCAGCAGAGTGTGATGCTACAAAGCCACCGGAAGCCAGGAGAGAGGCACGGGGCGGATTCAAAGGGAGGGCCAACCTCGAGGACACCTTGACTTCAGACTTGTGACCTCCAGAATTGAAAACAAATTGCCGTTGTTTTAAGCCACCAAGTTCATGGTAATTTCTTATGGCAGCCCCAGGAAACTAATACACTGGTCAGGCAGTGAATAGTTTAAACGATGTACAGAGGCACCTACCTATTAACATGAGCATAATTAGCATAAAAATACAAAGACGAAGGTGTATGCATCAAATGTCCAATGAGTGACATTTGGTGAGAGTGGGAAGGGGCACGGAATTTGGAGAAAGGTTTAAGACAAGGTGGTGTTCAAGCCTGGCCTTGGGCTTAGATATGCATACTTGGGCTTAGATATGCATATGTTCCTTATATGCCTAAGGAACGCCATGAGAGAACTTCAACAAGGACCAGGAAGCAGAAATGCTGACTTCCTTGCTGTAGAGATAAAGTGAAAGGAGCTAGAAGGGCAGGTGTATGGGACAGGAAATCCCATTCAGATGGGGCAGTTCATTTATCCTCTGAACACTTTGCACTGTTAACTTGGTGACTCTAACGTAATTTAAATATTCGAGTGGAAGGCACTAATAAAATAAAATGCTATATCGAAAAATTATAGAATGTTAGACATGGAAAGAACCTTGAAAAGAATAAAAACTAGCTACAAACTAGCTGCATGCATTTAGGCAATTTTTTTAATCTATCAAAGGCTCAGTTTCCTCATCTGTTAAAGGGACCTAATAATAGTTGTGGAGATTGAATGAGATGTGTTGTTTACCAAGACCTTTAGAATTACTGAATCCTAAAATAAAAATAAAGCAAATGGGGAAGAGTACCAATAAATAACTATTGCTCTATTTCATGAGAGAAATTATACTTTAACACCAACTCATAGGAAATAGGGCTGCACCACCCCAGAAAGGAGAGTTGACAACTCACACAGCCCTCTCTTGTGCTCTCTCTGTCTTCCCCATCTTCACACACCTCTCCTTCTGTGCTCACAGATTTCTTGTGTGGTGTCTTCTTGGAACATGGGGTCCCTTCAGATGGGGGCCTTCCAAACCCCCCTTGCTTCTTAGCATGGTTTTTGGCTTTGCCAAGACCCTCAGGTTTGGATGCCTCCTGTAGCCTGGGCACCGTACTTCCTGAACCAGCCCTTAACCAAACTCTACCCTAATCCAACTAGCCCTAGGCCTTCCAAGATTTGGGGTAAAATTTAAACCTGAGTGTTTAAAACCCAGAATGAGAGCCTGGGTAGGATGACTGCTCTAAATGCTAAAACCCACATCACTGTTACAGGCTCTGCACAGTGTATCTACTTTTATCATATGTCTTAGCACAGTGGCAGTGATGTAAGGTTCTATATACCAGAATAAAGGCAGAACTGAATTTTAGAATTAGATAGAGAAAAGGCATAATTATTTTTAGGGCATAAATCACAGGTGAAGTCTAGATATCAATAATGCATCAACTTATTTTCTAAAAAAAAATAGAGATGCTTGGAAGTGATGAAGTGCTTTTCATCTTGAGAACATTTTATAAACCTAGACTAATTTATCATTATTTACAAGCCAATTAATTTTCACTACCCTTAGGTAGGAATTATAATTATGCCAGACTGGCAGATGGGAAAAAAGAAACTGGAGAGAGAATCAAAAGAGAATTGTGTTTGATAGTCCTGAATTAAGTGGACATTCAGTGTTCAATTTATACCATAAAATTAAATTTGCAGTGGATATTTTGGTCAGACACTATTCCAAACATTGTTAGGTCACTCATTTACTCAATTTCTTCTTCATTTCCTCCCTCATTCACCCTTTGATTAACCCAATTCATCACTTTAACAAATGTTTATTTGGCCCTGTGTTCATTACTAAAAATATAAACTTGAGTAAGATATATTAACCATTCTTAAGAAGTTTGTGTTCCCCTAAAAGAAACAAACGTGTAAACAAATAATGGCAAAGTAGTGCCACAGGGACTCTAGGGCAAATAGGAAATGAGTTATCAAGGCTAACAGGGGAGTTGAAGACTGTAAAGGATTCTCAGGTGAGATATGGCTTACACTAGCTCTTGAATGATGGCTGGTATTTATTACGCAAACATGGGCAAAGAGCAACCCAGACAGAAGAAACATGCTTGAAAATCGAGTTGTGTGAAAGAGCATGAGGTCATAAGTGGCCACAAGTACTCTCACAGGCTGAAATTTAGATATAAGTTTAAAGAACAGAAGAATATAAGGATGGAAAGAAGGTAGAGAAAAGATCATGGTAACACATGGATTAGACATTAACCTGAAGGCCAGTGAGATTCTTGCTAAAACAATTTCACTCTCAGAGATGCAGCTTCTGGAGCGGGATCTGGGACTCCACGTTTTAAACAAGCACTCCAGACTGAGAAAGTGATGGTGAGCCATTGACGGGACTGAAATAAAAGCCACCCAATGAAATTTATATGTTAGGATAACTCTGATAGCAATGAGGAGGATGGATTGGAAGAGGCTGGAGCTAAGGCAAGGGTTGGAATAGAAGATTGAAATCTATTGTAAGGAGGAAGGTTTAGTTTAAAGCAGTGGAGAGAGGGGAGCTTAATCTGGGAGGCATTTAGGGAGAGTGCTTGGGAGTTGATTTAAGAGGAGGGGAGAGAGAAAGAGGAGTTTAGGATGACTCCCAAGTTTTTTCACTGAGTGACGCCGTGGTCCTGGAAGGGGACACCAAGCCCACTCGCCCTTCCTGAGCATGGAGAAAGCAACTTTGTTGTTCAAGCCTTGCTGTGCTCGTGATCTGTGTGGAGAAAAATCAGTGCTGCAATGGGTTGTAATTTGGCCATTAGAATAACAAGAGAGATCAAGCCATTTCATTGGTGGTGTGGAAAAGGGAGAGATCATAAGTAGGGAGGACAATTAGTTGGCTTCTGGAACTGTCAGTGAAACAATATCTGTAATCCTTGTGATAAACATTAGTAAGAGGAGACAGACAACATGGCCGACAGACCTCATGGCTGACAGACCTCACTGAGACCTTGAGTTTAACCTCGAGGTCCCAGTTACTCTTTCCAGGAGCCCCCCTTGGCCTCGGATATTCCAAACAGGCCTCACCATTGGCCCCCACGATTGGTGGGGTAACCAGTAACAGCTGGGGCCCCTCCCCTTAGTATTAGCAAGAGGATGGGATAATTAACAATTCAAAAGACAACCACACAAGGCAGAGCTCCCTCTCTCTGCCTAGAGGAGCCTGCACCAAGTCTTGGTGTGTATTTCCATCTTTCTCTCCCATTTCCCAGCAAGCTCTGTTTTTCCCCCCATTTCCCAATAAGTTCTTTTTACTGGCCTAACTAATATATATATATATATTTCAAAGGAAAAATTGACAGAATTTTGTGACTAGTCACCAACTAGATGGTTGATGAGGGACATGAAAGGTAAAACTAATAATCGAAGTTAAATGTCGGAAAGAAAAGAGGGGTCTATGATAAACTGGAGTGATTTCTAAGGAGAATTGGTCGAGGGAGAGGCGCAGTTAGATTTACTTTTGCAAATCATGACATTGAGTTGAAAGTGATATATTCAAGGGAAGGAAGAGTCTTAAGGGACCCCTGGAATTCAGATGAGAGGTTTATGTGCAGTTTGCACTGGCCTCAACCCTTAGCCATGACACGTCTTCAGGGTGAGAAACTGGAATGATCATCAATTACTGTATAGTGGCCAGTTAGTTTGCGTGTTTATCAGAGGACACTGCTATTTACAGCATCGGATGTTTGCAACCTCTTGATCTCCTTCCAGTTGCTGAAATAAGAATAGTGTAGAATATTAATCAAAGATATGCCTGCAATATTTTTGGAGGTGAGTCATTTCTTGTTTTTATATAGAAAGTCTGCAACTTAAATTTCATGTTTTCCTTTGTATTCTATCAGCAGCCGTAACTGAATAACTGTCTTCAAAAAGATCTGTGAGTTTAGATGAGTTATTTAAGGTAAAAGTCATCCTCAAACCTACAGGGATAAACCTCAAATGATTTCCTGTTTCAAATAAAAGAAAAGGCGGAGAGGCTTATCTAAGCCTAGGTCTTTAGGGTGGACCTACATAAGAATATAAATACAGTTTTCACCACTTCTAGTTTCTTTTTAAAAATCATCTTCTCCCTAATGCTGAGTTAAATGCTCTCAGGATTCTGTTACCCATTACGGCACTTAGACAAGCAGTTATGGCTGAATGGCTATTTTGTTGTTACCTTGTTTTGTTTTGTTTTTTTCAGAAGAGAGCTTACTCCATTATGAAGCCCGTGAAATATTTATAGGGAAGCCATATTTGTACTTTGAGCATTGCTAGTGATAAAATTTTCTCTAGTGAGTTCCAAATATTCTTTTCCAGGGTATTTGGAGAGAAACGTAAATCTGTTTCATGGTTTCCATGTTTCAAAAGTGTTTCTACAAATTTATTTCAATCCACAGTAGGGCTTTTTGACCTGGATATGCCATGGTGCTAAAACCTCAGCTATTCCATATGACCAAGGGACAGGACTAGCAACATTTTGATCAGTTGGCTAGAACAAGATACTGTGAATTGTACAACTTATTTTCTATCTGAAGAATTTCTGAATTTCCCTGAATCAAAGATGAAAGGACTTTCTGAAAACATTTGCTAGCTCATCACGTGTGACATGTTTATTCTCGAATGGCATCTTTTGCCATGGGAAAACTACCTGCTAGTATTACTGCAGTACTGTAGTACTACCTGCTAGTAGACCAAGGTCTCTGCCTGTATCATGGAGTTATAACCAGATCACACTCCTTTTTGTGTTTTAGAGTAACATTGTTAGCTCCAAATGAACATGTCCCATTTCATATTTAAATAATGTATTCAAACATTTTGCTGCTCATGCATTTTAGTACAAACTCCTAAATTGGTGAGAAGGCAATGCTGATAAGAATCCCTTACATTGCATTTCATATTACAATATAAACCACTTTCACATACATTATCTCATTTGTACATCGACTAGGCACTAGATACTTTTAATGGTACAAGTCCGACACTGGTGAATTTATGTTCCAGGTATTTTCCACGTGCTTCACTGAAATCTTCTTCACAGACTGATTAGAAATGTGTACTCCAGTATTAATCATTAGACCATTAATCTTAATAACTTTGCTGTCTTGTCACTGCATGCCAGGTAGATTAAAAAATGGTGAAAACACCCAATGTACAACGACATGCTGTCACTTACCGGCTCAGACTCAACCTTATAGTCATGAATTCAGATGGACAGTTCTCAACAGTTGTAAGAGAGGGAACTAATGGGTTACCCACTCTCTAGATAGGGAACTATCTAGATAGTGATCACATTTAATAGGCTCAGACTTCATAGATTAACAAAATATCAGGAATAAAATTTACTAGAAATTCTATAGATATGTGTTATATAGACACAAAGATGCTGCTGTTGAATTTTTTTACAATTCTCCTGGACACAGACTACTACACAGCAATGTGCTGGGTGTGATGGGAAATGTAAAAAAGAGCAGAGCTTCGATATTTTATAGGTATATGCTCTGTATAAATCTCAAAATTTAAAGTTAATATAACTTTTTAACTTGGGGTCCATGAGTGATCTTTGTGATTCTATAAAATACCTGAAATTGTGTGAAAATTTTGTTGATATATAGAAATATTTTTATTGCATGAGTGTACTTTCACCAGTTCTCCAAAGTTTTCTTAACTCCAGAGAGCTTGAGGACTGCTAAACCATGTGCTTTCCTCCATAAAAATTTAAAAAGGACCCTTCATGCCCTTTTGAGTCTATATAAATGAATTTAAATGATTTTAAATAGCTAACATCATAGTTTTATGTTGAATAATGCTTCTGTCTGAGATAATTCATACCCTCAACTTTCTTTAAAGTTTTACCTCTCACTTGTGTAATTATTGTTCTGACTGGAACATTCATTTGAACAGTTTCACAAATCTCTTTTATTTGTTTCTATAAAAATTGTTTCCACACAGTATATGGTAGACTCATTTGTGTCATCGCTTTGATTCACCATCCATTTCAACGTTCCTTACAAAAAAATCCAAAGATCTATATTTTGACGACACCAGTACAAAGAATTGGCTTTATTCTGAGTATCATTTTAGAAGAATCACTTCATTCGAGTTTGCTTATATAGGGAGATGAGTAGAGAACAAAGAAGATCCTCACTGAGGTATGGATGTTGGGCAGTTAGGGAAGCTTACTCATTAACTAGGTAATTTGCTTCAAAATAGCGATCTTACAGCATGTACTACTCAATTTTGTACTATAGAAAAATGGCATATCATATGAGCCATAAATTCTCTGTATCACTCATAAATAGTGGAAATTATAAAGTTAAATCCAGGAAAATTATAGTCTGCTGTCATCCTGAAGGAATGATATGATTATAAATAACGACTAAGAAACAAACCACCACCAGATGACGCTCGGCAGTAAAATAACAACTTGCAATTTCTTTTGGTTAAAAACTAGCTCTGAGGCAAATCCAAAGTGGAAATTTCTTTTTGATGTTTTAAGCAATGGTAATTTTGTTGCAATAAATATGCACACACTCCCTAGGTTTTACTTTGAAGAAAAATACACATTAGCATATGCAAGTGCTGATGTGTTTGTTCAAAGAAAAGTCTCCTAAAAAGGATATGAAGAAGTGCTAGAGCATGTCACAGCATCGTAGGTGACTCTCCCAGTGAGGCCATGTAAGGATAGTAAATATCGGGAATTGCAGTTAAACCTGAGGCTTAAAATTGCTGGGTTAGTGACAGTGGAGAAAAGTACAGAATGCATTCCTACAGTTAGAGTAAGAAGAAGAAAAATATTAGACACTTCAATATGATAATAAGTTTGCTTTGAGTTATTTGTATAGAGAAATAAACAATAATTCTAGGAAATTAGGTTGGGATTATGATATAAAGAGTCTAATGCCAACTCTTCTAGACTCATTTGTTATCCTATAAGCTCAAGATATTTTTTTCCTTTCATCTCTAATAACACTTTGTATCTGTATTAGTCATAGGCATTTTTAATTGAAATTTTGCCATTGGTTATCTTCTCATATACATTTGGCATTTCTCCAACTAGATTTGCAGATTCCTCAAAAGAGCCCCCTTTATCATTCTTTGAAAACTGTATGACACCTGCTTAAGTTTTTATATTATAGCTATCAAACAATTATGCGTGGATTGACAACTGCATTGCACTTTCGGTTATTAATTTTGTAGAATCTACCTACACAGCACAATCCTCACCGTCTCCTCCCCAAATGAGCTGCAGGAACAAGTGAGGTATTACATGGTATAGGAGGAAGATTACTGGCTGAAATTTTATATTCAGGGTTCTAATTCCACTTATATTACTAGCTTTCTTTTGGATCAAAGCTTATTGGATTCTCCTCGGCCACCTCATTTGTAATATTGGGTCATTATTACCTGTCTTTATTTCAAAAGAACTTTCTCTCAGTTATGGCTGGCCAGTAATGGAAAAGTCAGTGTACTTTAAGAGATGGATGATGGTTTGCCTGAGAGGGTGTAGAAAAGACTGGATTGTAGAAAGGATGACCCCTGGTGTTGAAGCAAACATATAGATTTCATCATTTTATTATTTTAAGTGATAAACAGCAAAAGCTCTGCAAATAGTGACAGTGGCTGCAAATCAAAGGCTGATCTTTAATCCAGTACTGTGAAGAGAGAACATCTGGTCTTTTAAGCCACTTTGGCGCACAGACAGCAGAAATAAAATATGTTGTAAGGAACAGTAACGCTTAACCTCTCTGGACAGCAGTTTCTTCACCTGTACAATAAGAGTGGTGGACTGGTGACCTTCAAGGACCCTCCTAGGTCTAAATTTCCAGAATTATTTACCTCTGCAATTTCTCCTCCTAAGGAAGTGGGGGAAGGTCTAATTTTGCCCTCTGTTGGTGAAATGGTGGAGGCAGCTCGCCCTGGCAGGCAAGAGGGAATTATTAAATTTCCAGTAATTCAGTCGACAAGTTGAGGACACATTGGTAGCTGGAAATCAGTTTATACCAAAGAAATCAACAAACTTTACAAACCAGACCTCCCCTCCCCAAGAGCTGGTTGCTAAACTTTCACCAGCACATCGCTGGTTCTCCTTGATCATGCCATCCTGAGTTGGAAGAATCACACAGCTGTGAACAGTTAAAAGGATTAAAACACTCAGATGATCCTGAGGACCAGAGAACATTAAAGAAGACCAAGGCACTGTGGCCAGAAACCAGAAGATAATCAAGTAGTGCAGTCATGGACTTCTGATGTGAATGGCAAGAAAGTAGACTTGAGTGACAGCCTGTAAGTAATAGCCTGGTTAGCCTGATATAAATTGGGCAGTGGACACTGACATTATTTTGTCAGTTACTCACAAAATATAATTGTTTGCCTTTGAATAAAAAAAGCTGAGACTTTTGTTTTTGTCCACCTGCTTATGGTTAGGTCCTTAAATATATTTTAAAAATTAGTCTCTGGTTAGTAGCTATTGTTACATTATTCCTGTTTGTGATGGTAGCTTTGGCCCTTTGTCTCCTGTTTGGACTGGCTGTTTTGGCTTGGTAACAAACATTTCTTCCTCCATGGCTAACTATCCAATTTAGTAAGTAGTTGCTGCAAAGTTGGAAGTCACGAAAACGTAGAAGGTGTTTGAAGTTGACAAAATTGAAATGTAAAGTAGCTTCTTCTTAAGTGGAATGACAAATTATATATGTTTTTAGGCAAAAAAAGCTTGAGAACGTCAATTCATACTTATCTACTATTCATCTCTTGATGAATCACTTTAAGTGGCAAAATGTAAATACCAACTAATGAAGAATAATTTTTTAAAGTATGAAAAGAAAGTTAATGTAGTTCCAATCTACATCTCCCCAGTCGCCAGTGATGTTGAACATTCCTTCATATGCTTCTTTGCTAATTGTATTTCCTCATCAGATAATTTACTCATCAAGTCTTCTGCCCATTCTTCAATTGGATTGTCTGTCCTTTTATCAAGTTGCTTGATCTCTTCACATATCGTGGATATTAAACCCTTATTGGATATGTGATTGCCAAATATCCTCTCCCATTGAGTCAGCTGACCTTTCACCCTTTAGACAAAGTCCTTTGAGGTGAGAAAGTATTTAGTTTTGAGGAGGTACCATTTTTCTTGTTTTCCTTTTGTTGCTCACGCTTTGGGTATAAGGTTTAAGAAACTACTGCTTACTACAAGATCTTGAAGATGTTTTCCTACATTTTCCTTTAGCAGTTTTATGGTTGTCGCTTTTATATTTAGGTCCTTGATCCATTTTGAGTTAATTTTTGTATAAGGTGTGAGGTAGGGGTCCTTCTTTCTTTTGAATATGGATATCCAGTTCTTCCAGCACAATTTGTTGAACAGACTGTTCTGGCCCACTTGGAAGGCCTTGACAACCTTTTGTCAAAAATCACTTGACTGTAGATGTGAGGGTCTATTTTTGAGTTCTCAATTTGTTTCCATTGGTAAGTCTGCCTGTCTTTATGCCAGTACCATGTTGATTTTTATCACTGTAGCTAAATAATACATGTTAAAGTCAGGAACTGAGAGTCCTCCAACTTCATTCTTCTTTTTAAAGACATTTTTGCCTATTTGGGACCTCTTACTTTTCCAAATAAATTTGATAATTGACTTTTCCATTTCTGCCTAAAAGGTTGTTGGGATTTTTATTGGGATTGAGTTGAATCTGTAAATCAGTTTGTGTAGGTTTGATATTTTGATATTTAGTCTTCCAATCCATGAACACAGAACATCCTTCCATTTATTTAAGACTTCTTCAGTTTCTTTAAGCAATGTTTTGTAGTTTTCTGAATGCAGGTCTTTTATGTCCTTGATTAAAATTATTCCTAAATATTTTATTCTTTTAGTTGCTATTGTAAATGGAATTTTTTTCTGATTTTCTCCTCAGATTGCACATCAGTAGACTACAGAAATGCTATTGATTTAATCTTGTATCCTGCCACATTGTTGAACTCTATTAGTTCTAGTAGTTTTGTTACAGATTTTTCAGGATTTTCTAGATATGGGATCATATCATCTGCGAATAGTGAACATTTTACTTCTTCCTTTCCTATTTGGGTGCTTTTTTATTTCTTTATCTGTCCTAATTGCTCTAGCTAGAAAGTTCCAGCACAGTATTGATTAACAATGGTGATGGTGGGCATTGTCTTTTTCCTGATCTCAGCTGGAAAGCTTTAGGCCTTTCATTTTTGAGTACAATGTTAGCTGTAGGTTTTTCATATATGCACTTTACCATATTGAGATAGCTTCCTTCTATTCCTAATTTTTGGAGTGCTTTCATCAAGAAAGGATGCTGTATTTAGTCAGATGATTTTTCTGCATCATTCGAGAGGATCAGGTGATTTTTCTTCTTCAATTTATCAATTGATTTATTACACTGATTTTCTTATGTTGTACCACCGTTGCATATATAATCCACTTGATTGTGGTTTATAATTATTTTAATGTGCTTTTGGATTAGGTTTGTAAGTATTTTGTTGAGGATTTTTGTATCTGTATTAATTAGAGATATTGGTCTGTAATTTTCTTTTATCATATTATCTTTATTTGGTTATGGTATTAAGATGATGTTGGCTACATAAAATGAGTTTGGTAGTATTATTTCCTGTTCAGGTTTTTGGAAGAGTGTGAGCAAGATTGGTATTAGATCATCTTTGAATGATTGGTAAAATCCACCTGTGAAGCCGTCTGTTCCTGGGCTTTTCATCTTTGGGAGGTTTCTGATAACTGTTTCAGTTTCTTCACTTGTGATTGGTTTGTTGCAGTCCTCTATTTCTTCAAGGGTCAATGTAGGTGGTTAGTGTGTTTCTAGGAATTTGCCCATCTCATCTACATTGTCTAGTTTTTAGGCATAGAGTTGTTCATAGTATCCTCTTATACTATGGCTCTCACTTGTGTCACTCTCCTGTTATGTCATCATCTTGCTGCAAGGTTCAGCAGGGCCTGATGGTGCACCCACTCATGGGGCCTGGGGGGCTCACCCACGCGCAGGGACTGACGACCCATGTGCCTTCTGTCCCTGGGATCAAACCCAGCTCCCTCCATATGGCAGATGGACACCCAACCATTCGAGCCACATCCGCCCCCTCTCTTTACCCTTTTTATGGAGCTTCACAATATTTACTAGCATATTAAAATTTATAGAGTAAAAGAATATTTTTATCTTTATCTAATCCTACATTTTCTAAGTTAATTGATGGAACATTGTTTTCTGCAACAGCTATTCACATTCTGTAGCACTAGTTTTCTTGAGCATACATTTAGAAAATGCTTCCATAGGTAACAGGCTTTTTGAAATAAGAGAGTGTTGATGAATCCTATATCTCACAATTAATTATTTGAACTGAGTTTAAAAATTAGAAAACATTATAATTTATATTATTTTAAAATACCACAAATAACTTGCACACATTTTCAATCCAAGTCAATAATTGCTAAAGAGCAGTTAAGTTTAAATAGGAGAAATATTAATAAGGACACACACACTACAAAAAAAAAAAAAAAAAAAAAATCACCAAACAAGCTTACATCTATACTTTGAATGAGTCAGTTGTATCAAATCCCACTAATTTGAATGGAAAGTTTTAGAATTTGCAACATCATAATAGTCATGTTTTTCAATTGCATCTAAGATGTTACCTTCATGGCAGAAGAGGATAAATACATATTTTGTAGCAGAGCTGAATATAGTAACAATCGTGTGCATACTACCTGCAATCTTATGCCTCATCTTCAGAGTCAACTTTTACAGAAAATCTTTATGCTGACATAGTTTTGCAAGCCATTGCATGTTAGGGGTACCCAGGAAAATACCCTGGAAAACCCTGGAATATGGTGGATTGGTAAATTGGTAGTTATTTTGATACTGTACATGGAATTAGGCATGACAGCAAGATTTAGGACTGACAATGGAGTTAATAAGTACCTATTTATTCACAAGAAAATGACCTTGTAAATGACTTTTAAAATCTGAAAATATCACATACTAATTGTTTTCACACTTGTGCTTATAAATTCTAATTCCGTCTTCCAGACAATCTCTGTTCTGGTCTCTCTGAGCTGGGCGGACCCTTGTCTGTTTGTGTGCTTGAATAAACAACTTTTCCTATTTAAGAAATTTCAAAAAGTAAAAGAGAAATTAAATTTCTTTCGCTTCACAAGGATTCTGCAGACTTAAAAAATAATCATTTTATAGAGACATTAATTGTAAGTTTTCCTTAAACATCCTTTCAAATATAGTTCAATTTACTTACAACTCTTCAAGAAAGTATTTGTTGCTTAAAAGTGAGGTATAGGTACATAATATTAGATATTCTCCCATAATCTTTTCACTTATATTCAATTATAATTTATATTTTGCCTTTAGGGCACAGAAGCTTATTATGCTGTTTTAAATTTATGGGGCAGGTATAGCTCAGTGGTTGAGCGACTGCTTCCCATTTATGAGGCCCCAGGTTCAATACCCAGTGCCTCCTAAAATATAAAAATAAAAAATAAAGATAAATAAAATTATAATTATTTTGTGCCATAGAGAGAATGTTCTTTAATGGGATAACCCTATACTGTCTAAATTATGATCTTTGCTGTATTCCCATGGTTATATATTTTAGCAAAGAAATAACTTCAAAGCATTTTTAATAAATACTTTGACTAATTACAGATAAAATATTCATAAATATAGAAGTAAATTAATGCTTTCTAATGCTATGGTGTTTTTAGTAGATCAGAAGATGCTATTAATGTGATATTATTTGTAAACATTTCTCTTATACATATTAATGATCCCTAATAAGATAAACTGTAAATCTTTGGATTATATGCTATTTTGATAAATTATAATAGCATTGCTTATATTATATAATGGTTATATACAAAGAATAATTAATTTTTAAAACTTGTAGAAATTCAGGAACATTTCCTTAAAGTAATTTTAAATCTAATTATTATTTTTTGAACTTTTCAAAACTTTATCTCATTTCTTAATGTGCTTATCTAAATTTTAGCTGTTAAAATGTAGGCAAAAAGACATATATGTGAAAAATATTTCTGGAGTATATAGGACTTCTTATCAAGACAAAGTCCTCCGTAAACCAAATTATTTTTTATAATAGTAGAATGTTACTGAAAATGAGGAAGCAGTTTTGCTAAAGTAAATTTTCTTTGACAAAAAAAAAGTCTTTTTGCTTAACATATTTCTATACTTAGCTTTTTCTCCTGAAATTAAAAAAAAAAAAGCATTTACTAAATATTATTTAGTTGGTTCAAAAACCTTTGAAGCATTTCTAAGGGGGCATGTTGCCCATGTGAAAATCCACGAAAGAGGATAATTTCTAAATGTTAGGTTTTTCAAGGGCTGAATTTCATATTTAAAAAATAACAAAGAAAACTTGCGTGTTTCTAAGGTCTACTTAAGTGCTAAAGCAGGTATAGGATTGTTCATCCAGGATTCCACGTCAGGGAAGTGGCCTCCCCCCTCTGACTGAGCCTACGCCATCCTCATAACCCGGGGTAGCTCTAACTGTTCCTCACACAGGACCTGCATCCAGGCATGGCCCAACAGAGAACGCTCCTTCCCCCTCACGCCACAGTGTGACTGGCTCATGCACTGCAGGACTCGTGAGATGCTGTTTGTGAGACTGTGATCCAAAGAACATGAAAACCTAAAGCTGCTTGTTCCCACTTCTTCCCCCCTGGAGAGATCCTCCCAGAGAATGAAATCACAAGGAGGAAAGCAGAGGTGAGAGACAGAGATGGAGCCCTGTTGACTTCTTTGATGACCAAGAGTCAACTGAGGCCTAAGCTTGTGCAAATCTTGGACTGTCTCATTATATGAACCGAACCAAACCAAACCAGACGGAACCAACACACACAACAAACAAACAAAAACAGGACAGACAAACCAACCATCTTAGTTTGCCAGGGCTGCTGTAACAGTACCACAGACTTGGATTACACAACAGGACTTTATTGCCTCACAGTTTTGGAAGCTAGAAGTCCAAAAGCACAGGGTCAGCAGTCATGCCTTCCTCTCTGAAGTCTGGAAGCGCTCTGGCGGTGGCGTGCTGGAATCCGTCTCTATCTCTGTCACGTGGCTACTTGTCTCTTTCTGTCTCCTCCTCGGCCTTTTTCTACTGACTATTGTCCCAACTTCCTCTGCTTATAAGGACTTCTCTCATATTGGATTGAGACACGCTCTGGTTTAGTTTGTCTTCATCTGTATTAGACAGCCAAAGGGCTGCTGATGCAAAGTACCAGAACTCTGTTGGCTTTTATAAAGGTTATTTATTAGGGGTAAAAGCTTACAGTTACAAGGACCTAACGAGTCCAACTCAAGGTACATTAAGAGGTACTTTCTCATCAAAGTCAGCTGCCATGTGTTGAAGCAAGATGGTGGGCGACATCTGCCTGGTCTCTCCTTCCTTCTTCCACTTAAGGCTCCATAGTCCCATCCACTTCCCATCTCAGCTGTAGGCTGGCATAGGGCCCGTATCTCAGGACTTCCTATATTAGTCTGGCATAGGGCTTGTTTCCTTCCCGACCTCAGCTGCTCAGCTGCTCTGTTCTCTTTAGCTGCAAACTATCAGGCAAATGGCTCATCTCTCTCCCTGGGGCCTTAGCAATCTGAGCCTTCTTTCTGTCACATGGCAGGACCACAAGGACCAAGTTCTCTGCTCTTCCATGTGTCTTCTTGAGTGAGTGTTCATTTATCAGCCCACCAAGGGAGCAGGGACTCAACCAGAGCTATGTCCTATTGACATGGTCAAATCAAAAGCCCTAAATTAATTTAATCAAGTAAACTAAAAACCTTTGAATTTAATGCAGTCAAAGGGTATCACACTCAAAGGAACAGACCAGTTTACAAACATAATCTTTTTTTTCCCCTTTTTTGGGATTCATAAATAATCTCAAACTGTCACATCATCTTAATAGGATCTTTGAAAATTCTGTTTACAAATGAGTTCACATCCAAAAGATTTGAGGTTCAGATTTGAATATATATTAGTATTCAATTATTATTCAATTTACCACACAAACCATTCTTACATGAGTTGGTTAGAGTTGGGCTTCTATCACTTGAAATAAAAAAAAGTCCTTCTATAAGGCCACAGTAATCAAAACAGCATGGTACCAGCAAAAGGACAGATATATAGACCAAAGGAATCGAAGTGAGAGTTCAGAAATTAACTCTCACATTTATTACCAGCTGATTTTTGACAAGGTGCTAGATGTTCTAGCTAGAGCACTTAAACAAGGAAAATAAATAAAAGCACCCAAATAGGAAAGGAAGAAGTAAAACCTTTGCTATTTGCTGATATGATCCTATACCTAGAAAATCCTGAAAAACATAAAATAAAGCTACCATAATAATAAATGAGTTCAGCAAAGTAGCAGAACACAAGATTAATAGGCAAAATCAGTAACATTCTATACACTACTAATGAGCAATCTTAGGAGGAAGTGAAAAAATTCAATTTATAATAGTGACCAAAAGAATCAAATATATAGTTTAAATTTAACCAAGGACATAAAGGACCTGACTTTGAAACTATAAACAATTGGTAAAAGAAACCAAAGAAGACCTAAATAAACGGAAGGACATTCCAAGTTCATGGATTGGGAGACTAAATATCATTAAAATGTCAATTCTACCCAAACTGATTTACAGATTCAACATAATCCCCCCCCAAAAAAAATCCCAACGGCCTTTTTTGCAGAAATGGAAAAACCAATTATCAAATTTATTTAGAAGGTCAAGGGACACTGAATAGCCAAAAATCTCTTAAAAATTTTTTTGAAGCCCTCTCACTTTCTGACTTTGAAACATATTACTTAGCTACAGTGGTTAAAAAAAAAAAAAGCATGGTCTGGCATAAAGATAGACATATTGACCAAAGGAACTGAATTGAGAATTCAGAAATAGCACCTCACATCTACAGTCAAGTGATTTTTGACATAACTATCAAACCCATCCAGCTGGGTCAGAACAGTATATTCAACAAATGGTGCTGGGAGAATTGGATATCCATAGCTAAAAAACAGATGGACCCCTATCTCACACCCTATACAAAAATTAACTCAAAATGGATAAAGGACCTAAATATAAAAGCTAGAACCATAAAACTCGTAGAAGAAAATGTAGGGAAACATCTTCAAGGTCTTGTGGTAGGTGGTGATTTCTTAAACCTTACACTCAAAGCATGAGCATTGAAAGAAAAAATAGATAAATGGGACCTCCTCAAAACTAAACACTTTTTTTTTGCTTCAAATGACTTTGTTAAGAAGGTGAAAAGGCAGCCTTCCCATTGGGAGAAAATTTTTCAGAAACCTCATATCCACTAATGGTTTGACCTCTGTGTTATATAAAGAGATCCTACAACTCAACAATTAAAAAAGCAAGCAACCCAATTAAAAAATGTGCCAAAGACTTGAACTGATACTTTTCCAAAGAAGAAATACAAATGGCCAGATAGCAAATGAAGAAATGTTCAACATCACTAGCTTTCAGGGAGATGCAGATCGAAACTACAATAAGATAAAATTCCATGCCTTACAGAAAGGGCATGATTAAAAAGACAGAAAACTACAAGTGTGGAGGAATGGGAACTCTCCTTCACTTTTGGTTGGAATGTAAAATGGTACAGCCTCTGTGGAGGACAGTTTGGCAGTTCCTCAGGAAGCTAAATATAAAACTACCATATGATCCAGCAATACCGCTACTAGGAATATATTCAGAAGAACTGAAAGCAAGGACATGAACAGATATTTGCACACTAATGTTCATAGCAGCATTATCAAAATTGCCAAAAGATGGAAACAACCCAAATGTCCATCAAACGATGAATGGATAAACAAAATGTGGTATATACATATGATGGAATACTATTCAGCTCTAAGAACAAATGAAGTTGGGTTGCATATGACAACATGGATTAACATTGAGTACATTATGTTGAGTGAAATAAGACAGACACAAAAGGGCAAACATGGTATGGTCTCACTAATATGAATTAAATATCACGAATAAACTCATGGAGTTAAACTCTAGAGTATAAGTTACTAGGAGATAGAATGTGGGTTGAGAAGGGGAGCTGATGCTGAATGTATGTAGAAAGTCTAATAAGGAGTTTGTAAATGTTGGGGAATGGTTAGAGTTGATGGTAACACATTATAGTGAGTATAATCAACACTGCTGACTTTTAAATGTGATTGTGGCTGTAAGAGGTAGGCTAGGGGAGTTAATGTCAATTGAAAGAAAGCTAGGGCCTGTATAACAGTGATTTCGGTGGTAGATGATCGTGGATAACAGTGGAAACACAAGAATGTTCCTCTATTAAAAAGTGTTAAGAATATGGAGATAGATGGGAAAATATGTTATGTAATGCATATGTAATAGTTAACAGTAATATTGTAATATTTTTACAGCAATGGCAAAGAAGATAATCTATCAATGCTAAGCGCCAGTAATGGGGGAGTATTAGAAGGTATGGGATTTTTCCTTTTGGAGTAATGAAAACATTCTGAAATAAACTGAGCTGATGAAACTCTGTGATGAAACTGAGAGCCACTGAGTGTGCACTTTGGATGGATTGTTCAAGGCAGGAGACCACAAAACAGTAAACCTCATGGGTAATGATGGACTCTGAGTAACAGTACAAATATGAGAACATCCACTCATGAACTATAACAAACATACAATACTAATACATAGTGTTAATAATAGGATGGTTTGTGGGGAAAATATACCAAATATAAGCTATGAACTATATTTAGCTGTAATATTTTGATGACATTCTTTCATCATTTGTAAAAAATGTGTCACAACAATGTAAGGAATTGGTGGTAGGGTGTGGTACGGGAATCCCGTATGGTATGCATGATTTTCTTGTTAACTCACAACTTCTCCAAAGGAGATATACAAATGGCCAAAAAGCACATGAAAAGATGCTCAACATTATTAACCATTAGGGAAATGCAAATCAAAACCACCATGAGACACCATTGCACAACCACTAGAATGGCTACTTTTAAAAAATGGAAAACTGCAAGTGTTGGAGAGGATGCACAGAAATAGGAACACTCCTTCACTGTTGATGGGAATGTAAAATGGTGCTGTCTGTGCAGTTCCTCAGAAAGGTAAGTATAAAAGTACCAGATGACCTGGAATTCCGACTTTTAGGTATATACCCAAAAGAGTTGAAAACAGGAACTCGAATATGTTTGCACACCAATGTTCATAGTGGCATTATTCACAATTGCCATAAGATGGAAGCAACCCAAGTGTCCACCAACTGATGAATGGATAAACAAAATGTGGTATATACATATAATGGGATATTATTAAACCTGTAAAGAGGAATAAAGTTCTGTTAGAAGCTTAATGGATGAAGCTTGATGATATCATGTTGAGTGATATAAGCCAGACACAAGAGGACAAATATTGTATGATCTCACTGATATGAGATCATTAGAATAAGCGAATTCAGAGAGTCAGAAACTGGAATATGGGTTACCAGGAGCCAGGGAGGGATAGGGAATGGGGATTTAATGCTTAAATTGTACAGTTTCTATTTGGTATGATGGGAAAATTTTGATAATCAATGATGATGATGGTAGCACAACATTGTGAATGTAATTACCAACACTGAAATATATATTTGGATGTGATTAGTAGTGGAAATTTTAGGTTGTAGATATGTTACTAGATCAAAAATTTTAAAAACACAACAGGACCATATATATTAAAAAAAAACAAAAATCAAGAGTCCTGCCTAATAAAAGCATGTTCTTATATCCGAATACCAGGCCTTGGGAAGTTGAAAGTAAATTTAGTGTGTTTAATAAATATTTATTGATTGTCAAATATGTCCCAGGCACTATTCCAGGCACATGGGATTTTTAAAAAAACTGTCTTTTTGGAGCTGACATTCTAGCTGGAGGAGATAGCCAGTAAAATATCACTAAAAATAAGTAAATTCTAATGTATCTTAGAATGTACTAAGTGTGATGGAAAAGAACTTTTGAATAGGATAGAGAGACAAGGATTTGGGGAGGGCAGGGGTGGGAGTAAGTTCTGATAACAATTTGAAATTGGGTAGTCTGAATGGGCCTGATGGAGAGAAAGATTTAAGCAGAGTCTTGAAGGAGGTGAGGGAGTTAGGGAGAAGATATTGGGAGGAACAAAGTTCCAGATATATTAAAAAGCCAATGCCAACTACATTCCAGGAGCAGAAGGCAGGCCAACTTTTAAATTTAAATAATATAGAGTGGCAGGGAGATGAGGTTAATAGCCTATGGGGAATTTGGGATCAGAAAATATTTTTGGGTGATCTCATCCTCTGTGGAAGAAAACACTGATAACATGGGAGAGAGGGGGCAGAGTTGCTCATTGGGGAGGGAGTAGATGGGGTCTAGTCAATGAGGGGAGGATTGGCTTTGGATAGGATCATGGACAGTCAGGAGCATAGAAAGTATGGGTGCAGAAGCAGATAGGTGGGACAATGTGGTGGTGGGAGATCAAGGTCATAGCTGAGGGAGAGGAAAGAGGAGGACGTGTGGAGGTTTGAGGGCCCAGGAAAAGACGCACAATAGAATAAGCGAACTAGGGAACTATAGTAGAACTGCTGGGCTGCTCAAGGGCAGGCTTACAGCTTGTTATTAAAGTGAGAACTGCTGATGTAGTTGGTATGTTTTCTCCATTCTCTCCAGCTACATAGGTACAGGTGTGAAGAAGGCATAAACTTGAACTTAACCAAGGTTGTGGCTTGGCTAAAAGAGTAGCACAAAGTGAGAAATAAGGGAGTTGGAGGTGTATGGAATGGATGATTAAAATGTTTGACAGTGAACTTTGAACTGAATCAGAGAGTTATTGAGGACTCAAGGGAATGAAGGATGTGGAAAAAATTAGTAAGATCAGTGGACTGGAAATACTGACAGTGCCCTAGAAGGGGTAAGTGGGAAAGTTAAGCAGTGGTGGCCAGTGAGTGGGTGGCAACTGAGATTTTGGAGGGCTTGCACATGCTTGTATTGAAACGGTCTTGAGTATGACTGTCTCAGTTTGCCAAAGGGCTGCAGAGGTAAAGTTCCAGAAATGGGTTGGCTTTTATAATGGGAAATTTATTTAGGGTAAAAGCTCACCGTTCTGAGGCTGTGAATTGTTCAAATCGAGGCATCAGCTTTCTCAGGGTCGAGCCACGTGGTGAAGCAAGATGGTCAACAATCTCTGCCGAGGTCTCTGCCTTCCCCTCCAGAATCTGCTGTCTCCTGGAGCTCAGCTGTGGGCAACCAGGCATAGGGCTTGTCTCTTTCCTCCTCTTTCAGTCTCTGGGGGCTTCTCTGTCTTTCTGCAGCTGTAGGCAAACCTGGAGTCCTCTCTCATGTGGCAGGATCAGAAATGGTGGCTCCTTTTTCCTGTGTGTGTGTCTGTCTTTCTGTGTCCCCATTTACATCTGTCCTAGCAAGAGGGCAGAGACTCAATCTGTCATGCCTCACTGATGTAGTCCAATCAAAAACAATCTAGGGGGGCATGGACGTGGCTCAAATGGTTGGGCGTCCGTCTCCCATACGGAGGGACCTGGGTTCGATCCCCGGGACTTCCCGGTAAGAAAAAAAAAAAAAAAAAAAAAAAAAAAAAGCAATCTAGGGGAGTGGGTGTAGCTCAGTGGTTGAGCTCCTGCTTTGCTTGTACAAAGTCTCAGGTTCAATCCCAGTACCTCCTAAAAAAAATCAATCTAATCAAGTGATCTAAAGTGAATCTAATGCAATCAAAGGGTACCACATCCACAGAAATAGATTAAAGAACATAATCTATTTGGGATTCACCAAATCCAGACAGTCACAATGACCATCAGAGTTTGAGTGGGTGTGTACAGAAGAATGAAGGATGTGATCACCAGAAGAGAGGACTTCAAGAGTGAGGTACCAGGCTGTTGGGAAGAGCACTTAACCATGTATTGAAATTGCCCCTCACCTTCTTCTGACTGGCACCGGAACATGGGGCTGGCCCCAAATGCCCATAGTGGACCATGAGGTGACCTTGGTAATAGAATCCAATTAAAGCAAAGAAACCCGAGTCCTGAGGAGCAGAATCTCGTTACCAGACGAGATTGCTCCTGCAGCTGCACACTTGTTTGCTCCTGTCGTTGGTGGCTGCCACTCAGGCCGAGCCTACTTCCAATCGACATCTACAGTCTCTTTGCTCTCTCTGACCCCAGTTTCTCTCTCATCTCAGTTTATTCTCCTCATTAGTTTAAATGCCAGAATTAGCTTTTAAAACTCCCTTTCACTCTTTAAGACCCACAAACACAGGCAAGCACCCTGTTAAGCTTCATCTGGCTCCCTCAGGCAGAATAACCACTGCCCGTCTACTTGTTTTGTGTGGGCCATCGTTTAAATTCTCAGTTCATCTTACGTGAATCCTGGGGCACCTTGGCATTTGCACGGCCTTTAGCAGATAATCAGTTCTCAGAAATTGGTTGAACAAATGATTGCTTTGACATCAGCCAAGCTGAAGAACTCTCCACACATCTCTGATTTAATAAAGGACAGCATGGGAAGGACTTGCCACAGCCCTCCCCAGCGTTAGCAGATCAAACGCGGAACGGACTTGGACTTCAGAGATGACTATCACAGAGGTTCTCAGAGCAAGCACTACTGCAAAAGGAAGACCCACAGGGCGAGGTCGGCTTCAGAAGCGTGGCAACTCCAGTCTGTCCCTGGGAAAGAGGAGCCTGGCTGTGAGGAGATGCCAAGGCGGAACGGGACAAAGGGCATTTCTAAACTTGCCACTATTTCCTAGAAGGGTAGTTAGTATAAAGGCAAAGGTGGCATGGAACTCGCAGTGGGATATTATTAAAAGCCAGCTAGCTGTTAACTGGTGTGTGAGAGAAAAAGTATTCTAATGTAAGTCAGAGAAAAGAGTGCAGGCAATCCTCCACCTGAGAACACCCAACTGAACAGACAAATAGGTCACAAGTTAGGGTTTGCCCAGCAGCTCAGCAGTGCTTGAGACAACACTATTGGAATGATGTTTGGGTTTATAATGCTATTAATAAGGTATTCTAGTTAGTCTTTTGTGATACATTCTGGGAATACAACTGCCACTGGAGTGTGTTAGTGAGAACAGAGTTCTGAGTTCTAACCAACTAGTTTCCCACCAGAAACACTCAGCAAAATGCTGGCTGCCTGCTCTCCCGAAAGGTTTTATTTTAGCATGGCTTTCCAGTTCTTTCTCTAATCTGCTTGCTCAATCCTGCTTGTATCTCTTGTCAGGTACATTCTGATAGTTCACTGTTCATTCTAGCTTATTTTTGTTTGTTTGTTTGTTTGGTTGGTTTTCAAAAGAGGAGGCTTTATTTAGCTCCTTTGGGAAGAGAAGATCAGTTTTTACTTGGGGTCCAGGAGGAAAACAATTTTCCGCCTTGGTTAATGCCATGACACTGCTTGTGAATACTAATCACATTCCTCTTCCAACCAAGTAAGAGTAGTTACTATTTATGCACTTTATACAATAATCATAGAGAATAGAACAAGTTTCCACCAGGGTCCAAAAAGAAAATCAAAATCATCAATCTATTGTAAAAGTTTACAGTTTTAAGCTTTGTATACCCAGTGGAACTAAGGGGACATTTTGTTAGGTAAGTGAAGTCTCACAACTCTACTTTTCCTAGAAAACTTGACTCCTCCCTTGGTGGCTTGGAGCTATGTACCCCCCCAAAACCAGTTCTTGAACTTAATCCTTTCCTGTGGGCATGGGTCCTTGTAAACAGAACCTTTTAGTGAGGTGACTTCAGTTAAGGTGTGTTCCAGCTGAATCAGGATAGGTCTTAATCCTATTACTGAAGACCTTATAGGGAAGGTCAGAGAGGAGAGAGAGAAAGAAAGAGAGGGAGAGAGGGAGAGAGGGTGAGAGGAAGAGAGGGAGAGAGGGAGAGGGAAAGCCAGGAGGAGCAGTCTGGAGCTGAAAGCCAACAGAACCTGGACGAGAAGGGAGATTTCCCAACTCTACCTCAGCCAGCCAGCTTCTCCTGCGGAATTCATTGAAAATCTTCATCGGAGTTCCCACCTTGTGGCCTGCCCTATGGAATTTGGACTTGTCCATACCCATGGTCACGTGATCCAATTCCTAGGATAAATCCCATAATATTTATACTATATGCATGTATCTGCTTTCGGTCCTGTTTCCCTGCAGAACCCCGATTATCAGCTCCCCACTAGCTACTCCCTGCCATACTTTTTTCTTTATCATTTTATTTGAAATCTGCTTAATTTTCCCAGTTCATTTTATCTACACTCATCGGGCTTGTCTGGGTAACTGAAGCTCACTTTCAGAACACTTTAATCATGTGAATTCCTCTAATATGTGCTGAATGCCTCCAGGGGGCACAGAATTTCACAATTTGTTGAGGACAAGGGAAGACAGCCCTTGCATTTTCCAGGGTCTGGAGCTCTCCACAGGCGTAGAGAAGAAAAAAGAAGGGAAAATTACTCACTGAAACATATAACTTGATCACAGAAGTTCAAATGCTGTACTGGGCAGGCTGAGTTTAATTTTGGTGGTATGAGCTACATTGGCAGAATTTGATCCTTTTCTTCTAAAGGACTAAGAAAGTACCTACTCTAGGTTCAGCTTTCTTCTTATTTTAACAAAGCTCTATTTTTCTTGTACCAAATCATTTGACACTCCAGAAGCCACTCAGTTGCCAAGAAACAGACCAACAAATTACTATCAGGCACGTTTTATGAGACTATCATATACCTCACAGATGATGACAGTTTTGTAAAACATTCCTGAGGCTTTGAGGGTTTCATTTATAGAAAGCCGTGATAAAATTAATGTGAGTTATTCTCAGATTTTTAAAAAAAGAAAGAAATGATAAATCATGGAAATGAATGCTAATCACATCAGTATCTTTCTAGAGATTCAGTAGAAATAAAACAACCAACCATCACATGCACACTTTGCATCGTCCGTGTAACAAAACGCTACAGATTCTGCTGAATTGGCACCCCCTTGGTTGTCTGAATGCCTGGGAAAGCAGTTGGCTCTCCTAGCTATGCACTATGGTGGAGTGGATCTAACGATGAATGACAAAGGAGGGAGTAGCCAGGTAGCCTGAGTCTTGAAACTTCCTGGTTGCATGAGGTTTTAGTTTGCTGAAAGCTGCTGCGAGCAATATATCAGAAATGGGTTGGCTTTTATAATGGGAATATATTAGGTTAAAAGCTTATAGTTCTGAGCCTGTGAAAATGCCTAAATCAAGCCATCATCAGAGATGCTGTCTCACCAAAGGTCGGCTGTGGGCGATCAGGGACATGACAGGGCATAATGGTGGCTCTGCCCGAATCAAGGCATCAAGTGAAGCTCTCTCCCTGAGCTCAGCTGTGGGTGATGAGGCACAAGGTGGCGTCATCTAAAGACGCTTTCTCTGCAAGCTCGGCTGTGGGCGATCAGGTACATGACTCATCTCTCCCCTCTCCTTTAGACATCTCCCTCAGCCTCTTAGGGGGCTCTTTCCATGCCTCTCTGCTTTGCAGATTCCAGCCTCCAGCTTCTGGGACCTCTCTCTTAGCCTCTTGGGGTTTCTCCGTCTCTCTCTCTCTCTCTTTTTAAAGAGAATATCTCTTCCCCCATGTTTTTTTTTTTTTAAGATTTATTTATTTATTTCTTGCCTCCCCCATCGTTGTTTTGCGCTCGCTGTCTGCTCTCTGTGTGTTCTTCTGTGTCTGCTTGTCTTCTCTTTAGGAGCACCAGGAACCAGTCCTGGGATGTTCCAGGGTGGAGAGAGGTGCTCAATCTTTTGGGCCACCTCAGCTCCCTGGTCTGTCTTGTCTCTTGTCTCTCCTCTGTGTCTTTTTTTGTTGCATCATCTTGCTACGCCAGCTCTCTGCGTGGGCCAGCACTCCTGGGTGGGTCAGCACTTCACGTGGGCCAGTTTGCTTTTCACCAGGAGGCCCTGGGAATCGAACCCTGGACCTCTTATATGGTAGACGGGAGCCCCATCACTTGAGCCACATCTGCTTCCCTCTCTGTCTCTGTTGATTTCTCTGTGTGTGTCTTTGCTTTCAGTCTTCCACTTACAAAGGACTCCAGCAAGTGGGCCAAGACCCACCCTGGTCACACCTCACTGAAGCCATCCAATAAAGCCCCCCCCCCCATGAATCCAATCTAACCAAAGGGCCCCACACCCACAGGAACAGATTAGCTCCAAGAACATAATCCTTTCTGGGATCCATACAAGCCCCGCACTGTCACACATGACCTCGATCAAACTAAGCTTCGGTCTTCATTCTATCGCACCAATATGAGAAACTGCATTTACAGAATACAATAGTCTTCTATATAAATACATTTATAGAAGAACGATTTTTCTATACCCCAGAGTGAGGTCATTGTCACCTACTCTATACTGATGGCAGTATATATATATATATTCTTAAAGTATTTTGAAATCTCCCTGTCTGTGAATTTTAGGCATTTATTAAGCACCTACTGTTTACATGACACTCTGCAGGCTGTTGGATATATGAAATAAACATACATATTCTCCGCTCTCAGTAAACTTTTTTTATCTCATTGATGGGAAAAGCATATAAATACAGTTTTTCACATATAACTTGTATGGAACATTATCTGTAGTACCTAAATTACATTCAAATAGATCAATAAATATTTGAATATCTACTATATGTTATGTTAGGAGCCAGACACAAAGATTATTGAGTTTCAACAAGAACTACTCACCTTGTACTTAATTAAAATAAAAATTAAAAAATTGTTCTTTTTTTCCCCACCACCATGTGTTGGATAGTTCATTCTGCATTTATGCCCTAATCTATAGTAATCTCACATTTCTAAATTCATAAAGGAATCATTAGTAATATTTGGAATTCATCTGAAGACTTTTGGGGATAAATGTAATTTAAATTGACACCACAATCAATCACATAATTTCACAAATTTGCATTATTTTTATTTCCTAAAAATCTTTTAATAATTTCTATGTATTTCATAGAGAAATCCCATTGAATTTCTGGTTATACACATTTTATATGAATTTGCCCCATAATTAGTCTATGGACCACTTTAATAGAAATTAATAATGCTTTCGTTTCGTCAATGCTTTTTAATTCAAATTGTACCCTAACATATCACTTTCTGATATAGGAAATGTGTCAGTAAATGACTTCTTGAATATAATGGGTACTATTCAGTCAATCACTGAACAACTACATTTTGAATATTATTTGCTGAAAACTATGTTGACCGCCCCCTTTTGGTGACTGAAAAGTAGGCAAAGTAGCAACAATATTTCTCTTCATGGAAAGAACAACTATCTTTTTTTCCCTCAAATACCCACTGAAATAGAGTTATTAAAAAGAATATTTAATAATTTGACATAAAGTGTCCAAACTATGAAATTCATTTAATAAATTAGGTACTTTTAAATGTAAACCTTGCTTCTTCCTTCTGCCTTCAACATCGTTGCAGTACCCAAACTCCCCAGCAGATGGCCATAGATGGTGACTGACAGCCGCGTTCAAGCCAAGTCATCTCATTTCCCAGCCTTCATTCCAACTTAGATGCTTTCTAACAAGGCTAGAAAATTACCCCAGAAACTACCTAAATACTTGAGGTGTATTGAATTTGTCTGTTAGGGTTCATAAATCTTTTTTTTTTTTTTCACATCTGTAGATTTATGTATTTGAAGAGCCTAATATAAGAAGGGGGGATTAAAGAATAGATTTCTACTCTTTCATTGCACAGCTTGTTGTAAAAATAATCAAAGTGCATTGCATAAAGATTAAAATTAAAGCCTCCCATCCAATTTATTTTATTTTAAAGGTGTAGTGATTTGGCCTTTGTTCTAAGAGCACAAATCCATACAAGAAAAGAAAAATGTTATGGTGGTTAACATAAAAGTCATGTAATTTTGTTTGTGAGAGAAACACAGAATGACATTAATGGAAGAGCTATAAAATAAATGTTATAAGGATTCAGGGCAGCTATTTGATTAGAAATTGATCTTAGAAGGTTTGACCTACTTCTCTCTGAATTAAGTGCAAACCCTGAAGGTATTTTGAACACATGCATCACTTTTAGAAACGCAGCTATTTTTTTTCTGTAAATCTTTAATGTAGTTTTCTTAAAGTGTTATATTTTGAATTTGTGCTCTTAAAAAATAAAGTGTAGCAGACAATAGTATTTAATTAGGACAGGTAACAGAGAATGAGTAAATTATAGAGATTACTTGAAAGATAAATGTTTTTAAAAATCTTTGTAAGATTTTAAAAGATTAGTAAGCCTCTGGCAGTATTTTGGTTGAGGTATCTTCCTCAATCTACCCACATTTAGGGGCATAAAAGTTAGATATTGTACAAGTTCAAATAGGAAAATTAGGCTCTTGCATGATAGAGCTCACAGTTGATGAAGAGGAGTACATGTTTATGCCTGTCTTTGGAAGGCTGCCTGCTTGCCTCTCAGGAGCCCCAGGAGTTGGAATTCATTACCTGGTTTTATCAACACCCCAAAAAGATACCCATCTCTTTGAGATGAACCCATTAACCAAACTCCTGAGGCGGATGTATGGAAACATAATGTCAATTTGTTTCATTCACTACGAGAAGTCCAATTGTCACAGGAATTGGAATACTTGTGCTGGACATATAATTTTCTCCCAGTAGGCAGAATTACTTGAGAGGCCAAGCTATAATCAGAAGGTTTCTTGATGATTATGTTTTTTAAGACATTGTCTAAATCCAAGGTAATCCTAATTTTGATTCTTTTAAAATAGCAATGAATTTGAGGTTTCATTCAGAAGGTAATTATGCTGCCCCTTTACTCTCTATTCAAAACAATATTACTAAATATCAATTAATATGAAAATGTATAAAAAATTGTTGTACATTCATACCATAAATTATTATACAACAATGAAAATAAATGAACTGAATGTAACACATGATGAATACCACAAGACACAAAATGCTACATGCGGTATGATTAAAAATAGGAAAACCTCTATATTTTTGGAATGCAAACTTAGATCATAAAGCTACAGGTAAAGTCTGTAAAAAGTGATCGTTACAAACATTAGAGAGTAGTTTCTTCTAGGGAAAAGGAGAGCATGTTGGTGACAGTGGGGTAGTGTTGGCACTTTTTAAAACTGGGTGTGGGTTATATGGATATTGACTTTGTAATTGTTGAGCTGTGCATTTTTGTTTTTTGCACTTTTATGTATGTATTAGGTCAAGTCATGAGAAATTTGCTGATGCATGATCATTTTTTTTAATGTACAAGACAGCTATTTCATATAGTTTGACCTGTTATATTTCATCAGTTAAAAACTGTATTATTTAATAGAGCTTCTGTACCTAGACAGATAGTTACCTGTAAAAGTATTTATAGATATTTGCTTATATATGAGTTAGTATATTTCCTTACTTTGTCAGCTGAGAGGGCCAAGACACAACGAAAGCTTAGTAGCAATGTGCACATCTAGTGCTCAGATCTTGGGTTTCTAATACTGTTCTCTGAGAAAAGGAACCAGGGCTCTATGGAGAAATGACTGAGTCTAGGAATGGGCTAAGGAATAGAAAAGGTGAACCTGGAGCATCTTGTAGTACCAGAAAGTAATAAAGTGTGACACACATATACACATACACACTGATGGGCATAAGTCAAAAGGATATAGGAACCAACTGGAATAGCTCCCAAAGTTGAAACAATTTGAGCAACTAACTAACTAACTAAATAATAAAATAAATAAGCAGTATTGGAATATAACCCAGGGTATAAAATAAATATTCATGAATCCATACTGATATAAATGAATTACTGAATAAATTAAAAATGGGGAGACTGGACAAATACACCATATGGAAGAATTCCAAACAATTGATGGAGCTAATTCCCTCAAGGAAGTGGGGTGTGGTACCCCAGCCCCTAAGTGTGGGCTGCCCACAATCACTGCCCACAATCACCCCCTCAGCCACTGATGGAGGTCAACACCATCAGTGATAACTCATGTTGACAGTATCTATCCTTGCGGTGATGTGATGACAATGGCACTTTTCTTCTGGGGTCTCCCTCCCCAACACTGATAAACCCAGTCTAAGTGTGAGGAAAACATCAGAAAAATCCCACTGAGGGCCAGTCTGCCAAATGCCTGATGAGTCCTCACAACTGTCAAAGGCATCAAAGAAAAGGAAAATTTGTGCAACTCTCATAGCCAAGCAGAACCCAAAGAGACATGACAACTAAACGCGATGTGGTATGCTGGACGGGATCCTGGAGCAGGAAAAGGATATTAGGGGAAAATTAATAAAATCCAAATAAAATATGGACTTTAGTTAATGGTAATATACCAATACTGATTCATTGATTATAATAAATGAACCATACTAATGTAAGATGTTAATAATGGGGGCACTGGGTGGGGGATATTTGGAAATTCTCTGCACTCTCTGAATTTTTTCTGTAGATCTAAAACTGTTCTAAAATAAAAAGTTTTTTAAAACAAAATTAGGGGGGAGGATGTGGCTCAAATGGTTGGGCGTCCGTCTCCCATATGGAGGGACCTGGGTTCGATCCCTGGGAACTCCCGGTAAAAGAAAATATATATATATATTTTACAATTAGCTAAACATTTTTTTGTTGTAATAGCTGAAAAAATTAGTACTTATCACTTTTGGGGGTAATACACAAAGAGCGTTTGCCACTCTGGACCTGTTTGTCAAAGCAGAGAAGTATTCTGACCATATTTTGGTCTTACTTATTAAACTTTTGATCATCTGTGGTGAAGTACAATTAAAGCTCTATTTTAATGCAATGGGCAGAACATTCACAGTTCATTGGGAGCAAAATTAAAACCTACGATGGTTGAAAGTGTTAGATAAATGTTTCTTTATAGTCAGTTATACCCATTCAGAGAGGGAAATTGATGATTCAAGAGGGCTTGTCCATGGCACTGGGGTTGGGTAGAAGTAGGTCATTAACATTTCTTCACTTTGTCAGTGATATTGGGTAGAGGTATTTCTATAGGCTCCAAAGTCTCTGAATAAAAGTAATCAACCAGTGGGACCAAACACAATGTTACTTTCTTGCAGATGGAGTTTTGTGTACCCATGTGGGGACAGTTTAAATATGCTACACATTTTCAAACTCATGTCAATTGATATTCTATCTCATACCACTGCCAGGAGTTTTTGGAGGAGATGCCGCAGCCACATGGCCAGAGTTTACCATTATCAGATATGACTTGTGTGGATTGAAATACTCTTAGAGAAATTTATATCTGCAAAGGACATACATACACTGAAATCCAGGAAGTTATATGTGAGAAGGAGGAATTATAAGGACAAATGTACAAACAGGCGAGTTCCACATTGAGATTATCAAAGTTGTACAAACTTCATTAGACACTTTCTGCACTGGTTGGACTACAACTGAGTCCTGCCTTCACTTCAGTGCAACACTCTTTAATACGGCTGTAGACACATGGACATAAGTTAAAGGAAGCAAATGGGGAGGTGAGAGAACTGGCATCTGTAATATCACAGGAGAAAGGTGAGGCATGTTTACCTTGAAGGAAGGCATGGTTTCTATTCTCAAGTTTTTTAGGGGCTGTCATGGTGAAGAAGGACTAGACTTATTTTATGTTTCCCAAGATAGATCAAAGAAGTAATAGATCAAAGTTACAGGAAAACAGATTTTGGCATTCTATAAGGAAGCAATTCCTAATAACCAGAGCTTTGGGAAGATGGGTTAGACTATCTTACAAGGTACTGAGATCATTGACCTTGTAGCTTTCCAGGCAGAGGTTGCACAACCTCTGGGAATGTTGAAGGAATACATCACTCATTGTGAAGACAGGCAGAGACATAAAGAAAGAGAAGGAAAGATAAGGGAATGCAGGCAGGGCACTAGAAGGCATGCTTCTGTGTCCAGCGGTCACTGTGAATGGACAGTAGTGCAGCAACCGTGGCCCAATGGGCGGGAGGATACAGGCCACTCAGGAGATGAAGCTCTGCATCAGTGGAGCCGACAAGAATCCTGAGTCAGCCTAGATGAGGGGCATAAATATAGAGATGTGAGATGGCGGAGGGACATGATGAGTATCAGGTATGGCTTTGGGACCAGCGGAACAAGAGGTTCATTGTTCCACCAATAACTTTGAGTCATTTCAGGTACCCTGGCTGGCCACCACCTGAAAGATTGGTTTTTAAGAGCCAGCAAAAGTAGCTCAGCGTGGTGAAAAGAAAGGGTGCTGGGCTCGTGTGCAGCACGTCAGACGCTCTCAACCCCACCTTCTGCTGTGGAGAGCGCTGTCACACAGCGGCATGCAGGTGCAGCCTGACGCCCGTGGACTTCTCCAAAGCTGCAGCAGGGAGCGCCCACCGCAGCCCACCCAGTGCTTCTGCAGGCGTGGACTAGGCAGGCAGGCACCGGTGCTCCTGGGGAGAGGGAGGCCAAGGAAACCGCTTCCCTTCCATCCCCTCTAAGCTACTCATAAGGTCCTTGAAGTGCTTTCTCAGGATTGAACTTCAGTACCCCATACTGGTGGCCAACTTGACACAGTTTCCCTGTTTTATTCACCTTTATCCTTCCTACTGATCCCCGGAATCCAAGGTTTCCAAACAAAACACCGGGAGCAAGCCTTTGTCTCAGGTTCTGCTTTTACAGGGCAGACTAAGACATCCTCTTAATTCTCATCTCTCTTTAAAACCAAACTGGTTTCCTTATTGTTTTCTGAATGTGTTTGTGCTTCATTTGCTTCAGGAGCTCATCCATCTCTCCATGCTTCAGCTTTCTCAAGATAAACAGTGCCTGCAACAAAGGAAAAAGCAAACAACAAAAAAGATGCAAAGAGGGTTACATTGACGCAAGAACCATTTACATTCTCAGGAGTCTTTTCCAACTGACCTGTCCACCAGCTTAGAGCCATTTGTGGCAGGCGTTACGTACGTACACTACACCATATCTTCCCCAGAGAGACCAGAGTTCTAAGCTTCTGATACTCTTTCAAATTCTTTCCCTAATCAGGTTTGATCCATTGAATTTGAGATTTTAAGCTTTCTCTAGCCCAGGCAGCCAGCTCACTATCCCCAGACCTCAGAAACAAGAAATACTGGGTCCATCTCGAATGTTTGATGGTCTTCTCTTTCAGTGCATCACGGTACACATATTAAAACATGAATGAAAGTTCAAATGGCAAAACCTTAACATTTTCCAATATGTAAAATAACTATTTTTGTTTAAAAGGCAAAAAAAAAAAAAAAAAAAAACTTTACCAGTGTAGTTTAGGAGAAGAAAAGGCTTTGATTAAAATTGCCTGTAAGTATCTCTGTACCTATCAAAAATTGTTACTTTATATCCATAAATTTCTTTCCCAAATGGTCAAAGTCTCAAGTCAAGGATTAAAACTAATAGTCAAAATAGTGTTTCATTAAATACCTATAAAATATGGAAATTTGAAGGAAGAAGGCATAAATTTCAGATTTCAGAGATACCCAAGTATAAATGCCTCATATTTATGCTGTAAGTGAAATACTCTTTCATGAGGAATTCCTTGCAACCAAATCCCTGATCAGCAAAGTGTGCATTTAAAACTGCTGCACTTAACATAATTATTTTGTGTTGCATATACAAAACAAATGTTTCTAAATGTAGCATCAAATTCTTAAAAATTCCAAATCACTTTTTCAAATTGCTTTTTACTCTTGTAGGAATTTCTTGACTTGAAGCTTGGGAAAGGAAGGCAGCAACTAGATTTGAGTTAATCAGTCAAACCATCTAGAAATGCTGAGTCAGTGAAAACCAACCCCAAGGTTTCAAAACTAGTGAGTTGCCCAGTGAGATCCATGAGAGTATAATCTTAGCCAGTGTAAGAAAAGTTCATGCTAATAAAATCATTAAAATGTATTGCTATCTTTTGATACTTTGGAAAGCAATCCCAGTTGTCTGCCAAAAGTTATGTCTAGTAATAGTTTAGCTAATTATTCCAGGTAGTAAGCTAAATATTTTGGGGTGTTATAGTTAGATTAATTCTGTTAAAATGTCCTTGGCTAACACTCTCTACTTTAAAATATTAATACAAACCATTTAAAGGAAACTTATAATAGAACATTTGAAACTCAAGTTTTAATTAAATATTAAATTCTACCTTAAGGGGAATGAGCTAGTGAAGTTTGACCATTACTGTGAGCTATGAATGGCAAATTTAGAAGCATTAATTTTCTCCCTTCTCTCCTTCCCTTCTTCCTTCTCTTGCTTCATTTCCTCCCTCCCTTCCTTCTATCCTTCCTCCCTCCCTTCCTCCCTCCTTCTCACCCTCCTTCCCTCTCTCTATCCCTTCTTTCTTTCTCCTCTTGCTTCTTATCTCTGTTCAGTGAAATTGCTCCCCTATTATGTCTAAACTGATTTCCTTTGGTAGGATTTTCTGCTCCCTTACTGCTATGCAATCTATTTACGTAATTTACAGATTTGAAGATTTAAATGCAGCAGAATTCTTATTGAAGAAAAAAATCAAAGTCTTAATTTTACAAATTGCCGTGTTCATTAAGCCTCTTCTTGGGTGATTTGTGAATTTGGCAAAGTTTGTTTCTGACACTTTTCCTCTCCTCATTCGTCTTTCTATTCCCTTTCAACCAGGGGTTCTTAACAAGGGGTCCTTGGGCTTGAATTGAAATTCAGAAAAGCATTATTCTTGTGGGGACGTGTTGGTGCGGCTGTGATATATTTATTAAATAACACACAGTAGAGTGTGGACTTAGTAAGGGGTCCGTGTTTTCACCTGACTGGCAGAGGGGTCTGTGGAACAAAAACGGTTAGGAACCCCTGCTTCAACACTGGTCTCTCCAGTAAAATTGTTCTATTGCTGATTTCTAGTTTCCCAAGGGCTCAACCATCCTGCCTGCCCTACTGCTCCCCAGCCTCTATGGTCAGTGCCTGCCAATTTTGTTTTGATTTGTTTGTGAAAATCCAATGGAACCACTGCATTCTTAACCATTCAGGACTATTTGACTCTGCTGAATACTCTCTCCTTAGGTCAGTTTCATTTTTAATGCATATTCAAACAACTCCCCCAATTTCTTAAAGTCTCTAATTTGGACATCTACTTAAATTGCAGACCCACATAACAAACTACTATTAGACACATCCACTTGGATATAGCACCGCCACTTCAAATGCAACATATTCAAAATCGAGAATCGTTACTTCTCTGGCATCTCCTAGCCAATCTTGACTTTCCTATTTCAGGTGGCCACTCAGCAAGGCCATCATCTTTGACTCCTTCCTCTTCTCATATCCAATCTATTGTGTCTTACTGATTCTACGAAGCAGTTTCCCCTCACATGTTACATCTCTCAAATTGTCACGCTTCTGACAATCAATAGGGTGGCATAGTCCACCTGGTATGTTTTTCTTTCCTAGTGTCATATAAAATGATATCGCTTTAAATCAATGGAGTTTTGGATTCCCTGAGATACAATTTTTTCACATCTAGCAGCTGGTGCCGCCTGCTTATCTTTGAAATATGCCCACTTTTCTCCATCTCCTCTGCCACGCCTCCAGGTCACACTGCCATCAGCTCTCCCAGGGGTTATTGTAAGAGTCTTACATCAGGCCCTCCTGCTGTAATATTGCTCACCAGGCACCACAAATACCTTCTCCACCAATCACCCACCATGAAACTAAAATGGTCTTTCTAACATGAATTTTTGATTTTGTATTTTGCAAGCTTAAAACATTATAAGGACTTTCTGTTGCTCACGGCATTAAAACCAAATTAAAACCATTGCCTGGCCTACGTGTAACTCGCTGACTCATCAGTCAACTTTCCCCATCGTGATCCGCAGACCCAGTGAATTAGTCCCAGTACTTCAAACATGCTTTCTATGTCCCCTCGGGGATTTCACACACCACCATTCCATCCCACTCTCCTTTCCTGGATAACAACTACACATCTCCCTGCTTTCAGTTTTTCCATTAGCTCCTCCAGGAGAGTCCCCTGATCTTCCAAGTATGAGTTAAGCAGACGCCTCTCCCATGGCGTTTTATAATTTCCCAATCAGCACTTTACTCTACTTGAATTGCCTACTTATTTGTCTGTGGAATAGGACACACTTTATATTTATTGCTATGATTTGTGTTTCCTCTGCTTCATTTCCCTTCTCTCAGAAAGAAACTAGTTCCTTTGCATATTCATTGCCTTGGGCATTTTGCAGGGCTAAAAGAACTTATCTTTTATAAAACCTAAACTCACTGAAGAGATTAAGATAAAAATGACTGTAGGCCCTATAGCAACAGAAAGGGGGAAGTTTGGAAATTAAGGAGATTCCCCTCTGTGCATGCTGCAAGAAGTGGGAATTTATTCTTTCTTCTCTGAAAGCTTCGGAGAATGGTGCCAAGATTTCAGAGGCTTGAAGGAGGAAAGCTGAATTCTACACACAGGAACTTCCAGCCTCATAGAAAATTCCAGGGCTCTAGATGATAGATATGGAGGCATCGGAGTGGATGTGTCCTCCCTCCCTCCCTCCCTCTCTCTTTTTTCTTTCTATGTCTTCCTTCCTCCCTCCCTCCCTCCTTTCTTTCCTCCCTTCCTCCCTTCCTTCCTTCCTTCCTTCCTTCCTTCCTTCCTTCCTTCCTTCCTTCCTTCCTTCCTTCCTTCCTTCCTTCTTTCCTTCCTGCCTGCCTGCCTTCCTTCCTCCCTTCCTTTCTTCCTTCCTTCCTTCTCTCCTCAGCATTCTTTCTGACTTCAAAGAATCTTATAATCCATGATCTCTGAGTTCAAAAATATTTTAAAGGATCAAAGAGAAGCCCCGAGGTATCCCCTGGGTTCCAGACATACTTCTCCCTGCCTGGATAAGGTCCCAGGACATTAATGGTAAATCTAGTGAATCTGAATCAGGCCTATAGAATTTGAATCAGTTAATAGCATTAACTTCCTGGGTTTGATCATGGCACTAAGGTTGTATAATTTGTAAACAAAAGGGAACCTGAGTGGAGGGCATGTGTGAACTCTGCAATTTTTAATTTCTTTGATAGATAAAGGGCATTTCAGTTTTCAATTAGATCCTGTGCCATTTTTATTTTCTTAATAATAGCTTTATTGAGATACAAGTCACATGTCATAGTATTCACCCTTCTAACATGACCAATTCAACCATCACCACTATCTAATTTCAGAACATTTTCATCACCCCAAAAAGAGATCCCATATCCATTATAATCACTCCCTTCTCTCTCCCCTTCCTCTACCCACTTTCTGGTAATCATTAATCTACTTCTTGCCTCTATGAATTTGCCTATCCTAGACATTTCACATAAATGAAATCATGTAATTCAGTGACTGGCTTCTTTCACTTAGCCTAATGTTTACACGGCTCATCGATGTACCCTGTATCAGTACTTCATTCCTTCTTAAGGCTGAATAATATTCCAATGTAAGCATATACCACATTTAAAAAAATCTTTTTATCATTTTATGTGTTTGGGTTGCATATATTTTTGGACCATTATGAATAATTTTTCTGTTGTGAGCATTCATGTACAAGTTTTGTGTATCTGTGTGACAGTTTGAAGGTGAATGGACAGTTTAAAGCTAATCCATTCCTGTGGGTGTGGATCCATTGTAGGTGGGGCCTTTTGATTAGTTATTACAGGTAAGGGCCTTTGGATTAGATCACTTCAATAAGGAATTGCCCAGGATAAGTCTTAACCCTCTTACTGGAGCCCTTTATATATTGGATGAATTCAGACAAAAAGAGAGAAAGCCAGAGGAAGCCAGAGTTGAAACAGCAAAACCCAGAAGAGAAGAGAGAGACCAACAGATGCTGCCATGTGCCTTGCCATGTGACAGAGGAGTCCAGCATTGCTAACACCAGGTCTTTGTGGAGAAAGGATTGCCTGATGCCTTGATTTGGACATTCTCACAGTTCCAGTAAACTTTTAAGCTAATAAATCCCAATTGTAAAAGTCAATCCATTTCTGGTATATTGCATTTCAGCAGCCTAACAAATTAAACAGTAAGTTTTCCATTCTGTTAGATATATAGACCTAGAAATAGCATTGCAGTTCATACTATAACTCTATGTTCAGCATTTTTAGGAACTGCCAAACTCTTCTCCAAAGTGCCTGCACCATTTTAAACTCCCACTAGCAATGTAGGAGGATTCTAATTTCTCCATAATCTCCTCAACACTTGCCATTGTCTGCCATTTATTTTTTTAGACATCCTAGTACATGTGAAGTAGTATTTCGTTGTGAATTTGATGTGCATTTTTCTAATGTGTCCTCTTTGGAGAAATGTCTGTTCAAGACCTTTGTCCATTTTAAAATTTGGTTGCTTGTCTTTTTATATTTGAGTTGTAAAAGTTCTTTATATATTTTGGTCACAAGTTCCATATCTAATATATGATTTGCAAGTGCATGTTTCATTCTATAGGTTGTTTTTTCACTTATTCGTGGTGACTTTTGAAGCACAGATTTTTTTTTTTTAAACCATGCCATTTATTACTATTGAAATAAATAAAAATTTAAAAATTAAGTCCCTTCCAAAATAAGAAAAAGCAATAAAGCACTTATGGGTCACAGACAATTTAAATGAAGTCCATTTATCTATTTTTTTTTTCTCCCACTTGTACTTTATGTATGATATCGAAGAAACAGTTGCCTAATCCAAGATTACGAAGATTTACTCCTAGGTTTTCTTCTAAGAGTTTTATAGTTTTAGCTCTTATGTTCAGGTCAAAGGTCCATTTTGAATTAATTTTTGTTATGGTCTGAGGAAAGGGGTCTACATTCATTCTTTTGTGTGTGGATATCCAGTTGTTTCAAAATCATTTGTTGGAAAGATATCTCTTTTTTAAAAAATTTCCTGTAACTCTAAAATTATTTCAGAATAAAAGTGAAAAAAAAAAAAAAGATAAAAACGTATCCTTCACTTTTAGTGCTCCCCTTGGTTCTGCCATTCTGGAATCCCATTCTGGAATCCCATTCTGGAATCCCATTCTGGAGCCCAGTGTTGTGATAACATATCCTATCGGCAGCTACAGAAATTTACCACCACCAAGTTTCTCAAATATGTGAGTGTCCACGTCATCAGCACAACCTTGATTGCCCAAGTGTCCACCAGACAGTTCCATGGGAAAGAGGCCAGAGTGGAGTGGAATCCCTCAGTCTCACATACTAAACCTATCCTAACAATCCCCCATCGCTGAGACTTTTGACCTGTTTCTGAGTAGTCTGATAAAGCAGATCTCTAATGTATACCTCATTTACTATAGTCCATTGTTTCAAGTTCAAGCTTCAAAAAGCCATACCAGCAGCACATTAGGCTGTCTTTCAAGTATGTGTGCCAGAATGCTGAAAACTGAGTTATTTCAATAAGTTGTCCTTAACCCACCTTCATTTACAGCCATCCCAGGCCCAAACCAGCTCACACACGTTCCCAAAGTTCCTGCTGGTGTGCATGAGCAGGCCCTTTGCTTCCTCCAGTGTCTGAGTATTTTACCCTGGAACATAGCTCCGGTTTTTCCGCTCAGGCTATGCTCTGGCCTGACATCGGTTATTCTCTGGGAGGCAATGAGGGATTGAGGGATGCTGGGAGGCACAACTTGAGCAGGATGGGCATAATATCTAGGAATTTTGCCAAATGATTGAACCTCTTAAAGGTTTCCAGGCAAGGGGAGGTGTAGTAGTTTGATATTTTTTATGAATTCCAGAAAGAGATATGGATTATGTTTGTAAACTGGTCTGTTCCTCTGTGTGTGATCCCCTTTGTATTAGATTCAGCTGAGATGTCTTTGATTAAATTATGTTAAGTGAGGGCTTTGATTTGACCGTGTCAGCAGGGTGTAACTCAGGGTTGAATCCCCGCCCCCTTGGTGGGCTATATAAAATGGACACTCACTGGAGAAGACACACAGAAGGTGGCACAGGAAGAAAGAGAGTTCCATAAAAACAGAAGAGAAGAGACCTTGGTCATTTCGGTCCTGCCATGTGACAGAAAGGAGAAGACACAAAGAGCTAAATCCCCAGGGAAAGATGAGCCATTTGCCTGATAGTTTGCAGCTGAAGAGACCAGAGCCCTGAGTAGCTGAGAAGGTCTGGGAAGAAATGAGCCCTCCAGCTGGGTCCATGGAGCCTCAAGAGGAAAAACAAAGGAGAGAGTAGGCCTACCATCTCGCTTCAACACATGGCAACAGACTTGGGTAAGAAAGTACCTCTCACAGTACCTTCAGCTGGACTCTTTAGGGCCTTGTAACTAAGCTTTTACCCCAAATAAATACCCTTTATAAAAGTCAACAGATGCCTGGTACTTTTCATCAGCACCCCTTTGGCTGACTAATACAGGAGGCTTCTTGTTTCCAGCAGGATCTGGGTGATTTCATTAATTGAAGAAATAATTTGTTTAGTCAACAAGTACTTTTGAGTAATTACCATGCTCTCTAGCAGGCAGTCTGCTGTCCCTGTTTTCTGGAGATTCATGTCTAAGTGATGTTGGAGGTAACAGCCTATTTCTGTTTGCCCAAATTGCCTGGAACAAGTAGCTAGTGATTTCATCTTTGCAAGGAGGTTAATTAATGGTTTAACATTTGAAAGCTAATGTATCCCTTATAAAAGAACAGGAAATCAAATTGAAATATTTGACAAGTTCTTTCACTGATCAATCTGTAGCTATTGCTATTATCATAGAGTATATACCTGCATGCAGTACTCTTTATAGAGAAATCACGTAATGAGAGAAAAGCTGTCTGAAGAGAATAAAGAGGGGCAGGCACATAAATGTTTTAAACATCTAGTTGCTGAACTGCTAGGGAAAAGGAAAAGACAGACTGTTAATGAAGACTACAAAGTCAAGACTCTCATATACTGATAACCAAGCAGTAATTCAAAGGTAACTCCAGAGGGGTGATAGTTTTGAATACTTTGGAACTCTTTCACTGTATTTCTACAGTTTGAGGTGGAGAGGGGGAAAAATCAGTATCTAGTCTAGCCTGTGGTAGAGATTGAATAAAAGAGAGTTAAGAAAGGGATATATAATATTGTGCTTACTTTTCCTCAATAATCTAAGAAAAGTAGTAATGGAAAGTGAGGCTACTATTTCTAACTTATATTTGATGAGAATAATTTTATTTTAGTACAGGACAAATTCATTTTGTGTGTGTGTGTGTGTGTATCTAAATTGAAAATTAATCATAACTTATACAATAAGCAGTTTTTGTTTTGAGTCATAGTTTGCATCTGTAGCTATACTTTGGAAATTTCAGGAGATTTTTTTCTGTTTTTGCTATTGCTTGTTGTCAATAAGAGGCTCTTTTTATCATTCAATGGGTCACCCTGAAGTTTTCTCTTCAGCCAACTTTTGAAGGTGTGGTGGGTTGAAGGACTACCAGTCTACGGTTCACCCAGAGTCAACCCCCCCCCCCACAAGACCTTGACTATAATTCAAGCAGCTCTTAGGGTCTCTGATAATAAATCCTCAGGCTCTGAGTACAAACGACTAGAAAATCAGGGCTTGCCCTGCCAAGTCTAGTTCTGTGAGTGTGGAGCCTCCCTCTCCAGCCTTCAGGACGCAGCATGGAGACATTCCCCAGGATGGTTGAAGATGCCTGGCAGGGCACCAGGCCTTCCTAGTCCCCTTCTCCACTCCTTTAAGTCATCTATCCTTTTTTATTCCTTTCCTCTTTCAAAAGTTTACATCTTCCCCCTTTTCCTGGGTCTAAAAAGGCCCTTAAGAAAACTAGTGCTATGTTTCAGATTTTATCTTTTTAATTTTCTTAGCTTCCAGCCTATATTATGTTGAGACAGATTTTTGAATAAAATTGTGTCCATAATCAAGTTGTCTCAAAAGTTCTTTAACTATCCAAATAGTTGGGGGACATGATGCTTTAAAAGACATTAGGAAAGAGAAATCTTCCAAGTGGGCAGAAAATGGAATGTTACATCTGGAACATCTAACCAGAGAGGCAGCTTGAGGCACAGGGCCCCACAAATTCAGGTGTACTTGCTAATAATAATCTTCGGTTGGTAGATGTATTAGTCAGCCAGAGGGGTGCTGATGCAAACGATCCCATGCAATCAAGTTGACTAAATGCTCACATCTTTTAGGAAAAGATTTGAGCCACTATGAAAAAAATACACTGGCTGAGATGCTGACAGAAGACAAATACAATGTGGAATGGGAAGTGGAGAAAACAAGGAATTAATAACTGTTAACAGCCGCCTCTAAGATGGCCCCACTGATCCCTGCCTCCTGGATTCACCTTCCTGTGTGGTCTCCTTCCATTTTGCCCCAGGGTTGGTGTGTGTGACCGATAGACTGTGGCAGAAAGTGGCGCTGTGTTACTAAGACTAGGTGTTTAAAAACGAACCCCCCAAAAAACAAAAAAATAAAAAACCAAAAAAAGAATGAAACGACCCAAAGCAATAACAACAAAGACCTGTGGCTTCCGTTTTGGTCACTCTGTGATCAGATAAGCTGTCCCTGGGTTCCTGACCCTCAGAAACTGTGAGATAATAAATGTTTGTAAGCTGCTTAATTTGGAGGTAATTTGTTATGTAGCGATAGATGACTATTCCTCTTCTATGTGATAAAACTATTTTTAAATAGTGATGATGAAATAAAACAAGAAATAATGGCCACAAAAGAAATGTAGATAGTAAACATTTTCCCATATTTAACTTACATATAATCATGCCAGTTTAAAACAACAGTACAAAAGTAAAAATAAAATGGATATTACTGTACAAAAAAGGACAAAGTAAGGATTAATACTTTTTATTAGATTACTGAATATTTTGTAAAATAAGAAAAATTTTTACCCACATATTTGTCTCCTGACAAATAGCACTAACATTTCAATTTCTGTATTTGAGACTTCTGCAAATATGTCAGTGACTTTTTCAAAACTAAATAAAAATATTTATGTTCCATAGACAGTATAAGCCATATTTCTTAATCTATCTTAGCCTAGTTGTTTGAAGAATATTTATTAATTTTAATTTTGAAAAGTGTTTTCTACATGAAGCAACAGATATAAAAATAGTTAAGAAACAGTTTTGTCTTCTCCTTCATTATTATTATTTAAATCCTGTTGATATTAAACCATCTAAATTTCTTTTCTTTCTCATGGCTGCCCAGTGCTTACAAAAAGAAAGGGATTTCTTGTTATCTTTCAGGCCTGCCCCCGTCATCTAATCTTGCGTCATTTCTAGTATACACAGGCTGGATGTGCTATTTTGCATTTCTTTAGAACTTTTGTTAACTTTTTGTGATTTCAAGGACGTTACATGTTACGAAGCAGATCCAACCATACCCTTATATTGCTTCAGGTGCCTCCTTTGTTGCATTTACAACATAGTTTTTGTTGAGCTCCACTGGATCTGGTCAATGTTACTTCATGCTGGTACATATTTCCAAAATCCAATTTCTTTATGAAATGTCTTCAGGATAAGTATGAGTTGGATGCTCAGATTATGGTAATAGTGTAAAACCCTGTTACTGCAGGAACAACAAAAACAGAAACAAAAATCCCAACTATTTATTCAATAATTTTAATTTCAACAGTTTAAACTTTGATTATTTGGTAACAGTTTTATATAATGTGAATTTTGTGTGTGTGTGTGCTTTTTTTTTTTTTTACTTTATTTTGTATATTTAATAATTGAAAATATAAACAATTAAAAACTAAAAAGTAAACATTTAAAAACTAAAAAGTAAACACTTAAAAACTAAAAAGTAAACACTTAAAAACTAAAAAGTAAACACTATATAATGTGAATTTTAATCAAATGAAAATGTCTCCAAAATGTACCACTGACTCAACTAATAAATGGTATAGCTGATGTAATATTTATTTTCCTGTTTTTTTTCCCCTAGTTTTAAATGAACAATTTGCAATTAATTAAGAAGAAATTTTAATTTTAAAGATTGTGAAAGAAAAATGAATCAACAAGAGCGACATTAGCATAGGTCTTTATTTAAAAAATATTTAAAAAATGCAGGCATGAAAGGGCTTGAAAAGAATGTTCTAACATGGAGAAGGTGCGTTTAGCTGAGAGTCAGGCAAAGTTCAGCTGGTCAAAGTGGATTCTTGAAAGAGGGAGGAATTTTTCTTGCAGATTAGTATCTAAAAATGTTTGGGCAATTTGTATTTTAACCAAAGGTAGAGAGGGACAGCTGTGGGGAAAAAGGAAATTAAGGGCCACAGTGGAAAATCATCAGACCTTCAGCATCTTTCACAAGATTGAAACAGAGTATTGAGAATTAACATATAACTATGGCCACTGAGTTATTATATAAATGTTTTTTTACTTTTAGTATACCATAGAATGATTCACTCACTGTAATCATGACCTTGATGTATGTTAACTTTAAAGTAGCTAGAGACAAATGTCTGAAACATATTTCTTTGGTTCTAATACTCTGCTTTATACATGCTAATCTTGAACTCATAGCTAGGCCCTGTTTGTATCCCCTTATCTTACCAGGCGTGAATTTTGTCAATCCTTATCAGCCCCATTATGGCCTGCTTTGTTTAGCTTAGTCATGTTAATCAGGTGACTTTACAATTTTAGTTTAGCATTATCTTATGTGGATTGAACTATTTATAACTTTATGTATTACTTACCTGGACTTTGTCAGTTCCTAATGGATGTTAATTAGCCAATTTATGACCCAGTTAGTAACCTGTAACCGGATACTTACCCCAGCCAGCCTCTGGGGTCTGCACTTACACACTTCCAATTAAACAAATCAATCAATATCCTTTAGAATCCCAACATCACTATCTCCACCTTCCTTTGTTTGATTTTCATAGAAACCAAAAACTTCTCCAATGCGGGGAGAATAGACCTGAGAATTTTCTCATATTCTTCTGCCTTGTGCAATGCAAGAATTCTTTCTCTCTTTGAAATCCTAATGCCTCAGGATTATTCTTTGAGTACATCAGGCTGATTACCCACGTGTTTTGTCCGGCAACAAGATCTTTTCAAATTCTGCAAAATATTTCATGTTTGAACTAAAATTTGTAACTACCAAGCAAAAAATGAGCACATCTGTGTGTCACTTTGAATTTTGTGAATCCCAGACAAAATCATGTTCTTGGACTAGTCCACTCCTGTGGACGTGGGGCCCTTTGATTGCATTAAATTCAGTTATTGGGCCTTTGATTAGATCACTTGATAAGATCACTCTAGATCTTTTGATTGGACTACTCAGGGAAACACGAGCCAGCTTGGGTCTCTGCCCTTTTTCTGGTCTGATATAAATAAAGACACTGAGAGAAAGGAGGTTGTTGTATTTGATCCTGCCATGAGAGAGGACTGCAGGAAAACAGAGAAGCACCAAGAGGCCAAGAGAGGTCCTGGAGACTAGAACCAGCAGAATACAGAGGCATGGAAAGAGGCCCCTGAGGGGCTGGGCCCATGGAGCAGCTCAAGATTGAGGAAACAAACCCTGACATATGCCTGATAGACATGTGACAGGACACCAGGATCGACAGTAGCTGACTTTAGTGAGAAAGCATTTCTGAGGGTGCCTTGATTTGAACATTTCATGGCCTTGGAATAGTAAGCCTTTAACCCAAATAAATCTGTTTTATAAAAGCTAACCCATTTCTGGTACTTTGCATCAGCAACCCTGTGTTAAACTAAGACAGCTTGCACTGGCACTATTTCACTATTGTAAATTTTAAGAATGCACACCAAAAAGCATCCCAAGAGTTCCCATAAGATTACGGAATTGAAGAAACTCAATTTTTTTTTTTTTTTTGCCTTTATAATCACTGTGCTATCATTATTTGTGTTGAATGTATAAGGATATGTAATACCAGAGGGGTTGGAGACTAAAGTGCACCTTAAATGAGCTTGAAGTATTTTGAAACTTTATGAACTTATTATGGAAAGTAATGCCTGTCTCTGGGACATGTGCAAATGATTAGAACTTATGCTAACAAAAGATTTTTTTCAAAGAAGGGTATTTTATCACTGACATCATTTAGAATCCTGGTCCATGGCAATAAAAGAGAGCAGACCAACGTTTAGTGAGTTTCATCATTGTTTTCAAATCCTGACAGACAGAATATCCTCTTATTATCTGGGCCAGGCATGGCTCACTCCCTCCACCCACACTCCTGCCCCCTTTAGTGATTCCTCTAACTGTAAAGACAGGATGTCATCCATTATATCATTTTCACTTCTATTCCTATTGTTATTATACCTTCCTAAGGAATACCTACTACCACGAGTTAAAACACTACTGTCTGTTTTTATATCTCTCATCCTGTCTCATTTTTTTCACTTTTCAATCTCTTCCCTCTGCATTCTGAAAAAAAATCTTACCTGTAATAACCCACTTTTCTTTCAAGTTTTCTCCAGTGTTAATTCCCCCAGTGTATTACCTTTATTCTTTCTTTACCTCATAAATTTTTCTTTTAATTTTTGTTTGGCTTTTTGTGATCTTTTTATTTCAATCTTTTGTTGTAACATCTCAGGTTTATCATATCTTGCTCACAAATTTCACTTTTTTATGGAATTTCATGAACATATATAATATTCTTCTGTTTGTCTTGAATTTTTATTCCCACTAATACACTTTTTCCTGACCTACAAATGCTGGTGTCTCCTTTTATTTTTCAGATAATTTTCTAAAGCCACATGTCTATTTGATGTGGGTTCTATGCAGGTTTGGTATTTTCCTCAAAGCAGAGTACATGAGTCCACCATGGATTTTCAAAATGTATATCTCAACGGTCTTAGGATTTTTCTCCCAGAATCTTCCACTACTGGCTTAGTGGTCCAGAGACCTGGGAGAAGAGCTATTAATTCCAGAGTTGTCAGTGCCCTTAGTAGGAGTTTCATCTTTGTTTAGCCTCTCCTCTGTAATTGACAAATTTGTTCTTCCAGGAGACAGTTTTCTTTAGGAGTTATTAAGTCCCAATCTGTGAAAGGACAGAGATTTAATCCTACTTGCAATTGAATAAGTTGGCCTGCCACAGTTACATACTGTATACACATACTGTTTACACCGACCCTTGTTTCAGAGAAACAGACCATTACAGCAAAAACAGCAGCCAGAATAGCATTTTGCATCAAATTCCCAAGTCCTAATCCTTACAGGGCAGGTGAGCAAACCTAAAATTAGGAGACTGAGTTTTCATGGGGCAGTTGTGTTATCCACCTGCCCTCCCCTCTAGAGGGAGCTATTACTCATTAACCTGGAAGGTAAGCAAATCTCTGCAAGAGTTGGGGAAGGTACCTCAAGATTCATTACCCTGAAATATAATCAAATGCTTCCCGGAAGGGAAAGGAATGGGTCTATTTGTTACCTGGGGCATCTTAGGGAAGGACATGTCTAAATCTCTGCGGAGGAAAACACCTGCTCTAGCTACTAAGGCTGTTTGCTATTTAAACACGTCCTTTGCTCAGAAGGCCCTGAGGACAGAAATGTGAGAAATCCGAGGAGAATTGTTTCCCAACAGGAACCCATCTGCCCTTGAGGTTCAGAATGGGGCTTACTCTTGACCCCTTCCTAGCACTGACACCTGCTTTAGTTCTTCCTGGAGAAGCCTCGCCATCCTGTTTTCTGTTTCTTGTACCTCCTCCAGAGTTTTTCAATTCTGATGACATGCTGTGGCTAAAGCCCTCCCAACCTTGTCCCTCAAGCTAAGTCAAGTAAGAATCTCCTGCTTCTCAGGGATTTACCTGTGTGGCATAAAATGGGGTTGGATATCTAACTTCGACTTGTGTGCCCAACTGATTTTTTAATTCTTTGTGTCACATTTCTAGCAGGAATTCCTCTAAATGGAAGGCATGGGAGGGGTACCCTTCCCAGGCTCCAATTCCAATGCATCATGTTTCTAGCATGTCATTGGGATTTGGGACAAGAAACAAGGGAATTTAGAGGCCTGTGCTCAGCTCGTCATCTTAACAAGAATTCTTTTAAAATGCTGCAAAAGTTGTTTCTATGTGAAGAAAACTTTAAACCTTTTTTAAAAGATACTATACATTTTTTTTTCTTTTGCAGATTGGATTAAATTCAATAGTTTCTTTATTACTTGCCATGTCAAGGTAACAGAGGTTCTATGATGATGCCAAGATAAATTCTTATAATGTGTTCCTCTCTATTTGTAGGCCAAAATTTAAGAATAAATTAAGCAGAAAACATGTAATTCTATACGTTTGGAAACTTTTTAAACAACAACAATGAAAGGACAACTCTGCCAGAAAGAAAGCTAAAGTGTACTGAAACTTCAGCTCTTCAGTAAATGAAGACAAAATTTAGGCCACTTTATATGAAGTAAATAAGTGGGAGTTTTAGGATAGTGCTTATTCTTAAAGCATGAAATTTAGTCTTTGATTTATTTAAGAGCACTGTATGTTTATTACTCAATAATAAATTCACAATAGAGATATCCAAAAGAACATTTATGTATAAACTACAAGAATTTGTCACCATAGGAGACTATAGCCATATCATCACCATATAAAGTAACTTCAAAATATAAGCATCCCAAATACCATTAATGTATAATATGAATAGAAATTGTAACTGACATTCGTATTTCTTTAGTAGTGATAATTAGAGATGTTATTGCTGTGTTATTGCTAAAGTAATGTCCTTATTTTAAAGGATTCAGTTTCTCGCAAAGCTCTCAATAATCTTACTGACTATTTTTATTTCTTCAAGATGTATTTACACGCTAAATTGCATGTTTAAAAATTATTTTTCTATATAATCACAATCACAATAGCCTCAGAACAAAGCTGTATAAAATTCTATGAACTAATTGGCAATTAAATGCTAACACATTTACCATGGTGGTAACAAAGTGCATGGATATAACAAAAATGCATTATGCATGAATTTGGGAATTCTTGTGTAGGCTCATTGGAAAGTAATTTGGCTCAATTCCTTTTTCCCTCATAAGCATAAAACTGCATATTTTAGCACTTAATAAGAATGCTTCACAAGTTAAATACTTTTTCACAAAAAATGTAAATGATGACAATGACTATTTGTATCAACTTGTTAATGAGACATTTTCATTAAATTCAATATATTTAGTGTGTTGTCCTTAACCAGCAGTAGCTCTGTACCTTACTTTCTTTCCCAATAAGACAGAGTTGAAAAGGAAAAGCCAATGTCTCTTTATATATCTCTATAGAAAAAGGAGGCAGAAAGGCAACTAAATTTTATGCATGCCTAGCGGGTCCCAGGAGTTGCTTGTGGAATTTGCCTGTGAGGTTTCATTTAATTTTTTGATGCTGTCTACATTTTTATATGCTCCTACAGATGATCAAGAAACTGAGGCTCAAAGAGGCTATAATCAGTCTAGTCAATGTAGAAATTCGGGATTCCTCCTCCCCTCACATCCAAATACTTGAATTCTATCTAATATTTACTTTCCAGATATGTCATTAATCCCTATTGGCCGTCTCATCCCCATGTCTACTTCCCTAGTTAGGTTATTATGTCATTTCCTCTCCAGTAACGCAATAGCTCCCTATTGGCTGGCCACCCTGACTCCCATCTTCACCCTAAACCAATCACTAAGAATGTAGATGGACGACTCTATTTCAAACAGGAACGGAGGGAAGCGGCTGTGGCTCAATCAGTGGGGCTCCGGTTTACCATATGGGAGGAACCGAACCCGGGGCCTCCTGATGAGGGCAGGCCCGCCCGCGCGGCGTGGTTGGCTGGCCCGGCGAGCACAGGCAGCAAGGGGGGGATAAATGAATAAATAAATTAAAAAAAAAAAAAAAAAAAAAAACAGGAACGGAAGCATGCCACTTCATGTCTTATAACCCTTCCAGTATCAAGGCCAAGCCCCAAAGCATGGGATAAAGTGTCCTCCTTGGCATGGCCCCAAGAAATTCTCTACCAATTATTCTCTTACACATTATGCTTTTATAAAATAGGAATGCTAGTGGTTCCTATTAAATGCTACTTCATGCTTGTCCTTGGTATTCACTGCATGCAACATCCTTCCTTCTACTATTTCTACATTTAGATAAAGCTTAATCCTTCTTTCAGATGATATCCTCTTGGGAAGATGCTGAACCTTTGCTAAGCGATGTACATATATTCCCATATTATCCTGTGAATAACTCTCTAATCATACTTACTGATTGCACCAAATTATGTATCTAAATCCTATATATAATTAAAAATCCATGCTATTTAGAAATTTACATTTAGGGATGTAAAAATAATTATTCATTGTTAACTGTGCTTTCATAAGTATTCATGTTCTTTAGTACGATTCCATCTGGATGCAGGAAATCTAGGCCTCTGGCCACACGAGTATCCAAGAATAAGAATGTCAGTAACTCACACATTTAAGAAAACATCAGTTCCTTTAGACAAAGAGAAATCCACATTATTTAATTTTCATAATTATGGTAAAATTGCACTGATTTTCTTAAAATATTGACAATGTCATTGATTCTTCTAACATTTTTTTCCAAATTATGATTTGTTAAAGTCTAATATAGAAAACTGATTTAAAAAACAAAACTGGGTCTTTGGTTAGATTTGTGATTAAGAGTCCAGTTCTCTTTGTATCATACGGCCTTCATGGAGAACTTTCAGGGAACTATAGGCTTCCACGGCATGCACTTTGAGAATCTCTGATTTAGTGCAGCTCTGACAGCTTTTCTTTAAATTATAATAGACTTTATTTATTTTTTTTTTAATTTTTTATTATTTTTTTTATAATAGACTTTAAAAATATTTTTTTAACATTGCTTTTTATTTTTGTAGCAGTTTGACATACAATTAACATAAATCTAGCCTCATCTTTTAAAAAAATCATGTACAGATCCATTGCCTATATTGAACCATAGGTTTTCCAAAATAACTACCATTATTTATGTATCCCCTTAGTAATTTGTTAATACAATTTATCAATACCTCAAACAATATTTAATAAGTATTATAAAATATTTCACAAAGGTTTGGAGGTATATAATGTATCTATGTTTCCCAATTTCTCACTCTCCATTTCACCTGGGCAACCTATATTTGTTTCTCAGACATTCAGGGCTTCTTTATGGCTATTTGAATTTGCCCTTTTCATTATGGCACTCTACATTCTGATTATTTTCCTTTATTCATTGTCTGTACTTATTCAAAATGACATACTGGTCCAAATCTGAATATTTAATGAAGTTTATCTGGATTTTTCACCTCTTCTTATTTATCTATGCTCCTCACTTGTTACTTCAAAATATATGATTTTAAATTACTAGAAAATTTTCCTGTGTGTGTGATAAAATGTAACCCAGTTTCAGGCATCTGGTTGTCCTTAGGTCCTCTAGCCTTAAAAAAGATAATTTTTACTTTCATATTTCAATGAAAATATCTTGATCCTTTGTCACCCATACAGTTGGAAACCCAGCATTCTTTCAATGACTCCGAGGAGGCTTATTAGCATTATGTTTTCCCTGGTCCCATTTTATTCTAGTTACCTATTAATGCTGAAATGTGTATCTCGTAAGTGCTCACTTCTCATATCTGTCCTTCCTCTTTATTCCTCCCCTACGTGGAGGCGGCTAAGTGCGGTTATACTGTCCTTGATTTTCACAAAACCATGCTCAGAAAGCAGCTCTCCATAGCAAATTGTATAGCTAATATGAGTGTTCCCCATCTGCTGTAAATTGAATGGTGAACTCTGCTGACAGTTCCTGCTAAGCCGAGTTTGCTTTGTATAGATTTCCTGTATACAGGCTGAAGATCCCACCCCTCACACCTTTTCCTTCTCTTCACTGATCAGGCCCACACCTGTAGGCTGAAGCCTATAAGCACTGCCCCTCATTTTCTATGTTTTGCATGAACACACACAGAAAAGCTCACAGATGGGTTGTCTGTGAACTATCGTAAAATAAATACATCTGTGTGACTTCCAGCTAGGTGAAGACAGAATAATACCAGTTCCTGGAAGCCCCTGCTCTGCCCTTGTTCCTCCTCTGAGGCACCCACTGTGGAGGTTTGACACGTAGAAGGTTTGCCCGCTTTTTTTTTTTTTTTCGTATATAATTTTGAGCAGATGGTAAATGAAATCATCACCATGTATTCTTTTGTACCTGAGTTTCTTTGATTGAATTTTTTTTGGGTGAGATTATTCCATGTTTTTGTATGAAGCTGTATTTCTTACATTTGCATTGCTAAACAGAATTTGTCCATTATTCGGCTGATGGGCATTTGGGCAGTCCCCACATTGGAGCTGGCAAGAATAATGGAGCATGTGCATCCATGTCCATGTCATTTGGGGCACGTGTGCATGTGTTCCAGCTAGGTACATATCCTTAAATGGAATCCCTGGGTCCTATGGTACATTTTTATTCATATTTACTAGCTAAGGCAAAACAGTTTTCTAAAGAGGTTGTACCAATGTACTCTCACCAACAGTATATGAGATTTCCAGTTGCTCTGCATTTACTCCAACATTTTGTATGCTTCCATCTTTCTCAATTTGTTTTTTCTGGTGCATGTGTGGTGGTATTTCTTTGAGGTTTTAATTTGGCTATCCCTGATGACTAATAAGATTGAGTATCTTTTCATGTATTTATTGGTCATTTGGAGATCCTTTTCTGTGAAATGTCTGTTTTTATTTCTTGCCCTTCTATTTTTTTCTTATTGATTTGTGAAATTTTTTAATATATTCTGAACATCACCCCTTTGAGAGTTATATATGTTGCAAATACTTTATCTGTGCCATTCTTTTAAAAATTTATTGAAGTAGAATATACATATAAAAAAATACACACATCATAATTATACAACTTGCTCATTTTTTTCTGTGGAGCACGACCATGTAACCAGCACGCAGATTAAGGAACAGAATATAACCTGAGCTCCAGAATCCCTTCTCATGTCTCCCCCAGGGGTAACCGCTGTCTTGACTTCTAACAGCATAGATCACCTTATTCCATTTCTGTTCTTTATGTAAAAGGTATCTACTCAAAATTATATATACCTGCCTGAGTTGGTAAGGTGCATTAATGTTATTGAATGTGACAATAGATTGTTTATTCTCATCGATGCATAGTATTCAATTGTGAGATTATACTAGAAGTCATTTATCCATAAAACTATTGGTGGCCATTTGGGGAATTCCCAGGATTTTTCATCTTGCAGACAATGCTGCGATGACCATTCAAGTACAAGTATTTGTGAATATAGGTACACAGCACTTTTAACTCTTTTAACGGGTTCATTTGATGAAGACCTGTACTCGTTTACTCTCTCAGCAACAGTGTGTGTGGTTTCTGGGGATAGTCATCAACATTTGGGTTTGTCAGAATTTTTTTCTGTCATTCTCTTGGGTAGGTGGCAATACCTAATTTCGGTCACAATCTGCATGTCTCTTATGACTAATGCAGTTGAGCAACATGCCTTATGTTTATAGATCATTTGGTATCTTCTTTGTGAAATACCTTTTCACGTGGCTTGCCAATTTCTCATTGGGTTATCTGTTTTATTTACTTGTAAAAGTTCTTCATATACTTTGGATGCGTTTTATTTTAAAATCAGATATATTCTTTGTCATTGTTTTCTTCTGCTCTGTGGTTCACTTTCTTATTGGTGACTTTAGTTGAACAGATTTCTTAATATAATACAGTCCAATTTATGACTTTTTTCTTTTACACTTATTGCCCTTTTTGTTCTGCGTAAGAAATTTTGCTTCTTCTAAGGTCACAAAGAGGCTTTTTTAATAGAAGATTTGTCGTGTCACATTGCACATATAGATGTGCAATCCACCTTGAAAGATTCTTCCACACTCTTTGAGGTAGCATCATCCTTTTGCCCCAAATCCCAAAAGCATTTCCTGAAAAGACAGTCCTTTCCCAAATGCACTGCACAGACACCTTGGCCAGGTGGCCGAGCTTGTGTGGCTGTTTCTGAGACTCTATTCTCTTCCATTCATCGTGCATCTATTCTTAAAGCAATTCCCCCACCATCTAATTTTTAAAAGCTTCATATTGGATCATGATAAGTGGTAGGGAAGTCCTCTACCTCTTTTCTTCCTCAAGATTGCCTTGACTATTCTTAGTCCTTTGCATGTCTGTATGAAATAGTGTATAAACTTATTGAAACAATTCCATTCAGATTTCGTTTGCAATGATTTCAAATCTACAGATGATTTTGCTGAGAGCTGACATATTTACAGTCTTGAGGCTTCCAACCCATGATGTGTGTGTTCCTCCATTTACTGAGTCCTGTTTAATTTCTCTTTATGATGTTTTGTTGTTTTCATTGAATTAGGTTAATTCCTGGCTATTTGAAATTTTTGGTGTAATTCTAAATTTTAATTTTGTTTGTAGCTGGCATAAAAAAATTACATTAATTTTATATATAGACTTGATATCCAGTGACATTGCTAAATTCACTAGTAGATGCTTTTAGATTTTCTATGTATAAATAACGTCTGTGAATAATGACAGTTTTACTTCTTCCTTTCTAATCATTATAAACTATAATTCTTTTTCTTGTTTTACTGAAACCATTAGCATCTCTGCCCAATGTTGAAAAGATATGATGAAAGTGGGTAGCCAGGTCTCATTCCCCATCTCAGAAGGAAAGTTTTCAACATTTTGTATTTGTATTTGCTGGTTTCTATGTAGATACTTTTTTTTTTTTTTAAATCAAAATAAGGAAGTTCTTTTCTATTCCTAGTTTGCTAAGAGTGTTTATCATGAATGAATATTAAGTTGTCAAAAACTTCTTTTGTATCTATCAAGACAATAATATTATTTTCCACTCTTAGTTTGTTAATTTGGAAAATAAAAATGATTGTTTTTAAAGTGTGTAACCAACCTTGCTTTACAGAAATAAACCCAACTTGATCATGATATATAATCCTTTCTTTTATGTATTATTGGAGGTTTTTCCTAATCTTTTGTAAAGGAGTTTTAAAATCAATGTTCTGGAGGGAAGTTAGTCTGCTATTTTCTTTCTTTGTAATGTTCTTCTCAGTTCTGGTATCAATGCTGTGTTGGACTTATGAAACAAGGTGTGCTGTGTCCTCTCTTCTCATTTTCTCTGCAAGAATTTGGGTAAATTGTGTTAAACATCTTTCATAATCATTTGGAAAAATTCACTGGCTACGCCATCTGGGCCTGGACATTCCCCCAAACCCAGGACCTCCCATGTGGGAGGCAGGCACCCAACTGCCTGAGCCACACCTACTCCCTGACATTTTAAAATTGTGGATTCATTTTCTTTAATAACTATTGGACTATGCACAACTTTAATTTCTTCTTGTGTTAGTGTTGCACTTTGAGTCTTTTGTGGACCCCAGAAAATCCTGTTCTTAAAGCTAATCCATTTCTGTGCATGTGAATCTATTGTAGATGGGACCTTTTGATTAGATTCAGTTAAGGGATCTTCCCTTTTGATTAGATCACTTCAGTAGGGTGTGACCAAGGGTGAGTCTTAATCTTCTTACTGGAGTCCTTTATAAACAGTGGAAAAAAGAGCTACAGATACAGAAAGACTTTTTTGTGTTGTTCTAATTTGCTATTTCCCCCTTGCTTCTTATATTAGTTACTGACCTGAAAATGTTAAATTTTTCATTGTTTAACATTTGATTTGACTATTTAACCTTTTAATTATGTCAGTTTTTGCATTATATATTTTGAAATGACATTATGTGCATAGAAATTGAGAATTGTTTTATTTCCATGTGAATTTTTTTATTATAAAATGTCTTTTAAAATATCTAATAGCAATTTTTTGCCTTAATATCGACTTTGATATTAATATAGCTGAACCCTTGATTTTAGACTTCTAGTCTCCAAAACTATGAGAGAATGAATTTCTGTGTTTTAAGCCACCAAGTTTGTGGTAAGTTGTTATGGTGGCCCTTGGAAATATTATAATGCTTAAGTATAATTTTTTTGTATGTGTGTTTTTCCTAGTTAGGGTTTGTAGTGTTTCTTGAAATTGTGACTTAATGACTGACTTTGTCAGATTTTGAACATTCTCAGTCACATTCTTCAAATAATATTTCTGATCCATTATCTCTTTCTTCTCATTCTAGGTCTCCAATTGCATGTATGTTCGACATTTTCACCATATCGCATATGATTCTTAAACACTTCTTGCAGGTTGCATCATTTCTGTTGTCGGTATTTCACTCTGGACATTTTAATCTTATCAGTCCTCCAGTTTGAAAGTATTTTCTTCAGTTATGTCAAATCTTCCATTGAACCCATCCATGAGTTTTTAATTTCCATTTTCACACTTTTCCATTTACAATTTACTCTTGATTACTTTTTATAGCTTCAAATATTGTCAAAATTCTCAATCTTATATTTTTATTCCTTGACCATATTAAGTAAAGTCATTTGAAAATCTGAGTGATTCTCCTTTTCCTGGATCTTCTGTGGGTATGTTTGTATATCCTGTTGTTACCTTTGATTTTCATTAACATGATCTTACTTTCTCATATGCCTGGTAATATTGGATTGAATGCTGGATGTAGTATAGAAAAAAATTAGAGATAATTTACGGTTCTTGAGGATGTTATCTTCTGGTTGGCTGTTACTCCAGTGACACTTGAGCCCCAAATAATCTCAATCCAATTAGAAATTCAGGTGGTTCAAAACTGGATTTCAGTCTTTGTTTAGTGTGTCTCCAGATCACCCTTCCTTCACATGTGTAACTTGTTGGGTTTTTCAAAACCGCTCCTTATTGGTGGTGTTGAAATCCATCTTTTCTCCTCGTAGTTCCATGATTCTTGAAATCTGTGGTTATCTTCTCACTCTCTTAGCACCTGCTCTGGATCCAGCAGAAACGCCTAAATGCTGGATTCAGTTCTCTGGGTTATCTTCTCTCCGGCCTGGTGTGTGCAAATATAGGCTATTATAGTCTGTCCTGCTGTTCTATAGGAAAGTTGGTCTAAACAACCTATTCTGCCAATGTTTGAAATGAAACTTGTGGCAGATTTGGTTATGTACCCCAGACTAGAACATGTTCTTACTCTATTCCTGCAGGTGTGAACTCATTGTAAATAGGAACTTTTGAAGAGGTTATTTTTAGTTAAGGCATGGCCAACTGAATCGGGATGGGTTTTAATCTATACAGAAATGTGCCATGGGAAGGAACCTGAGCTGCAAGTCCGGAACCCAGAAGAGGAAGGAGAGGTGTGGAAGGAGAGGTGTTTTAGTTAAAGCTGCCGGGTGAAATGTACAGGAAATGGACTGGCTTTTATGATGGAAATTTACTAGACCCAAAGCTTACAATTATGAGGCTGTAAAAAGGTCCAAATCCAGGCCTCATCAGAGATGCTGCCTCCCTGAAGGGTGGCTGTAGGTCTGCCTTGACTCCTTCCACCTGGCGATCCACAACGGCTCTCGTCTGGGTAAAAGGCTTCCTCTCCAGGCTGACTTTCCCCTTGAGCTCAGCTGTGGGTCGTCAGGCTTATGGCCCGTCTCTGCCCTCCCCTCTGAGCCTCGTCTGCCTCAGCCTCTCAGGGGCCTCTTTCTGTGCCTCTGTGCTCTGCTGATTCCAGCCTCAGGTCTCCAAGGCTCCTCTCTCAGCCTCTTGGGGTGTCTCTGCTTTCAGTCCTCCATTTATAAAGGACTCGAGCAAGAAGGCCAGGACCACTCTGCCCCCTGCCTCACTGACGCAATGCCAGCTGAATCCAACCCAACCAAACAGCCCCATGCCCACGGGAGTGGATTAGCTCCAAGAATATGCTCTTTTCTGGAATCCACAAAAAAGCTTCAAACTGTCACAAGAGGATTTTGCCACGCGCACTGCCGTATAATGGGAAGACCACGGCGCCCCAGGATGACCGGCAGTTAGCCCCAGGAGGCCCCAGCCTTAGGGGAGAGAGCACCCCCTTGCTGATGCCTCGATGTGGACGTCTCCTAGCTTCAAAACGGTGAGCAAACACATTCCGTAGTTTACGTCAGCCTCCTGTGTGGTATTGGTCACAGCAGCCTGGAAACTGAGACTCTCCTCCCCTCTCATTTTCATAAAATGCAATTTTCATCTCTATCTCCTACTTGGCTGTATTTTTCTTTTTCCTTTGCCAAAATATCATTAATGCATGTTACAGAAAAAGAGGCCAGCCATTTCAGACTTTACTCTTTAGCAGCACTAAGACTGCTAATTCAGGTTTTTCTTTCTTCATTCCACCCATGCATGTCCCTGTATGTAGAAAGAAGTATAGAGCCTTATTTTTACCCATTGATATGAATTATTGCCAACTCATTAGTCAGAAAGAACGACTGTTGATTGTTTCTGTTGCTAATAGAACGATAGTTTATTTTTTTTTCCTGCTAGATTAATGGTAACTTTAACACAAGGGCAGGGGTTGTGTCTGTGCTTTATTTTATGTGTTAGCCATACAATAAATAGCTGCTGAAAGAATGGATAATTGAAATCATGAAAACTGAGCCAGTGCTGCACCGAACTAGCATTCACAAGGAGTTGGGGGCTGCTTGACTGGTTTTGAAATGTTACCCATGTAGAGCAGACATTTCCCTTTTTATTATGAGATCAAAGAGAAATCAGGAAGAGATCAGGTAATCTAAGAAGTAGAAAATTTGATATGTTACTTGTGCTGTGCTGGATCATATGCATGACAAGTTATTCAAAGGAGAGACTTTTACTCTTCTTAGGCTCAAAATGAAACATTATATTAATTTTCTAATTATATGGGGTGTTCATTTATTTACTTGCTTATGTATTTATTTGTTTATTTATCATATCCTAAGTGTATAAGGCTTCCTGTAAAAGAAGGGAAGACCATTTTCCTAAAGTTTTAGATAGATAATACCGTACTTTATATAGATAAAGTTCTACAAACTTTGTTGAAAACATTCTTGTTGTGTACACTTCAATAAGTAGAAATAACTAAAATCCACTAAACTAATGAAAATATATGTGAAAGTACATGGAAAGAATAAATCTGAGATATTGGTCTGAGCAGAATTTACTTTGCTATTGTGCTACATATAGGTTGCTAGGCACACTCTAAGGCAATCAAATAAAAGAAAATTATTTCAAACCTACTCACAATTCAATTCATTTGTTATTTTAAAGTCTTCACATCAGAATTTGGATGCATTGACAGGCTTGGGGGTAAAATTACTGTGTTCTATCATTTCTTAGAGAACAGAAGGAAATTCTAAAACATGCCAGTATTCAGTTAAATGACATAGTACCCCACTTAAGCTTAGACTTGGATATGTTAAGTCAGTTATTAAAGCTTGATTTATGTTAAGTATGCCTCCCCACACACTTGAATTAACTTATAATGTGTTTCAGCTTCCTTTATACTGTGATATGCAAGTTGAAGTTTATTAAAGTGGCAAAAGAAATGCAAGGATAGAAAAGCAATGTATAAAGTCATGTAGCATGATGTGGGGGAAAGATGAGCCGAGATTTTCTCCAGAATTACTTCTGACCAAGATGTGTTACCCGAAGCCAACACCAAGTCTTTGGGTATTAGCTACCCCAAATTAAAATGAGAGCTACTGAGATTATTTTAATGCCTTTCCAGTAAAACTATGGTAATATCCAATGCTATTATCCTCAGTAAAATCCATCCCCCAAATATAAATGTCATCTACTCAAAATTTCAAAAATGATTCCTTTACTATCAGCTCTACAATGATGCATTTTCTACAAAATTTTACAAAAAGAGAGAAAACACCTCAACTGTTGATTCTGTTTATTTTGAATAAGGAAACCTGTCCTTCAAAAGAAATCATACATAAAGAATAAGGAGAACAAGTAAATGAAATGAAAATCTTGTTCTAAAACCTCTGTCCATATTCATTTAACTTAGATTATTTTTTAAAATCACATTCATAATAGCATTTTCAGATATTCTCATTTATTCCCATAAAATAATATTTGAGCTAATGACAGTCATTGCTTTGTGGAGTTTCACCATACGGAGAATGTAACAGTAGCATGGATTACCTAAGTAGTAACTTATTCACACAGCTATTGACTTGACTTTAAAAGCACAAACTTAATTTTTTTCAGTCAAATTACTTTCTTTTTTTTATGGACCATGTAATTTGCACAGACGAATTTCTTAAACATCCACGAACTGACAGAAGATAAAAATAATCTGGAAGCATATAAGGTACCAAGTGATGCCAGTTTAGAAAATTTTCTTAATTCCATAGGAAATTATTTTATACATATACACACATGGAATTTAGGTTTTATATATATATATATGTTAAAAGTAAGCTTTTTAGGTGGCAAAATTGCTGAAAATTCATGTGAAGTTCTGTTTAAGACATTTTATGGCAAAATATTTAAGGAACTTTTATATTCACATCTGTAGAGATAGCAGCAAAAGTTCTTAATAATGGTGCAGGAAGCTTTCCGTTCTTTGGTGAAAAAATTTTGTTGTCCCATTTTCAAGTGACTATAAAGTACTTGGGAACATATCCACTGACTTTGTCTCTTCCCTAAAAAGCAGGCAAATGCAGTGTATGGTTTGTTTTCAAATTAGTTTAACCCGTGAACCTGTCCTTCAAAAGCAATCATACCTAAAGAATATATAACATGCAGTGGAGGGTGGAAATGCTCCAGTTGGCAGCCCTGATCAAGTAGAGGCTGTGAGGAGAAGCCAGTTTGAAACCGTTGGTGTAGTAGAGAGACCCTGCTTTAGAATCAGGCAGACACAGTTTAGTGACAGAGTTGCCGCTTTCCAGCAGTGTGAACCCCAACCCATTATTTAATTCCTCTGACCTTAAATTTCTTTGCGATAGATGTCTTCAAAAAGGGCTGCCAACTCCCTTTACCCAAAAGCTCCTCATCCTGTCAGGAGGGAGAGTCTGTTTCTCCTCCCTCTAAATCTGATGCAGATTTGTGGCTTGTGATTAACACACCGTGGTGAAGAAATGCTGTGCCAATCCCAGCAGCTTCTGCGTCGTTCCCAGAGCCCTGAGCTACAGTGTAAGGAATCTAGCTACCCTGATGGAGCCAGGAGTCCACCCTGCCCAGCTGGGCCCAGCAGCCCGGTCTTCTCCCTTCTTACCGCTACCCCGCCACACATCTCAGCTGCAGGACAGCAAATCACCCGCATTTAAGTGTTGTGGTCACTGAAGGGTTTAATAAATAGTGCCCCTTTTTATCACACCGGCTCCGAACCACTTGAGAATGATACAAAGGAGTAGAAGGAGTGGGACCAGGATACCCACTGAATTATTGATTGGGGCTTGCTGGAGGCTTTAGCTTGGCATAGAGCCAACGGGACTTTCAAACAATGCCCCCAGATTTGTACGATTTCCCCAGGTGTCCCAGCTGTAGCTGACCTGGAGTGCTTCTCTCTGTTGGGAGGAACTGTGCTGACAAAACTGAGCTGAGTGCTAGAGCTGGGACTGAGTGCGTAGAGTGGCCGAGAGAGGTCTAGAGCTACACCCATAAATCTCTGCCCACGTGGGGAATCCTCAGGAGTGGTGAGGAAGCATCCTCCTTTCACATCAGCGTTGTCTTGCTCCGGATTTCTAGTCCCACAGCTGTGGAGTGTTACATGGACACACACTACTTGTTAATTCTTTTTCACACTCTGCTTGTTTGTATCTTTCCATTAACTCCCCACTCTCATAGCACTTATGTGGTGACCAGGCAGGTATTTTTAAAATTCCTCTTTCTGGAGTAATTACTTAGCAAATGACCCTGCTAAGATGCACTTTTAAAAATAATACTTTGCTGAAGACAATTATTTTATTTTTTAAAGCAATACAGCTTTGTCCTCAAAAATGTATTTTACCAAAATGCCCTCATTGCCCATTTGACTAGCCTCTAGGTTGCATAGCCAGGCATGATTGGCTAAAACATTAATGGCATTCAGTAAATTTCCACTCGTTTGCAAGCCTTCCTAGTAGGTAGTAATGTGTTTGTGCTATGATTTTAATTGCATATAGTGCCCTTAGAACGCCTAAATAAATATTTTCTTAGTAAATTACTGCAAGAGCATATGCATCTATTACAATACAATATTTGCATTTAAGTGATATTATATGAGAGAGAAGCTAGAAAATTTCTGTGTTGAAATATTCATTTGCTCTCACCACTTTCTAGCAGGATAAATCATACTAGAAGTCTCCATAATTTAATTCAAAGAGATACTGCGCTTCTAAGAAAAAGGACCTGTTCCAGATGTGATATGCGACTAGATTACTAGACATTTTGGTTTGTCCAGGACAAACCAAACTGTCCAGCTATCTTTGGCAAAATAATTAATAGTACACACGTTCATTCACAAATGTGTCAACATTTGAACAGTAAATTACAAAGTCACCCTATATATAAGTCTAGTATTTGATCAAGATTAGCTGCAAACTATATATGAAGCTTAAGGCTCACAATAATGAAATCTCAGGCTTAAATCATAGTAAATTAGTAATGCCTAATAGTAAGCATTCCTGGCATACATACGAAGGAAAAAAACTTTATAATGACACCCTGAAATATACTTTCAAGTCATTCAAGGTACTTGTAAGATTTGGGAATTAAAGCAAGGTGGGGTTCTTCAGGATGGGGCTAAATTGTGAAGCATTTCATTTGGAGCCAAGGTCTCATGGAGAACGTGGAGGATGTGGCATTAAGAGCAAAGCTAGACATTGCAATAATTTACATATTAGAAGCATAGCTTATAAATAATTATGATCATTATTCCCAAGCCAATATTTGGAAAATGAGATAACTAGTTCTTTTGCGCTTTAAATCTTTTTTTAAATAAAATATTTGGTTCAATTAGATTTATAAGAATTTTTAATCAGTTTTTTAAAATTAAAATCAGTTGTTCAATATAGATGGAAGGTAAAGAAATGTTTTGTGTCAAACTGTTCTTTCCTGTAGGGAATTTCCAGTGATATGTTTATAAAATGAAAAGGAGAGATTGGTGTTTATATCAGTTTGACCCTCCTCTTAGAGAGGCTGAAGTGATGAGGAGAGAGTATCTTCACCAAGGAGTAGTCTTGGTAGCTAGAGTAGCTGGGATGGAAATTAATGGAATTGAAGTATGAATTATTGGTGAGGTGGCTAAAAATGAAAGAAATTCTTCGAAAATATAAAAATATAGGGTTTTGGCTATAAACAAGTTCTACAGTGCAGGTGAGGAAAGATCAGGTAAACAGACTGGAGAAATAGCAATTGTCCACCAGAGACAATGGGGGTTGGGGTGATATAACAGAAAGCCAATGGCTTTGCCTTTGGGTGGGATTCAGATACTGAAACTGCTAAAGATACAGAACTAGTAAGCTCTTGTATGTCGATAAGACTATTTCCCTGATGTAGGGGGAATGGTGTAAGGATGTGTTTGTGTATGTGTGTTTGTGTGGAGCGGGGAACAGATGAGAGAGAGAGGACATCTATTGCAGACAATAACAAGGCTTTTAAGGTATTCAGTTTTCTTTCTGAGCTCCAAAAGTTTCCCACTAATAAATAATAGATTCATATTTGATAGGCATTGTACTCCATGTTTTAGGAAAAGAGTGTTCCCAAAAGTCTTAGCATTTATTTAAAGAAAAGAAGTGGCTTGCTTGGTGTCTGCACTATCTAACTCTCATGCCCCCTAAAATATAAGAAATATTGCACCCCTAATTTTGGGTGTAAGCAGTAGTAAAGTATTTTGCAATAGTTAAATTTAGATATAACAATTTTTAAAAGTAACTTCATAATTCATTTATCAGAGAGTATGACATTTATGATTTTTAAAATGGAGTAGAAATATTCAGTTTCCAGTTGAAATTTCTGTTTTGTAGAATTGTCGGATTTTTCAAGGAAGAAAAAAATCAATATTCTGGTTTCAAGAAGACACAACTTATAGAACTAGACTTTCAACTCTATCTGTGTGAAAAATGTTGAGTTAACTTGACCTTAGATAAGAGCCAGTGTTTTTACCATCCAGCAATTGTCAGAAAATTTAATCTGTGAGCAGGATTAGAATGAAGGATGGATATTAGAAACAACATACAGCAAAAACATCAAAGAGCCAAGAAAAATCTTTGTCCTTAGATGAACCTTAGTTGAAGAAAACTTTCTCCCAAGTTAGTTGAGGAAACTTCTGCTTATAAGAGCAACAAAGAGCTTAACAGGTTTCGGTGTCTAAGATGAGTTGGTTTGATGGTTGGTACTGAGAATTGCTTTCATTTACCCTTTCGGTATATTTTCAATACGTGTATCATGGAATATACTTCAGATGGCCTTGGCCATTTTGTTGCACAAACTGAGTAGTTTGATAAATGGGAAACAGTTGAGGAAAATATTTTTGGGTCTAGTCTTAGAACTGTCATAAAACAAAAAGAAAAACAGTCATCATTTTAGGAAATGGAGAGAATCGACCACGGTTCTTTCTATTTTTAAAAAATAAACTCGTTTAGTCTAAATCAAGAAACTACTAAAGAGAGAGGCCTTCTTAATACTATTTTTTCTTCAATGGATAAATGCATCTTTGAAGAAATTATATGAATTGCATTACTACAGAGTTAAAGGAGCTATTTTTCTATATGCCCGTCAATTAATTTTTTAGCTTTACATATTCAGTGAGAAGCTAGAAGAATTAAACATACATTTTAAATTAAAGAAAAATAAATTCAACTAAAAATCCATGTTGAAATGTTTAGATCCTAAAGAAGGGTTTTGTCATTGTGTGGAAGTTAAATCAGAAGACCTCTAAACCTTTCAACTCTAAATTCTGTAATTTAAAAAATTGTCCTGTTTTTAATTATTTGCTAGGATCCAAGTAGCCCTACTGTCAAGACCTTTGTGAACCCTGCAAAAATTATGCACTCTTGTAATGAGAGTTAAGAAAGTGTTTGGTAACTCCTTTATCTGGCAGGAGGAATTCATTTGAATAACACTAGGTAATGCAATTGCCTTACTTGCTTGAGTAATACCATTCAAAGTTTACCAAGTGCATAGAAACAGATAAGTCATTGCAAAGGAAATAAGGAAGTCTGTCCCAGACTTACATTATTCATGGCAGGCTAAACTTAGACCATCAGGTTCATGAATTTTTTTGCTAGTTTTCCTATATAACTGTCTAGAAATAAAATGAAAATAATTGCGCCTTTCATAAAATAGGATTCTAGTATCTCTATTTTATACAATCCAAACATTTTTCTTAACATATACAATTACATGTATATATATATATATATAAAGCTATTATATTTATTACTTCTATATAAAAGTAATAAATATGCATAAATTAGTCATCAATTTCTAAAGAATGATTCCTTTATCTGTTGACTTGGACAGATTTAGCATTTCAGGTTTGGTATAGGCAAATAAAACATTGTCAAACGTGTGAAAACCCATTAGAAATAAATGTAAAATGAAAACTTCTTTTATAGAAACTTAAATTTTATGTGGAATCAAGACCAAATTTAGAAATATGAAAAAACTGGCAACTCATGGCAGTGTAGATATTTTAAATCCTTCTTCTTGTTGTTTGTTATTATCAACATTATGTACTGTACAGTAATTAGAAGCTTTTGGGTGCCTTTTAAAATGTCAATTGAAATTAGATGGAAGTGATAATTGTGATGGTGATGATCTTTTCAATGACCCAAAAGATTAGTGAAGGTAGAATTAATCAGGGAAGGGTTTGTAGATCAGATTGACCTTGATAGAGACCTCAAACATTGGGTGGAATTTGAATAATTGTAGAAAATCTTAGAAATCTTACAACTTGAATGAATTAAAAACAATACTTTTCAACAGAATAAAGAAAAGAATAAAAAAATAAAAAATAAAAATAAAAAGTCAAAACAAAAAAACCAAAACAAAAAAAACCAAATTTTTGTTTTTCCAAGTGGAAATGCCATAACTTCTTTCCTGATTATAAATGGGATGATCATATAAGAAAGATAATTTGTGATGAGACTGAGTTTGGTGTATGTGTATGAAGGAGAAATCGAAATTTTAGATACTAGACACATTTCCACCATATTGGTAGATATCAATAATTATTGATTAAGGGGAAACTATATATATATAAGCAATGCTATTGTAATTCAATGAGATTTTTTTTTTTTTAACCTAAAGTATTCTGAATTACAATGTATAACAGTCAGGACATATGGCTGAGACAAGCATAATTATCCAGGACTGAAAGAGGTACAGTCTCCCTGTCTCGAAAAACACCTCATTAGAGCACACAGATTTGTGGAGAAGTAACTCTAGATCAGTGAATAAGAGTGATATAAAATCTTCTTTTTTTTTTTTTTTTCTTTACCGGGAGGTACTGGGGATCGAACCCCGGTCTCTCCATATGGTAGACGGACGCCGAACCTCTTGAGCCACATCGTTTCCCATATAAAATCTTCTGACAGCATCACTTTGTCCTTCTGGGTCCAGCTTCATAAACATAAATCTTAAGGCCATGAAGTTGAAGCGTTCAAGCACACGAGCTTGTAGGAATAGGTCCTAGGCAATGCTTTACCTGGGCCATAAGTAACTCACAAATTTTGGAATTTACCAATGCACCATGTGATTACAGAAGTATATTAGGAACATGCAATTCATGTGATTCAGCCTGCTATGAGTCCATTTCTCAGCTCAGTGCTTGAAATTAGAACAGAGGGTATTTTTCCTTGACACCTCTTGGAGTCATGTAAAAACTGTTAGAGCAGTGGTAAAAAAGCATCCTAAAAAGAGCAAAGAAATAAAGAAAGTAGCTTTCTATGTATGGTTACCAAACTCAAGTGAACACTCAGCACGGTCTTGGCAAGCTTACCTGTATTTCCTTAGTTAATTCAATCTTCTACTTTGTTAACTCATCTATTTTGCACCCTCTCCTCTCTCCAACTTTCATTCACCTCTCTTCGGAAACAATCAGACGAGGGCTTCCTTGTTCTTCTACCACAGATGCCCCGCCCAATAATATTATGTCCAAATACTGCCTCCCCACCCATAAAAATAGTCTTTGCTCATTTTTATGGGTAAGTTCTTTACTTGAACATTGGAGCCCATGCACTGTCTCCTATTCGAGGTCTTTGCCCCTACAATTATCTTTTTTCTGTCATGTAGCATTGATATGTTTCCTATTAATGGATCATTCCACCAGCATACAAGCAATATGTTGAAATATTTTTGGGGTGAAAAACATCTTTAATCACAACCCCCCATTTCAGCTACCACCGCATTTTGCTACTCTTCTTTCCAGTAAGACTTTGTCTACGTTGTCTACCTCCATATCCTCAATATCTTTTTCCCATGAGTCTATTCAGAATTTCTTCACACAACTCCGGGTTTAAGTTTACCAACGACCACCAGGTTGTCAGATTGAAGGATCACTGATGAATCCTCATCTAACTTGATCTACCATTGGCATTTGATACAGATCACTCCCTCTTTCTTTGAACACTTTCTTCACTTTGTTGCCAGGGCACTGTCCACCTCTGGTTTCCCCCCTTCCTTGGATGCTTCTTTTCAGTCTCTTTGCTGGGACCTTCACCACTTTCTGTCCTCTAAATGTTGACCTGTTCCAGCGTCCCAAGTTTTCCACCATAGATTTTCTTATCTTCACTTCTTCCTTAGGTCATTCCAGCCATTCCCAAATCTTTAAAAATCATTTATACCCTGAAGATTCCCAATAGATTTCTTTACTGAACTGCAGACACGCATATCCAACTGTCACTTCACTTCTCTCCTTGGATGTTCCATCAACAACTCGCAATCAACATGCATCAAATAGAACTTTTGATAACTTCCCCAATCTCCCTCCCCCTAACATCAATGTTTTACGTGTGTGCAGATCCTGATAATTGCTACCTAGTATTCACTCACCCTTCTTCTTCACTAAGGGCGTCCTGATTCTGTCTAGGCTGGCTATGTGTCCTGCTAAAAACTGTCACCTGTCCAGAACTGTGTCACATGCTCCTAGACTCTGCTGGGGAAGTCATGGACACACCTAGCAGCCAGTTCCCAGCTTCACCACCAGCCCCGCCCCCTACCCCAACTGTGTGTAGAGGTTTCAAAATTTCCATTCCACTTTCCCAGGGTGATATTAGGGCCTTAAACCAGACGTGGAGAACAAACAGCCAGAGCTCTCGGTGGCAGGGCCCCTCCATCCCTGCCTGTGTAATTACCTCACCCTCAGGAACACTCACGTCTCTCCTCTCTGAGGCTAGGGGGCGTTCATACACCAAGGCTTTCCTGAGAGTCCAGCCACACTGGGATCTCTTCCCTGCTCTGTTGGACCCTCTGCTGTGTCAGTAATGAAGTGGTCGGTCATTTGCTGAAAGTTTCTGGTGTGCCCGAGCCTGTGTTCCCACAACACACCATGTAGCAACTTTCTCCACAGACTCATAAACGGAACTGGGGAATAATTCATTTTATTCTATTCACTGGAGTAGAGCGCATGGCACAGGGATTAATTATTCCTTGAAGGTTTGGTAAAGCTCATCCATAAAACAGACTGCACCTCATTGTGTATAGGTGTATATGTATGCATGTGTGTGCTTGCGGTGTGTGTGTGTGTGTATGTTGTGTGTTATAGAGAGTTAAACCAGATTTAATTTAAAGGACAAACTTTAATAGGCATACACTTATATTTGGGTACAAAATAGTAATTGTGAATGTCTAAGAGATGGGAAATAGGATTTATCAGTACACATATAGAGAGTAGCTACATTGGTGCAGAAGGTGCACAGCCATTTTGAATATATATTTAAAAAGCATAATGTGTACATTGCATGGTACAGAGTAGACATTCAGTAAGTATTGAAAATTGTCAATGCAGTTTACTTTGATACCTTCAAAGGTGAATTTGTGTGCAGCAAACACTCTTTGGAAGTTTACTTTAGTTTTTGAACTTAATATTCAATTTAATAAAATTGATATTAATAAACTCAGTTTCTATTATTTAAGCTATATTATTTTTTATATGACTTGCTTATAAGTTTTATTATTCTATGTATAAGCCCTGCAAGTTTTAATTGTACATTAGCAACTTTGAATAATGCTGGGTCCCATTTACAGCTGGATTTAGAAGTTAAATATATTAAATTCATTTTTTACCTAATTGTTTGACTAATAAAATTTCCCAACCACTTAAGAATAATTCTTATAAAGCTAATCAATTCACTTTTAAACATAGGAAAACTAAAGTTCTATTAATTGTTTTAATTCTAGTTATAAACATAAGATTACTTCTTAAAATTCACAAGCATAGACTAATGACTCAACTACATATTTTAAATTGAAATTACAAGGCTACTCCTCTATTAGGCCAGTTTTCTCAAATCCATATTACATCAAATATGCACAGATTCCTAGTGGTGTATAAAATATTAATACTATAGTTATGGTACTCAGTTTGACCAGAGTTATCTCTTGGAGATAAGATTGAGAGCTGTAGACACCCAGGGTAATTCTTCTCAACAATTAAGGAGGCATCATTTAGAGAGTTACCTTCTCAGCATCCCAGAGATAGCACACATACCAGAAACTGGGCCAGGACACTGGCCAGACCTATGTTGGTGAATCTAACGGGATACAAGCACAAACCCCAAAGGTAGTTTTTCACTAATGAGTCTATAGTGCTGTGAAGTGTGCGTAGCCCAGGGACTGCAGTTTACAGTGATACAAACTATTTAATTTTTCCATTATTCACAAAGCTGGCACCTTCCATTCTAGTTGGTCATTGGATAGGATTTTGTATTTCTGGGAATGTTAATTCATCCATCTACTTCTAATGACCTATGAGTCTGAGGTAAGCCTGAATTGTTTTTCTTATACACCATGTCTTTTTAGAGTCATGGTGTTCTTATCTACTTCAACATGTTATATGATGGAAATTTGAATACTTTCCATGGTTACAGGTTCTCGAGTTTTTTACTGAGTACTATCTCGAATGACTAAATCTTGTCATTTCTAATGCAAGTTTTGAATATATTGAAAGAAGTGAAATATTTAAAATAGAGGTGAAGTTCTCATTTCTCAATTGTGCACGGATCAGCAGTACTTGGAATGGTATATCAATAACTGTGTGTCACAATATTGGAAGGACTTTGAAAAATCTTTCAATTACAAAAATTCCAAAGATACTGCACTGGAAATAAAATTGATATTTTATCTCCAAACCTGAACTGGAAGTCGTGTTCAAACATGAGAAGAGTTGTTCTCTGTTAACACAGAAGAGACTTTCTTTGCAATGCCTCCAGGGCAGAACTAGGGCCCAAGAATGAAGCATCCAGGATAGCTGATAGATTCTCAACAAGAGAAAGAAATATCTGAAAATAGACTAGGCTGCTTCCAGAGATAGTGAATTGAAGGGATTTAAGGATCAGATGGGAATTGGATTAGATGGTTTCTACCAGTTATTCCAACCTCAGAATCTGTCCTTCTGTGAAGTACGTGAAATTTGTAGATTATCTGATACATGTGCTATCAATGACAGGGAGTACTGAGCCCATGGGCTGACAGAATTTTCTTTATCTACATCCACATTAATAAATTAATGAGGTTATCACAATGTAGTCCTGTTATTGTAATTTATTACGACTTTCTAACATTGATAGTCAGAAAACAAAGTCTAAGTCACAGACGGAGAAAGGAATGAAAACAGTTATGTGTGCCTTGTGGAAAGGATGACAGTCAGGAAAGGCATCTCTAATTCAGTCATCTTACAGGAGATACAAATCTCCTTTAAGCTTATCCTCCCCTGTCTTTTTCTTCATTATTTTTTAAAATTGTTTTTAAAATTTTAAATTTTTTAAAAGATACTTAGATTACATAAACATTACTTTTCCTTCATTATTATAACCTACTTTCCTTTTCTTCCTGCTCCCAGTAATGCAGTAGAATTTCCCTATTTTCTACCCACTCATATCTTGACTTTTTAAAAAGCTTTATTTCATTCAACAAATATTTACTGAGCTCTAACTATGGCTCAGGCACTCTTCTAGGAATTTAGGATTCAGTGGTGAGCAAACCAAACAAAGATCTCTTGGTTCTTCTAGTTAGGGGTAGGAGGAGAGAGAACAGATACCAAAATAAACATAATACGCAGCTAAACTATTGGGCATGTTAGAAGACAACTGCTTTGGATATAAGAAAATCCCATTAGGGTAAGGGAGGTCGGCAGTGTGGGCGGGGCCTGTGAGTGATGGAAGGGCAGACAGCATTAATTAGGGTGGTCAGCCTGGACCTCACTGAGAAGATACTTAAGCAAAGGCGTGGAGGAGAAGAGCAAGCGGGTAGAGCAGTTCTCTGAGGGAGGAGTGCTCCAGGTGGAGGAAGCAGATAGGTCAAGGCCCTGAGAGAATGTTCTGTGCATATTCCGGAAAGAGCAAGTAGTCCACGATAGCTAAAGAAGCCTAATCAAGGGGTCACAGTAGTAAGAGATGATGCTGTTCCCACATGGCCTGTAGGTTGATGTGAAGGTCTTGGGGAGCCACCATGAAGTTTCAAGCAGAGGCATAGCATGCTCTGAATTACATTCTAAAAGCATCTTTTAGGCTGCGGTGTTGAGAATAGATTCCAGGGGGCAAGTGTGCAAAGGAGACGCTGTGGAAGGGTAAGGCAGTGATTCAGTGAGAGGCGAGGCTTGGATCTCTTTGCCAGGTTGAACAATCTGGTTCACTGATAGATTGGATATGGAGTGAGAGAGACAAGGATGAATCTAAAGTTTTGACTGAGTGTTGGCTATCAGCCAAGGTACAGAAGGCTGTGAGTAGAATATGTTTGGAGAGTTAAGGTTTTGAAATGGAATTTTGAGATGCCTATTAGATCCAATGGAGACGGTGGGCAGGAAGTTGCATATGTGTCTGGAGGGATGGAGAGAGGTCTGAATTGGAAGTATAAGTTTGGAAGGCATTGGCATATCAATGGCATTTATATTTCATTTTCTTATTTATAAAGATATAACAGCTCATTATAAAATTTACAAAATGCTGAGAAATATAAGGCAGAAGAAATAAAACCACCCCAAATCACTATTTAAGCTTCCACACATTTTCAGATATTTTCTATGTACTACTTTGCCTTGTTAATATTATTCATCAAGTAAAATGATATAATAATCTGTATTCTTTTTTGAGGGGGAGTGTGCATCTTGATGTTATAGCTCTTCTACCTGGTATTAAAAACATCTTTATGTCAGCATTATGTGACTCGATCATAAGTTAATCCAGCTTCGGTTTCTTAGCTAGCCCCTGTAACCCTGTTGGCATTTTTATCTGTGCTTACAAATATCAAATTGATTCACTTTCTAAGAAAGTTAATTTTAAAACTAAGTCCTTGCTCTCAACCCTATATAAAAGAGTTATTCGTTCTTTATCTCCATGGCTTTGAGACTTGACCAACGTGCATCCATTCCTTTATTCAATCACTTGTTCAATGCTGCTTCGTTGAGCTGTACTTGTTCTCTTCAAAATATCAGGCACTGGGAATGGAAGATCCATCAAGACAGACAACTTTCCCATTGTATGTTTCACTACGGCATTGCCAAGCTGTCTAAGAGGCACCGTTGTCCTGTGGGTGCGCCTTGGTAATCATTTCTGAAAATATGTGGTTTGTAGACTACAACTAGAGCCAATGTTCCTTTAATAATCGGCCTCTATTACTTTGAAAATTAGTAGTTTTACACATGTAGCCCATACAGTACATTATCACTGTAAAGTATTTATTTTAACTCATGCTCTAGAGTAGTAGATTTTAACCATTTGTGGGTCACAGGCAACTTTTAGAATATGGGAAGCCCATAGATTACCCCATCAGCATAATACAAACATCCATGAAAAATGAATAGGATCTGGTGTTCATGGGCCTTTGAATATATTGTCTCGGGTCTTTAGATATATGATCAAAGACCTTTTGTGAAGAATTCTTGTTCTAGAACAAAATCACCTGCTTCTAAATTTTCCATAGAAGGTTGTAGTCCGGTATCAGTTACGTTCTGTTTTCATCCTTAAAAAACCCATTGCAAATCAGTGTAAGGGTTTTTCCAGTCGTTATTCAAAGCGCTTTGCTAAAGCTTGCAATTTCTTCAACTGTTTAATAATATCTTTCTGTGAAGAAAGTTTGCTAAGTTAACCATAATATTCGTTGACTAAGTGGGATGTGAATGGAATATTAGAAATGTGTGAATTGAAGTTCTGTATTCATTATAGCTATAGCCCTTATTTAAAAAAGTGAATTCCATATTAAACTAGGACTGTTAATGAGGTATTTCTAAATTTTTGAAAAAGTGAATCATTTTTGTTTGAATATATAATAGCAGGAAGAATTATAGTAATCTGCCATATTTTACCTGGAATGGACAAGCCTATGTATTATGAATATTTTCAAACTTGCTTTTGGAATATATTTAATACAAAGAAATGCATTTGGAGTTCAAAAAAAGTATTTAAAAGATTATATTCACTCAACAAAAATTTATACATTTCAAGGTATCTATTGTGCATGCCTGTCAATCAAATTTATGCACCAGTCTCTAGGACAGCAAACTGATTTTCTCTGATTGATTATTAGTGGCTTGCTCCTTCTTTGTATTGCAATGGATTTTGAGGCATCCCAGGCTTCAGTGGGGAAAGTCCTGATGAGGAATGTTACCCATAGCTAAGGTGAATTAGGAACACATAGAATGTTGCCTCTGTTGCTCTTTTAAGCTGCACTCCCATTAGTGGCACATTCATGCAAGTTCCACCAATGAATGGGACTTATATTTAAGCTGCAGCCAAGTAGTGCTAGTCCAATTTGATATTTTGGGTATATGCCTTGATATTAGCATAATTAATAAACAGAACTGTTAGAGAATGAAATTTATGCCTTCAAAATGCAACCTTTGGATTTATAAATATATCATCCAATTGAATTAAATATCCAGTTTGTAATGAATTATGCAAATCCCTGAAAGTATAACAGCAAGGCATCGCTGAGTTTGACTCTAGGATTCGGTAAGTGGGAGCATGGTCTTCCATCGTCTTTCATCATTGTCGGCTCTCACTATGTTTTCTTGGGTTGTTTATTGTGACTTGATCTGGAAGAGAGCTTCCCTGCTGATCTGTTAACCTTTGTGGTTAAAATTGGTCATTTTTGTAAAAATGAACTAGCAGTGAGTTGACGATAAGTAGAAGGTAAGAGAGTTATCCATGGAGACACATAGTTAAAGTCCAGATCAGAAATTTCCAATCATAGCAAATGTACTAACAGTCAGGAAATTCAAGTAAATGTAGAACTAAAAATTTAGTGAGAAAAACACAGTAAGCAAATGCAATTCTGGGCATATCTGACAATGTACACATATAACAACAGAAGATCTAGGAATCATCAAATGGGGAGCAAAAATCTATAGTGAATAAATCAGCTCTGCAATTAAGAAAACCAGCATTGGAATGGAATACAGTAAAATAGTAATATTGAGTTTAAATGTAATGTAGTAACCTTTTTTATTACATCTTAAATTTCACAATGAATAAGGATCATGAAAAGCTTGCTATGGTTTGGATTTCATTCCTATAGAGTTTGGATTCAGTTCTTATCTTTTCTACTCTAATTTTCTCAGAGGTTACATTTTACTGCTTTGCATTTGGGAGCCAAAAAGTTGATTAAAATTCAGCTACTGAAAAAAAAAGGAGGAGGAAATTGGGATGATTTGGTCTGGAGAAGAGAAGGCTGGGGAATGATTTGAATGCTCTTAAACAGATAATGGGAATTGGACTACATTGATTTCCACGTATTATAAAATAATACGTGGAAGTCTATATAATTTTCTCTATAAGAATTTTAAAATAATGAGTTCCATTATTTTCAGATGTTGGGTATGCTGGGATTTATTCAAGGTCAAGGACATTTTAAAACGGTCTGTCAATATACCTCCCATTCCTATGACACATAGCTATATAATGTTATATAATATTGAGTCTGCCCAGTTTATCAAGATACAATACTTTTGATGAAATTGGTTTGTCAGCCATTGATACTTTAAAATTAAGGTTACCAATATGATTTTAAATTCAATCATTTTACAAATATTAATGAATCAACATTCAGATTTCAGAATTATCCCTCTCACTAAAATTTTAAGGCAGCTAAAGATTTTCCCAAGCCATACCAAGTCCATAGGTTCAGAGGGCAAGTTCTAGAACTTAATTATTATGAAAATAACTATTTTTAAACCTGCAGATTTGTTCATTTATTCTACTGCTTAGAAATGGCTAAGAAGATGAACCTAAATAAGAATATAGCTATCTATATCTATATCTCTATATCTCTATATGGCTATACACATTATGCATTAATATATAATATATATGTGTTTATATGTACATATACATATGTTTAAAGGTAGGAGGAAAATAGCATAATATAAAATTCAAATCTCCAATCAATCATTAATGAAAGTCAAAGTCTAACACCAAGTGCAAGGAGATATATAGAGTTAAGAATAGATAAAAATCCGTTTTTGAGTAATACATATACAAAAAAAACTGAAGGTTGCCTACTGAGTTAATGAGGATATGAAAGGTAGAAGAGAAATATTTGGAAAACTTTCCATTTCATTAATACCCGTTTTTCCCTCTTCATATTTCAAGAAACATAAATATCTTTTATATTTCAAGGAAGATGATAACATTTAGATAATGTCAATTATTAATCCTAATAGAATAGTATGTAAATATCTCAATAGTAAAGGGCTGTGTGGACCCTTTTATTAAAGCTTAAGCTTGCCAGTAAAAGAACTGACAGGGTAAAAGTTATTTCTAACTTTTAGGGAATCACTCTGTGCTAGGCATTCTGTTATGCTGACAAATAAGTTGAGCTAAAGAAGGAGAAAATGTACAGTGCTGCAAGCAAGTTGAATGTAGGTACAATAATTGATGTTTACCAAGTTTATGAATGTCAAATATTGTATTTAAATGGTGGAAAACGATAGTTTGGGAAAACGCACTTACTTAAAACAGTTTTATAAGAGAGAACATTGGCATGCCTTAATTTTTAAGACTGTTTAATTTAATTTATTACAACCATAATTAAAAACCATTTGAAGACAAGGTTTTTGTTTTGTTTTGTTTTTCTTGATATTATCCATAAGTCAGGTAGTTTAAAAATAATAATGGTGAAAGTAGGGTAATCTCAACAGAGTAAACATCATATGAAATATACTTTTCAATTAATTATACCCCTAAAAGTGAATTCCCAACTATAATTATTCAGATTTATATTTAGCTAGCATTTCTGAGCTTTCCATTTTCTTCTCTTTTTGCCTTCTTCCTTTCTTCCCTCCTTCCCTCCTTTTTTCTTTCTTTCTTTCGTAGTTTTATTGTTTAGTTATTTCATTCTTTCATGCCTTGGTTATTTCATTCTTTTGTTGTATCTTTCTGCCTTTTTTCATCCTCTGTTTCTTAATTTTGTTGTTATTTTTATCTTCTTCATGTAAAGCACTATTTTAAGTTAGAAGATAGCTATAGCATTTCCTTTCCACTCTAATAAAAACCTCATCATTAATCAATTCTTTCTTTCTTCCCGTCTTTTCTTCATTCAAAATCTTACATACTGAATGATTCTATTTATTAAAGTTCAAAAGCAAGCAAAACTTACCCATGGTGTTAGAACTCAAGATAGCTGTTATCTTTGGAGAGGAGTGGAGCTATGGCTGGGAGGGGGCATGAAGGCAACTTCATGGACCTGGGTAAAGTTATTATCTTGACTTGGATGGTGGTTACAGTAGTAGGTTCATTGTGATTCTACAAACATTTTTTTGAGAGACCATGATGTACCAAACATTGGACATATAGCATCATGCAAGATAGAGGCTGATCCTGTCTTCACGGATCAAACAACCTAGTGGGATTATAGACAACTAAACATCTTCCTTGAAACACAAAGCAGTGGGACCCATGCACATGGGACAAAATAGTTGGGAGCCCCAAATGTGGATGTGGTAGGGAATTCAGAAAAATAACTTCCTGTATGAGATGACATCTATGTTAAAATTTGAAAGATTGGTTGAGTTTTTTTTTCCCTAGAAGAGCATCCTGAAAATATGCTCGAAATAGAAGAAATAGTGTGTACAAGGGGCCAGAAATGAGAGAGTGCATGGATCTTTTAGCTAACTGGAATTTGTACAGATGTGCTGCAGTGCTCACCACAGAACCATTTATTCATTTTCTTTTCTTTGCAATTGGATTTGCAATTTCTCTTTAATAGAGTTGAAATATTGTAAGTGCAGATGCCTTTTCTCTTCAGGGTTGTGTTGCTTAAACTGCAGGCCAAAAAAAAAAAAAAAAAAAAAAATTCCAAAGTACAGTGGCTTAAAAAGTTAAATATTTCTTTGCCTGGCATGTAATAGTTGATTTTGGTAGCATTTAAGAAAGCAGCTCTGCTCCCGTAGAGTTAATCAGTGATCCAAGTTCCTCCATGGTTTCGTTCCCAGGGATCCTTGTCATCTCCTTGTTTAACATGGACTTACCACCTTGCCTACTTTCTAGTCTATGGGAAGAAAGAGAGAAGTGAGCTTGTGGAACATGACTTTCTTTTGAGGAAGCGATGCAGGAGTTTCATATAAAATTTCCACTCAATCTCTGTTCTTAATAATATGGCCACGTGGCTGCACTTAGCTGCCAGGAAGCTGGAATGTGCTAGCAAATTGGCCCTGTGCCCAGCTAAAACTGGGGAACTATAGAAGAAGGGCAGGATGGGTTTGGAGGAACACTAGCAGTCTGCCACAGCTACCCATTTCTATAGCTACTTTGTGATTGTCAGAAAATGTCATGAATCAAACACTCAGTAGATGGCAGATTATGAGAGGCATTTTTGTAACAAAATTAAACGTTTGTATTTTATTTTATTTTATTTTATTTTATTTTATTTTTTTTTTAACATTTGTAAAATGATATATAAATATATATGCATATATGTATATTTGCTTACAAAAATGTTATTTTTTATATATATATATACATATATTTTAAGAGGTGCTTAGATTACCTAAAATATTATACGGAACCCACTCGGATTCCCATGTTGCCCACCTCCCACACCTCCCACCACATCCAACACAAACATCTCCCATAGTGTGGCCCACCAACCTCAATGAACTTACACCTCCTGGAGCCTTGCCACCAACCATAGACCACAGTTCACACTATAGACCACACTCTCTCCCACTCAGTTCTGAGTGGTGTGTGCTGATTTAAAATGGCCTACATCCATTGCCACAACAGTACTCAGGACAACCTCCAACTCCCAAAGAAACCCCTGTATTTCAACTGCTCATCCCCTCCCTACCCAAAAAACTGTCAAGTGGCCACTGGCTCCACCTCATTGTTATAATTTCTTGCATTTTATTGTATTTTATTTTAATAATAGTTTGGTACCATTTAGGGGTTGAAAATCAAAGAGTACCACAATCTCATTTTCATTTAAAAAGTGCTCTCTGGCTGTAGGTTAAGGAAGAGACCAGAGGAAGGGAAACCAATTTTGAGACACCTGCAGCAAACTGGTTGAGATATGATGGTGACATGAACTGAAGGGAAATCTGTGACATTAAGCTGCTTTAATATATGGGTAGCAGTAAGATGTGGGAGGAGGAAGGTGAGGAGTAAATGATGGCGATGCCAAGGTTTCAGGCTGAGTGGAGTTGTGGCACTCCATGAGTATAGAGAATGAAGATGTATTTGAAAGAGAGAGAGAAAGATGAGTTT
>JAKSZT010053830.1:23385641-23405670 GCA_026826555.1 Tolypeutes matacus | reverse complement strand
TCAGTAGTGATATCACCTTGCTCATTCCTTATTTTATGTATTTGCATCTGTTCTCTCTTTTTCTTTGTTAGTCTGGCTAAGGGTCTGTCAATTTTGTTGATATTCTCGAAGAACCAGCTTTTGGTTTTGTTTATTGTTTCCAGTGCTTTCTTATTCTCTATTTCATTTAGTTCTGCTCTAATCTTTGTTATTTCCTGTTTTCTACTTCCTTTAGGTTTAGTTTGTTGTTGTTTTTCCAATTCCTCCAAATGTGCAGTTAGGTCTTCAATTTTAGCCCTTTCTTCTTTTTTTATATATGAATTTATGGCTATGAACTTCCCTCTCAGGACTGCTTTCGCTGCATCCCATAGGTTTTGATATGTTGTGTTGTTGTTTTCATTAGTTTTAAGGTAGTTACTGATTTCTTTTGAAATTTCCTCTTTGACCCACTGTTTGTCTAAGAGTGTGTTGTTTAACTTCCATATCCTTGTGCCTAACCTGTTTCTCTGGCCCTTATTGATTTCCAGCTTCATTCCGTTGTGGTCAGAGAAATTACTTTGTATAATCTCAATCTTTCTGAATTCATTGAGTGTTGTTTTGTGGCCTAGCATGTGGTCTATTTTGGAGTATGTTCCATGTGCACTGGAGAAGAATGTAAATCCCGCTGTATTTGGGTGTATTGTTCTGTATATGTCTATTAAGTCCAAATCTTCTAATGTATTGTTGAGTGCCTTCGTTTCTTTATTGATTCTCTGTTTAGATGTTCTGTCTAATGATGATAGTGGTGTGTTGAAGTCCCCTGCTATAATTGTAGAGGAATTTATTTCTCCTCTTAGTTTTTCCAGAGTTGGCCGCACGTATCTTGAGTCACCTCGATTAGGTGCGTAAATGTTGATGATTGTTCTCTCGTCTTGAGAGATTATTCCTTTTATTCATATGTAGTGTCCATCTTTGTCTCTTACAATAGTTTTGCATTTAAAGTCTATTTTGTCTGATATTAGAATAGCTACTCCTGCCCTTTTTGGCTATTGTTAGCTTGTAAAATGGTTTTCCAGCCATTCACTTTCAGCCTCCTTGAATCCCTGGGCCGAAGGTGGGTTTCTTGTAGACAGCATATAGATGGATCATATTTTCTTATCCATTCTGCCAATCTGTGTCTTTTGATTGGTGAATTTAATCCATTAACATTCAGTGTTATTACTCGTAACGAATTTCTTACTTCAGTCATTTTTTCTTTGGGTTAATGTGTGTCATATGTTGTTTTGTTTCTCTTTTTGAGTTTTCAGTTGTTTTTAAACTCTCCTCCAACTCTCTCTCTCCTTTGTTTTTTCCTTTCAACTTGTAGAGATTCCTTTAGCATTTCTTGAAGTGCTGGTGTCTTCTTGACATACTCTCTTAATTGCTGTTTATCTGTGAATATTTTGAACTCTCCATCATTTTTGAATGCCAATTTTGCTGGATAGAGAATTCGCGGCTGGAAGTTTTTTTCTTTTAGCGTTTTGACTATGTCATACCACTGTCTTCTTGCCCTCATGGTTTCAGCTGAGAAATCAGCACTTAATCTTATAGTGCTTCCCTTGTATGTGATGGTTCTCTTTTCTCTTGCTGCCTTGAGTATTTTCTCTTTGTTTTGAGCATTGGACAATTTGACAAGTATATGTCTTGGAGTTGGCCTGTTGGGATTTATACTATTTGGGGTGCGCTGTGCTTCCTGGATCTGCACATCCATCTCTCTCAATAGAGTTGGGAAGTTTTCAGCCATAACTTCCTTCAACACTCCTTCTGTTCCCTTTCCCTTCTCTTCTCCTTCTGGGATGCCCATAATGCGTATGTTTGTGCGTCTTGCATTATCGGTTAATTCCCTGAGACCATACTGGATTTTTTCTGTCTTTTTGTCTATCTTTTCTACAATCTCTTTGATTTCAACTGTATTGTCTTCCATATCACTAATTCTTTCCTCTGCCTGTTCAATTCTGCTGCCATGTGAGTCCAGTGTCGTTTTCATTTCTTGACTTGTGTCTTTGTTCGCCATCATATCCATTACCTTTTTAGGTGTGTTAGCTATTTCTTCAGTATGTTCTCCCAGTGTCTTCTTTATATCCTTAATCTCTTCCTTCAGTTCTTTAAGTTGGTCCATGATATTTGTTTGGATAGCTTTGATTAGTTGTTTGATGTACTGCATTCCTTCCTGGTTTTTATTTTGTGCACTGGACTGGTCCATGTTTTCCAGTTTCTCAGAGTCATTTGTATTTTTCTGTTGCCCTCTGGTCATCATATTATCTTAATGGGTTTGTTCAGTTGATTAGCTTTTCTCTATGCTCTAGTATTTTATTTAGCTGTTGGTTCTGCGTGTGAGTTAAGTTTTCTCTTTGGCAGTTTTTCTTCTTATTTTATTTCCTTGCTTCTTTCTATGTTCCCTTGAAGGCAAAAGGTTAGGGCCAGAGGAATCAAAAGATGTAAGGAAGGCAGAAGGATAATAGAAATATTGATAATAGTTAGAAGAGGGGCAAAATGAGACTTAGTGAGATGAGTATTTAACTTGTGTAGGCAGTGTAGAGTACTAGGAAAAAATATGGAGTTCCTACAATGGACTGGGAAAACAAATGGAGGAATATATATATATAGTGATTTAGAAGGCTAGAATTATGAGGAGGGAGAGAAATAGTAGAGAAAGGTCTGGAAGGAAAAAGTTAATACTAATAAAAAAAAAAAAGAAAAAAGAAGAAGAAGAAAACAAAATAGATGGGATAGAAATTGACACCCTTAAGTTGTGGGCCTATGAAAAAATGTTGTCTCTAAGAGCCACAACAGAAAACAGAAGGCAGAAAGATGCAGGAAGGATAAGCGGTAGTTTGTAATACAGAATCAATATATACAGCGAGTGGGAAATTACTGAATAAGAAGCCCAGCAAAGAAGCGACCAGCTGGCAGCACCTATTTAAAAAAAAAAAAAAATAGAAGGAAAAGGGAAGGGTGGAGGAAAACGGGAATAATAGCAATAGACCAGAAAGTAACAGAGAGAAACCAAAGATCCACACAGGCAAGCAGTCAAACAGAGCTAAGGGGGTCAATGATTCCCCTAGGGTCCACGTGGATCCTTCCTGCCTACTTGTGTTTATCACTCAATTTCCCCACAGGGTTCTATATGCAGGTCCTGAAGCAGCTTTTAGCTATTAAACTAAATTAAAAAGAATTTATTTTTCATTTGTTGCGGTGACCTCACTTTTTTTTTTTTTTAGCCAAATGCAGGACCCAAAATAATTCCTCCTCTAGACCAACCCCCTTATGGAAGGGACCCTAGCTGGGCCCGTGGAAATCAATCAAGCATGTCCCACTTTCCGGACTCCCCCGGTTAGCTGAAGCTCTGATGTTAGTCAGTGAGGAGTGCTAAAGAGGGCGGATTCCGCCCCTTCTGGCGCCGAGCTCTAGCGTCACCCGGCTGCTCAGTAAATCAGTTTGAGTGCAGATTCGCGTCTGCTCTCAGCCTGATGCTGCTTCAGGTCGGCTTATCTGCTCCCCAAAGCTATGGGGCGGTGCAGGCAGCCAGATTAATGTCTAAAAATATAAAATACCCTTCCCTGTCTTCCAACCAAACCCTCCCTTTTTTGGGAAGTGTCCCTTCCTCCTGGCTCCGCAGTGGCCCGGGTCTTATCCCTGGGTGGCTAGGGAGATCAGCTCCGTTCCCCGACCAAAATCCCCCCCTCTGGTTCACTGGGTGCTGGTTAGCTCGTTTGCTCTGTTCACACAAGGTCCAAGGGGCGCCAGGCAGCCAGATCCCCAGAAAATAAAACTTTTTCGTCCCGCCTGCGGCTCCAAATGGCCGTTTTATTTTTTTTCCCCTAACCGCGGGGCTCAGCCGCCTGTGCCAACCTCCACCGGCAGCCTCAAAACTCATGAATCTCCACCATTCAGTCCACGCTGCCGATCCGCGCAGATAGATGTCCCAAGCTTCTCACTCCTCGCTTGCACAGCACAGATCCCCGGGGCAGGACCCCCTTAAAATTTTTATGGAAAAGCAAAGGGATAGCCAAAATAATTTTGAAAAAGAATAAAGGTGAAGGAATCAGACTAACTGATTTTCAGATTTACTATAAAATCTTCAAGACTCTTTGGTATTGGCAAAGGGATTGACACATAGGTAAATGGAATAGAATAGAGACTCAACAACAAACATGGCCAGTTGATTTTTTATGGCTCTGTAAATGCAATTCAATGAAGAAAGTATAATTAAAAAAAAAAATGATGCTAAAGCATTTTTACATGTGCAAGTGAAAATAAAAATGACCCTTGACACATTTCCTACATCTTATTACAACATAATAATTATTTTAAAATGGATCATAGATCTAAATGTAAAACCATAAAACTTTTAGAAGAATATAGGGGAAGAAATTCTTCATGACCTGGGGTAAGTTCTTAGACATTCCATCAAAATCACAATCCACAAAATAAAATATTGATAAAATATTGATAAATTGGACTTCATAGAAAATAAAACTTTTTGCTTTACAGAAATGGAAGCTATGGTCTGGGAAGAAATATTTGCAATTTTTGTATACAACTATGGATTTACATCCAAAATATATAAATATTTTTCAGTGCTTAACAGTAAGAAAACATCTAACTTTTTTAGTTGAACAAAGACTTGAGTAGTCATCTCACCAAAGAGAATATATGGAAGACAATTAAGCACATGAAAAGATGTTCAACATCATTAGCCATTAGGGAAATGAAAATTAAAATCATGAAGAGATGCCACTGCATATCTATTAGAGTGGCCAAAATAAAAACTACTGATAACACCAAGAGCTGACAAGGATGTGGAGGAACTGGAAAGCTCTTACATTGCTGGTGAGACTGCAACATGATACAGCCGCTCTGGAGTACAGTTTGGTGGTTTCTAATAAAGTTAAACATTCACTTATTCTATCACCCAGCATTCCAACTCCTAGATATTTACCCCAGAGAAATGAACATTTATGCTCAAACAAAAGTCTGTGCATGAATGTTTATAGCAGCTCTCTACATAATCTTCAAACCTGGAAACAACTCATATGTCCTTCACTGGGTGAATGGGAGAGCAAATTGTGATACACCTATATGATGGACTACTACTCAGCAATGAAAAGAACACATCATTAATACATGCAAAAACCTGGATTAATATCAAAGGTTTTATGATGAGTGAAAAAGCCAGCCTCCAAAGATTGCATACTGTATGACTCCATTCACATGGCATCCTCAAAACAACAAAATTATAGTGATGGGGAGCAGATCAGTGGTTGCCAAGATTCATGGGGGGGTGGCAGTATGCTTTTAAGCATAGAGTCTAGGAGAGATGACCCTGGAGCAAGACCACTTAGGTAAAATATTAACGTGGTCACTTCTTAGCTGTGCTGCCCTGGGAAGGTGACCTAACCTCCTCTGCACCACTGTTTTGGCAGTTATAAAATGAGGATATCAGGACTTACGTCAGAGGATTGTTGTGAAGTTTAAATGGGTCACATCAATGTGTTTTTGGGGTTGTGATGAAACTATTCTGTGTCCTGATTGTGGTGGGGTTACAGGAATCTATACATTAGTTAAAATTCATAGAACTGTACATCAAAAAAGTCAATTTTACTCTGTGTTAATTAAAAAAATTAAATGCTAATATTCATTATACACCTCAAAAAAGGATATGGTATGTAAAGTTTTGAAGTCTTATTTGATTGCTAAATTTATCTTTGTTTTGTTTTTGCTGAGCTCATTGAAGTACTACTGATTAGAACAAACACTCTTGGAAATAGTTCTTGAGAAAATATTTCAAATCCTTAACAATAAAGCAGAACTCTTAAGTTAATTAATTTAAAAATATTTGGAAGGTAAAACTACTCCTAAGAAGTATTTTTTAAAATTTGTCATTATTGAAAATACGTTGTCATAATCTCATTTGAGATTGTTCTGAAGCTGTTAGGAAACTTGATCATCATTTATCCCAGGTGAGTAAGGGTTTAAGTGAAACTGAGCATTTGTTCAGGCATTCGTTTTACTGTCCATAAATAACAGAGTGACAATCCAGAAAAGGGAGGCCAGCAGTGAGAAATAAATCTCATGTTGGCTTTCTGCCTAGGACAAATGAAGGAAAAGAAGATGGGCCAAATGAACAATAATTCAAAAGGGACAAATGTTTATCCTTTAATTGATTATTTTTTTCTATAGGGTCATAACCCTGAGATATCAGAACTTGTAACCAAAATTGGGATTTGTCAAGTCCTCATCAGTCAGGGGTGTCACCTCGGCACTCCTTATCTCAGAAACTCAAGTGGAAAATAAGTCTCTCTCTCTCTCTCTCTCTCTCTCTCTCTCTCTCTCTCTCTCTCTCTCACACACACACACACACACACACACACAAAGTAACTTCTTGGCGGTGACATTGGCCTAGTTTAGCAGCAACCAACTTCCTGATATTATGAAGCCTGTTGGCCCCAATGTCACAATTCAAGACTGATTGCACTTTCCTTCTACAATATGAGTCATAGAATACAAAAGGCATTTGTATAACTACACAGTTTTTAATGATACTCTCAAATAATGAATAAATTCTATACGGAATATAAAAATAAATAAAAAAAGTAGCAGTGGCATTTACCAACTCAACTAATTTATTTTGTCTGTCAACTTTAAAATATCATGCTTCCCTGTTAATCCCTAATAATCTCTTACTACTGCATATGTTATGGAAATATGAAAACAAAGTAGCCAAATAGCAATGCATTTGGAAAAGACCTTGACAAAAAGGGGAGAATATTAAATACAAATGAGCTTATATGGTTAAGAGATTTCAAAGTGAGTCAGGAGGTCATTCCAGAGGCTTCGCTTATGCATGTCTCGGCAGGATCTTATTGACCGCCACAGTAAACAGTGCCTCAAACAGGGGGGCTCCTGGGGATTCTAGAGGTATCTAGACACTATAAGCAGGGAAGACAATCACAGGAATTTGGCACCCTGTCAGTGGGCCTTACTTTGGAATATATGTTCCCCAGTGTAACAGAGTTAGACTCATTTCTAATTTCCCTACACACGGCTCTTCTGCCCCTTTTATTTGAACCTATAATTAGCACTATACTCATTAAATATATGTCCCAGAGATTAAATCTCCAATCTGTCCGTGTGCTGGTTGAGCCCTAAATCTCAGCAAACTTGCAACACCCACTCTCTAGTTCATTGGACTCACCCCAGACAACTAACAAAAGGATAATGATGGACAACGCCCATCCCCCAAAACAGAGTGTCTACAACTGCAAGCAAGACAATTCCATCCATCTGTCCCTTGGGATCTAAGGCCCCTCTCAGTCAGTAGCAGAGTGAGCATCATCATCCCCAAACCCTCAAGATTGGGGAACGAGCAATGGACTAATACAGACTTACTATTAATTTTTATTATTCTATTGTAGACCATTATTATTCTAGCAATGGATGAACTTGTAACATTGATATAAAGGTAGTGGACACCAGAGATTCTGAAGGGTCTCAGAAAGGGAAGAATAGGTATAACATGGGGGCATTTTCAGGACTTTGAATTTATCCTGCATGACTTTGCAATGATGAATACAGGCCATTATACGTTTTGTCAAGACCTATAAAATTGTGTGAGGCAAAATGTAAGCTATAATGTAAACTGTAGTCCATGGTTAGTAGCAATGCTGCAATATGTGTTCATCAATTTTAACAAATGTACCACACTAATTAAGGATGTAGTTAATGTGTGAAATTGTGGGAGGCAGAAGGGATGGGGCATATGGAAATTCCCTATATTTTTGTTTGTTCGTTTGATTTTTAAAATTTTAGTTCTTCGGAAATCCCATTTATTTTTGATGTAACATTTATGTAATAAAATTTTTTTAATAATTAAAAAACAAAACAAAAATAACAAAGGAAGGCAAGATTGCAGTAAAGAGCCATAACTATAGTTCAGAGATAGACATTTTAAGCATGTTTTTACAAGAAGAGAAATTTAAATATTATAATATTGTTATTACTCTTTTTATTTCTTTTAGTTTATGGGAAAAGTATATAAGTGTTTGATAATATTTAGCACATACAGGATTTTGTGCTTCTTCCTTTTATAGTTCTCCACAGGCTCTTCCTTCTATTTAGACAACATTGTATAAAAGCATCCAGTGGTGTCGGGAAACTTATATTTGAAATTAGCTTCATCCCTGGTATGTGTGATTTTGGGAAGGGGGCTTCATGCTTCCTGAGCTTCAGTTCCCTTAGCTGTAAAGTGGGATTTATCCCTGTCCTGCCTGCATCACAAAGTTATTATGAAGATCCAATCAAATTATAGTACTCAGTAAACTGTGAGGTACTATAAAAATGATTATTCTTATAATCATCATGATTATTACCTTTTTCATATTCTACACCAATGCATGCTTGTCAAAACACCACATTAATTAAAGTTCCTTCATCATAGTGTGTTTCTATGTAACATTGCATCTTTATTAAGTTCCTTCCATTTTGATGCTTGTGTTGGTTCTTTAAGGGTTCATACTGACAGAATAATGTGTGGATATGCGTGAAAAGATATCACAGCATATATTGCAAGGCTGTGCACATCACATTTGTTCAATAAGTATTCACTGACAGGATCCCGTGGAACTCCGTGAAGGCCTGGGTGCCATAGTTAATTTTTGTGTTAGCTTTGGCTAGGTCATGATGTATAGTTGTTTGGTCAAGCACGGGTCTACTTGTTACTGTAGAAGTATTTCATAGTTGGGATTAACACCCACAATCTGTTGACTTTAAGGAGATTGCCCTTAGCAGGGTGGGTTGACCTCATCTAATCAGTTGGAGGTCTTAGAAGTGAGAACGGAGGGTTTTAAGAAGCAGAAGGAATTCTGTCTCAAGACTAAACCTTCCACTCCTCCCAGAATTTCCAGCTTCTAATCTATCCTATGGAGTTTAGACTTGTCATTCCCACAGTTCCTTATACTAAACCCCTTCTCTCTCTCTCTCTCTCCCTCTCCTGTATTGTCCTGTTGGATGTTTCTCTGGAGAACTCTGACTGATACAGTGGGTGAGTGGGAATATCCATCCCCTGTTCAAAAGCCTTCATCAGTTTTTCAGTGCTCAGTGTGAGGGTTAGCAGAGAAGGCCATAGAAAAATACCACCGGACCATCTCTTAATTTGCACATGTCTTCGCTGTATAACCCTGGGTAAATGTCCTAATCTTTGTGCACCTCTGTTTCTTTGGTTCTAAAATAAGGATGTCAGGATCTACTTCCTAGGACTGAAATTTAAAGCATGGAAAGTGCTCAAAACACTATGAATAGGGTGGTATATGCCAACTCTCTGTTTTATGCATGATTTTTCTGGAAACCTACAACTTCTTTAAAAAAAGAACACTTTAAAATAAAACACTATGGGACATATATTAAGAGCTTAATAAGCATTTATTACTGTTATTTCAACAGAGATGAAAATGTGTAGCAGGATTTTTGCATGATTTACCTACTGCTTACTTCATTTTCACTATTCTGCCATCCCTGTAGCTCCAGCCCCTTTCTGTCACACACGTTTTACACCCGTAATTCTTTTTTTTTTTTTTTTGAAAAATGTCATGGAATTTTATTTGTTACTTAAAACTAGAAAACAGTTATAAAGTGGTTACTTGATCTATTACAGTGGATCTTGCTATTTTACTACAAATATTTAATTTTTGGAATACCATAATTATATTAGTAATAGCATATATATATATATATATTTAAAGATACTTAGATTATACAAATGTCACATAAAAAATATAAGGATTCTCATATGCCCCACTCCCCAGAGCTCCCATATTTTCCCACATTAATAACATCTTTCGTTAGTGAGGTACATTCATTGCAATTGATGAACAATTTTGAAGCATTGCCACTAAGTGTGGATTAAAGTTTACATTGTAGTTTATACTCCCTCCCATCCAATTCTGTAGGTTATGGCAAGATTTATAATGACCTGTATCTGTTGTTGCAATGTCATTCAGGACAATTCCCAAGTCCTAAAAATGCCCCCGTATTACACCTGTTTTCCCTCTCCCTGCTCTCAGAACCTCCGATGGCCACTGGCTCCACATCAATGATAAAATTTTTTCCATTGCAAGAATCACAATAAGTCTATAGTAGAATACCAGTAAGTCTACTTTACTCCATAGTTCATTCCCCAATCCTGAGGATTCTGGGATGGTGAAATCCGCTCTACCTCTAATTGAGAGGGGGCTGTGATCCATTTGGGCCGATGGGCCTCTCTCACTTGCAGTTGTAGACTCTCTCTGTTCCTTGGTATGGTAGTTTTCTATCATCATCTCCTTGTTAGTTGTCCTGGGTGAGTCCATTGAACTGGAGTGTAGGTGTTGCAACTCCATTGAGATTTGAGGCCCAGCTGGCTCATGGACAGCCCAAAGGTTTAAGTCTCTTGGACGTACACCTACCAACTCTAGCACTAATTATTGGTTCAAATAGAAGGACATAGGGAAACCACAACTGAGTCTAACTCTGTCACCCTGGGGAGCATAGATTCCAAAGCAGGGCCCACTGGCAGGGCACCAAACTCCTGAGCTGTCTGCCCTGATTATAGTGTCTGGATGTCTCCAGAGCCTTCAGGAGCCCCACTATTTGGGGATAGTATCTTCTTTGGCAGTCTATGAGATCCTGCTGAGACATGGATAAGTGTAACCTCTGGAATGACCTCCTGGCATTCTTACTTTCACCAAGTTCTTGGACCATGGAATGTGGCCCACTTGATCCTGTCTTAGTGCTTTCACAGTGGATGTCCCATTTACCTGGAATCATCTTTCCACTTCTTAATTCCTACTTGTCTTTCAGCGCTCAGCTAAAATATCACTTCCCCAGGGAAGCTTTCCTTAATCTTCAAGATAGGGTTTAATCTCCCTGTTAATTACTGACCCAGTTCTCTGTGCTTCTCTGTTCATTGTTCAGAGCACTTATCACAATCATGAAATACTCAATATTTCAATTCATCATTTATTGTCTATTCTACTACAATCCTGTCTCATTTACTTCCAAATTCCCAACACTCAGCACCGCGTCCAATAAATATTTGTGAACATATAAATGAAAGAATAAGCAATCAATTCACTTGGTAATCTTGAAGGATCAATTTTAATTGATAAAAAGGCACATTTTGATATTTCAAAGAATCATGGTTTATAGAGCATATTTAAATTATAAATATCAAATGAGATAATTCATGAAAAAGTACTTTATAATTAGTTAACAATAAACAAAATAAATCATTATTATGATTATTACTATCCAGCACCATTCAATTTCTCTTTTGACAGCATCTTTGACCAAAAAAGAAAAGGCCCATGTCCTATAAAATGTCCTGTATAATTCAGGCTACCTGCCACAAAGCTGCTCCTATACAGGTTTAATTTAAAAAAATCAGCAGGTTGTTCAGAATATTCTTAAAGTACATTTTGGAGGGAAGCATATTGGATAATTATTAAATAATATGTGTCTAGACTAAATTAGACTTGAATAAACTGATCAACCTCAGATCCAAGGCAGAGCTTTATACTGATTTCATTTGCATTATTAATACCAATAAACAACTCAGGCTGAGATTATTCTCAAAGGGTCGACTGGATATTTTTATTATTTCACTTTCCAAATGTTGCCCAAAATATTTTGGTAATCAATGCATGACTAGCTTTAAAGAACCTATTAAGAATAAAGAATTTGGAATCTGTTATGCCCTAGGCTTCACTTCTAATGGAAACACTGCTATTGAATTTGCTAAGAAACATTTTCTATAAGGGACCTATTTAAAATATTCATCTCTCCTTGAAATACAAAGCAAGTGAAAAGTTTTTCTTTGTAGATAAACTTGTATATTTTCTCTTAGACATGAATTCTATATTACTCAGACTATTTCTATTTGTGCTTTATCTTTTGATGCAAGCTTCACTATTAGACCGCAGCAACTAGTTTATTCTAATTTCCTCTTTACATCTTATTATGACTGTTGTGATATGCTCAATGTCATTTAATTGCCCTTTGTAATATACTGTCAAATCTTATAAGGTACCTCGAAATCAAGCAGGCATGTGTAAATTCTAAACTAAAAACAAGCAAACAAGCAAACAGAACAACTGACATTAAGTCTTGTAGAATGCCTTCTGTACGTGGCTGATAAGCCAAAGCTCCAAACAGTCTCCAAGGTCTGTAGAAGTTTATAAAGCTTTAAGGAGCCAGATTACTTATTTTTTCCTCACGTAATTACCATTTAAATAAAAATATATGTCATAAATTTTTCTGCAATGCCAGGCAAGGGACATCATGGTACTTTACTAGACCTTTCTCTTTAGCATGTTTCCCTCCTCATCCTCTATTAACCTGGTTTTCCTTAAGGCCACATCCTCTCTCCAAGCTGGGTGGCATGCAACCAACCATGTGGCAAATGACCCAGCAGATCCAGGTGGGCATTGTCCGAGGGTGGAGCAATTGTCTTCCTCCCTTCCATTTCTTGCTAATTAAAGGCAAAGGATGGCATCTTGGCAGAATAGAAAGATAATATGATGTGGAGCCAGTCAGCGGTGGGTTTGGATTCTAACTCCTCCACTCTCTGCCCTGAAGGTGGCCAAGTTAATTAACTTCTCTATGTATCAGGATCTGCTCCCATTGTCTTCTTTGGAAAGCTGTTAGGATCATGAAATGAGATCATGTATGTGAACAGCCAACCAGGTAGGAGATGTTTCCAAGGACCGGATATTGGTGAGGGTTGCTATTAGTAAGCACGCCTGTGACCTCCGCTTGCACGCTTTCCTCCCTTAGTGACAGGAAGTGGGTGATTTTGTGGCTCCACTTGGAGCTAGCTAATATAAAATCCTAATTCAAACAAACCAGGAATCAGAACCGAATATCTTTTTACTTATTTGCACAATATTGCAAGAGCTGAAAAATAGCCATGTAACGAAGCTGCTCACCACAGCTGATCTGAATAGAAACATGGGCAAAAGCTCCTTTCACCATGGCACCTCTCCTCCTGGGCTCCTCCCCGACCGCTATCCCCATCTTGCATCCTGGATGACTGGAGCCTTCCCGACAATGTTTCCTCCCACCTTGTCTGCCTCTCCCAGGATCCAAGCTCTTTAACAATGGTTATTTGTTAGTTAAGCTGAAAACTCATTCTTGGTATGGTATTAATGACTGACCATAGCTTCCAAGATCCACCTCCTAGGTGATATTTACATTTAAATAGGAATTTTGGCAGATGAGGTAGGTAATATTTAGGAATATGGATCCAACATTTACCAAAGGACTTTTCAAAATTGAGTACTGATTACAAAAGATGTTGGTGAAATAGGAAAAAAAAAAAGATCAAATATATTGTAGAGACTCTAGGTGAAGCAAAGTTAAGCCAATTCATTTAAGTCGTTACTAGATAATGTGCTTTGTGCGCTAAAGGGCACTAGATTATGTAAAAATCAGTTATTCGACAATTATTTTTGAGTAGGTGCAATGCACCAGGTACTGTTCTCGTGCTGGTTATACGGTGTTGAGCGAGGCAGATAAGATCTTTGCCCTCATGGAGCTGACAATCCAGTGCCAGTGTTGGTGGTAGAGAGGGATTGTGTGCAGAAAATAAATATGTGAAAAGCACACATTAATGGGGTACTTGGAGATAATGTTAAACTTTAAGAAGAAAATAAAAAACAATGATATGGTAGATAATGGGAAGAAAAGAGTCCTACAAGGCTGAGGTAAGAGAATTCCAGAGTAAGGGAAGAACACGTGGGAAGGTCTGAGGTGGGAATGAGTCTGGCATGTTCTCCATCATGCACCATTGACTTTGAAAACCCCTCTCCTTGAACTTCTCAAAATAAGTGTTCCAGAGAACATATTTTGAGAAAACTGCGTGTAGTGGGTTGAATTATGCACCCTGATTTAGGGATATCCTTGGTCTTGACCCACAGTCTCCTGGGTTTGAACCCATTGTAAACAGGGCCTCTTGAGGATGCTCTTTTAGTTAAGGTGTGGCCCGCGTAAATGAGGGTGGGCCTTAATCTGGATTACTGGCCTCCTTTATAAGCAGAAGACATTCAGAGAGAGTCACAGAGAGCAGTCAGAAGCTGCAGTCAGTGGGAACCTGGAAACGAGAGGAGAGCTCATGGCACGGGACGGGAAGCAGAGGTGCAAGCCAAGGACCCACAAGGGTTGCCACGGGCTGACGAGCCCAGGCGGAACCGTGAGCCAATACATTCCCATTCCCAAGCCAACCCACGGTGTGCTATTTGTCTTAGCAGCCTGGCACTCCGAGATGCTGATCAGTAGCTTAGGCACCTTATCCTGCCTCCTGCCATCAGCTGTGAAAAGGGGCTAATAATATCTATCTCCTATATTTGTTATAAGATTTAAATAAAGCACTGAACAGAAAGCTTGTGCTTGGTAGGGACCAAAGAGCTTTCAGTTTCTTTCCACACTCATGTTGCAGATCATTCAAGGACAAAAGATATCTAAGGCTTAGTAGATGTTTGCGTTGTTCATCAGTCCTTACTGCTGAGTTTTATTCCTAATTTGTTTATGTGTAATCACTTATTCTTGCGATTAATAACATCTTCTTTCATACTAGGAATACCAGAGAATTAAAATAAGTATAAAGGTTATAAAAGGTATACATTTCTAATTTCCATTATGAAAAATGTTTTGTTTTGTTTTTTTCTTAACAAATAGCAACCTCAGAAATCTACTGTTGGGCTTTGATAAAATTTTGGAGTAACTATCCATGTGATTTTTTTTGAAAGTGACTTCTAATCATATATATATGTATCAGTAAATACAAAGGGGTTCTAGATATAAATATGCTTCTAGAAGTTCATTTATGTCTTTTAATTCCATAGAAAAAATCATAATTCAGCTTAACTAAATTGAATTGAGTCTCGTTTTTTTTTTTAAAAGTGTTAATCTTTCAATTTATTCAAGAAGAACATGTTAGGTAGGTGAACTTTTTAGTGACTCATTTCCCACATTTTAGGGGAAAAAATGTTAATTTTTTTCCTCCAAAAAAATGGAGTAGATTTTAAACAAGAACAGAAAATTATCTGTCAAAACAAATGCTTTCATATGACTTACAAAGGACCTATTTAAAGGAATTATAAAGATTTCTGTCTGAAAGACTCTAGTCTTAAATGTACAGTATTAGCAAATTTAACACTTTTTATTTCCATTTATTATAGGCAACTTATAGGTGAAATAAGATTATGTTTAAGTAATTTGTTTTCATCCTTACTGCCACAGAATTCATGTGGGGATTTTTGACAGGCAAATTAGTCAAACACAGTATAAACGAACAAAATGAAAATTGAAGGGCGAGTGTAATGAAGCAAAACTGTAAAATGACTAAGCTCTTTTGTAAAAATAAAATAATGCATATTCATCATTTTAAAAAGCAGTACAGAAGAGTGGAGAGTGAAAGAGCTTTTATTGTCCCCAAACCATAATTCCGTTCTACAGGGGTAGGTCATTATTAAGAGTTTATTTTGAAGCCTTCAAAATATTTGATATACAATAAAGTATATAGAGTATTTTTTCATAAACTGTGTATACTATTAAATATAATGTTCTTCATCCTGTTTTTCCACTTATCCCTTTATTTTGGAAAGTGTTTCTGTCAGACACAGAGCTCTGACTTTTCTTATTAACGATACATAGTTTTCTATTTAATGGATTTGTTGCTGTTTGTTTAGCTAATCTCCAACGAGATGGTGAGCATTTAAGTGTTTCTAGTATTTTGCTTTCACAAACAAAACAATTCTGAAATTACATATTCAGGTCCTGCTGTGGTATCTGCTGGTTGCTTTTGGCCCCTAATCTGCCCAGCTCCACACAGAACCAGGCTGATTGGCCTGCTGAGGACGTGGCTAAAACAACTCCATGCAAATGGCTGCAACTGAGTCCATCAAACTGAAGAAACAGGAGAGGAGTGAGTATAGTGGTCTTGCCACCCTCTCCACGCCACCCACCACACTCCCTAAAGCTATGGCATTTGGAGCTACTTCTGCCGTTTTTCATTTGCGAGTTCATTGGCATATTTTGGAAATAATTTTTATACCATTGGGATATATGAGATAAGTCCTGGACAATATGGAAGAAGCATATTTTTATCTTTTCTACCACATTCTGGTGCAAGAGGCTAGTTTCTCCTAAGAGCAGTTTCCTCTGATGCTGTCCTTCAAAATTTTCAGTTCCTTTTTATGGACATCCCCAACATTTCGGTGATAAGTTGTGTTAATTAGTACTAAAGTTGATGAGTGCTAGAGTGTAGGAATAGCACGTCTACCAAGAAGTATCTGGTAGTGCTTGCAATTCTACAACTATATATTATGCATCTACTGTGTTTAAAGTCCATGTCAGGTTGCTATGTAGGAAATAAATGAGTAAAATAGAGCTCCCTACCTTTGTGAAGCTCACAATAATAATAATAGGATGGTGGATAAGGATGTTGGAATAAAACAAGTACATCAAACCCAGAAATAAAGGTTAAAGAAGGGGAAAGCCACACATGAATTACCAGCAAAGGAGAGCTTGCCCCTGGTGCCTAGGATTAGAAATAAAGATTGATTAAAAATCTGGCCCTTTATCCAGGTCTTGCAGGATCCTGAAATACAGTTTCAATGACGACCTTAGAGGGAGGACATACTAAACTGAAGAATGGCTTGAGTCAGAGGTGGAATAGTGAGAGCTTCATTTTGGATGCAGGCAGAGGAGTAGTGGGAAAGAAACTTAGAAAGGCTGGTCGCTGCCATATTGCAGATAACCTTGATTGTGCCTGGGGAAAATAATATTAATTTGCTAAGCAATAAAAATCTTGAAACTTTTGAGCAGAATTGTGACATTTTAAGATGTTCTTTTTTTAAAATCTTGAACTGGTGAGGGAAATGGACTTGAAGGCAGAAGAAAGAGGATATTAGAATAGTTGGGAGATTATATTTTATCTTACTGCCATAATAAATTTCCACAAATTTAGCAGCTTAAAAAAATTCAAATTTCTTATCCTACATTTCTGTAGGTCAGCTGATTCCTTTGCTCTGGCTTCTATGGTCAAAATCAAGGTGAGAGTAGAGCTGCATTCCTTGGAGGCATTCTGGAAGCTTTTCAGGTCCTGGCAGATTCAGATCCTCCCACTGGTAGGACTGAGGTCCTGTTTCCTTGCCGACTGCTTAGAGGCTGGCTCTCCTGGCTCGTGGCTCTCTTCTTTTTCACAGTCCGCAGCCGTGGGTCCCTCCTGAGATTTGAATGTCTCCTGCTTCTTTTTCTTCTGGATCTTTTTTACTCTGTCTTCTGCTGCTGCTTTTGGCCCATGTGATTACGCTGGGCCCAACCAGATAATGCAGGGTAATCTTGTGTTAGGATCAGCTGATTAACAGCCTAAATCACATTTGCAAAGTCTGTTTTGCCACATAACGTAATTGGTATAACACCCAAGGAAAAAGATAACGGGGGCCTAAATCCTGCTTACCACAGAGATGAAATGAGTATCTAAAGAAGTGGTGGCCATGGAAATGTAAAGGAACGGATAATGAAAGAAACATGGTAGATGTTGATAACATATGGAAAATAACCTGACTAGAAACGAGGAACAATAAAGGGGAAGTAATGCAGATGCTGGTTAGTTTGGGTGAAGTTGATGAAGTGGGCTTTAGAGTTTGAGATGTTCAAAGGTTATGTAGTTGGAAATGTCCAGGAGGGAGTTGATAATAAGGTATTGTATCTTGGGAAAGGATAAGGTTATAGACAAATGTGAAGGACTCATACAGATAAAACTGGTAATTTAAATTATGGAAATGGATGGTGTTGCGGATTGAATTGTGTACCCCAGTTTGGAAATGTTCTTGGTCTTGGTCCACGTTTTGGTGGGTGTGGGCCCTTTATAAATGAGATCTCTTCAAGATGGTACTTCAGTTAAGGTGTGGCCCAACTGACTCAGGTTTGGTTTTAATATACTCTACAGGAGTCTTTTGTAAACAGAGTGAAAATCAGGAGAGAGAAGCCATGGATAATAACCAGAAGCCAGAAGTCAATGGAACCCAGAGGAGAAAGAGGGCATTACGAAGTGCATTGAAATAGGGCAAAAAAGCCAAGGAACCCAGAGATTGTTGACAGTCAGGAGATACTAACCTTGGAGGAAGCAAGCCTTCTAGGCTCTTGAGTCTATAAAATCAATCTACTCTTAGGCTGTTACTCACTTTATCTCTAATAATGACTTTTACCTTAACTTTAATTCATCCCTTATTTCTATTCTTTTATCATATTTCTTTTAATTAGAATCTGCTCAGTATATCTATTTTTTCTGTTCCATTAAATCTAACCTTCTAAGTAGTTTTATCTAGGTTTCCTTGATGAAAGCAAAATATTACAAGCTGGATTTATTTTTCTCTTCCAATTTGATAATCTCAGGCTTTTAATAGGTGAGAATAATTAAATTACACTTATTTTGATTCCTGATATAATTGTATTTATTTCTTCCAATTTTTATTCTATTGTCACCTCCTTCTTTGTGTTCTGCTGAGTTGTTAAATTTTCTGTATTTACATTCCCTCCTTCTGTTGCATTTAAAGTTATAGATTGCATTTATTTCCTTTAAGAATTTCTCTCTAATTTCAAAATATTCAATTGGCTGTACAGATTATTTTTACAAACCTATAATTATTTAGTGTTTTTAAATGCTCCTGAATATAACATGGACCTTAGGATAATTTAATTCCTCATTTAAAATCCTTGTCATTTAAAAAAATCTCTTATTGGTTCTAGTATCATTTCTTAATTAAATTTTCCAACCTAATTTATCAATATATCACTTATTGATGTTTTCAGTCTCATGTCATCCCGCTGGGCTATTTAGTAAATATTCGAGTGAGGGTCGAAGGGATGGAAAGTTTTTATTTAGTCTTTGTATATTTGAAATGTCTTTATTTTGCCTTTGCTCTGGAATGCCTATTTAGATGAGTGTAATGTGTTGCTCCCTGGTATTGTTCTATTATTTTTTAGGTTTATTATTGCCATTGAGAAGTCAATTTCAGGTTAATGTGTATATAATCTGTTGCTGTCCTCTGGTAAATTTTAAGAATTTTTGCTATTAATTTTTGATGATTTGCAACTTGACAACGTTGTGTCTATGCCTGCCTTTATTTTTATATACTACTCTGCTGCTTGAGAAAGCATTTGATCTCAGAATCATATCTTTTTAAATACTGGAAAATTCTCAACTGTGCCCTTTTTAAATTTCTCTGCCATTCCTTTTCTTCTATCATTCTGAAACTAAACATATATTGGAGACTTTCAATATTTTATTCATATATCTTTTTTAATAACTTTTAAAGAAAAGTTGGAGGCATAAGAAAGAGCATACAGAAGTTACAGAGTTCCTATATTACTCCACCTACCCCATTATTAACACTTTGCTTTAGTATGGTATCTTTGTTAGAACTGATGAAAGAATATTATTATAATTGTATAATTAACTATAGTCCATACTTTCCATTAGGATTCCCTGTTTCTGTTGTGCAGAATATGGATTTTTTCAAACCAATCTTCTTCTAGTAGCATGTATAACCTTTTATTTTTATTTATTTATTTATTTTTTAACATTTGCAAAATGATATATAAATATATATGCATATATGTGTATTTGCTTACAAAAATGTTATTTATATATATATATATATACATATATTTTAAGAGGTGCTTAGATTACCTAAAATATTACACGGAACCCACTGGGATTCCCATGTTGCCCACCTCCCACACCTCCCACCACATCCAACACAAACATCTCCCACAGTGTGGCCCACCAACCTCAATGAACTTACACATCCTGGAGCCTTGCCACCAACCATAGACCACAGTTCACACTGTAGACCACACTCTCTCCCACTCAGTTCTGAGTGGTGTGTGCTGATTTAAAATGGCCTGCATCCATTGCCACAACAGTACTCAGGACAACCTCCAACTCCCAAAGAAGCCCCTGTATTTCAACTGCTCATCCCCTCCCTACCCA
>JAKSZT010053830.1:23306330-23385241 GCA_026826555.1 Tolypeutes matacus | reverse complement strand
TCAGTAGTGATATCACCTTGCTCATTCCTTATTTTATGTATTTGCATTTGTTCTCTCTTTTACTTTGTTAGTCTGGCTAAGGGTTTGTTAATTTTGTTGATATTCTCGAAGAACCAGCTTTTGGTTTTGTTTATTGTTTCCAGTGCTTTCTTATTCTCTATTTCATTTAGTTCTGCTCTAATCTTTGTTATTTCCTGTTTTCTACTTCCTTTAGGTTTAGTTTGTTGTTGTTTTTCCAATTCCTCCAAGTGTGCAGTTAGGTCTTCAATTTTATGTATAACCTTTTAAACACAAAAAATATATACTGTGCTACCATCACCACCATCCATTACCAAAACTTTCCATCACCCCAACCAGCAATATTGCAGCAATTAAGCATTAGCTCCCCAACACCAGCCCCTGATAACTTGTATTCAAGAATTTGCTTAATCTAAATATTTCTAAATATTTCATAGCAGTGAGGTTATACAACATATGTCCTTTTGTGTCTGGCTTATTTCACTCAACATGATGTTTTCAAGGTTCAATCATGTCACATGTAGCAGAACGTCATGCCTTTTCACTGATTAATAATAATTCCATGTGTATACACACACACACACACACACACACACCCCACATTTTGGTTATCTGTTCATCTGTTTATGACACTTGGCTTGCTTCCATATATATATTTTTAATTAATAATATAGATTTTTATTAGCTGTGAGAGGAAGAAAAAAATATTTTTCCTGAAAGGGTACTGTTCTTGAGAAAGTAAGTCCTGCAAAGATTTTTGCCCTACCAGCTGAATTGACCTTGGGCATTTTGGTCTTTCGGATGTCTTTGATGGAATATCTGGCCCTTTGAGGGATATGCATATGGAGGAAAGGGCCAAAAATCCCATCTTCCATTTTGAGCTGCTTGAGCTTGTTGCTTTACTTTAAATATTATGGCACAAATCCAAGTGTTTTGGGGCCTGACTCTTGTGTTAAGAACAGCAGTTGTCATTTATTGGAATTAGCACTGGCCTTAGAGTCAGGAGTAGGACTGATAAAATGGGCAGCAATGGAGGATCGCTTCCATCTTTTTACAATTGTGAATAATGTCACTAGGAACATTGGAGTGCAAACATCTGTTCAAGTCCCTGCTTTAAATTCTTTTGGGTAGGGGAGTGGATGTAGCTCGAGCAGCTGAGTGCCTGCTTCCCACATGAGAGGTCCTGGGTTTGGTTCCGTTTCCAGTGTCTCCTTAAAAAAAAGAAAAGAAAACAAACAACAACAACAACCCCCCCCAAAAAAAAAACAATTCAGGGGAGCTGATGTGGCTCAGTGGCTGAGTGTGGCTTCCCACCTACGAGGTCCCTCCCCAGCCCCTGGTACTTCAAAAAAATAAAAGTTCTATTGGGTATATACCTAGAAGTGGGATTGTGCTGGGTTATATGTGAATTCTTTACTTAACTTTCTGAGTAATTGAGAAACAGTTTTGCTCACTTGACGACACCATTTGACATTTCCATGAACAATGAATGTGTGTTCCCATTTCTCCATTTGCTCTCCACCACTTGTTAATTTTTGTTTTTATAACAGTAGCCATTCCAGTAGGTGTTAAATGGTACTTCACTGTGGTTTTGATTTGTAATTTCATGATGGCTAATTATATTGAGTAACCATTGCCTAATACAAGATCCTGTAGAGGCTTCCCTGTGTTTTCTTCTAGGAATTTTATAATTCTGCTTCTTATATTTAGGTCCTTGGCCATTTTTAGTTAAGTTTTGTATATGGTGTGAGGTAAGGGTTTGCCTTCATTCTTCTGTGTATGGATATCCAGTTTTCCCAGCATCATTGGTTGAAGACTATTCTCTCCCAACCAAGTGGACTTGACACCCTTATAAAAACCAATAGACCATAGATGTGAGGGTTAATTTTGACCTTTCAATTCAATTCCATGGTCTATATGTTTATTCTTGTGCCAGTACCATGCTGCTTTGACCACTGTAATTTTGTAATAAGTTTTAAAATTGGAAGTGTGAGTCTTTCAACATTGTTCTTCTATTTCAAGATGGTTTTGACTATTTGGGTCCCTTTACCCTGACATATAAATTTGGGGATTAGCTTTCCCATTTCTGCAAACAATACAGTTAAAATTTTTATTGGCATTGTATTGAATTTGTCAGTCTCTTTGGGTGGAGTTGACAGCTAAACAATATTTACTTTTCTAATTGATGAACATGGTCTACACTTCCATTCATTTACATATTCTTTGATTTCTTTTAGCAATATGATGTAGTTTTCTGCATATAAGTCCTCTAAATCCTTGCTTCAGTTTATTACTAGATATTTGATTATTTTAATTGCTATTGTAAATAGAAGTTTTTTCTTAATTTCCTTGTCAGATTGTTCATTCCTAGTGTGTAGAGAAACCACTGGTTTTGGGGGGTTGGGGTTGATCTTGTAACAGTGGGATTACTAAATTCTGTTATTAGTTCTAGTAACTTTGTTGCTGACTTTTCAGGATTTTCGATATATAGGATCATGTTGTCTGCTAACAGGGAACGTATTATTCTTCCTTTCCAATTTGGATGCCTTTTATTTAGTTTTCTAACCTAGTAAATACTGGTGATAGAACTTCCAGGACAATGTTGAAAACAGTAGTGACAGTGAGAAAACTTGTCTTGGTCCTGAACTTAGGGTGAAAGCTTTCATATGGTGTTAGCAGTGGCTCTTCCCACCCGCCCCTCAAAAATACTCTTTATCATACTGAGGAAATTGCCTTCTATTCCTAGTTTCCTAAGTTGCTAAATCAAGATGGAGGGGTGGATTTTGTAAAATGCCTTTTCTTCATCAATTGAGATATCTGTGTTTTTTTTTTTTTTTTTTTTTTCTTCTATTAATGTGGTATGTTCCATTAATTGATTTTCTCATATTAAAACATCCTTGCAAACCTGGGATAAATCCTACTTTATCATGATGTATAATTCTTTTAATGTGCTATTGGATTCATTTTGCTAGTATTTTGTTGAGGATTTTTGCATCTCTATTCATAAGAAATATTTGTCTGTGATTTTCTTTTCTTGTGGTATCTTTAAACATCTGCTTTGATTAGGGTGATGTTGGCCTCAGAGAATGATTTAAGAAATGTTCCCTCCTCTTCAGTTTTTTGCAAGAGTGTGATCAGGAATGATATTAATTATTCCTGGAATGGTTGGTAAAATGCACCAGTGAAGCATCTGATCCTGGGATTTTCTTTGTTGGGAGGGATTTGGTTACTGATTCAATCTCTTTACTACTTTTTGGTCTGTTGAGATTTTCTATTTCTTCTGGAGTCATTGTAGGTAGTTTGTGTGCTTCTAGGAATTTGTCCATTCCAAATTATCTAATTTGTTGTACCGGTGTTCATAATATCCTCTTATATCCTTTTTATATCTGTGGGTTCAGTACTAATATCCCCCCTTTTGTTTTTTATTTTAGTTGTTTCCTCTATCTTTTTTATTTGTCACTGTAGCTAAAGTTTTGTCAATTTTATTGATCTTTACAAAGAATCAAATTACAATTTCCTTGGTTCTCTCTATTTTTTTTTTTATTCTCTATTTTAATTTATTTCCATTCTAATCTTGGTTATTTCCTTCTTTCTGAACGGTTTTCATTTAGTTAGTCTTCTTTTTCTAGATCCTCCAGTGGTGAGGTTAGGTCTCTGATTTGAGATTGTTCTTCTTTATAATGGAAGCATTTAAAGCTATAAATTCCCCCCTCGACCTAGCCTTTCCTGCATCCCATATGTTTTGGTATGTTGTGGTTTCATTTTCATTTGCCTAAAGAGATTTCCTAATTTCCATTGTGATTTCTTTGACCCATTGGTTGTTTAGAAGTGTGTTAATTTCTACATATTTGTGAATTTTCCAGTTCTCCCTCTTTATTCTGTTGTTGTTAGAAAAGATACATTTTATGATTTCAATATTTTTGAGTTTATTTAAATTTATTTTGTGACCTAACATATAGATAATGACACATGTTCACTAGAGAAGAATGTGTAGGATTGTTAATAGCCAGTGGTCGGGAAGAAAACCTCACCTTGATGGTGTCTTGATTTCGACATTTACGCAGACTCACAACTGTAGGCTAAAAAATTTCCATTGTTTAAGACAAACTATTTCATGGTATTTACTTTAAGTGTCCTAGGAAACTAGAACAGATTTTAGTACCAGGAGAGTTGGGTGCTGCATTGCAAATACCAAAAATGTGGAAATGGCTTTGGAATTGGGTAATGGAAGTTTTCTGCAGCGCTTGATAGAAAAGGCCCAGATTTCTTTGAATAGACTGTTGGTAGAAATATGGATGCTAAAGTACTTCCTATGAGGCCTTAGACAGAAATTATGAATGTGTTGGAAACTGGAAGAAAAATGATCCTTGTTTTAAAGTAGCAGAGAACTTGGCAAAATTGAGTTCTGATGTAAGATGGAAGGCATAATTTCAAACCGATGAGCTTGGATATTTGGCTGAGGATATTTCCAAGCTAAGTTTGGAAAGTGCAGCCTGATTTCTCCTTGTAGCTTATAGTAATATGTGAGAGGAAGGGGATAAGCTGAGAACTGAACTCCTGGGTGCAAAGAAACCAGAGGTTGATTATTTGGAATGTTCTTAGCTTCTGGAAATGAGTCCCCAGGGAATAGTGCTCAATGTGAGCATTTAACTGAACATGGAATCAGTGAGTCATTTCAGTGCAAGTTAGCACTGGAAATGCAGGAGGGACCTGGGTAGTCTTTCTGCTTGATAGTTTGAACTCCTGCATACTACATGCAAAATTGACAAGCTTTTTGTGAGATCTGTGTGAACGGAACCACTGCCAACTTGGACTAAAAGGGACAGAAAAGGAACAGATTGAAGGAAAAATCACTTCAAATGCAGGACCATGGAAGCTGAGTTCTGGACAGAAGACATCCTCTTGGGCCAAGACAGCAGACCCACGCATGTGTGTGAAAGGGTGAGTATGCCCTGGCTCAGGAAGAGAGCTACCACCCCACTCCTGGTAACAAAATCTGTTTTAGTTTCTTAGGTTCCTGAAAGCAAATACCATTAAATAGTTTGACTGGAACAATGGAAAATTGCTTACAGTTTTGAGGCTGAGAAAATATCCAAATCAAGGAAGCATCAAGGTGATGCTTTCTTTCTGAATACTGGCTGCCAAAAATCCTTGTTTCCTCTGCCACATGGCAAGGGACATGGTGGCATCTGCTGGTCTCTCCATTCTCTTCCTGGTTTTGTTGATTTCAGCTTCTGGCTTCTCTGACTTTCTCTTTCTCTTTGTATTTAGTCAGCTTATAAAGGACTCCAGTAATAGGACTAAGTCCCATCCTCAATGACATAGACCACACCTTAACTAAAGTAGTCTCATCAAAAGATCCTACTTACAATACGTTTACGCCCACAGGAATGGATTAGATTTAAGAACATGTTTTTCTCAGGTACATACAGCTTCAAACCACTACACACAGGGCTTCTTGCTAGTGCAAAATCATGACTTTCATTAAATTTGAGATGTTTTCTGCCATATTTCTTTGAATATTCCCTCTGCCCTTTTCTGTCTTTCTTCTCTCTCTGGGACTCCCATAATGCATATATTGGTATGCTTCATGGCGCCCCACAGGTCCCTTAGGCTCTGTTTGCTTTTTAAAATTCTTTTTACTTTCTGATCCTGTATTTTCTTGTTTCGTCTTTGAGTTCACTGACTCTTTCTGCTGTCACCTCTACTCTGCTGCTGAAATCACCTAGGGAATTTTTCATTTCAGTTATTATCTTTAATGCCAGTATCTCTGGTTCCTTTCTAAAATTTCTCTTTATTGAGATTTCCATATTTTTCATTCATTGCTTTCCTCATATCCTTTAGTTATTTCTCTGTGTATTCCTTTATCTCCTTGAGCCTATTGAGGATCATTTTTTATATCTTCATCCATTTTTTATATATTGTCCAAAGTCTGGCCTTCTTCATTGATGGTTTCTGGATTTTTATCCTGCTCCTTTAGATGGGCCATCACACCCTGTTTCTTTGTTTGTCTTCAAATATTTTGTTACACATTGAACATTTTAATATTTTAAAGTGTTAATTCTTAGATTTAGTCTCTGAGTTTTCTGTTCCTTAAGTTTGTTTCTAGCTAGTGATAAGACAGAGATTTCCTTGAGTCCATAGGTTACTAAAAACAAAGAAAACAATGCAAACAACAACTTTCAAAGCCTTTTTAAATTGGTTCTGCACTGGCTGGAGCCTTACTTCAGAGTTAACCCTCCTATCAGGTAGATCAGCCTGAGATGGAGGCGAATTACAAGGTCCTCTCTGTCTTTTCTGGTCAGTATCTCCTCCTGAGCTTGTACTTGCATATGGCCTTAGGTGTCCTTGTTTACGAATGTCCCCTGTACTCTTTATAAAATATACTTTGTCCTCTTCCTGGGTGCTCTTAAAATAGGTAAAATAAGCATATGACTTAAAATAGGTAATCCCTTGTCCCTGGCTTCTTTGATTTAATTGTTTCTTATAATACTTCAGTTGTCTGCAAGCTACTTCTGCCTGCAGGGCAAGATCTGGAAGGGTGAGCCAAGATAATTTTCCTTGTTCACACTTTCAGGCTGCCACCCAATTAATATGCGCCAACATATAAGCTCCCCAGAATGCACATAGAAATTGCTCTGCACCCACCAGTGCAAGACTAGGGACTGACAAGGAGAGTGCAGGCTGTCTCTACACTGCCCCAGGGAGGGGATGAAGAGAGGGCCAGCCAGTGTGCCAGGTGTTTCTGCTACTGCTTTTAAGAATGTATTTTCTTGTTTTGCATAAGCTCAGTTACTTTAACTGTTTTCTGAAGTTTTGAGGAAGATGTTTCTGCCTGTTTTTGCTAGTTGTTCAAGATTCTGTAAGGAGAATCTTATGCTGCCATGTTGGTCTACCAGTATCCATATATCTTAATTGTGCTTTTCGTGTGTTTACATTTTACTCTCTGAATTGTTTTCTGGGTACATAGATCAATGATGCATTCTTTCTTTCTTCAGTTAGGTTTGGTCTAGAGTTTATTCCTATGTAGCACTTTAGTTTAATGACTATGTTATGCATTTTGAAGATTTCTAATACAGTTTTTAAAACCAACCTTTTATGTTTCATATTTATGTGCTGATCTTAAAGGATTTTAGCTTTTTTTCATCTTTGTTACAATATATAAGGATATACCTTATGTACCTACTTATTTTAAAATCTTTGTCCCTCTGTTCAATGTAATTCTTTTCAGCTGAAAAAAAAAATGGTTTCATATTCTAATTTTCAAATTCCGCTATCTATCTTTATTAGCTTGTAATTATTTAACATGCTTTGCAGTTTTGATTTGTGAGGTAATTTGGGGTGTTAATTTCTTTTTCTCCCTTTTCCTTCTCTGTCTAGCTGCTTCTCAGTTTTGTTTGTGCTTCACCTGCTTCCTCCTCCCATTGGGTCTCAGTCCAGGCTCACATCATACCATATAATACACCACTGCTTTGTTCTCTGGGTAAATCACAGATCTAGTCAACAAACTCTCAGCTGGCTTGGCTCAGTTGCTACTCAGTAGGTCATGACTTTGTGTTCCCACTTGCCTAAATCTACAGTTTTCTATAAATTTCTTGGAAATTACCAAGAAGGCCCCTACTTTTTGTCTTTTTTTTTTTTTTTAATTTATCTATGCTGCTGACTTCAGGTACTCATCTCAAATGGAGACTTTGATTAATAGCAGCTGATCCTGGGACCAGAGGCCAGCAAATACTTAGCTTCAGTTTTTCTCCTTTTTCAAGTTACCTTTAAATTTTTATCCTTCATTATCATATGTTTGATGTAGAGAAGATATGTTGAAATATGAACTAAATCCCAGGTTAATTCATATACCTAGCTCAAAAGAATCTAAAGGAATTTTGTTTTTTCAAAATAAAGTTCACTTGAAGAACATATACTAGAAGAGTAACTTTGGAAAAATATAAGCAACAGGAGAATGGAGCTCATGTGAACAGCTGGTTATTAAAATTAATTGAAAACCAAGTCATTAAAATAGTATAGTACTTGTACCTATATACCTGATGACTATGATATCTCTTCTATTCAAGAGCATATGCAGAGGGATATTAAACAAGTTAAAAGTCCTGAATCAATGACTTTCAGAACAAAGCATTAGTCATATGGAGATTTCATCCAGTTCCAACCATGGTGCTAGACCAGCCTTCCCTCAACCTCAATAGAATAGCCAGAGTTTCACACCCTGCCAAGCAGGGACTACTGCCCCTAACCAGAAGGAAGCAGCACCAAAGAATGACCATTGCCCTTCAGCTCCCCCTTAAGAATAAGGGTGTAAAGTCTCTGAGGGGGGAGTTGGGGCAGGTTAAACTAGGGGAAAAGGGGAAGACGAGTCACAGCTGGGACCTGGCAGAGAACATGGCCATGAGCCCCCACCTGGAAACCCCCTGAGGAAAGGCTGCTACTAAGAACAAAGCCAGAAAGACCCCGCTGAGACCCTGGCCAAAAGGCCCCATTAGGAAGCCCGTGGTAACTCCAGACAGGCCTCCCCACTGGTCCCAGATAACACCAAACAAAAGGCTCGTCATTGGCCCCCTGAGAGCTAACAGGTGGGGGTTATAAGGCAACCAATCAGATCAGCAAACAGCTGGGGTCCCTCTCCAACATGAGACGAGGAGAAAGGGTCTTGAAAAGACCTAACCTGCAGCCCCACATGCATGCCTCACCCTGTAGCATGCCCACACCAGTGTCTGGAATTGTGTACTATCTCTTTTTTTGTTTCTTAATAAACTCTTTACTCCCTTGCCTACTCCCCCCACACAAATACTATAGTACTGAAAAAGTGACAAATTAATAGAACAGAATACCAAGTTCAAAAATAAGAACTGTGTTCATAGAAGTATTTAGGATATATTCTGGAGTTGCAAATTAAATTAGAAGTAAAAATATGGTTTGCTCAGTAAATGGATATATTTGATTCAATAATTAGATAAATTAGAATTGTACCTCATGCCACTCAACACAGTGATAATCAAACGTAAAAAAAATGAATAAAATTACTTGAAGGAAATATAGCTGAATAGTAATTACAACATGGGTGTAGAAAAGTTTTTAAAGCAATAGAAAATAGAAGGGAGCCATAAAAGAAAGAAAAAGACATATTAAAAATGACCAATAAGTAAATTAAAAGATTAATGATAAATTGGGAAACCCTAAATATTTTAAACACTCGCAAAGTCCTAAGATTTAGACCAGTGTACCCAATGGGAAATAGGCAGGTTGTTCATGAAAGAGAGATAAACCAATAATGAGAAGAATAAATAGTAAAACAAAAATGGAAAGAAATACAATCCCATATAGACTAACAGTCTTCATAGATTTGATGTTAGGAGGGTAATTTTGCAAGAAAATTCAAATATTTATACTCCTTCAACTATTATATTCTATGAATTTATACTAAGGTAAAACAAATATGTACAAAAAGATTACTTCACAAGATTATCATAGTATTAATTATAATAGAAAAATTGTAAAATAATATATAAAATATGAGATTTGTGACAAATAATTTTTGGCACATCCATGAGATATAATGATTAAATTAAAAATACACCCTGGCACTGAGGGATTGCTACCAAGCACCAACTGGTAATGCGACTGGAAAAAGATCTTGAATAAAAGGGGGAAAAGGTAAAGACAAATGAGTTTATATGTCTAAGAGACTTCAAAATGAGTTGGGTGATCATCCCAGAAGTAATGCTTATGTACCTCTCAGTGGGAACTCATAGAATTCCAAAGTGGATATCACCCCAAATAGTAGGGCTCCTGAGCACTCTGGAGACACCCAGGTCCTATGGTCAGGGCAGATAGCTCCAGAGTTTGGTGCTTTGCCAGTGGGCCCTACTTTGGAGTTTGTGCTCCTGAAAGTGACAGAGTTGGAATCAACTATGTCTTCCCTGCACATGACTCATCTGTCTCTTCTATTCAAACCTATATTTGGTGCTGGAGTTTGTAGGTGTATGTCCAAGAAACTGGAGTCTTTGGGCTGTCCATGTGCCAGCTGGCCCGGAACCTCAGTGGAGCAGCAACTCCTACTCTACAGCTCATTGGACTCACCCAGGACACCTGGCGGGGAGATGATGATGGACAACGGCCATTCCAGGGAATGGAGTCTGCAGCTGCAGGCAGGATAATCCCATCCATCTTCCCCATGGGATATAAGTCCCCTCTCAATTGGAGGTGGAGTGGACATCACCATCCCAGACTCCTCAAGATTGGGGGAAGAGCTATGGACTAGAGTGGACCTCTTGGTATTCTGCTATAGACATATTGTGATTCAAGCAATGGAAGAAATTACAACATTTATGTGGAGCCAGTGGCCACTGGAGGCTCTGGGGGCAGGGAGAGGGAAAAGCAGTTGTAATACAGGGGCTTTTTCGGGACTTGGGATGTGTCTAGAATGACATTGCAATGACAGATATAGGCCAGTTTATATTATCATATAACATGCAGAACTCTGTGGGAGAGAGTGTAGACTACAATGTAAATTATGGTCCATGCTCAGTGGCAAAGCCCCAGGATGAGTTTATCGATTGCAATGAATGTGCCACACTAAAGAAGGATGTTTATGTGGGAGGGTGTGGGAGGTGTGGGAGGTGGGGTGTATGGGAATCCCTATATTTTTTTGTGTAACATTTATGTAATCTAAGTATCTTTTTTTAAAAAATTAAAAAAAAATATATGCTGCAGAAAAATATTTGCTGATTTGAAGATAAGTTCAATGAGAAAAATCATGTCCAAGATATTATAAACATGGGCGTATACACATATACGTATCTGAAAGGATATATATCAACTTGCATCGGTGGTTATCCTTGGATAAAAGGATTATGAGCCATTTTTAGTCCTTCATTTGATTTTTTGCACTTTTAAAACTTTCTGTGTTGACTACATATTGCTTTTGTAATGAGAGGAAAACTAGAGTTTTAAAATTACTGTCAGGAAATTTTCCCTTATTTTTAAACCAAACCTCTCGTGTTTCTATCAAGATCATTTTCTTTTTCTTTTTTTCTTTTTCTATCCTCAGCTGAGAGAGAGAACAGTTAATTACTATTTTTGTGTGGAATATTACCTATAGATTACCACCCTCAGGTATTTTAGAACTGTTTTAAAATTGCCTCCAACTTTTTTACCTTTTGAGTGAATTTACTAGTTCTTTTAACATTTCCTTTTACATCTTAATCTCGAGTATTTCTGTTCACTATAGGTTTTTTTTTCCACAAACTTTTTGAAGTCTTAGATAGCCAAAATTATTTATTACAGAAGAAAGCAAAATATAACACACGAAAAAACTGTCAACATATGGCAAATTGGAAACCTGCTCCAGAGAAATGCTGTAGTGTAAAGTTAGTGGTTAATGGTAAAAATCAATGTGTCCCCTAGCACTTTTGTTTGGGCAAGCCATCCTGTATTCAAGTCTCCTGGCAACAAATGGGGCTCTTGTGTGCAAGAGCTTCCCCAAAACATTTAATTTATTTCTAGAAACTGTTTAATGCACTTAGAGAATTTGGCTCACCATAAAACAGGTCCCTTTGCTTATACTTTCAACAACTGAAAACCCTATTTTCCTGTTTTTATTGGGTTGTTTCCATAACCATTTATTTTTCTATAGTTCACATATCAAGTTATTTTATTACAGAAGTTCTCAGTTTTGGAGGTTTTGTGGAGTGTCAGTTTAGGCAAGTTATAAGCTGCACTGTGAATGCAGTTTGATGAAACAAACCCTTCTGTGAGCCCAAAAACTTGAATGATTTTATAGGTTAGAAAAAAACAGACTAATTTAGATCAGAAAAGCTTTACTGACTTTGACATTCACACCAATTCAGTTTATGAAGTTAGGAATAATCTAACATTGGGGTATGGAATTACAGTTGGAATAGGCAAATATTAAATTAAAATATTTATTGAATTAAACATTAATATATTTTTAAGAAACACAGTGATTTAAAATGCACCTGCCTTCATTTTATACCATTTCCTGTTATATTTTCATCAGAAAATATAAGAATATATGTTGCATTGTGATATATTGCAATGACTTGAAGGATTATTAGATTTTGTTTATATGAGGACATCATAAAAATATTTAGATAAATATCTTATTATTCAAGTTTCAGGTTCTATATCCAGGTAGCAACTTGCACAAAAACATCTCAATTAACCTTATCTTTCATGCCTATCTATGATGCCTTATACTTTTGAAATATTTTCTCCCCAACTAGAAAATAACCCTTGATTTTAAATTAAACCTCCTTCAAAATTGCATGGAATTTTTGAGACCAGGAGATTTCATTTAAGAAACAGAAATAGCACATTATATTGTGTGAATAGAATGTATCCCTCATTTTTTATGAGGTAGACAATCTAATTTGTTCTTGTGTATTCAACTCTTACTATGTTCTTTATTGATTCTTAAAGACTTTTGTGTAAGTAATAGCTTCAATGCATATAGAATTTATACCCAATGAAAAGTTCAGGCTAGAAAGTTGGACAAAGGATTCTTTTATAGCATTTTAGAAGTTGGGTACAATGTTCCAATGTATCTACTCTGCTCTAATTTTATTTAAATGCAATATGCTGCTATAAGACGACATAAGGATAATATGATTTAGACAGAAATCTCTGTGAGTTTTGTATAAACACAAACGCTGCTTCATTCATTTCATTGTGTACTTTCAGTAGGGAAATCATGGGGATTTGATTCTTCAAGTGGAAGCATTATGTTTTATAATTTCTGGCAGCATTATACATTTTGAAATGTTGTAAAAGCCTTTTGACTTCATGTTTTCTGACTGCCTAGACATTTCGAATATAATTTTACATATTTGGAAACTTTTCTCTTCTGTGAGTCTCCTCTTCCCCTGATAGAAGCCAGAAAACTTGCTTCTTTTCAACCTGGGCCCAGCCACGCAGCCTCGCTTTCACCAATCAGGTGTGTCGACCCGAGGCTGTAATTTGGAAGTCAGCATCTCGAGGAAGGATGCCCTGTGAGAAGCCCGTTACACGGAGAGGAGGATGGCAGTAGCATCACCTCGGGTGATGACAGTGGATGCTAGGACTGGGTCATGGAATAGAAGTGGAATTCCTGCTAATGCCAGGAGCAGACCCATGGAGGTGGGCACCCGGCAAAAATACAAACTGCACTAACTAGGGCTTGTTAGCAGCAATGCCAGCGACGGTTTTCTAATGAGCCCCTGCCGACATATAGTTTTCTGCGTTATTTGTGTGATGTGACCTTAACACCTGGTTCTCCAGGTCTCTCGCCTAATGCCTGCCCAATACTCTCCTTTTTTTTTGCTTGACCTGCAACAGTCAGCTGGTTTGCAACTAAGGATCCGGTTACAGATTGTTTCCCATTGCTTTCTTGCAGTGATGAATTTTTTAGATAGGCAGTTAATTTATTCTAAGGAAATAAATGTTTAGAACTAAAATATCATTGAAGAAAAAATTAAATTATTAGACTAGTTGAGGGTGCTTAAAAATTAACCCAAATTTGTCTTTAAAGAATATTAGCAGTGGAAAAGTCTTGAGAAAGCAATCATTATCTGGGATTTATTCTTCAGATACTCTGTATTACAAAATGCCTTACTACTTTCTGTTACATTTTTCCTCAAATTCACTGAATTGTCTTTTTCATTAAAATTATTGTAAACCACAAAATGTGTGTGATGTTTGTGTGTTATAATTGCCTTTAAAAATCATAATTATTTTGACTTCTGTCTTTTGCCATTACAATGTAAAGAGATTTAGGCTCCCATCATAAACAGATAGAAAATTGGACAAATTAAATGACAACAATTTTTGGACTGTGGACAGCAAGCAATACAGAACTCTAATCCCTGAGAGAAAGGAAATAAATGAGGTGAGCCCTATGATTTCTCTGACTTTCTGCCTGGAGACACATTTGGAATAGAGTTATGGAGAAGAGAGGGGGGTGAGAATGGGTGGCAGATCCAAAGCATGAAGCTCTCACTGAGTTTGAGACGGAGATCAGAGCTCAGGAAGCTGAGGAAGCTGAAGTTGGGTCTAGGGTTTTCCAAAGAGCAAGGAGCTACACAAGTAAAGCACTACAGAAATCTGTGTAGGGTTCCCCTAGCTGCTAAGCTGAATACAGTGCGACAGACATGAATAAGGTGAAACTGTGCAAGGCCAAAGAGCTGTCCAGCGAGCTGAGTGTTCCCTGGAGTTCCCACACGGCTGAAAATTGTCCACGATTCAGCAACCCAGAATGGGAGTCCTTGCTGATGATGTGGGGCATTAGAGAGTCCAAAAGGACCATGTCTTAGTAGTGGACTGAAGTGTTCCTAGAGCAAATCCATTCGAGACCAGTCCTAACCACTTAAAAAGGAGGTCTTGAAAGGATGCAACTAACCAAGGGTACCTTAACTGCCTTCCAGAACAAAGCCTTGAAGGAAGACGACATAATTCAGACACTGCACAACCTAAAATTCACCATATCCAGGATCTGGAGAAAAACCGGAAGAAAGTGTGTCAAAAGAAAGAGGCCCATAAATGAGGTAGATAAATTAGTGGAAATTAACGTTAAATATTCAAGTATTCATGGGAAAACACGAACATAATGATGCTTCCTAAGTCTGGGTCTGCTGACAGTGGAGCAGGTTGCTGTGCCGTCCGTCCTGGGAACGCAGGCTCAGGCGTGACAGAAACTTCCAGCAAATGTCCACTTTACTATTGACACTGCACAAAAGGTCCAAAAGAGCAGAGGGAAGAGATCCCATCGTGGCCGATCTCCCAGGGAGGCCAAACTGCTAGGGTCATGCCGGGTGGGTGGGTGGCAGCTCTGTAGGCTACTTTCATCACAGGGAGAGAAAAACCTCTGCTGCCAAGGTGGGGCATTTACACCACTGAGGGGTAGGGGCCCTGCCATTGAGATTCCCGTCTCTGACATGCAGCTGGGGCTGCCTGTTCCCAGTTTCTGGGTTCAAGGTCTAGTCGTCCCTTCTCATTAAATTTAACATCTCCCCTATCCTCCCCCACCCCTCCCCAAAACATTTGTACACAATAGAAAAGGAGTCAGGGGAGGGCAAGGCCTGGGAGATGGCCACCGAGTGTGTCTGAGACTTCTCTAGCGCTGAGTGCCTGTACTTTCAAACTGGAACTCTCTACCCTTCCAAAATGAAGGCCATAGAAATATTTTCTTCAGACATACAAATGCTAAGAAAATATACAGTCAGAAGATCTGTGCTACAAGAACTATTAAATTTCTGCAAGCAGAAAGAAAGTTATTTTCCTTTACTTTCATTTATTCCTTTATGAGGTCCATCCATTCTTTATGTGGATCCAAGTTTCTGGCATGTATCACTTTCCTTCAGTCTGAAGAACTTCTTTTAACATTTATTGCAAATAAGGTCTGGGGGATAATGAATTCCCTCACTTCTTGTGTATCTCTATTTCTCCTTCATTCCTAGAGGGCCATTTCACCGGATATGGAATCCTAGGTAATTTTTTTCCTTTCAACAAGTTAAATACCTAATTGCATTCTCTTCTTGCTTGCGAGGTTTCTGATGAGAAGTCTACTGTAATTCATACCCTTGTTCCAGAGGTAAGGTGTTTTTTTCTTCCTCTCTGGCTTCTTCCAAGATTTTCTCTTTTTCTTTGGTTTTCTTCAGTTTGAATATGATATTACTAGGTGTAGTTTTTCTCCTCTGTCATCATCATCATCATGTTCTTCTTCTTGACATTTATTCTGCTTGATATTCTCTGACATTCCTGGAATTATGGTTTGGTGTCCGTCATTATTTTTGGGAAGATCCTGGACATCATTATTTCAGATATGTTTTTTGCTCTGTTCTCTGTTTCTTCTCCTTTGGTATCCCAATTATGTGTATATTATATATGTATATTATACCATATGAAATTAGTATGAACAGTTTTTGGATATTCTGTTTTTTCATTAATTTTTTCTCTTTGCATTTTAGTTTGATAAGTTTTTATTGATGTATCTTCAAGCTTGGGTGTGTCCCACTGGTGAGCCCATTGAATACATTTTTATTTCTTTTACAGTATTTTGATATCTAATATTTCCTTTTATTTCTTTCTTAGGACCTCTATTGCTCTGCTTACACTACTCATCTATTTACACCTTGTCCACTTTTTCTATTATAGTCTTTAACATATCAGTCATATTTATTTAAAATTCCCTGGCTGATAATTCCAACATCTGTGTCATATCAAAGTCTGGTTCTGAAGTTTGATCTATACCTTAAGATTGTGGAGTTTTTCTTCTCTTTTCTGCCTTTTAGCATACCTTTTTCTTTTTTTTTTTTTAAAGCTGGATATGTTGTATGGGTAATAGGAATTGAGGTATATAGGCCTTTAGTGTGAGCATTTATGCTATCGGGAAAGGAGTTGGACTATGTTTACTATTTTACAGAGCCTTAAGAGCCAGAGGTTTCAGATTCCCCTGGTGTCCTTGTTTTTGCTCCCCTCTGGAGTTTGGCTTTCCTTATGTACTCCCTCTCAGAGAAATTTGGTCTTTCAGCTCATTCAGTTGCAATCCACTGTTATTATACTAGAGCTGGGTTAACATGGCAGTAAGCTGTGAGGAGGGGCAGTATTCTATAATCTTATGATTAAAGCCCTTCTCTCAGTGGGCCTGGGTCTCTTGGCTTTGGCCTTCACAAGTGTCTCCAGTGGTATAGCATTCTGTGCCCCTTTAGGGCTGGAGAGAACTGGAGTGGGGTGCCCGCCCCTCAGGTGGGTAAGGCTCTGGTGAAGTCTTTTCTCCTAGACAGCAGATCTTTGTTGTGGAGAATATCTTGATTTCATCATGATTAACCTTCCCCTTTCCCTGCTAGAATCAGGGAGAGCAGGGAAATCTTTCTTGGTTCTTCACCCCGAGAATCTGGTGTTGTACCTCAAAATCCTCAAATGTTTAGGGGCCCTCCTAATACTGAAGCCCTTGGGAGTTTCTCCCTCTCATGGTAGCCGTCAATCAGCTTCCAGCAATTCATCAGCAGTGCCATCTGAAGGTACCTATCAGTTATGACTCTAGTGATTTCTGCCTCCTTAAGCAGAGCTCTGCTGTGTCTCTCTGGATTCCTCTCTCTCCAGATTTTGAGGTGGTGGTTTGGCCTGCAACTTCAGTTTTCTCATGGGTCCAAGATAATTCACTGAATCTTAGTTTGTTCAGTTTTTTTTTTTTTCCTGAAACCATGTGATCCCCTTTTAAAAAAATATACAAGTAGAGAACAATATATTGAAAATATGCATTGAATAGGATCTATTTATCTAGATTTTTCTATCTTTGGATAAAGAATATCTGGAGATATATTTGGAGAGAGAGCAGATTAAATTTGATGTGAGATATATAATAGACCTCATGGAGTACGCATCCTCAATTAGTGGACATATTTTATTATTCTGTAGCCACTTCATTGGATGTCCATCAAAGTCAAAGGAGGTCTCCTGATGCCTTTGCAATGGGGGCAGAGAAGATGAAACTACTTTCTCCAAATAGCATGTTTTCCTAGTACACCAGATCACTGGCTTCTTTTGGACTGTAAAAGAGGTTGTAGAAGAGCACATAATTCCCTCCACTGGCAAAGAAATATCAAAATTCTTTAAAACAGGAAAGTAAAAAATAAAGCCCCAGGATGTCCTAGCAAAACCAATCTTCAAAGGTGGGTTCTAAAATAAAACTGGTATTATTACTAATTGATCATTGATGATTGTCTCATTTTTAAGAATCTACCTTCTCCATTCACACTTGATTTAAAGAAGCAGTTTTAAAATTATTTTCTGCTGGGATTAGTGCTTCTTATGGAGTTGAAGCAGTGTTGGGTGCTCCTTTAACTTTGCAGACATTTGGGAACATTTTCCTGTCCCTTTTTGTGCGAGGAGATTTGAACAACTGTGCTCAGTGTCCTTCCTTCAAATTTGTATTGTCAAGAAAGTTGTTGATTTTTTTTTTTTTTGACTAATCCAAATTTAAAAGGGATAGCTGAGGAATACAACAAAAATATCTAACAATGCTTTAAACTACAGATCTTTTACTAGACACACCTAACTAGCTGAGAGTTTATGAGATCATCATTTGCCTTCTCTTATCATTTTAGTGTTGCAGGCCTTTGTTCTTTGTTAAGAAGTTTTTTTACATTTCATTCCACAGTTTCAACCAGAACAATAGCCGGAGTCCTCAGAATGACCCTCAAGGCCTAGTGCCTGTCTGATCTTACCTGTTATTTCTGTCCCACTTGTAATGTCCCTTAGCCAAGGTTTCCTGAGTGTCTCTTGACCAAACGAGGGATGTTCTCATCTCAGTGCTTTGGTGCTGGATGTTCCTTTAGCCTGGGGATTTCTTTCTGACAATATCTGTGTGCCTTTCTCCCCTCCTTCAAGTTTTTACTAAAATGTCATCTCAATAAGGCATGCCTTGACCACCTTATTTAATTTCCAACTTGCCCTCTCCTGGCTTTCCTCATCTCCCTTAATCTGGTCTTCCTTTTCTTTTTTTTCCAGTGTCACTTATCATTTTCTAACATGCTAGTAATTTCCTTATTTATTCTCTTTATTATTTATTGCCTGTGGACCCTTGCTAGAATGTCAGCTTCGGGAAGGTGGTAACTTTCTGAGTTTTGTTCACCCATGAATCCAGTACATCTGGAATAGTAGGTGCTTGCTGCGCTATCGCTGCATGAATATGCGACCAAGCTTCACGCTGTGCTATTCTAGATCCCAGGCGCTGGTGCCAGGAGAAACGGTGATGAATGAGACCCAGGTCCTGCACTCGGTAAAACAGAGAAGCATAACACTGGTAGCAGTAGTTGGGGGTTGAAGCAGGAAATGATGCCTTTCTGAACTAGAGCCATGGCAGTGGAGATGGTACAAGGATAAAACAGAGAGAAATATTCACATGAAAAATCAAGAAGTGTTGGCAATTGATCGGATGGTGGAGCATTGAAAGAGAAACAGATCGGAAATGATTCCAATATTTCTAAGTTGAGATTAGTGATGCAGAAAACTAAACATATTTAGGAGATGAAGGAATATTTATATATATGCAATCTAAGATACTGCAGTGTATTCAAGGATTGATGTGAAATGAGACTATAAATTGGGAGCATAAGAGAAAGATCTGAGGTATAGCTATAAATCTGGGGTTCGTTACTATTTAGGTGATAACTGAAGTTGTGATTGGATGAGATTTTTAGAGATAAAGAGAGTAAGAGGAACTAGATAAGCCAAGAAGGAACACTGAAAGCAGGAAATAAAAGGCAGGTGAAGAAAAAGAAAGACATAGGAGAGTGAGAGGTGAGTCAGGAAAAGGAAGAGGAAAACCAGAAGAAAGTAGCACTGAGAAGTCAAGGATGAAGAGAATTTCAAGGAAAGACCAGGCACCACTGACAAAGTCTGCAGAGACATGCCCAAAGAATGGAGAAAAAAATAAGACAATGTAAGACACTATTTGTGACTATGATTGGGGGTGCAAAAACTTCGTGTAATACATATATAGTTGATTGCAGTTAAGAATGGTCCGTCATAATAGTTCCATATACTCTTTACTATATGGCAAAATGATCAAGTTCTTATTATTTAATTTGGGAAGAGTCTGTAGAAAGGATATGTTTTCAGGAGCTGTTCAACTGATGGACTTATAAGGTGAAGAAAGGGTATGTTTATGACTTTTTTGGACAGGTATGAGAAGCAGGTGTCGGTTGAGCACTTACAAAAGAAGACAGGGCAGGGGGAAGTTATGTGATCTATGACAGCCTCACAAAAGGTATTGGAAGTAGAATATAATGGGAAGCCTAAAAAAATTTAAGGAAATGGTTCCTAAGGCCAGATGTGAAATAGAATTAAAGGTCTCTTGCTATGGCCGTGAGATGGGCAATATTAACGGCAGGATGCATGGCAATCCTCATTGCATCCTTGGAGCTCGGTCCAGTTTCTAATATATTGATTGCTTAATAAATAGTAGCTGACCAAAAGCAAATGTATTAGGCCCATCTCAGGACCATCAGGAAACATCACGTGCACAGGCTCTGAGCTTGAAAAGTCTGACACAACTGGGAAGCTCCATTTGATTCAAAGGGAGAATGGAGCATTGCTTTTATAGAGTAGAACATAAGGCAAAAAAATTAAGTCTTGTAGGAAATTGGAAGCAACTTCAAGATTAAAACAGAGTTGCATTAGATTTGCAATTTAGAAAGAGAACTCAAGTGGTGGCTTGGATGGATCAGCTTTTAAGCAGAAGACAGGAGAACCCACAAAGGCAATGAGGAGGATCATCTGGACTGAGAAAGCAAAGGAAATGTTGTGGCAGCCAAGGCAAGAGAGAGGCATTCAATTACTGATGGTGCTAAAAACTATTAAAAGTTGCGGAAATGTTCAGTAGCAAGGAATTTAGTAGTCATTTCATGGTTGATGCAAAGACCAGATTAGAGGGGTTGAACAGTGAATGGGCACTGAGCATATGGAGGCAGCAAGTTTATCAAATTATAAAAAGAACTTGCCTGGAAAGGAAAATTGGACATAGAGGAATTGTCAGGTTTTTAAAATTTTCTATGTTCAAGAGAATAAAGACTTGACATCTTCACACAGCGAATAACTGTTTAAATTGGACTGAAAAGCAGCCCCGAGGCCCACCGTACTGTAGTTGAACTAAGAGCAGATTTAAAAAATAATGATGCCATTCTCTCTTTGTGTATTGACTCTTATTTGCCTTTCTCTTATTAAAATGCTACATGTTGGCAAGAGAATTATTTATAGAGTGTTTTATTTATTTTTCTCGAAGAAAATCAATAAGTGAAAAATTTTAAACTACACACTTAAATCTCCTTTATAGTTTCTCTCTTCTCAGAAATTCTCTTTACTTCTTAATATTATCTTTCCTCAAATTGTTCTCCTTTGCGATGATCCTGTAGCAACACATAACTATATTATTATCGTCTTTCAGAAGGGAGAGGGTTGTCACATTTATGCATTTTTAAAACCATCTCAGTCACTAGGCTGTAGGTAATTATGGAAGACAGAAACATCACCACTATGGCATGATGTAGTGCAAGAAGAGTCAACAGAAATGCCTCGTGCGTAGGAGTCACTCAATAGACGTTTGAGGACTCCAAATATTTGTTGGAAGCTAGGCCAGATTAAGAACCTGCCGGTATTCCTCTGTGACTTTGGGCCGCGTCCTTGACGTGGATTTCTGCGCTCTTGCGCGTGGGGCTCGCAGCCCCTGTGCAGACACTAGAGGCTCTGGCAGGAGCAGGTGGACGTTGGCAGTGAATGGTGGTGGCCCTAGGGGAGGTCGGTTAGGGGCACGGGAGCCATAGCGCCTGCTCCTGGCACAACAGGCACTGCAGGATGCTGCAGGGGGGAAATGGCAGATGCCACGCCATGATCAGGGAACACATCTGTGGAGAGGAGACAGTTCCGGGCATTCCATCAGAGCTATTGGGGCAACATTGAGGGAAATATTGAGGCAAAGTATTTGCAGGGAATCCTGTGCCACAGCTGATGCTAAGACTCTTGGGAAGCTAGCATGGATGAAGTGAGTTACAAAGCGCCCCCTCTTCCCCCTGCAGCCCAGAAGGGCTCCCCTCCCCCGCCCCTAAGATATTAAGTGGGGTAAAACCCCTGGCTCACCGCAGCCAGCGGAGGGGAACAGACACCTTCTTCCCTGTCAGCTATTTCAAGGGAAAAGGGAGGGGAGGCGGGGTGCTTTGCTGCAGTGGATTTGGACAGCAGAGCGCGCTTTGAGCCTCTGGTCTGGCTCAAACCATCGCAGGAACACAGGAGAGCCCACACTGAAGCACCTCCACGGAAAGGCGTGCTGATGAGTGCCACCTGCTGGCCGGTCTGGAAATTGCATGGACAAAAACTCAGTTTTCTTTGTATCCAACCCCTGGAGAAAATCTGCACCCCACTAGTGAGTCCCTAGCCCAATTTTTTTTTCAAGATTTATTTTATTTATTTATTTCTCCCCACCCTCTCATTGTTTGCATTTGCTGTGTCTGTCTGTTGTGTGCTGGTCTTCTTTTTAGGTGGCACCGGCAACCAAACCTGGGACCTCCCATATGGGAGGGAGGCACCTAATTAAGCCACCTCGGCTCCCTGCTAAGCCACCTCCACTACCTCCTGGCCCAATTTTGATAACTTAAACTGGGCAATTTTAAAGACTTAGGATAAGTTCAACCAAATACAAAGAAGAGCTGTGAAAAATAAAACAATAGGCAATAGAGAGAGAAATTAGCCATCAGAGTAAATTCACCAACATATTCAGATGCCTAGGCATCAACAAAAAACTACAAGCTATACTAGGAAACAGGAAGAGCTGGCCCAGCCAAAAGAACTAACCAAATATCCTGAAGAGATACAGGATTTAATAAAATTAATCAGTGATAATCATATAACTCTCCCAAATCATGTCAAAGAATTTAAAGAAAATATGACTACAGGCACATAAGAACAGATTTAAATTGCTCAAAGACAAAATTAGTGATTTTAAAGACAGAACATCTGAACTGGAAAAGACAGGAGAACAGAAGAGAAGAGAATGGAAAAAATGGAACAGAGTTTCAGGAAATTGAATGACAATGTGAAATGCACAAACATTTGCATTGTTGGTGTCCCAGAAGGAAAAGAGAATGGAAAAGGGGCAGAAAGAATATTTGAGGAGATAATTACCAAAAACTTCCCAACCCTTATGAAGCACATAAATATCAATATCCAAGATGGACAAAGCACCCCAAACAGAATAAATCTGAATAGACCTACCCCAAGACACCTACTATTCAGAATGACAAATATCAGCAATAAAGAGAGGACTCTGAAAGCAACAAGAGAAAAGCAAAGCATCACATGCAAGGGAAATTCGATAAGATTGTGTCGACCTCTCATTCAAAACCATGGAGGCGAGAAGAAAGTGATATGACATATTTAAGGTACTGAAAGAGAAAAACTGCCAGCCAAGAATTCTGAATCCGGCAAAACTGTCCTTCAAAAATAAGTGTAAGTTCAAAGTCTTCAGACAAACAAAAACTGATAGAATATGTTACTAAACAACTCGAATTACAAGAGATACTAAAAGGAGTACTGCAGCCTGAAAGGAAAAAAACATATGATTAAAGCGTATCATGGTGTTTGTAACTAGCAGAGATATTAAAAGGGTATGACAGTGGTTGAAAGGGGAAGTCTAAGGTCATGTATATTACTAGAAGGAAAACTAAAAACTGTGTCATGGGACTGTATAAGATAGTAAAACCTCATGTAAACACTAATATGGGGGATATTTCATATATGACTGTTTTTGCAAAATATAAATACAAATATAATAGAGAGAAGGAAAAAGAATAGCAGCTATGTACGGCAGGCGAGGCAAAGAGAGATTGAGAGGTGGTGAGTTTTGTTGACTCATTTGTTTTTTGTTTATTATTATTATTGGAATAATGAAAGTGTTCTGGGAATGATTGGGGTGATGAATGCACAAATATGTGATTACACTGAGTATCATAGATTGTAAACTTTGGATGGATTTGTGCTTTATTAATATGTATCAATAAAACTGATTTGTTTAAAAAACAACAACAGAAAACTGTGGAGAGATAGGAACAGTTATTTGCCATTGGTGGGAATGTGGAATGGTACAGTCACTGTGGAAGTCTGTTCGGCAGTTCCTAAAGAAGTTATAGATTTACCATGTGATTCGGCAATACCACTACTAGGTATATACCCAGAAGAACTGAGAGAAATGACATGAACAGACATCTGATGTTCATAGCGGCGTTATTCATGATTTCCAAAAGATGGAAACAGCCCATATGTCTGTCCATCAGCCAGTAAACAGATAAACAAATTGTGGTATATACACATGATGAAATATCATGCAGCTGTAAGAAGAAATGAAGTCGTGAAGTAATGATGACATGGATGAACTTAGAGGATATTATGTTGAGTGAAGCAAGCCAAGGACAAAAGGACAATTATTGTATGATCTCACTATTATGAACTAAATATAATGAGCAAACTCATGGAGTTAATAGCTAGAACATAAGTCACCAGAGAATAGAATGTGATTAGAGAATGAAAAGCTCAGGTTTAATCTGTGCAGAATTGGTAAAAAGTTGTTTGTGAACGTTTGGAAATGACAAAAATGGTGAAAGTACATCATAGGGTTTGTAATTAGTGGAGCTAACATAGGTATGATAGTGGTTTGGTTTTTTTTTTTCTTTTTTGGAGTAATGAAAATACTCTAATATTGATTGAAGTGATGAATGCACAACTCTGTGATTATACCAAATGCCATTGCTTGTACATTTTAGACAAATGGTATGATTTATGAACAAAAAAATAATCGGGTGGGTTGGGGGAAAAATATATCAAATATAAGATGTAGACTATAATTTGTAGTAATACTTTGATGATGCTCTTTCATAATTTGTTACAAATGTTTCACAACAATGCAGGGTGTTGGTGGTGGGATGAGGTACGGGAACCCTGCGTGATCTTACGCACGTTCATTTTGTAAGTTCACAACTTTTATGCTATAATTATTGTTTATGTATGTTCATGTATGAATGGTATGCTTTAATACATTTTTACGCAGAAAAAAAGAATCTCATTTTAGGTCCCAGGGGCGCTGACCAGGAAAAGAAAGATTTCATATTTACAGGCCTTACACCCTCCTCTTTTCTCTCCGGAGCCCATGTTCTTAACCACCTTTTACTACTGCCACAACCATCACCACTGCGGAAACAATAATTACCATAATGACAGTGATAGCCAAGCACGCTTATCTCCTATGGGTTAGTGTGTTGTTAATAGTTTTACCTGATTATCCCATTTAATTCTCAAAAAACATAACCCTGTCAGCTAGGTAAGAGCCTCATTTCACAGACTGAGGATAGTGTAAAACTGAAACTTGAAGAGTTACGTATCAGTAGCCGCATTCACATAACAAGTATGTGGAACCAAGACTGTTAACTCTGCTCTGTGTCAACACGTCTTCCACTGTTTACTACAGACGTGACATTAGAACTCAATGTCTAGATGCTCCTTGTCTTTTAAATCACAAACTTACATGGGACAATGACAAGGAAAGTCCCAGTGGGTAGATTTTCTGGCACAGAAGCTTCTATTTTTTCCTCTGATTAAGCAAATTTTATGACCTGTGTAAATAGAAACACATTGTATTGGAAGTTGACATCATATCTTAAGTTATACAAATTAGTCTTATAGAAAAGTTACAGCTCTACTGCCATATGATATTGGGAGTTTGATTATTTTGACTTGAATATATCAGTACACTTCAGCTAATTTTTCATAAAAGAAGAAGTTGCTAAACTTCTCTGTGGATAAAATAACTTCAGCTCTTTTATATTAATTTTTTTCAATTATTTGCATCATGATTATATCAGATTATTATCATGTTTCTAGAAAATGAATACATTTAACAAGATTTACTATTCCAAAATATGCCTTTTTTCCTTATTTCTTCTGAGTTAATATGATATTTTCAGGTTGGGTAACTTTTCAGAACTTCACCCTATAAAAAGTTCCTCCTCTTGCACACATCATATCCATATCAGGTGAAAAACCATCCTCTGGATTTCCCATTTAATGAATTATGTGCGCATTTTAAACAACTTCCTTCGCAATTGTTCACTTAAAGAAAATACTAATATTCTCACTATTATTAAGAATTTTAAACAGGAGATACTGATACAATTTCCTTTTAAAAACAGTGGTCTCTAAGAAACAAAATAAGCAAAATTAGTCACTCTGTAAACTGTAACCATCCAGATATTGCAAGGAGAGTTTGGTTTGGTTAACAGAGATGCATCAGCAAAAAGTGAATTCATTTATGTATTAGAAAGCTTTACAACAACAATAGTGATAAAATACAAGTCAACTTGAATGACAATGTCCTAGCCCAATAAGAAGGTGTCAAATCACAAGGAAAAAGCAGCTGGAGGCAACTGGGACCTCCCTGATACTAACATCCTGTCCAGTGACTCTCTCTCCACTGTGTCCTCCTGTGTCATTTCTGTTACCAGTTTTACCTCCATTTAGGGTCCTTGGGTATTCAGCCAACCACTTGGTCTCCCGGCTCCTCTCTGGCTCTGCCTGGGCTGGCTAAAAATGATGATGATGATAATAGCAACAGTGGCTTACAGGTATCTAGTACTTACCAGGTGTGAGCCACTGTAAAGCATCTGAAACATTTAAACAAATTTAATCTTCCCCACAATCACCCGTTTACAGATGAGCAAACCGAGTCACAGAGAGGCTAAGTAACTTCCCCAAAGTCACACAGTTAATAAGAAGGAGTCCTATTTGTTTTCAAGCTTTTTGCCTTATCCTTTCTGACTTGGCCGCAGTCTGTAAGTCTTACAGATGCTGCCAGTAACCTGGCATTCTTGGGACAACCTTCCCCCTGCCAGTCTTGAGGGCAGCATGGAAAACTATGCAAATTTTATACTCTCTCTGACCTTTCCATACTAACTCCATAAAACTCAGTTTGACTTGACCAAACTATGACAACGTTCACTTTTAAATCATTACATATAATTTGTAAAATAGTCTCCTAAAATATCACATGGTGATAATCATTAATAAAGTTTTGAATAATATAAGTAAGGAGACCTTTTCATCTGTCATGAAAAGATGATAAGTCTGACTGCATCTGCAGTCACACAGGAAAATAGGAAACCTTAAAGACTTTAAGTCAGTCATCAGCCACTAAGCAGAGCAGTGTGTGTGTGTGTCTGTGTGTGTGTGTGTGTGTGCACGTGAATGAGAGAGAAAGAGAGAGCGTGTTCATGCAAAATTCACTTATTCCACAAATAATTATGGGACTTTTACTCTGTGCAGAGGACTGTGCTAAACAAGTAATATAAGGATCTGTTAAAAAGTTTAAAATCTTGGAAGAGAGATGGATACAAATAAAATGCTGCAGCAGTTTAGGAGAGGGGCATATTAATTCCACTATAGCTAAAAATGGTGTGTATGAAAATTTTGGTAACACCATTTATTCCATAATATAAGAAAATAATACTATTAGTTCCTTAAAAATTGAATAGAAAATCTATCAGTGATAAGCTAACAGCTGTTCTAAAATTTAATAATAAATTTCATTTTTATAAAATAATAATTAAAAATAAAAGAATAGTTGGAGCAAGAAAATGATGTAAATTGAAAGTAAATAATGAATGTTCTAAATAAAAGCTATAGATTCAAATACTGGAAGGAAAAAGCAAGATGAAAAGAAAGTATTACTTTAGCTATAGACGAAATAAGCATATATCCTGCCTGTGGAAAAGATCTATACATGATTGTATGGAATAATAATATTTAGTAAACTCATTACTTCTATAATTTCTTTCTCTTATTTTTGTGACTGTCGTAAATGCATTAGTATCTTTTGAGATCGCTCCCCATGTATCTTATTCTACCCTTGGACATCCTTGGCTCTGGCACTATCTACCTGGGGCAATTTTATTTGAGTCCATAAATAAAAGTCAATATTTCTGACATACATAAAAGTCAAAGGTGTAACTGTTTTGTTTGTGCTTTGCGATGAACACTCCTCCAGTATTTGTTGGAACCCACGGTTGTCTGGAAATGAAAGTCTGGAACAATTTGTTTTGCTTGTCTAACCTAATGGTTTGTTTAACTGTGAGGAGATGTTCCCATTAGAGGCTTTTCTTTTGGCAAAGGGCTGGCTCTTGCTAATGGCTGCAGGGCATTTTTATTAGTGCATGGGCGATAAAGAACCCAGCACCTTAGGTACCCGAGGTGCTCGCAGAGTGTTTGTAAATGAATACACCAGGGGATGGGCAGAACGATGTGGTGCAATCGGCACAGCAGGGAATGAATGTGCCAGCAATAGAGGTCCCCCAAATCTTTCCACTTCTTTACAGTTTACCACATTTGTATAGTTAAATGTTATTAACCATAGTAATATTTTATTTAGTTTTACAGGTTTTTTATCTTAAGTGTATGGCATCATATTCTATGTATGTGTGTGTTTCCATTCTACTGTTAATTACACATTCGGGTTGTTTTTTGCTACAATAGACAAATGTGCCAAAGCTTCTCCAAGGTCTTCTGCTACAGATAGCCCGTGCTCACTCATATAGATGTTATTTTCATTTCTAGCCATACCCAGTACTGCATTTCCCAGGCTCCTCTGCACTTAGATGAGGTCATGTGACTGCCTTCAGGTCAAGGCAGAGCGAACAAAAGTAGTGTGTGCCATTTCCTGGCTTATTCCTAGAAACTGCCCGTGAGTTTCTCCATGCTCGTCCTTTTTTCTTATCCCTTAGCCAGGTGCAGAGGATCTAGTGGAGGAATCCAAGTCTCTAACGGATGGCTGAACCACTAGATATAAGGAATCTTCATCCTGAATCATTATAGAGCACTAATCTGCTTTCTTCTGACTTCCATGCCAACCCACATCAGACTGTTCCATGAACACATAAAAGAGGGAAACAAACATCAAACAAAGCAATCTCTGTTTTAGGTTAAGTTACTGAGATTTGGGTGTTATATGAAACAGCTAACATTGCCCAAACTAACTAATTAACTAATACAGAAACGAGTACTTGGAGTACCAATGTGCTCCCATCCTGAGATATAGCTCAGCAGTCAGCTGAGACATGGCAAAGTTGCTAAAAGAACAGAGAGCCGTGCTCTGCCATGGACAGATATCTGGTAAGACTGTTGTCAGTGGTAACTCGTGAGGCAGATCAACCACCTACTGTGCTTTCAGTTCAAGAGGAAAAAGTTGGAAAACAGAATGTGTGTAGTGTAGTGACTACAGATAGCTATATTTGTCAAGGTCTTATAAGAAAGAGGTATAAGAAAATGGAAAGGGAAAAGACAGTTCAGAAGTTTGGGGTACCGAAGGATGGAAATTTCATCTACTTTTAGAGTCCATAAATTAAGAGGTCCATTTTCTTTAAGGCTTTACATGACAAAAGTCTAGTACAATTTTTCAGTTTAATAAAGTCACTCAGGCTTGTGGCAAAAATCAGACTACGGCTGATTATCCACCCATACTTATTGTCCCAGTATCATCATGTGGTCGACCATTAGTTTAACAGAGAGGGGCACTGAGGAGGAATAAAGCACACTTGGGAATTTTGGAAAGAAATGTGGGTATGGTGATTGACACATAAAATTGAATAGATGCAAATAGATCATAAGCCTACAAATGTTTTGAGAGAGTTTCTTTGCCAAAGAAACTACCATTGATATTGATGTTTCAACTGTAAAACGACTTTTGGGTTTCTAAGCTTACTCAGCAGGAAGTGGCTTGTGAAAATGTTGCTTCCTCCCAGGAGGGCATAGCCATTTCGTATGAGGCCAAAGAGGATGATGAACACAGAATATCTTCTGGAGTGTAGAGATATGACAGCACTGGACCCGGAGGTTCCTCCCAGTAATATCGGGGTCTGGTCAAGGAACACTCCCTACCCCGGGGAGAAGGGGTCTACCCAATGTCTGCCCATGGTTCTTCATAATTGCTATTACCCAAGGAATGTTGGGTGTCTCCATTGCTTCCCCTTTACAGATGGGAGTGATTTTTTATGCTCGTCTTGTCCTTGTTACATGTTTGTATATGGCAGCTTAGGGGAAACTTGCTTGTCTTTTAAATTCATAGGTGGCTAGAGAAGACTGAACATAATCCAGATATTCTAGACCTTGAGTTTGAGGGGTTAGTCTTCCTTGAGTAGAGGGTGATGTATTCTATATGTGGTAAGAATGGACCAAAATATTTGATGACCAAGAGGAGTAACTGCGACAGAGGCTGCCAGTGCTCATGAATGACATGTTCTTGTTTCCCTTAAGAACTCAGCATCCCCTACAGTAAGGCGAGATCATGTGACAGAGTTTAGGCTAATCGAATTTTGAAGGAAGTGATGGATGCCACTTCCAGGTCTACCCTATAAAGTCTACAATTCCTTATTCATTCTCTTCCCTCATCTCCTGATAGTTGAAGGTAATCCAGGGGAGGATGTTAGAGCCCAGAATTCAGCAGAGCCACTAGATTGAGTAACTGTGTAGAGCAAAACTCTTACCATACTGACACATATCAGTATGTGATACGAGCAAGAAATAAACCTTTATTGTATTAAGCCACTGAAATTTGGGTGTTATTTGCTATAATTTGGATTATTTACATTGGCTGATAAAGAAATATAACTGAACTTGCTGGCTCATAGAATATGCACATGTTCAAATTTACTAGAAAATGCCAAAGTTCCCAATAGCATTGAACCAGTTTATAGCCCCACGAGTACACTATAAAAGTATTCCAGCTGTCCCATATTCTTCCCAACACTTTCTGCTGTCAGACTTAAAACTTTTTGGCAATAAAATACTATATCTATTTTGGACTAATTTGAATTTTCCTGAGTACTAATGAGGATGATTATATGTTTATTGACTCTTAGGTTAGCTTTTTCTATGAAGTGCCTGTTCAAAACTTTTGCCCATTTTTCTTTTGAGATGTTTGTGCTTTTCTTATCTATCTAATTTATCTATGTAATCTACCTGTATTTCCATCTTTTTATGTATGACAATATATGTTTCTAATTCTTTGTCAGATATATGTCTTACAAATACCTTCTTCAGGTTTGCATCCTGTCTTCTTCATGGTTTCTTGTGTTCACTCAATCATTTTTTCATACATTATTTAATATATGCAAGTTGTAGGAAATTTCGACAATAAAAATCAATAGTAATTCTGCCACTGAGGGTGGCAACTCTTAATAGTTGGTGTATTTTCACTTAGTGAACACCTGGGAGGAAATGAAAGTTCAGAAGTGGAAGGGACTTAAAAGCAAGATGTACTAACATCTATTGAGTACTTAGAACTTGCCAGGTTTTGTGTATATGCTCTGTATATGTGTTATTTTATTTACACTATGTCTTTAAAAAAAAAAAAACAATATGATGTGGTGTAGTTACAGCTCTTCTAACAGAATCCCATTGTTTTATAGAGAGTTGAGGCCTGAGGAAGTTAAAAGACTAGTTCATTAGGGTTCTCCAGAGAAATAAAACTAACAAGATCTATATCTACGTCTACATCTATGTCTACATCTACATTTACACCTATACCTACACCTACCTCTACACCTACCTCTTCCTCTACCTCTACACCTACCTCTACCTCTACATCTACCTCTACCTCTACCTCTACACCTACCTCTACCTCTACATCTACCTCTTCCTCTACCTCTACACCTACCTCTACCTCTACATCTAAGTCTACATCTACATTTACACCTATACCTATACCTACATCTATATCTATTTATTTATGTATCTATCTATCTGAGATTCATTATAGGAATTGGCTCATAAGACCCCCAGCAGGGACTGGCAAGTTCAGATTCCAAAGGGCAGGCCACACACTGTAAATTCTGATAAAGATGAAGTTACATTCCCCAGGAGAAGCTGGCAGGCTGAAGAACTGGAGGAAATGCTTCATTCTGATTCTGAAATCCTCAGTTTGGCTTTTAAGGCTCCACCTGGCTGGAGGAGGAGACTCTTTCGTTGCTGAGTGCAGGTCCACTGTTGAATGTGGAAGAAATCAGCCTTAGACGCGATCAAGTGCAAATCCACCTAGGAAATACCCCCACAGTGACAATCAGGCCAGTGCTTAGTTGGCTAAACTAGGGGACACCAAAACCTACCCAAATTGACCCATGAAATCAGCCATGACAACTGGTCATAAAGTCACAAATTAATGAGTGGAGGAGCCAAGATGAAAATCCATTTCTCCTGATTTCCAGTTTAGTTCTCTTTCCATCACATCCCACATTAAAATTTTGAGGGTCTAAAAAATATATGCACAGACTTTTCCTATATCTAAAATCCCAAGACAGAGGTTAATGTAAACAAGAGTTTTTGTCAAGCCCTGACCATAAAAAATTAGAACTGGATTATGGCACTGGATGGGTTTTTCATTCATGTGGAATATATCTTTGCATTTGCATTTTCATTCTCTGCTATGGATTATATTGTAAAATCTGTACACTCAGGGCCTCACTGCTTCTCAAATCTGTGCAGTTTCAAATATATTGACATTCCATGAATATTGCTGGTTAACTTAAACTGCATAGTTGTTATAAAGACCCAGTTCAATTAGCGGTCCTAACCTTCTTATTGTCAATAGTTTGAGCCAAAATTTGACGTTATTTATTTTTTTAAGTAAGTCTAAATAAGTTGGATAAAGTTAATAAGGTATTTTCTTTTTTTTCTTCATAAAAGAAATATTTAATGTTTTTCTAATTTACTAGAAATATGGACATTTTATCTTTGAGTCAAGGTTTTATATTACATATAGCAGATAGGTCGATCAGCCTATAATAATGGATAGAGAGTTGTTTTTTGCGATTCAGAGCCTCTGTTTTACATAGTCAGAAATTAAGAAAATTTTTATTCTCCAGTCTCATTGGTGACAATACATAAATATTCATAAGCTATGTGAAAAATGTATTTTTATGAAATCAGTTTTAAATGAAAATAAGGTAAATTCGTATTTTGCTTCCTGATCAGAAAAAATAGGAGAAAATTAAGTTTACATTACCCTGTGAAAAAGAGCAATATGGTAAAAAAGAATTATGAAGGTGACTTTATAACATGATCTACAATTTATTATATTCTGAATCCATTCAGAATGGATTACTGAAAGGAAAACCTACAAAGATGTTTCATTCCATCACCAATGTTCAGACCCCCATAAACAGGCACTTTATCCATATGCTCTTTACAAATCAAAATGAAAGTACTTAATCACAGATAAATTAACCCTTTATTGTCTAATTAAGAAATTCACATGTCCAATTATGTTTTCAAGAAATTCCACCCTTCCAAATATACTTCCCCTGATGCATAACCTTTGAAAAGCCGGAGAGTTTGCAGTCTTTTTATTACAGATACAATCTGAGAAGCATCAGAAAAACAAGCAAATATTGAAGCATAGGAAGATAGAGCTGATGGCATTCAGAGCAGGAAAAGTTTAATAATAACAAGGAAAGAAGCGACAAGACCCTGTCTAAATGTTATTGCCGAAACACATGAAATCATACTTTTAATTAGGACAAAGATAGAGACATTCCTGGGTTTTTTAGGAAACTGCTTGTCATGCTGACGTATGGCATTAGGCCACAGCTTGCAGGGAATGTACTCAGAGTTCAATATTAAAGGTGTATCACTTTATGTAGCAAAACTGTCACGCCTAACTAGGCTTTAAAAAACTCCAGTACTTGTTCCCTAACTTGTTCTTGCGACAACCACAAGTGGATAGAGTATGACACAGACCCAGCTGGGAACGATGCTGGACGGCTGGGTACGCAGTGTGTGACCACTGCATGTAAAGAGAGTTTGTCGTGGGAGATAGGTGATTCCAACTAACCCACAGCTTCATAAGCCACCACTTGGCCTTCTGCTGCCTATTCTTTCTTTCTTTTTTTTCTTTAAGCAAGTAAAAGGCAGCTTTAAATGACCCAGTATTGTGCCTTTTGTTGAACTTTTAGTCTATGATTTTGGAGTGCTTGGTAAAACTTCATATAAAATAATATTTAACAATGACTAAAAGGCAAAATTCTCTTCTTACAGAAAATGTTCAAAGTTACTTAATATCCATAGCAATAATCCACATTGATGATGATGACAGTAGGTAATGATTGCCAATACTACTAGTAAAATATAATATTGGAAAGTGTTTCAGACCCTACCGTCCTCTACCCATTCTCAAAAACAAAACAAAAAAATGGGTTGAGAAGGAACTCAATCTGAAATTCATTATTATTACTTAGGTACAGCATATTCACTACAATTCAGTTTAATATATATGCCATTACTGAATCACATCACGAGACACTAGTTTGTTAAATATAATATCACCCACTTAATCTTTATACATATTTTATTTAGAGCAGGTGTGGGGAAAAAAAAGAAGAGATCTCACATTACTACTTTCCTATAAAGAAGCTTCAAACAACAACCAAGTACCAATGAAAAGACCAAAAAAAAAAAAAAAAAAAAAAACACACAATATATTTCTATTGTATGTTATTATTCTTTGTCATTCTCAGGCTAGGAACATTTCCAAACTGGAATTTACTTAAAAATAAGAGTGTTGTTTTAGAATTTAATCACACTGAGTAATTCCTTAGTTTTTTTTTTGTTGTTGTTGTTGTTTTGTGTCTCCAAAAGTACTCCATCCAAGGCCAACCCTACTTTTTGTTCTTCCTGGCAATTTGGACTCTTCTTTTAGAATCAGTTACAATTTTATCCATCTCCCTCCATCTCTGTGGCCCGGTCCATCATATTCCTTTATTTCTTGTAAGGGTTATGTCTGTAGAACCCTTTGGAAGACTGACAGTTCCTAAAGGTTTCCTAATGTTGTTGGTATTACATCGGTTTATCACTTCTGTGTGTATGGGGAAAAGAAGAACAGTCTTAGGTTCTGTTGGAATAAAAAATATTTCCAGAAAAGTCACTCTCCTTCCAAAAGGTTAGTTTAAAAACCCCACTTTAAGCTTGTTTATTGGCATTAATTTTGTTGAAGAATTGAGCTGACGTTCAACAGAAATGAACCACCTTAAACAATCAATATCAATAACCAAAGGTTTTCCTTAATAGCAAGACTGTTTGTCTGAGGGTGAAGTTTGCAATATAAAAATTTCTTCAGTGTTGCATTTTATTCGGTGTATGTTACAGTTTTAGAGTTCATTGTTTCTGACCTTAAAAGCTACTAGGTAAAGAGAGAATTATTTTTTATGGGAAAGTGCATCAAGGATCAACATCAGCTTTTGACTGAAGGTGTTTGACAACATTTATTTGTGCTTGTAGAATTGGATGTGATGTTCTTTGACATAGATGCTGGCATGCTTCTTTTTCATTTTAATTATTACCGTGTTATACCATTAAGGGCTGTGGCAGATTCTTTGTCTTAATCCACGTTTCTGTGGGTATGAACCCATTGTAATTAGGACATTTTTAAGATGTAGTTTTTGGTTAAGGTGTGATCAGCTCAACCAAGATGGGTCCTATTACTGGGAGATTTATGAAGAGAAAGCTGTGGGGAGGATCCAGAAACTGGAAATCACTGGAACCTGGAAGAGGAAGAAGAGGATATCACCATGTGATGGGAAAGCCAAGGAACCCAGGATTGCCAGCCAGCCAGCACACCACAGATCCTTAGAAAAAGCAAATCTTCCAGCTTCTAAAACTGTGGCCCAACAAATTCCTGTTGTGAAGCCATCGCATTGTGTGATATTTCTCATAGTAGCTGGGAAGTTAAGACAACCACGATGCATTTGGCATAAGCCTTAATTCATGTTTTGATCAGGCTGCTTTTTAAAATATTTGTTATGTTTCTATTTTTAATACTCAATAAGAAGTTTACCATTTTGAGGTGGGTTTGTTTTTAATGTCCAATGATAATTATCAATGCTTATGGCTCTGACCTGCTATAAATAATGTTTTGGAGGATGTTTCTAAGGTAATTATTATTAATCATCAGACTCTTTATATTTTCAAAAGAAGATCTTTTCTTCTCTTTTACAGACCCCTGTAATCTATGCTATATGACACACATGTAGGGTCATGACTGAGAGACTTTTAAAATCACATGTGGCTAAATAATTGAATATAATTTTTACCAAAAAAATACATTTTCCAATATTTTCTGCATTAAATCTCACAGTGAAGGAAAAGGGAGTGGTGCTTCTAATTTTTTTTTTTTTTTTTTTGTAGTTTTAATTCTACATTCTAGCTTCTTTTTGTATCTAGGAAGGTAAGGCTTTTCCCTTTATTCTTTTTACCTTTCTCTTGTCACTTGAGTTACTCTTCTATTTTTCTTTTCTTTTCCTTGGATGAATATTTGTATTAGAAGCACCATTTGGTTCTACGGTAAGTGAAAAAAAAATTTTAGGAGTTACTGGGGATTGTTGAACCCAGGACCTGGTACATGGGAAGCAGAGCTACATCTGTCCTCCAATGAGAGTTGCTTTTTTTCTTTTTTCAGTCATTTGTTCATTTCTAGGAGGTAGGTACCAGGGATCAAACCAGAAATTACTTTAACTTAATTTCAACATTGATTGCTTTAAATATATATATATATCTATGCTATAATCATTTTAGAGAGGAGACAAATGATTCCTTTCAACTGTCACAATATTGATAGCTTTATTTATTTTCCTCATCTATTTGAATATTGACAATTACATCTCTTATTCATATAAGAGTAAAATCATCTTAGAATTTTATATTTATGTACTTTTTGTGGTACTTTCAAAAACATCATGGAGTGAAAAATCACATTTTTGAGAAATAACCCCTCTCTGTGGTTAATGCAAACCCTAATGACTAGAAACAAATTTGGGGCAACTATGTAAATAAGTTATTTATTGCTCTATGTTAATGAACCATTTATATTACTTTTCCCTTTGATAATTTCAGGAAACTTAAATAAAATATAATCTTTCTATATAGTGCACTATAAAAGCATAAAAGTATACATTTGCCAAAAGAGTTGTGGAGGGAAATATAAAGACCTACAAAATTTAAACTCTTTAAGGGCTTTTACACCATACATGATGACTGAAAATTATAGCCTACTGGAAAAAAAGGGTATCAATTTATAAGGTCAATTTAGTTAATATAAAATAGCTCAAATGGCATGTGAACATTTGCTTTAATACTTTATAGGAGAAGGTGACATTGATGAATGTATCTATGGACAAATGATCCCAAAATGTAACATCTCATGATCTGCAGGTGTTTCAATGTTGCCTTCCTGTTGCTTGGGAGTCGTAATTGCTACCTGCAGTTTGCCTGAGAATTGTACCTCTTTGCTAAAATTGAATTTTGCCCTTTTCACATATTCTGCTATGTGCCAGCATGATCTCCTGCAGCAGCCATGGGTAGCTGTCTTTGTCTTTAAGTTGTGATTCAGGACATCTAGACAGTATTTCTTTCCTCAATTTATTTCCCATCTTTCCATTGCCTTATTCAAATTTATTTAAACGTATTCATTGATCTGACAGTTGTCCCAACAAGTCACATGTCAGGTGAAATGGAACTGAGTCCTGATTGCCTCAAAAGATAACATAAATATGTTTTAGCAAATCATATTTTTGTGATCAATTTTTCTCATTCTTTTTATTTTAGGAATATATAGCTTAATGAATTTGCACAGAAATTCATGAACTAGTCCAAGTCTATAGCTCTATAGACATTTAATTAGACCCAAAATTAGAACTGATCTGGAAATCACTAATGGTTTCTCTAACTCATATAATATCAATACGGTCAACATCAAATGTTGAACATAATTTCATATTTTAAAATTCACTAAAGATAAATTAAAGTCCTTATATATATAACTTTTAAAAAGTATGGTTAAGTTTAGCCCTTATTGTTAAGGACACTTTTGCTTTGAACTATAATTTTGTGCCACACTAAGTAACTATCTGGAGTCTGCCCTTCGTGAATATTTAAACATTAATGATGTTTTTTTACTGATAGCTTCCTTGAACTGTATTTTCCCAATTACAAATTTGGAAGTTATCTTAGAGATAATCATTTTGCTAATACATTAAACATTTTTGCCTATTATATTCAATATTATAAAGTTAGGCCAAAACAAGTAGATAGATGTGGTGGTTTGGAGCTGTACGTACTCCAGAAAAACATGTTCTTCAATTAAATCCATTCCTGTGGCTGTGAACCCATTGTAAGTAGGACCTTTTGATGAAGTTACTTAAGGTGTGGCCCAGGATAGGTCTTAATCCTACTTTATAAGCAGAATGAAACTCAGACAGATAGAAAGAAAGCAGGGGAACCAAGAGCTGAAGTTTACCTGAACCCGAAGAGAAGGGAGAGGCCAGGAGAGGCTGCCACATGCACTGCCAAGTGAGAGGAGGCCCAGGATCCAAGGTAGCCTCAGCCAGCCCCAGAAAGCCAGTCTGCAGGAAGAAAGAAAAACTGTGAGTTAATAAATCCCCACTGTTTAAGCCAACCCATTGCATGGTATTTGCTTGAGCGCCAAGGAAACTAAATAAAGAATATAAAATTAATATAGAAAGGCTTGTATTAAAAAAAGCATATGTAATTATGTTTCATTATTCATTTTGAATTATTCATACTTTCTAGAAAAGAAGCTCTTTTTAGAGTTACAAATTTATATAAGTTCATCCACTCTCAGCCTGCAGCTTTATTAGTGTTTTCAGCATATATTATGTAAAATAATTATGTAAAATGAATATGTAAATTTATTTTGAGAATTTAATATTTGTTTGTGCTCCAGAAACTACTAAAACTACTAGTGCCCCACTCATTATTGACTATTTGGCTACTTTATGTTAACCCTGAAAGCTGTAAGCACAAGTCAAAGTTTGAAAGAACGAGAGCTTTGGCAATTGTATGGAATAGAATAAACTTAAGCTAAAGAATTCTGCACACTTAATGATAAATCTGAGCCCTGTTGACTTCACTAAAGACAAGGAGGGGACAAACTGGTGTATGGGAGGCAAAGGGGTTCATGAGTTTTTTGGTTTTGTTTTTGTTTTTTTAAAGATTTATTTTTATTTATTTATGTCCCCTTTCCTCGCTGTTTTTGCGCTCAGGGTCTGCTCTCTGTGTCCATTTGCTGTGTGCTCTCTGTGTCTGCTCATCTCTTTAGAAGGGACCAGAACCCAACCTGGGACCTCCCATGTGGGAGCGAGGTGCTCAATTGCTTAAGCCACCTGCTTTGTTGTGCCTCTCATTGTCTTCTTCTTGTGTCTCCTTGTTGAGTCATCCTGTTGCATCAGCTTGCAGTGCCAGCTCACTGTCTTGCTCGTCTTCTCCAGGAGGCACCGGGAACCATACCTGGGACCTCCCATGTGGTAGGCGGGAGCTCAATTGCTTGAGCCACATCCGCTTCCCATGGAAGTTTTTGAAATTAGAATAATGACTGTGACGTTTTCTTTTCACATACATTTAGCTGTTCTACACACACTTGTGTGCTTACTATGTGCTAGGCTTCCAGGATATATTGATGAATAAGAAAGGAACTTGCCTTCAAGAGCTTATTGTGTACAGGAGGAGTCAGACAAGCAAACAGATAGCCAGTAGCACATTAAATTGAGGTGGCTGCTATTAAAAGAGGACAGAGGAGGAGAATATCTGAGGTATTCACCTGAGGAAAATCTTCTTTGGGGAGGTCGCAGTTAAGCTGCAATCTGAAGTGTGAAAAGGAGTTAAACATGCAAAAAGCAAGTGGCTGAGCTGGCCTGGTATAGGGGCAGGATCAAGTATTTAAGACCCATAGGTGGAGGCAGAGAGGTGGCAGGAGAAACGGCAGATTAGCCGGTGCACAGGCAGCTAGAAGGTCAGAAGTTAGAGGGGGGAGCCAGGAGATTAGACTGTGCACACCTAATACTGAAACCCACCAACCAACGAAAGACATCACTTATACAGCTCTTTCTCTGAAAAACATCTTTAAGTTTCAGTAATTTACGTTCCACAATAAAGTATAAGGAGATTGTTTAAATCCCTTCAAAAGTCCTGCAAGGCATCGAAATGAAGAAAAGGAAGCACTTTCGCCATATCTACTCACTACAGATGAAATCCACTGACCTGCCAGAGTCTATGGCAAGAACAATTTTCCAATCAAAGGTTGCTCTCTGAGTAAGAGATATCATTGCAAGAAATTCCCTTCCGTCATTTTCTTTACAAGGCTTTCATAAGTTTTAAAAAATTACCGGACGCCGAGGCAAGCAGAGCTCTAAAGTGAATACACGTGGACCATGCAGACACGCGGGCTTCCCCCCAGATCTTTAGGAACAAAATGAGGGCGCTCAGGAGATGAATTAGCATGCGTGTCGCCTCGTGGGTTCCGGGCAGAGGGCAGTCTTTAAGACCCAGGCTGGTGCTGTCTGGAGAGGAAACGGTGCTTTTTGACAGATGGGAGAAATCCCCTGGCGCTGGCTGTGGGGAGAGAGAGGCGGTCACCTGGTGGCGAAGGGCAGTAAAACAGCCGAGCAGGAGGAGGCCGCTTGGCCCCCTCTCCCTGGCGCTTCCGCACCCCGCTCCTTGTCTCGCCGTTGTCGGGTCCCACCTCTTGTTCTCTCAACTCTCTCAGCAGACGCTCGCGGCAGAGCCTTCCCTTCGGACTTTATCATCTTCCTTTCCCCGCCGAGAGGATACCTCTTGGCTGCAAGACATTTTGCAAGTCTCGCTGGACTTGGGGGCTTTGGCTACCCTGCCAGAGCAAGGGGTCCTTGCTCCTGCCCGGGACGCCCCGTGTGCTGAATTGGCTCCCGGGGGAAGGCGAGGGGGGCTTCTAGCAGCCACTCTCCGCTTCAGCCTGAACACATTTGCTTGGAATTTGCCGCAGGATGCTGTCCAGGGAAGCAGCTTTTTTTCCTGGGATGCAGCAATTCGCCGGCTTCTAAGCTTATTGCAGAAGAAGAAATAATCTTAAACGGCGCGGATTCCGCCCGCTGCCCCGGAGCCCACGGAGCAGTGTGTGGCACCCGCGGCAAAGACCCCCTGTCCCCAAATCTTCGAGGAAGTAAAAGCAAGTGAATTACAGCTCTTTATTTATTGACAGTATTTGCAACCGGTGGAGGCGGCGCGATCACGGAGAATGAGACTGAGAGGAGCGGCCGGGGCTTGCAGGAGGATGAAGCTGAGTTCAGGCTGGAAACTCCAACACTAGGCTGCTGCCCCGCACAACTTGCCCGGTTCCTCTGCGCTGCCTTGACTTTCCCTCCATGGACAGATCGACAAACCTGGGCACCGGGGAGCTCAAGGTACGCGAGCCCGCGGGCGCCTGGCTGTCCTGCCCTGCGCCGGCTCCCTCGCCGCTCTGCTCGGCCTTTTCCGTCGCTAGCACAGTGGGTGGCCGGGGGTGGGCAGGGGGGGCGCGGCGGGGGTGCCGCGCAGCTGGCGGGGGCGCCTGGCCAGGGCCGAGGCCCGGGAGGGCGGCTTTCCGGAGCCCGCCGCGCACCCCGCTCCCCGCGCGCTGCTCCCCGCAGCAGCCGCCCCGTCCTCCCCCTGGCGGGTTACATCAGCACTTGCGGGACCGAGCCCGCGCCCAGAGCTGGGTGCTTTGGCGCGGGAAGTGGTGGCACTGCCTCCGCCCGCGCTCGCGGGCCTCCCAGCAAAGTTGCCCCAGCGGCCGCTCCGCCTCTCCCCGCCCGCCACGCGAGCTCTAGACGCTTCTACGGGGGAGGCTCGTCTAAACCTCAGCACTTCCTGAGCCCCCTTTCCCCCCGCGCCCCGTGGCACGATTGCACCCCCACTTGCACTGCTCGGGCTGCGAACTCGTGTCTGCCCGGGCCCGGGCACCAGGCAGGGGCTGAGCGGGGTCTCCCTGCGAGCTGGGCGCGGTGCGCACGTGCCCGACCCGGGGCCGCTGCAATCCAGCGGGTCTGGGTTGGGGGGCGCGGGGGGCGGGACTGGGGAGGCCCGGGGGTCGGCCCCTCGCGCGGTTGGGGCCCTGTGGGGTGCCCGCCGCCCCCGCGCCTTCTCCTTCGGCAGGAGCGCCCAGGCTTAAGATTTGCCTCTGTGCCTCTGGACACTGCTGCTTCCAGTTGGCGTTAAAGAATATATATATCAACAAGCCACAAAAACAATTCAAATGTCCCGCTCGCTGTAAACGAAAAAGCGGGAAAGGGGGCGATACCGGGAGCATCCTTCCTTTCTCTACTCCACTCATCTTCACCCCTAGGCGTTTTCTACACTACTCACTTGCTTCAGAGGGTAAATATTATTATTAAGCAGAGATTCAGAAGTAGAGTCTCAAGATGGACTCTTTCTTCGGGTAAGGACTTTGTAGATGCCCCAACCCGCTGGGGAAAATTCCCCACTGGAGGTTTGCCCTGAAATGACAGGGAAGTGGGTTTGCCCAACAAGCTGAGCAGGCTGGAGAAACCCCCCAGTCAAGGGCAAAAACCCTTGTCGGCAGCCCGCCTCGTCCAGAGATTGCCCAGGAGTCGGGTTCTACTTAAGGGGCGCCCCAGTTCTCCCGGAGCTCCAAGCTGCGTAGGAGGAGAAAGGAGAGGGAAAGGTGCGCCTTGTGGAATGGGCCCCGCTGCCCATCCAGGCTGGTGTGAGGGAGGATGCTTAGAAAACCTTGGACGCGTCATCTCAAACTCTGTGGTTTGTTGGAGAAAGTGAAGCAGGGAGAAAGCAGATTTGATGCTCCAGTTAAAGGTGGCGATTAAGAAGTTCCTGTGTTTTGGCCGAGGTCACAGTGGAGCTTGGCCTGGAGGTGAAGCCTCTGCCCTATCCTACCAGAGGACACGTTGCCTCTGTGTGTTACAGCCTTTCTCACTGCCTTTCCCAGCACCCAGCCTCTTGGGAGCAGGGCTGTGTATTTGAGATGCAATTGAGAACTCATGCACTACATTTGTGACATATTTTTTCGCGGAAGTGGAGTTCTTTAGCTGCCAAGTAAACCTAGGGCATGCACAAAGGAAAGCTTTTCCCTATGAGAAGTGGAAGGAAAAAATGAGTTGGGTGATTATTTCCCCTGTTATGCGATTCATTTCCTACAATCCTATCCCCCTGTGCATATGAACCCTGGCACCCCTAACCTGTTAAGTCAGCACAAGACTCCACAAATCCACTGTGCAAGCTCGTCTAGTTTCAGTAGAGGGTCGCGTTTACACACGAGAGTGGCTTGGGCTTTGTGGATGAGCAGCAAAGGGCAGAAAACCAGGAGGGTTTGGGCATGAGGGGGGCACTGGCAACGGCTGGGAGGAGATGAAGGGATGCTGGACGCTTGCTGAAAAATTCTCTCAGGGGCAGGTTACTGTTGAGTCGAAACTGGCACTAGAGGACGTGTAGTCAAGCCTTATGGGAAAATGTTTGAGATCCTCCAGTTTGGGAAGTACATTTGCATTGCCAGTTTTGACAACCTTTCTAGAATACTGATGATTTGGGAATATAATGTAGAATCACTTGTGTGGCACCTTCTTATCAGCAGAATCCATTTGTTTGGGTTTTCTAAGCAATTTCAGTTCTTTTAAGTTATTCTCTGGTGTCTTCTTTCTCCAGACACTTCCTCCACCCTGCTGGTGGTGGTCAGTGGAGGAAGAAGAAGAAAAAAGCTGGCGGCACTTATTTCCATTTTGACTTTTTTCCCTATCATCCGACTATGCTTACATTCAGGCACACCACATAAAACTTTAGTTTTTATGAGACTTTATATACACGAAAAGAAAACAAAATCACAGGAATTGAATAAACAAATAAATGTGCATAATATCATAAGAATACTGTTTAGCTAGTTTTGGTGTCTTCATTAGGTAATGCTGCTTACCTTTGATTTTGAGAAAGAAAGATTATGCTGATTCTTTAGTTTTGTTTGTGGCAAATTATTTTATCTTTGTAGATTTTAACAAAAAAATAGTTTTGCTTGCTAGGTATGTGAATATTGATTTTTATAAGCTCTAGAGTAAATAATGTTGTCTTTTGCAAGTTTTTAAACTACTGATAAACCTCAATGATTAAGTGTTAAGTCATTGCTATGATTATAATGACTAAATGCAATATGCATATTAAAATGTATTGGCGGAGAAGTAAATACAGTTAACATGTGTAAAACTTGCTAATGAAACCAAGCATGTTTCCTGTCTATTCTGGACACAAATTCTTGATGAGATAGATCAGTGTTGAAAAGGGAGAGAGTTCTTATCCAGAGAATTTTGGTCTGTTCTTTTCCCTTTGATCTCTATTTGTTTCTTTCCTGATGAATTTGTAGACTTTACTCTGGATTTTGTCCCTGTGTTTGTTTTAAAGATGAAAGATTCGGCATCCAACAACCCAAAATATGGGTTGCTCCTTTGGAAATGTGGGTGTTAATGAATATTGATATTAAAGAAAGCAACATCTACTCTGGAATATCCCTGAGTTATGGTGTACTGTGTTCCTTTTTGGAGCTGATATTTAAAATAAGTACTTCAGTTTTTATTTAGCTTTGTAGTTGCCCTCTTTTAAACAACTGATCTTATGCACTGGAATAAAGAGTGTTACTGATTTTTAGAGCTGACACTTGTAAATTTGCTTTGTGTAAATTTTATTTATAAGAGACATTGAACTGAAAAATGGTTGTGATTTAAGAAATTCATGTTACTTCGGTGATTTTATTCAGATTTTGAAATATTGTGTTACTTTGGCAATCAAAATTATGCTTTCAGATGCTAAATATATGTACATAATAGTAATTTGCTTTGAGATCAAAACATAAAACACATCAAGAGTACCATACAATTTTTGCAGTGATATCAGATCCCAGGTTTTTTTGTTGTTGTTTTTCGGTTTTGATCAGAGTTATTCCTTCAAAGGGAAGCTGACTAGAAGTTAGAATGGAATTTTTCCACTATTTGTACAACACAAAAATATGCTTCTAGAATATCTTCTTAAATATTATTGTGTAAGGTGAAAAACTTAGAAACTACATATTTAATCCTGAGACACATAGAGCAGCTTTTCAATAAACACAATTGTGCTTGTATGAGTTAATTAAATGTAGTCCAGTCACTGTTGTTTAATTTTATCTTTTTAATTTAAGCAAAATTTCACCTACTAAGAACTTGAAACTGCCCTAGATAGGTAGGGAAAAGCGTCCCTGAACAATGCAATTAGGTCATTAAGAAAGTTTTATATGGGCAAGAAATGATAATCTAGAAAAAAAGACAAAAACAAAAAAACAATGCCCAGGTGTTTAAACAAGTGGTTGGTTAAAAAATGCTGAGGTCATAAACCAAGCTTCATAATACGTTCGTCTACAATTTCAGTCACCTGAGAGAGCTGATGCTTAGAAGATTTCTAAAACAGTTTATTTTTTGTTGTTGTTTCCTCAATTGGACACTCAACCCCGAAAGTCAGGCTGGCTGCAGTGTGGGAGGCTTTCTGAAGAGTAGTAGGTGGAATTTTTTATGTTAGTCATTCCACAGTAAAAAATAGTGCTCTCTAACAAATGTCATATTTTTAGCACCATGCTTTATATATTCATTTCTTGGCTTAGAATAAGGAAACATATTTATGAGCACTGAATTATTTGACTTCCTTCAAATCTAAAGGAGTTATAACTTCTCTCCATGTAGATTTCCTTCCAATTCTATTTTGATAGCAGGGCCCAGGCAAAGATTTAATAACAACTAACCTTGATTTAAAAATATATGTATATTCTGGCAGCAGACTTGTTTGATTGAAGTTGAAAGAAACATCAAGTACCAGTAGTGAAACATTCTTCCCATATACAGTTAGAACGGATGAGAGCGTGTATATGATCAGAGTGGAAAGACCATTAAAGAAAGTACATGTGAGGGAAGTTGAGTGAATGCCTAGAAACCCTCAGTAGTCTGCTGTCATTAGGAAGCATGGCTTTCACCCTCCGTTCTACCTGTTACAGTTTTGCTGATCTCCAGACTTTACCAATTGAAAATACATCAAATTCTGAAGGTCCAGTAAAAAAGAATATTTCAAGATTTATGGGCTTAAAATCATAGCTACACAAAATGGCTTAATCTACATATGGCTTCCAGGGCATTCCTTCTATATAATATTTAGTGAGTTGTTTCTCATGCTATATTGGAATTTCAGCTAAAACACAATTTGGCGTAGCTTATGACATTAAATTACTAAAGAAAATTACCATTTACTTTTCTTCAAATCTGTGATTTTTTTGATTATATGTATTTAAGCTGCTAACTGTATAAATAAGTAACTTTTTACATTTCATTGTAAAAGTTTATAAGTTCAATTGTTGAGAATTGTGCTTGACTTGTCATAAAATTCCTGGCTTCTAAAATGCTTGGAAACTCAACTTGAGCTAACTCATTTTCTATAAATGTGGGTCTTAATATATTAACACTTAAATTTTTTATTTTTCTCGAAGTCTCTTCCTTGACAAATGTTTAGAAACTTGGGGTGATCTTATACCATCAATGAAAATAACTAGAGTCTGCTAGACCAGCCGTAGAATGAACAGATTTAAGGATGCTTTTTCCACAAAGAGAAATACAGAACGTTATGTATTAATATCACACATTGCTCCAAGTCTCTTTAGAAATTTTTTGATGTGTCAATACAATCTTTTTGTAAATTGTCTCTGAAAAGTATTGTAAACCCCAATCAGATTTTTGAGCATTTATACTGCATTGTTGGTTTTAAATGACCATCTAGAGTGATTTAATCAAGATGATATCAAAAACCTTTAAAAATAAAGGATTTCCAGCTTCCAGCCAGAAAGGCTGTTGAGGGAATGTCCATCAATGGAAGAAGGCTTGACGCTTTCGCCTGAGATGTCAATTGAGCAGGCACCCCCCACCCAGGGGAGTGCAGAAGCAGGTGGCTCAGGGCACCAAACGTCCTGAAGCTCTCACTACAAACCTAACAGCCTGTGACCTCCAGGGAGATTCACATGCCGTGGAGTCAGATTCAGAGAACATTGTGCAGACTCTGACTTTGCCACCAACCGTTGCTGGCACCTGGGATACGCTCCTGGGTCCCTGTTGCCTCAGGTTTCTTGGGTGGTGGTGGAGTTACGGGATGTGAATTGGCCTTGATTAGTGGGTTCTGTTGTAATCATGTTTCGCCACAGTTAAATTGAATTTGCTCCAACAAAATTTTCTAAACAACCCAAATAACTAATACCGATAAAAGGGCAGTAGGTCTGATCTAAGAGGGGTCTAGGCCTGAGAGCCTATGTCTCTGAATACTTTTTGCAGAATGGTATCTTTTGTGCCTTCCTCCAAGAGAATTATTTTTGAGTTGATAATTACAGTTAGTATAACACGTTTGTTTCACATGTATTTCCTCACTGGAGCATCACAACAGACACATCTGCTGAATATTATATCCTCATTTTATGGATACCAAAATGGAAGTGCAGAAAATCAAATAAAATGCCCAGGGTTACAAGATTAATACATAATGAATAAATAAATAGGCCAAAAGTAAGTAGAAGAATGTCTGATGGTAGAGATTTCTGTCTGGATTTCTCTAATATTCTTGTTTCAGAGAAAAGTGATTTTATTTAAGTTATATTCATAGTATTTACTTGTTCTGCATCAGGCATTTTTTTTTTTTTTTTTTTTTTACTAAAATGCTCATTTCTAATCATTTACTTTGGGTCAGATGACTATTGGTGGATGTTTGTGAATAAAAGCTCACTGAAAGTGGTAGATTAATCATGAATTTAGACCACTTCAAAACAGTTTCATAGCCTTGAAACAATCTTTTAAACTCCACTAGTTTATATTTGTCTAACTCCATTAGTTTTCCTCATTATTCTGCCTCTCAGGTAACTGCAAATAATTTTGATTTTGTTTGGACAGTAAATTGGGATTTAGCCTCTAGCATGGATTTGATAAACATTAACTTTCAGTTCTAAAATATAAAGAGTAAATCTTTTACTTTTAAGTAAATTATTAAATTATTTAATTTTTAAAATTATTAAGTACTTGGCTTTTATGCTATCCCAGAAATCTGGAAATAAATACCAGATGATTTATCCCATAATAGAACCAAAGTTTTCAATGCAATCTTTGAGAATAATAAAAGTATAGACGTGAGTGTAATATTAATTTGGCTTTGAGTCTTTGTGGTTTTTATATAATTTTTAAAAGTATTTATTTGTACTAGGAATCACAACTGAAGGTGTGCAAGTCTCAACATTTATGGGTTTAACTAGAGCAGGGGTTCTGAACAAGGGGTCCATGAGTGTGAATTGAAATTCAAAATACACTATTCTTGTGGGGATGTGTTGGTGCGGCTGTGATATATTTATTAAATAATACACAGTATAGTGTGGACTTAGTAAGGGGTCCTGGTTTTCACCTGACTGGCAAAGGGGTCCATGGAACAAAAAAGGTTAAGAATCCCTGCTCTAGAGGGGTGTGTGATTTATTGGAAAACACATATTTTCTGCCTAAGAATCTTCATTTTCTTAGGTCTCTTTCCTTTCATCATCAGAACTTTTGGGAGACCATTTTCCTAAAACAAACAAACAAACAAAGTCAAGCCAGCTTTAATGATTTCACCAGCATGACTGCTTACGTGACATGGAGAAGAGAACGTCACAAAACTGATTTGAGTCTTGGATCCTGGATGGGTGGCCAGGCTCACGTAGCACCGTCAGTGCTTCACATAAGCACATCTGGTTTGTCAGTATCTCAGCAGAACTGCCAGTGGCTATAAGCCCTAACTTATTCCTAAATTAAAAATAAACCTGAAATCTCGGAGAGCCAAGAGTCTGCTCTAGTGACCTTTGCTGGAGGTATGTAAAGCTTCAATGACTAACCCACACATTACCGTTATCTAACTTATTTTCAGATTTGTTTCTAAGCTCCCATATTTCTGCAGAATTACTAGAAAAATACATATTATCTACCCAAGATAAAAGAGCCTTTGATTCTTTCTTGTATAAAATAGCCAATTTAGCTGCCATGAGCAAGAGTTTTGTGTGTGTTGAAACATTATATAATAAGTCAATGTCACGAATAGGAAATTATTGCCATCACTGTAATTCCACAAGTCTATATGTAGTCAGAGGTTTGAGGGTTTTAAAACTAACCTGGAAGGAGAAGGTAATGAATTCAAGGAAAGAAATTGCTGACCCAAGATTTATTGAATTACATTCTGGGTTTCCACTTTCTCCTCATGTGAAAGAAAAGTTCCATCTAATCAGAGCAACTGGTTGATATTTAACCTTATGAATGTTTTCATCATAAAACTAATTGTGTTTCTCCCTTTTACTTAGTTGCTAAAAAGTTTAGAAACATATTTTGGACCCATCTGTAACAAATATACTTATGCCCTATCCCAAATCCCGGCATCATGTTTTTTTTCCTATAGCCTTAATATTTTCTAAAGGAATGAGTGGTTATAAATAAATGCATATATACTTAAAAATTATTAAAGCCTTTCACAGAGATTCTTAGTTATATTCTTCATATTTCAGTGGACATGCCTTAATATTTGACATCTTTTCTGAACAGCTTATAACTCTCTGTGTATTTTCTTTGATTTGTCAGGGGCAACAAAGTTTAGGAAGTCTGAATTATCACATGGTGGGCATGACTTCCACTGCATGTAATAACTGCATAACTAGTAAACCTGTCTGCCACAAAGCGAACCCCACTACGCTCCTAGAGTAAAAGACTGATATGTAGCACTTACATTATCAGACCTTGTACTTGTTCTAAGACATTCTGTCTTAAATCATTTATTGTGTTTTTTTTGTTCTCAGATTTGGCCTTTGTTATCTACATTTCTAATATGTATGTCTAGTGCTACTTACTTTTGTCTGGAGAAGCAAGAATATTTTAGGAAAAGTTAAAATAAATGAGCTCATCTTAATCAGCATTTTGTTTAACGTTTTCAAATCCACTTTGTAAAATCAATGTTTTGATCAGTTGATGGCTCTAGGCAGCCGAGGCAGTTGGACTTTAGATATTTCATTTCATTGCACTGTTTCTTAAAGTTCATGTCTGATTCATTGACTGCATCCATGCACAGTATTGTGTCATAATGATAAAGGTCCTCATTTTTACAACATCCTTAAGGGGTACTTGGTTTCAATTTCCTGGAAGAAATTATGAGCATTTAGTAATAATGCAACAAGACTGATAGAGCTAGATTAGATTAACGGTGTGTTTTGGGCATGTGGCAATGCAGTTGAAGATTTTTCTCAGAAGAGTCCAATTATAACACAAAAGATGCTTTCATTTTGTAAGTACTCATATATTGTTTCATATATGTTTGTTTCATTTTTTCCTAAGGTAATAATAGCTAGATATATAATAATAATAACACAACTGATTTAAAGTGTTTAACATTTGCATCTACTAACATTTTTTGCAACATCTCTTGTATTTCAACACACCTGAAATGGATTTCAGAAAATTTTGGAAATATTTAATTCAAAACATACTAAAACTTTCATATTATATGTGATAATATGCTATCTTAAATGATTAAATAGTTAAAGTTATACTTTAACTTGACTTTCGTGGACTTTCATAATTGAAAAAAAATAATCTCTGAACATACTGTGTAACTTTATGCATTCTGTCTCAGTGTTCTGATGCTTCCTTAATTGTAACCTCTGTGCTCATTTCAAGTTGTGGAATTCAACATTAGAATTTTCCTGCAGTCACTATGCAATATAAATGCCAGAGTTTGAAATCTCATTTTCTACTTCTTTTTTTATTGATAAATAGTATTGGATTATGAATGAATAAAGATTACAGGAAGAGAACATCAGCTGAAATCTGAGAAAGTTAACAGCAGTTTAAAGCATAACTGAAAGAGAAAGAATGACTAAACAAACACAAAAATAAATAGAATAAACCTTGTGTTTCCCACCCAAAGGAACACCTCATATTCTGTCCTCTTTGATTTAAATAGTCCAGTGGCTAATTTTTACTTTACAAGACCTGTGATTCTCTGTGGTATTAGTAGATATATTCCTTATAGCTCTTTGGTATACATCTTACTGAATTTTAGCAAGAATTAGGCTTTAAACATTTTTTTCAACATGTATGCAATATAGCAACTTTTACCATTTGCTCTTATGCTTTCAAAATATTTTAATAGCTCATTTATATGTGCTTTCTAAAGTTTCTGCTGCCTGGGATTTTGTTCTTGGACTTTTTCTAGTTCCTTTCTACATGTACTTCCTATATAGTCTTATGTAGCTATCTGCTATTATGTAGCTCTCTGCTAATACGTGCTACTATGTAGCTATCTATAATCTATTACTCATGCACATTCTGCTTGTACTTGCAATGTAGTGATGCCCAGTTATACACGCTCATCCCCCACCTCTTACCTGAGTTACATTCCTCTCTCCCAACTTTTCAACAATCTATTGGAAATCTTTATCTGGATGTTTTACAGGCACCTCAGTCTAACAAACTGGAGTATATCCGTCCTTCCCTCTCAAATCTCCTCCTCTTCCCTCATTCTCTGTTTTGGTTAGGGCTGTCACCATTCACTCAGGCTTGCAAGCCAGAGCCTCAGGATCCTTCTCTATTTATCCTGTTCAGCATCCCTCTCTTCCAAGTGATCAGTAACTCCAGCATACTTTACCTGTATGGGTCCTCCCCTCCACTCCTTTTGTTAAAACACTAGATCAAGTTCCCATCTGCTCAAATCTGAAGTTTTGTCAAATGTTCTCTTGTCTTATCCCAGGAGATATATATGCATTTCTTGCAGTGATCCTGGCAATGTCACAATTATAGTCATAGAGTTAGGAGGAGGGTAGGAATCATTGGGAAGGTATTTATACCTTCTTTTTCGTGTTTCCAGTTAAGCCATCTCAGAGTAAGTTGGTAAGGAGGGACCATGCTGGATGGTGAGGGAGTTAGAGGCTTCCATACATGCCTAAGGGCATCCTCAAAAATGGAGGAAAGAGGAACTCTGGGAGCTAGATCTGATGATAGCCAAGGATAAACCATGACTGAAATATTCAGGTTAGGGAAAAGGAACCATAGATTATTCCGAGATAATAATGATAACTTTTGATTTTGTGCTGTGATGAAATCTTCATGAGTACCAGAACCATGTTAGATAATTTAATTATCCTATTTCCTTTACTTTTGATGGTTTGATCAGGTTTCCAACAGTAAAAAAGTCATCTGCCTCTGGGGATTTGACAGCTCTGTCTTCCTGAGGTGGGGCAGCTATGGAGTAAGCTACCTACTGACAGGGAGGCATCCCAGATGGAAAGAATTTCCATGAAGACGGGCCAAGGTGTTTGAATTCTGAAATGCAAGTCACAGCTACTGAACTTGGTTACTTAATTATCTGTAAATCTCAGCTGTTGGTTAAATGTCTTTGTAGTTATTTTAATCTTGCTATTCTTAACCTTTCAGTAAAAGTCATTGACTGTCAGAGTTGTATCTTGACTGTTCTATGGGGTTATAATATAATGAGTAAGGTAATATAGAAAAGCTGGTATTGAAGTAGAGTGGGGATGGGCAAAATCTAACTGAAATGACTGGTGAGTACAGAAGGGTCTAATGAAGAATCTTCTAAGAACATGTGATTTGCAAGAAGGAGGAGGTTTGGGAGTAAAGATCTGTCTAAGGCTCTCCAAATGGAGAGTCTTCTTTATTAAGGAATCAGCCAATTTCCTTGTGCTTTCTAACTGGGCTCCTCTCTCTCCAGCCTATGCTCCAGGTGATACTCTTCCACAACACTTCCAGATTTTCCTCTGGAATAAAATAGTAATATTTTGTTACTCACCTGCTTAAGTTTGCTTATTTTATATTCCACATTCCTCAACATGGTTAGAGCTTGCTCATTTCCAGGATATCATTGAGCATGCTCTTTCTTACCTCCCAACATGCGTGCGCACACACACACACACACACACATTCTACCATAACTTAAGTGAATAACTCACTGCATTTTGGTCATGCCGTTCCTTTCACTCCTTTGTAATCTGGCATATGCACTTGTCTGGATCATACCTCTGCTTCTTGCTGAGAGAACTCCTACTTATTGCCCAGTACCTACTCCCAGGATGATGTGATTATTTCTTCCTTTCTGTTCCCACATACTCTGTACTTGTAGCTCCGTTACTCACTTTTAACAAAATGCCTTTGTACCAGAGAACCTGAACTGTACAGTATCTGTCCTTTGAAGTTTGTTGAGAATTTCTTCAATGTCCAGGATATAATCAATTTTCATAAATCTTCTGGGCTTCCTTGAGAAGAATGTGTATTTTTCACTTCTTGGAGACAAAGTCCTAGATCTATCTATTAGACTTAATTTATTATTTCTGTTGTATATATTTTCCATAATCTTATTATTTTTTCTGTTTTATCTATCAAATATGAAAGATATTTGTTAAACTTTCCTTTTATGATGGTGTATTTATTTATTTCTCCTTGTAGGTCTCTCAGTTTTTGTTTTCTATATTTGAGGTCATGTTATCAGATGCATATAAGTTTAGAACTTATATTTTCCTTGTCAATTGAGATGTTTATTACTACGTGTTAACCTTCTTAAACACTATTAATGCTTTCTAATTTAAAATTTATTTTGTGTAATTTTAATATAGGTTCACTGGTTTTAGTTAATATCACTATGCCATTATCCAGCTTTATTTTGGTTATCATTTTTTGATATGTATTTCTTTCATCCTTTTGTTTTTAGCTTCCTTGGTTACTTAAGTTTTAGTTTATCTCTTACAAATGGCATACAGCTATAATTTAGAAATCTATTTGTACTTTTTGCCGTTTAATTACTTCATTTATCTTATTTATATTAACTGTAATTTTCAATGAATTTGGTTTTAATTCTACCATCTTACTGTATGTTTCTTTCATCCCAGAAATCATTCTCCTGTTGGCTGGTGGCAAATTCAGTTTCTTGGTAGTCTGAAAATGTTTTCATTTCACCTGCATTTTTGAAAGATTGTTTTTCTAGATTATAATGCGATGAACACATATTTTCTCATAATATATTGAAGGTATTATTTCACTGTCTCCTTGCTTCAAGTGTTGCCAATGAGAAATCAGCTCTTAATCCAAATGTCATTTTATAGAGATAATGGTTTTTTTTCTCTTTAGCAATTTAAAAGATCTTCTCTTAGTGTTTGGTGTTCACAAGTTTTACTATGATGTGTCTGTGAGAGATTTTCTGTTTATTTATCCAGCTTGATATTTTGTGTTTTTTGAATCTTAGTGAAAGGTGAAAAGCTGACTTTCTTATAGCATTTATCTAAGAATGACTATATTATCTCTTTTAAGAAGATTTCCCCTGATAAGTTCATTTTTATAATTTTAATTATACATATTCTGTACAGACTCTATACTGCTTGGACTGTGCAAAATGTTAATATATAAGTATATATATTACTTATAAATATAAAACATTGAAGATTGTGGTTTCTTTTATATGCCTTACACACTGACACATGGTAAATATTTACTACATCATTGTTGATAAATATTTGGTGTTTAACCAGAACTTTATATTGGGGGAAATGGAGCTGTCTGTTTGTAGTATATGTTTTTTTTGTTGTTGTTGTTACTTGAGTCAACACTGAATAAAAATATGAATTAAATGATGAAGTAAATGGTATCCAGTTCCTGTGACTAGTAATTAACTAGATATTTTTGTTCTTTTTATAAGTTTATCGAAACCTATAGTGATGGCACAAGAAGTTATCTTTGGTTTAGGAGGGGGAAATTTTCTTTTGGATTTCTGGCATCAACTTTTAAAGTGTTATACACAAAACATTGTAGAAACTATATTTTATAACTGAGATCATCTTATTCCAAACTTCCTATCCTGCAGTTGATTTTGAGTTGAAGCAAGATGGCAAGCAATCTCTGCCTGGTCTCTGCCTTCCCCTCTGGACTTCTTCTCTGAGACTCGGCTGCTCTGCTTTCTTCCCAATTTCAGCTGCAACCAGGCATAGGGTTGTCTCTTCCAGGCCTCCTCTCTCAGTCTCGGCTGTTCTGCTCTCTTCCCAAGTTCAGTGTGAGCTATCAGGCATATAGCAGGGCTGGTCTCTCTTGAGCTCCTCATTGGGCCCAGACTCTTGGGGGCTTCGTGATTAAGCAGTTCTCTCTCTCACATTGTAGACTCAAAAATATGCCAGCTCCCTTTTTATTTCTTTCAGTGTGAGTCCACTTATAGCAGACCCAGCAAGGGCACGGGGACTCAATCTGAATAACGTTCCACTGGCGCAGTACAATCAAAAACCCTAAAGCAATCTCATCAACTAATCTAATCAAAGACCCTTTAGCTGAATTTACTGCAATCAAAGGGTTCATACCCAGAGAAATAAATTAGTTTACAAACATAATCTTTCTCTGTTAGGGATTGATAAAATAATCTCAAACTGCCACACCATATCTAACAGTAATAAATTTGTATTGCAGATCTATTTATATATCAAAGGTCTCTTAGTTTGCCAAAGGGATACTGATGCAAAGTACCAGAAATCTGTTGGCTTTTATAAGGGGTATTTATTTGGGGTAAAAGCTTACAGTTACAAGGCCTTAAAGAGTCCAACTCAAGGTTGTTTTCTCACCAAAGTCAGTTGCCATGTATTGAAGCAAGGTGGTTGCTGGTCTCTGCCTGGTCTCTCCTTCCTGAGCTTCCTCTTCCTCTTGGGGCTTCATGGGCCCAGTTTCTTCCCGATCTCAGCTGTAGCTGGCATAAGCTTGTCTCTCAGGGCTTCCTATATCAGTCCCTGGCATATGGCTTGTTTCTTTCTGGGCCTTCTCAACTGCTCATCTGCTCTGGTCTATTTACAAGGTCAGCTGCAAACTATCAAACTTCCTATCCTACAGTTGATTTTGAGTTGAAGCAAGATGGCAGGCAATCTCTGCAAACAGGCCATTATGCCAGGTCCTTGATATTAATGGTTGTATTTGTGAACATTTTCTAGTGAAATTGAAACTTCTCATATTATACATTGCCTAAGAGTTACCTTCTAAAAGCTTCCTTGTTGCTCAAATGTGGCCTCTCTAAGCCAAACTCAGCATATAAACATACTACCTTCCCCCAGGCATGGTACATGACTCCTGGGGATGAGCCTCCCTGGCACTGAGGGTTTATTACCAAGCACCAACTAGGAAAGAATCTGGAAAAAGACCTTGACCAAAAGGGAAAAATAGTAAATACAAATGAGTTTTTATGGCTAAGAGACTTAAAATTGAGTTGGGAGGTTAGTCCAGAGGTTATACTTATGCATATCTCAGCTATATGTCATTTCTAAGAGTCCTGTTTAGCAAATGAATAATATTGTTTCTTTCTATATTTCTTTTTACAACTATCATCAAATGATTAACATTAAAATTTTTTTGTTGTATTTCCAATACCTAGGGGAATTAAACCACTTTTGAATCAAAGTGGAATTTAACATTTATCCTACTGCTTTTTTCTGTCTCCTAATTCTTATGAGACACAAGTGAGTATGTGATTATATGGTTCAGCACAGATCTCTCCTTATTTAAACTTCCTGTTTCATTCAGTATTCATTTACATGGGGTGCATAATATTCAGCATTCAGGTAAATATGTCATCTACTTTTGCTCCTGAGATCACTTTTGCTATTACATAATAAAATTAATGGGATATGAGTAATGACAGTGCATCCTGGTAAAATCTTATCACAGTCTGACAGACCCAAAAAGAAAAACACATCTTTCCCAGATGACCATTCTTTTGAGTCTGGTATTTCTGATTTTTGACCAGTAAGTAATAGGAAAAAAATGATGGTATATAAAAGTAGAAGCTGCATTTGAGCTTCATGCCTGATGAATCAGAGTTTATGGATTATATTGACTCAGCAATGTATTTTAACCCAGCACTGTCAAATCAAGATTGTTCATTTGTGTTTTGTCCAGCCACACACTTGCATGTCTATGTAAAATATATCAAAACAAAATTGTTTAGAGAAACACAGAAGAAAGTTAAGGAAAATAATAACATGATAATAACCCACACATATAATCCCTGAGAGAGTTAAATCCGTGTACTATTAAACCCTGAAAGGAAATACATTTAAATAACGATTTATAAATAAACATACTCCCATAATAGCCACCTAACTGAGTACCTTGCTCAAAAGTACTCAATATGTTTTTATTGAGAGGGTGTAACTTGGATATAAAAGATCTTTACTTTCTTAATCGTGGGGAACTTTTTGGGTAAAGTAACTTGCAGCCTGCTCACTGAGGGGGAACTTTAATGCCCCCTAAAATCCATGGAGAGGCACGTAGCCCGTAGTCTCTTTGCCCAGCTGGGGTCACATAGACATGATACATTTCCAGCTCCCTTGTGAGCTGTGTAACCTCGGGCAAGTTACTTAATTGTACTAAAACTCTCACAAATGGTAAAATGGGGTTAATAATTCTCCCCACTTCAGACGGTTGTGAGAACATAGTGAGATAATTACGTGAGTGCAGTCATCTGCGCTTGACAGGGAGCTATCCATCCAGGTTTCAGTCCATTATTTTTGTTACTGTTCTATAGGCGAGGGCCAGCAAGAGTGAGTGAAATATGATTGGGATGTAAAAAAAAACGTATTCACCTGTCTAAGGTGGCGGTACCCCCTGGGAAGAGCCCCTAATAGAATGAACTTGCTGTGCAGGACAGGATTGACAGATGACCGTTTTAGAATCTGTCCAGGGGAGGAGACTTAAGTGTTGGTCTTTGCATGGCTCGATGGTGGACTGACTCTGTGTACTTACGTTTAATAATATCAAAAGCTCTCCAACGGTTCTTAACTGTCTAAAGGCAGCTTTTAATTTTAAACACAGAGAAAAGTCAATCAGCAACACCTAAAAATATGCATTGGAATGTGTTTTGCATACATTAAAATCTAATTTCACATCTCACCAAGTTTAACTACTTTTTTGCTCAACCGGTCTCAGATTTGGGGTATTTTATTTATTCATAACAGAACACATAGATTGTTTAAACTTACACAGATCTGCATTTGTGTGCCTGCTTTCAGAGGTGTGGGTACCTTGTGAGATTTTAAAACACAAAAGCTTTCACTAGAAACTTAGGAAAAGTTATAGGCTAAAAATAAGTTTTCTTTCAATCCTTTGGGGAAAACAAAAACTAATAGAGTGGAAAAGCAAGATTTTATTGAAATATTTTCATTTTATATGAAAGTCTCTTTTCTGTAGACTTTATTTCATGTCTGTTTACCAAAGTACAATTGAAATGACACTGAGTAGTTGTTCCGGCATGCATATCCCTTGCTCCGTAAGCCTCATTGCTATGAATTCTCTTTGCTTGAAGACTTTTCAAAGGAGAATTTCATCTTCTAATGGTCTATGTAGACAACTAGTCTACCTGCCTCTGCTGATATTTCATAATGCCAAGTGGACCGTGAATGCCTGCCAATCAGGAGAAGAAGGGGAAGATCCTGGGGGCGATTCTCCTCTTCACATTTTTGGGGATGTGGTTGGGGCAACCAGGCTCAGTTGTAGCCCTGCGTGGGTTGGTGTAAGTCATCATCCCCGAGAGTTCAGTCTTCTGGTTATGGAATTCAAACGAAATGACCGCTGAAATTTTCTCCACGTTATTTCAGTTGGTTCAATTCTTAACCCTGCTTTCTGGGGACTAAAGTAAGCTATTATGATGTTCTGTTGTTGTTGTCGTGTTTTCAACCTACCAATTTTGTGAAAAATCTATACGCGCATAAGCAAGAGATGACACCTGTATGACAATGATAAAGACAGTCTATCAGTTCTCCCAAAAGACTGCCCTCAGTACAATCCTATAATGGTAGGATTCTTTACCCTTTAGTCTGCTCTCCTCCCCTGATCCTATGTGCAGGTGGAACCCTGGATAAAAGTCTTTCCACAACTTTATTATGAGCCTGGTATGAAAGGAAATAGATGGCATACTCTAAAGATCTCTCTCATTCTGGCATCGTGTCTATCTGTAACTCTATTTCTACTGTTTTATGCTTTGATCTCTTTAAAATACTTGACATTTAGAATATGCAAATCCAGGATTGTAGAGTAACAAGACGTTTACTATATTTTCTCCAATAGTGAACTCATAACAATAGTGATATCCTTGTAGTCCTTTGACTGCTTTCTGGGAGCTTCATATGTTTACAAAAAACTTGTACAGGGCTTTTGGTATCTCTAGCCTCCTTTTGAAAATTTTTGGGATAAAATAAAATAGTACGTAAAAATTCCTCAAACAAACAAACAAACTGCAAGTGCCTTTGCTTTCAGCCTTATCCCCAGTGAATGCAATTGGTGGCTCTGGGCAAATGTTAGTAGTAATGGTTATCTGGTTAGATGGGGCCACATGAGAGAAGTGCTGGGCCATACTCTGTTGCCTTGGCTTCACTTTTTCCTAAACTACATGGGACATTACGATATGCTGTTGATGAGGGAAAATTCAGGCCATGGACAAGCATGCACTTCCAATATTTAAACAGAATGAAGGAAAAATGGTATTCAAAAGACCAGGAATTGCTATTTCTGTCTTTGGAAAGTTTGTACTACTCTATTGGTATTCTGGTTTGAACACAGACCCTCTGCAGTATTTTTAATGTGGTTCATCAGATTATTATTCAGCACAAGTGCCCTTTTAATGGATGACTGTTGGTGGTTTATTATTGTGGCAGAACTCACTGAAGACTGATTGGTTTCGTTGGGTCAGACTGCTTTAGGGCACGGCTCATTCCAGCTTGTTTTGGTGATGATGCTTGGCAATTTGGACCAAGAAAGCTTATGTTTACTGATCTTACCGTGTTAAAAAAGAGGGCCATGGCAAGCTACACAGTGGTCTCACATCTGGCTGGCCTTGATCACGCGGAGCTCACCTTTAAGTGGCTAAATGCAACTGCAGACACCTCCTGGCATCACTAGACAGACGGTCTGGAGCCCGGACTTCCCCGGCAGTAAGGAAAGCTAACAAGTTTCAGCAAGAATTTTGGGAGTGTTCATCCCCACTTGGTCTGCCCTATAAGCAAGACCAAAGGGAGTACTTCAGACTGAAAGGACAGGACAGATGACCAAAGTGTCATGAAAAAATAAAGGTCGCCAGTAAAGGCAATTACCCAGATAATTATAAATACCAGTATTTTATTGTATTTTTGGTATGAAACTCCATATGCAAAATATACCATGAAAATGCACTAAAATAATGATAATTGTATGGCTTGAAATTCAAAAGAAATAAAGACAATTTGTGACAAAAACTTCAAAAAAAAAAAAAAAGAATTTTGATTGTTGATTGTTTGTGTTATATTCAGATAATGGAATTTTCCTGAAACTTAACAAAACTTCCTTCTTGGGATACCAAATACAGTGCATTTTAGGAAAAAAGATTTTATAAGCAGTCTACATATAATTACTTTCCTAAAACAGAAAGCAGTATGCAAATGCAAATATATTACATAATATTTTCAAGAGAAAGGATTATTTTAATTGTAACTGATATTTCTAGACTAATGCCACAAGATGCTCAAATCCACTTCAGTAAACTGAGAATCTTATAAACTAATTCCTTGCACTGTTTTACATATTCAGAAATCTATATTGTCATTAGTTAAAGATGAAAAGAGGAAACTGTTTCAAGATTAAATGTTAAAAGATGCAAACTAACATGCTCATTTAATTAAGGAAGCATGCCGATAAGCATGTGGGAAGAAAATCAACACTAACGTGTTTTATATATTGAATCCCTCAGATTCTCAGTATCTGAAATTTCTCTTTTCTTTCTAATTGAGAGGCCACCAGCTCTTCATTTCTTATTGAGTTTTCTGGTTTCGTTTGCTCTTAGCAGCATCTCTGAAGGCCAATAGTCAGATTATATCTACCTGGATTGACAATAATCTTGGAAGGGGAAGTTAAGCCAAAGTGTTCAAAATTTGTGCCTGAGGCTTCTGAAATATGACCTCTGTAAGGAATATGCTTCCCTTAGGAAGATAAACTATAATGTGAACTCTGCACTATTCAGGGAGCCAGCCTGAGATTGCACAGGAAGATGTGCATGTCTAGCATGACAAAATACTCTTAAAAAAACCCAAGAAGCAGTTAGAAAATGTACAGAGGCTTTGGATTTCCAACCTAATTTTGATTAGCTAGTATACTGGATAGTATATAATTGATGATACTCGCAGATATATAGAAGTTGGATGCTTCAAAATTAAAAGTCAATAAACCTCAACGGATGTCACCTTTCGAAACATTACATAAAAGAAGCAGCATTGGTATATTAAATTTTCTATAAAAGTAAAACACTGTTTAAAGGGGTTTAAACTGTAAATGTCTTTCTCAAAATAAATGCCTTGTAGACTTGCTATTATTTTGCATCTTCGTTTATGGTAAGAAAAAATTTCTGCTTATATATATTAACAATATTTTACAATTCCAAAAAGTGAAAAGAAGTAAATAATTTTATGTTATATATCATTTGTATTATACAGGATGTTTTTAATGCCACTTTTAGTACATAACATTTCAGTTTATAAAAATAGACTTTCTTTTAGATGGCTGATCATCAGTTAGCATTTTCTTATACCAGAATAAAAATTATGAAAGTCTAGAGTGAATATGCAAAAGCTTCTATTATTCCATGGAATTAAACAGGAGCACATTTTAAAAGAAAATAGTGGAAACTTATGCAAATTAAAATCTATCTCTATTCTTAAAGTTCACAGAGTACAGATGAGTCAAAAAAAAAAAAAAAGAAGATATAATTTCATGTTAGTAACCATGCAAAACTGTAATGCTTAGAATGTTTTTTTTTTCCCCCCCAGAGGAATTTTATCCCAAGGGAGAATTAGAAATCATTCTCCTCCTCTTGTTAAAGAGTATTCCAATAATTACATATTGCAAGTTTTATGGTTTTTAAGATACAAATAATTCATTATTTCTTTTAGAATAAGAAGTTGATGGGGTTCACATCATATGTCTATTCCCTTTTTTTGCTACAGGAATCCTCTGAAATTTATTTATTTTCAGATGTAGAGGCAGTCTATATTCCATGAAACTTATAAATCTATGTAGGAATAGGACATTTAGAATATAGTGAAAAAAGTAATTAGGACTTGGAACTTATATGTATAGGCAGATACTGTACATCTTAGGGAGGCTTTTAATTGATATTTACTATAATTATTATTGATACTAATAAGCATAAACTAGAAAATCTTTTTCACAAATATTAGTAATTTTTCTTTGGCTCTTCAAATGCTTTATATGTACAAACATTGAATTTTTTCCACAGTAAATTTATTTAAAGTATCTTTCCATAGAATTTCCCAAAGAAAATATTTTTATTATTTTGTTTATATTTTATTTATAGATGATGTGAAGTTTTTTTTTCTTTTCACATCAAAACCCCTAGATCATCCTTAGGAAATACCTTTATGTGTCAGAGTCATTCCTGTTCAATTATATGATTAAAACCGTGAGAACATTAAGTTTCCTTAAACTTTATATTAGCTTATCTCCAACTAAAAGAGAATTATTCTAAAATGCATTTACTATACAATTCTGCTTGTCAGATGGAATCTATTTTCCATCTCTCTTTATGTTATCCCTCAATGGTAGAAAAACATATTAAATGCTTTTGTGTATTTAGTTAAACTATTAATTATACTGAATCCCCCTTTCATTAGAATCCTAATTTTTATTGTGTTGAGCACAGACATCAAGAGGCAAATATCTAAACCAAGGTTAGAAGCTGCCATGCTTTTCTCTTCCAGCAGATGTGTGGTTTGCTGTATCTGTCACCTCAAAGAAGGAAGCTGAATACTGTTTATGGTTTAGGCAATAATGTTGATGTTATATCAGTATTTCATAATATTTTCCCCATTCCAAACATAGGTTGTTCTTCAGTCCCCTTAAGGAAATTTGTCTAAAATTGGTACTTTAGTCATCTCAGTAGATTTGCCACTTAAAACTCTTTGTCACCTCTGAGAAATTTATGAATCAATTGTCTAAGATACCAAAACAGTTTTGTTCTCTTATTTTTAGGTCAATAGTCCTTCTTAGGGGAAATCTATGAACTTAAACCCATAGATACCACATACTATTTTCCCAGCTTTGGCCAAGGCCAATGCACTGCACACACAATGTCCTGAAATGGTGAGAAGGTAGAAGTCATACCCAAGAAAAGGCCCTCAGTGAATTCCTCCCCAAGTTTAATTGAAAAAAAAAAAAAAAAAGCCAAACCACCCTAAATTATTCTATTACTCTTTGAAGGAGATACCATAAAAATCCTGGAATGCTGAACTAAACTGTTAGGATCTTTCTTATGTTGGTCTGATACAAGATAAAAAGGATTTGGCTCAAAAGGATTTCCATCATGTATAGTTCTATCCAACACATCTCTCTTTTTTAATACGGAGGATAACTTTGCAAGGATTGAGGTCAGTTAAGAGTAACTAAATCATTATAAGAACAACTCTAATTAAGAACTTTGGAATTTAGGAGGTTTAAGGAGCCCTGAGGAAACCTAGGACGAATCCTGAACATATTATTATTTAGCAAGCCATAAACTCCTTTCTTAAGATCCAGTTATCAGTGTAGGAGAAACTTTAAAGCTCTTTTTGTACCTCCTTGGTGCAGTTTGCTCTGTATTCAAGTCAAGTCTTGAATGTCCATTCATTAGAAACCTTATTCCAAAAGTGGAGTCCAGCCACAGTTCCTGCCATTAAGAGACAATTCCTAGCTATCATAAAACTGTGATCTGGATGCCTCTGTATCCCATCACGTGAGGTCATCAGTCTGTTTCGGGATAGCTTGGTCCAGCTCGGTGGGTGGGCGGTACGTTAGCGGTTTAACTATGAGCCAATATTACTCAAATTCCCAATGGCATAACTGATGTCCTCAAAGTGTTTGGGTACACGTTTTCAATTATGAACAGTTTTTGGATAAGAAACTGTAATTATTTAGATTTTTTAACCTTCTGTAATATAACATGCCACGTATGATGAGGATGTTTATAAGAAATCTGATCTTGAGGAAATGTTTACCTTATATAAGTAGACTTACATACACAGGGAATAGGAGAAGAACCTGTGGAGTTTAAGGGCTGCTGGAAAAATTACCACAAATTTAGTGGATGAAAACAACGTACATTCATCTTTCAGAGCTCTGGAGGCCAGGAGTCCAAAAAAGATTCTTGTGGGGCTAAAACCAAGGTGTCGGCAGGGCTGGTCCTACTGGAGGCTTTTGAGGAGAATCCATTTCCTTGCCTTTCCTGATATCTGAAGCCACCTGCATTCCTTAGCTTGTGAAGCCTTCCTGGCAGCATAACACCTTTTCTCCCCGGCTTCCATCAGCACATAACCTTCTTCCTCTCCCACCGTCAAATCGCCCTCCGCCTCCTCTTATAAAGGCACTTGTGATTTCATTTTGGACCCATCCGATAATCTAGGATAATCTTCCCATCTCAAATTCCTTAGCTTAATCACATCTGCAAAGTCCCTTTGGCATAGAAGGTGACATTCATAGGACCCAGGGACTAAGAGCATGTACTGGTTCTAATATAAACCTACTTGGGGGCCATTACGCAGTCTAACGCACATGGCTCACTTTATACGTTGGAAGAAAGGAAATTCTTGAACATGTTTTGTGTAGATGAAATGGATCCAATAGAAGGGAGAGATTAAAGACATGAGAAAATCAGGAAATAAACACGGAGAAGCAATCCCTTCCGTAGACAGGAGAGGGTGCGATCTAGAGAACAAATATAGAGATGTCATTAGAGGAGCTTCTGGGACATTGTTTGCAGGGAGAGGGAAGAAGGGGTGGGAGAGGTGCAGGCGGAGTTCTAGTAATAGTAAGAATTCCTACCTGAGAGCTTCTCTCTCTCTCTTTTTAAAGATTTATTTATTTAATTTTATCCATTTTTAACCCCCCCCATCCGTTTTTGCTGTTTTTGTGTCCATTCGCTGGGCAATTCTCTGTGTCTGTTTCCTGCCCTCTCTTCTCACCCTTCTCCTCCTGTCTTCACCGGGATTCGATCCTCAGGACCTCCGGTGTGGGAGAGAGGCGTCCTGGCTCTCACATTGCAGGAAGGTCTTGTGCTGGGAGCAAAGGGGCATTAGAAGGTAGCACGTTGAGGGAGGCTGCAGCATGTCAGATATGAGAAATAGTTGTACGGGCAGTTGTTGAGAGACTAGATTTCAGAAACACAAAAGGCGTATTGGAGAGGAGGAAGAGCCTGAGTTATTTTGAGGAGTGTGAAGAGGCCGCCATCAATAGCTGGGAACGATAAATGTTTACCTCCTGGGACTGGGAGAGGCCCTGCCCCTCCTAGAAGAGGAAGAGTAAAGGCACAACGTCTGCCCGGAAGGGGCAGGAGTAAAAGGACGGGAAGCACGTGGTTTGGGTGATATTTTTGTCTGCTGCTAGCCATGTGGCCTTGGGAATTTTACATAGGTTGTTTCTGTTTTTTTTTTTTTTTTTAACTCCAATTTCCTCACTTTGAGAATTGTTATATAGCTTCTGTGAAATACCTCATCCACAATAAGTACTAAACATGAGCTCCTTTTTCCTGGTCTTTGAGGTAGGTATTTTAAGCCACGCTGAATGTCACTACTTTTCTTTTACTAGAATGCTGATCTTTAACTTTGTTGTTCCCAAATCTGGCCATAAAAATAAATGAAAGGAGAGGTTACGGGAATAAAAAGTGAAGACTGAGCATGGGTCTCTTAATTTCCAGAGGTCTTAATTTTAAATACTCTCCCAAGTCTTTTAGAAGAGAATCTGCTTCTACCTACATTCTCTATGAAGCTGAAAGACCTGTAGTAGCTTTAAAAAACAGTACAAGGCTTTGCCTTGTAAATGTAGCTAAAAAGATAAAATAATCCAACACAAACTGATCACAGAGTATGTAATTTTGATTAAAGAATGGGCTTGGTAAGTTATTTGTCTACACCTTTTATTTCAGGTGGAGGAAGACCCAGAGATATTTGTGATGCACTCAAAATCATGAGTGAGTATGAAAACTGGAATTTCAAGTGGCTTTTTAGAACTCCAAGTGTTGAGCTTCTTTTTATACCACTATAGGCCACTGTTTTTTCCCCCCGAAAAAAGCAATATTTCATTTTAGAAGTTGCCTCCATTTGTAGGTGGTGGTAAGAACAATCTCTCCCTCTCTCTGTCTCTGCATGTGTGTGTGTGTGTGGCGAGAACTTGAGGAAAGTATTAAACCTCTTATGAATCAACTGACTCATTGCAAATGTAATATACTAGTATTGCCTACTTAGAGAATTGTTGAGTGCTTTCAGTGAGGTAACCATCACTAAGATGCTTCTTATTTCAGGTACACTATGGGATAAATTGGCTTTGGTAGGTTACCCTGGGAACTGAATCACCATTTTCTATATTATTTCTGAAAAATAAAACTGTGAAAAATATATCCTGAGTTTCTGACACCTGATTTGTAAACTCATTTCTGGAAAACATTCGATTTATGAAGTGGGAGATGCTAGTAATTAAATATAAAACAAACATAAGAAGAGGTTGCAAGCAAATTATTTGGATGAGTTAGTTAGAAATTGTGTCTTAAACTGTCCCTGTCACAGGTGATAACTGATTTTTTTTTGCAACCATATGTCATACCTTATATTGGAAATAATCAATGGTGTAATTGGCATGGCTGTCAAGGACCCCTCCCCCATCCCTTTCCTACAGACCACGGGGATTGCTTTCTTTGAGCTCCTTACCTATTCTTCAAGGGAACTTCTTTTGGTCTTTGAAAGGAATTATTTCTCACTATCACCCACTGTGGCCTTGCTGTTTTATTACTCTTTTTTAAAAACAGCATAGGTAAATAATGTTTAGTGGGTATGTAACATGACTTAGTGGAGATTAAAATATTGAAGTGAAAGGGTTCTAAGAAACATGAAAGTATATTAGGCATCTGAAGAAAGTGTAAGGCTTTCTCCAGTCTATAGTGCTTAAAGGTTACAGAGTTTTGAGAAACTTCCACTATAATTGCCAAACTGAAAAACATAGATTTTCTCATAGAGCAAGTGTGTTTTCTATTTCAAATTTACTTTTAAACTTATCCAGACTTTTTAAGGTTCTCCTTCCCTTTCTACTTTCTCTCTGTATATAATAATATTTTGCTTTCTCCTGTCTTAACTCTCTGCTCTAAATCTTCCTGTTTTAGCTAGTTAGGGACCCCTTTCTTATTTTTCATTCTGCTTCTGAATTCTCTTACTGATGGATGGGTAAATTCTCTGTTTTGACTTCTTCAACAGCCCTTCTTTCCTAACCCACCTTGAGATTTGCTGCCAGTCACCTGTTTCCCAAGGTTCCCTGACTTCCTGGCTAAGTACAGCATCATCTCTTCTGCCCTACATCTCCTTGTCCTGGGGGTGACATCCTTCTTTCTCTTTCTCCATGTATTAGTCAGGGTTCTCTCGGGAAACAGAATCAACAGGAGATATCTGTCAATAATATGAGATTTTATAAGAGTCTCTCACACGACCGTGGAGATGCACAAGTCCAGGTTCCGCAGGCAGGTTGCAAGCCAGGGGCTCCGATGAAAGGTCGTTGATGAGTTTCTGGGAGAAGCTGGCTGTCCAACGACAAGCTGGGAAATTCTCTCTGAATGTTGAAATCACTTCCCCTTTTAAGGCATTCAACTGATTGGATAAAAGTGCCACCCCTTGATGATGTAATCTCCCTGATTGATGCAGATGTAATCAGCCATCCATGCAGTAAACTCACTGGTGATTGAAGTCCATAAATGCTCTTGTATTACAATTAGCCCAGGCCTTGCTGGACCTAACACCTGGACACAATTACCTGGCCGAGTTGACACATTAGCCTAACCATCACACTCCAGTTCCTTTCAACCCCTCATCCCTTAAAAATGGACACTTTCTCACTTTCAAATATAGCTTCGTAAGTTTTCTTGATGCGCTCTTTTCGGCATACCTCATCTATTCTCAGTACGCAAACCTTTCTCCTGGAGAATGATTCCCACTACTCCTGTCTTCCCTCAAAAGTCCACCTTTCCAACGGCTTGCCTAACATTTTGGCTTGATTAGCTGCCATCAGCTCAAACGTAGTATGTCTGGAACAAAACAGATTTTTCTCCTTTTAAAACTCATTTACCCACTTGACCTCCATGTTTATTTTATTGACAAAAATTCTCACTTTTACAAAAGCTTGCAACCTAACAACCATCCTTTCACTCCGTTGCCCTCTTAAATCTCACATCCCATCAGTTCCAGTAAATTAGTTCTTTACAGTATTACTTATTTGTGATGCTCCTTTTCTTCTGCAAACTCTTTACTTTAGGTCCTTATTAGATAAAGTGTGCCCTAGTACAGTAGCCTTTCAGCTCCTCTTCTCCGTTCCCTCTTTCATTCCAGTTCTTATCCCTTCTGCACGCTAAAGGTAAATTCGTCTTCCTAAAGTACCAATCTGATTATGCCCTCATAAACAAAATCTCCGGTGGCCTCTTATCCTATATTCAAAAACTCTTCAGTCACTCTTTAAAGCCTCTCCTCAACGTAAGAGCAGCCTACTTTCTTATCCTGATCTTTCTTCTCAAAAGAACCTCTATGCCAGCCCAATTGGATCAGCCACGACTTTCACAAAAATCCCTCACCAGAAACTCTTAGACAACCACCTCACAGCTAGCTCCGCCTAAAATACGGACCTCACTCCTCGCCTCTTCTGCAAAGCCTTCCTTCATGAGCTTTCCAGGAAATAACCATTTTAAATTTTGTTGCAGATGTGCTTATTTCTGTTCACTTAATTAGAACAAGGCCACGTTTATCCGTTCAACTTTTATTAACTGTCTTTGCTGAAGAATTTTTTTAGAGATGTGGAGTTGAATCAAACATGACCCTGTCCACAAGTAGCGCTGCTTTGTGGGACAGACTGATAGGGAAGCCAGAATTGTGGAGGGAGTTTAAATGCTGTAGGAGAGTCATGTGCTGATATAGCTGGGGTAACGAGGAGGATGAACAGCATCACGAGGAGTGCTCAGGAGAGGTCGCTGTGGTAGACGAGTCTGGAAAGGCTTTGCAGAGAAGGCAGCAGTTAACATGAGTCTCTTGTATCCTAGCCCGTCCTCAACAGTGCTGTGAACACTTGAAAGGAAAGAAGATCTCAGCTGGGGAGGAAAGACATGTCAAGAAACCTAGCTCTTGTTATGCCTAGTCTCAGTAAGAGAGAATTCTTCACGTTTTCGAGTCATTTTAAGAAGAAACCGAGCTCTCCAGTTTGACTGAAATATAGATATTATTGGTGGTTATTATATATGTATTATCAGTAATGCTTACTTAATTCATGTTACTTTCCTATTCCTATCTAAACTGACATTCATTCATTCATTTCCTTCTATAATCAACTGTTAAGATGGAACCCTTTTGTATATTATTTAAATTTTATTTTGGAGAAAATATCATATGACTTTGGCTTTCTAGAATTCATAGATAATGAACTCTACCTGGTGGCTCCAACTCCATATAATTATTTTTATATAATCTTAGGGCAATCAGTTGTCTTTTTACTACCTTTGGAAATATAAAGTCCTTGCCAGCAGTTTTTAGGTAACTGAAGAGATGTAGAATGATTAAAAACCAGTGCTGCTTAAAAGTGGAAGTAAAAGCTATTACAATTGGTCATGATTAATAATTTTGGCCAAAGTATATTTTATTACATATGATAAATCTAAAGGCAAAGCAATATTAAAATGGGAAATATTTCCATCATGAGTTACCGAAATGTAGTTCAAAAAGGATTTTATTAAATAAAACCGCCCTGAAAAACTTTAGTTTTGTAGCAAAAGCTATATAACACATGAAGGAGAACAAATAAATGAGTTTGAATTGTTTGTAGAACATTTAAATACACTGAAAAATTATAGTTATTTCATTTATTTTTACATCATTGTCATTTCTTGAATATTTCCTTAGGTGCAATTATTGATCCTGAGGCACTGGCTTTATTGCAGCTAAATCACACGAATGTTTGCAACAACTTTCTTGAAGGGACTAGGGCCTGCAAGGTCTTGGCAATTCATTTATTCCCCTTTTTATTTGCACTCTGATTTCATCATGTGATGTATATGAATGCTACATTTTTCTATTTGAACAATCTTTTTAGCTTCTTAAACCAAGATGAATTTAGGTGGCATTTACATGAAGAATCAATGTGTTTCTTGCTATGCAGTGAAATTCAAAAGTCGAGATTTCATTTTATAATAGCCCCACATATCCTGTTTAAGGTGAGCCTGATGAAAATGCACATAATGAAACTGCAGTTTCGTCAAGGGGTTTCTACACTCAGGCTTGACACTGGAATAATTGAGAAGCCCAGTAAAAATCCCATCACCATAGATTTTGTTATCCCTAATGACAGTAGAGACACAAAGGCAAAATAATGTTGAGGAACTTTCAGAAATACATTTCTAGTTATATTTAGATTAAACATCTTATGATAAATGGATATTATTTCTTAGTATGGGATGTGAGTATGGAATGGAATACAAACTTCCAGAAGGAGGACCAAGGCAGATACGAGGGACTTTGAGGGCAGACAGACGTGAGTCTGTGACTCAGTCTAAGTTTTTATTAGCCCTGTGCCCCTACATGAGTTCACTTTAATTTTTTTTCATCTCTACATGATTTCAACAGTTCCCACCATTCAGGGATATGTATCAAATGGAAGGTGCTTAACAAAGCTTCCCATCTAGGATGGTATTATGGAGGCAAATATTATCAGTGGTAAAATACTGCCTTTGAAATTCTCCTTTGCTTTGAGATTTTGGTCCCAGGATCTCGGGTTGTAAAATTGTTATCCTGTTGATTATATGGCATTTTAATACTGGAAAGCTGTCTCTCTGAACCTTACACGAATGTTATTAGCATCAGGGGTGGCTGAGTCTGTGGAACAGGAGAAGAACATGTTCCTAATTATTTTATTCATGAGTAAGGAATGAAAAAGGAAAGGGCCTTAATGGATAATGCTTTAGAAGCATGATCAGTGAAAACTGGAAAGGGAGTTTCTTAATATTGTTGACCCAATCAACATGATATTTTAGTATATATATTGTAACTCTTTCTTACTGAAAAAACAAGAGCGATGTCAAAATAGGTAGAGACACGATTGTGCTGTGAAAAATGTGTCAGCTTTATCAAGATTGTTGCCAGAAAGTGCCTCCATTTGCTGTGTTTCCTTTCAGTTGTGTAATTGCAGTAGTTGAGCATGATTTTCCCTGTTAGCTCAGGAAGGCAGCGTATCTACTTCACAAACCCTTGACTGGTACCTGTCAGAAAGTCTAGATGCAGAATGGAAGATAATTAAGCAAGTGGCTCCCGTGAGTCCACAACTGACAGAGGTGTAGGTTTGGCCTTGAACTAACATTTATTAACTGTGTGTCTTTTGGCAAATTGCATTTGCTCATGAGTATCTGTTCACCCATGACGTGAAGTGATGATGATAACTGCCCTACCCTGTGAAAATTAAATGTGCTTATGGGTGATTTATGTGAAGGAAAATTGGAGTCAGTGGCAGATGCCTGGCTCCTTAAAATGGCTCTGGTTGGGAACACTTTTGGGGTGGGGAAGGTGGAGATTTTAGATTGCTAAGTAGTGACTATCTGTGATTTTTGTCTAGAGAACTTCCGTTTTGGAACTTCTGTGTTTTGCTCTCTAACTTATGTGATGGAGACACCATAAGGTGAGGAATAAGACTGAAGAGACATCATGACAGGCTAGTTTCAGAGTTACTTCTCCACAACTTACCAGGAGCCCATCCCACATGCTCCCTGATCTTCTGGTAGCTCTACATATCTGCTGTCGGGACTCATGGAGCACAGTCCTTTTCCTTGTCTCCATATGTTCACAGCAGGGAAGCCAGGTCTTATGTGATGCATTGTTGGAGGCGCTGGAGATGTCCCGGAGCAGTGTGGCACTCTCTAGTGTTGAAGTCCGGGTGGAATCCTGATGAGATTCCTCTGGATTTTTTCTGATTTTCAGACCCAGTGGGAAGAGATAATTTATTTAAATCCTAGGAACTTTAACTAGTCTGAAGTCACAGATGTAAATTAGAGTTGGTACCTTTGGAATTGACTTTAGGTTTAAAGATTCGTGTAGGAGCTTTGAAAACCGACCCAGTATATACCCAGATGGCTTACCCTGGGCAACGAGACACACATTTTCTACATAGTTGGCCTTCTTGGTTGAAGCCCAAATAAACTTGAAATTTCCCAGATAAATTTTGTAAAATTGACTTGAATCTTTTAAACCTAAGAAAAATGACGCAGCAAGTATGCCTTAAAATAGAAAGATGCTGCTGTCCCCCCCCCCCCAGATCTTCTTACTTTTGTGATTGGTACTTAGATTTTCATCTTTTAACTTGTTGATTAAAGAAAAAGAAAGTAATGTACTTAAAAGTGCTTGCTCTATTCCACTCAATTAAAAAGAACAACAACATGTATTTTCCACAAATTTGATATTTTACAGCAAAGGTTTCATTACCATCATTTATTTTTTCTTTCAGGATTATTTATCTGAAGCTAGTAAAATATATCCTTTGTTTTCCAGAGAGATAGTTTATATGGTAATTACTAATTTCTACTCTACTATATTGACAAGCCTTAGCAAACTGTGGATTTATGTGTTCTTTTCTGTAGAGGGTATTCAGCTGGCTTATTTCTTGCTTATAAAAGAGATCTATTACTTTATTTTCTAATCCTAAATGGAAGCAGTGATTTCCTTCATGTTTTTCCTTCTGGCTGAGAATCATAATTAGTTATGACTTTAGAGTATAGCAGAGTGACAATGATTTTGAGAACACATGGATCATTCCAATCTCATAAGTAACAGTATTGCTCAACTTTATTATACAAATTTAAAAGATTAAAAAATTAAACATTAGACAGAAATACATTCTGTGTCTAATGGAGATTAAATTACTTTAATGGTTGAGAGAATTGCATATATGATCTGCATTGAAAGGGACTTTCAGATTTTTGCTATTTTCTGCTAACACATAATACACATTTTAAAAGAAACTAACATTGTGATTACAGATGGTAGTCATTCAAGAAGCATTTGTTAAATGAATGAAAAAGTGAATGAGTGAATGTGAATGAGTATGAAATGATCTTCCAGATTCTGTGAAACTTCCAGCATCCTGGACATCATGTGTGTTAAAAAATTTATTTATTTTTATTCATTTATTCCCCCAGTGTCTTTTTTTTTTTTTTTCATTTTATCTTCAAAGAAGCTTTAGGTTACAGAAAAGTCATGTGCAGAATATAGGGGATGCCCATATACCCAATGCCTTCCCCCCTTTCCCCTTTCCCCTATTAATAGCATTTTACATGTGGGTGGTACATTTGTTACAATTGATGCACAAATATCGAAGCATTGCTACTAAACATGGTCAGTGATTTACATTATGGTTTACATTTTGGACCATACACTTTTATAAATTTTGATGAAATTTAAAACGGCCTGTATCCATCATTGGAAGATCGTGTAGAAAAATTCCAATGCTCCAAAAATGCCCCATGTTCCATCTGTTCTATTCTTCCCTCCCCCTCCCCTCAGGATCCATGGCAACCACCAAGCTTCACTCCTTGAAGAACAAGATCTATAGTTACTTGCAATAACATTGAGGGCTTGACATACTGGCCTGTGCTCTCGAGAGACTCCCTCCCCTCCATCTGAGAACATAGCAGGACTCCCCAGGATGGTTGTCCAACACCTTCCTGTTCATTGTGTGGGTCTCCACCCACTGATACAATGACTCTACGTACAAGACAACAGATCTTACAGTGCTGAAAGACATAATTCCAAAATTCATTTATTTTATTTTAAAAAATTTTTTATTATTTCAAATTCTTTTTAATTTTTTATATTTTATTTATCATTTTTAAAACTATCATTATTTCATTTTCTCATTAATTTTATTTGGTTATTTTGTTGGCTTTATTTTTGAAGAAGTTTTGGATCACAGAAGGGTTACAGCTGTGGCAGGGGAGGATTATTGGTGTGGGGTGTCAGTGATGGGGGATGCATGGGAGGAAGATGCATATAAGGCATATGAAAGAGTTTAAGTGTTCATGGGGTATTGTCAAGGTGGGTGGAGATCCACACAATAACCGAAAGAATATCCAATTCCCATCCTGGGGAGCTCTGCCACATTCTCTAATGGGACAGCAAGAATCCCCTCAGTATAGGGGCAGTGACCAGTGAAGGAGGATGGTCCATTGATGGGCCTTGATATTGATGACTGTGCTTACGAACCTTTCTTTTGAAATTGAAACTTGGTCTAATATTATAGGCTGCCTAAGAGTTACCTCCTGGGAGCCTCCTTGTTGCTCAAATGTGGCCTCTCTCTAAGCTGAACTCAGCATATAAATGCATCACCTTCCCCAAGTGTGGGACATGACTCCAGCAGATGAGCCTCCCTGGCACCAAGGGATTACTACTAAGCACCAACTAGCATCTGGAAAAAGAACTTGACCAAAAGGGGAAAGGGGAAAGACAAATGAGTTTATATGGATAAGAGACTTCAAAGTGAGTCAGGAGGTCGTTCCAGAGGTCACACTTATGCACGTCTCAGCAGGATCTCATTGACTGCCACAGCAAACATTGCCTCAAATAGTGGGCTCCTGAGGGCCCTGAGACATCCAGACACTGTAGGCAGGGCTGACAGCTCAGGAGTTTGGTGCCCTGTCAGTGGGTCCTGCTTTGGAACTTACGCTCCCCAGTGTGACAGAGTTGGACTCAGTTGTGGTTTCCCTACACATGGCTCTTCTGCCCCTTATACTTAAACCTGTAGTTAGTACTAGAGTTGATAGGTTTATAACCAAGAGACTTAAATCTTTGGTCCATCCATGTGCCAGTTGGGCCCTGAATCTCAACAGAATTGCAACACCTACTCTCCAGTTCATTGGACTCACCCAGGACAACTAACAAAGAAATAATGATGGACAATGACCATCCCAAGGAACAGAGAGAGTCTACAACTGCAAGCAAGACATTCCCTTCCATCTGCCCCATGGGATCTAAGCCCTTTCTCAATTAGAGGCGGAGTAGGCATCACTATCCCAGAATCCTCAGAATTGGGGAATGAATGATGGACTAGGGTAGACTTACTGTTATTCTACTATAGACTTATTGTGATTCTAGCAATGGAAGAAGTTTTATCATTGATGTGGAGGCAGTGGCTATCAGAGGTTCTGCGGGGAGGGGGAGGGGGAAAATAAGTGTAATAGGGGGCATTTTGGGGACATTGGAATTGTCCTGAATGACTTTGCAATGACAGGTACAGGCCATATATATTTGCCATAACTTACAAAATTGTGTGGGAGAGTTCAAACTGTAAACTATAATCCACGTTTAGTGGCAATGCTCCAGGATGTGCTCATCAATTGTAACAAATGTACCACACTAATGAAGGATGTTGTTAATGTGGGAAAGTGTGGGAGGGGGAGGGGTGGGGCGTATGGGAATCCCCTACATTTTTAATGTAACATTTATGTAATCTAAGTATCTTAAAAAATATTTTTTTATTTAAAAAAAATTAAAGTTTCTAAAAATTTAGAAGCTTTGATACCTAGTTTGGGCAAAGGAAGATCATGGTGTGGTATCTTTTAACCAAACCGTTGTAGTAACACTCTCATCTATTAGAATTTTAAAAAGAAAATTTAAGTTACTCTGTGAATTAAAATTATGTTAAATATGAATTGCACATTGAGTTGATATTCCATTAGCCTGTTAACCTGTGATTTTCCTTGATACCCAAATATGACTCTTGATTGATTTTCTTGACAAGAAAATATAGTGGAAGGTTGGAAGCAGGAGTTGTAGGGTCACACAGGGCTCGTGTGTCTGTAACTTAGCTGTACTGCATTGAACTACTTCCTTCGATCACTCTGCTCCTCGTGGGCAGAGACTGGCACACGGCAGCTAACAGTAATCGGTGAGCTTCCAGTTGCTACAAAGGCCTGCGTTGTGATCAGTCTCTTTAGGGCATGCATTTAGCAACATCTGAGGAGCATTTGTACCTATTTGATAATATTTTTATGTATTCATTTTAATTCTTTTTACTCTACACTATAAAAATTTATTTTCACAAGATTGTACCTAAATGAACTACCCCAGACTGATATGATGCTTCTAAAAACATTCATTTGAAACTTGAAATTTTCAGCAACATCCCACTAATTAGTAATATGTAAGAGTGTAGAATAAGGATAGCCCAAAGCCTCTGTGAAATTTATGAATGATGAGAAAAATCCTAGTTCAGAGATTTCTTTGTACTCGTTGAGATCTAAAATATGAGTTCAATGAAATATACATGGCCACTTCCCTTTTTCTAGTGTAATATAAAATCATGCTTTGGTGTAAAATGTACAAATAGGTTAGGATTTTAGGATAAACATGCTTAGTTTTACATTTCTCATTAGCCTACTCAACAATGTCACAATGTTCATAGTTTAAATTATATGTATATAATTATATATAATATGTATAATACATTCTATAATCTTTCCATGAACACACATGTACACAGAGGTATATCATATATATATATCTTTGTATATATCATTTATATATGTGTATAATCTCCTATGTTAAAGACCAGATGAAACAACTGAGATTTGACAAATAATCAAATTTAACTTCAATATTATATTTATGTTAAAGGATACTGTGATAATCATTTTCTATTTGCATGTTTTATGTCAATCTTTTTAAATTTTTTAAAATTTTCAGCAGGGTGCTAAGAGCCTAACAGTGGTGTGGGGATATCAGGGAAAATCATCAGGTCCTAAGCTGGCAGCTCCCCTCTTGTCCTCAATGAATCGTTATTGGTTCATTCTTTTTTTTTTTAATTTTGGTTCACCAGTTTTTCAATGATCTGTGAGCTATCTAATAAACTCCTTTTCTGTTTCAATTTCTATTATTTGCAACTGATTTGGGAAGGTACCAGTGCCTTCTCTACCCTCTTATTTTCATGAAATTGTACTTTCAATTTATGTTTTAAACAACTGCTAACCCTTTAATATTTTCTTTGCCACACTCTAAAATGAAACTTATTTTTATGTGACTATATTATGTTATTTCTCTGTTTTTCTTCAAAACACGTCATATTTGTCTTAGAGAACTTAGACAAAAAAAAAAAAAAATGTTGATGTGGACACAAACTCAAATGCTTAATTTGAGATTTTGTATTTATTATAAGCCCCAAACGGCAAGAGGGTTGTAATAAAACGACACCTCACGAGTTTGAGGTACACTGTAGGTGGTGGATTGAACAGTCAGAGTGTGGCATTTTGCGGCTCCCGTCACGAGATGTAATCTGTCTCTGCACGCTTTGTATCTGGGATGGCCTTTTCACTTGCTCTGACCAACTGACCAATAGACTGTGGTAGAAAAGCTGTGTCAGCTCTGAGCCTGGGCTGCCAGAGACCTTGTGTGTCCCCTTGGAACGCTGCCCTGATTGCACCACGTAAGGAATCCAGCCTGTGCTACAGAGGATGAGAGGCCACAGAGAGGAAAACCTACGAGCTCCAGGAAGTAGCCAGCAACAGCCGCCAGGCAAGGAAGCGAGGCCGTTCAGCCCCTTCTAGCCCGTCTGACCTCACAGCCAGTGGAGCCACGTGGGTGAGCCCAGGCAACTCCAGTAGAAAATTATGAGAAATCATAAATTTAGTTGCGTGTACTTCCAAAATTTTGGGGTGGTTTGTTATACACTACACCGACAACTTGCACTGTTGTGGGACATTTGTTACAGATTATGAAAGGACATCATCAAAATATTACCACTAACTGTGGTCCATAGCTTACGTTTGTTATGTTTTTTTCCATACACCCCCTATTATTAACGCCATGTATTAGTATTGTACATGTGTCATAGTTCATGAGAAAATGCTCTCATAATTATACTGTTAACCACAGTCCATCTTCCACCACATGGTTCGCTGGGTTATACAGTCCCATGCTTTGTACATTTCATCCAAAGTGTACACTCAGTGGCTCTCCATTTCTTCGCAGAGTTGTACAGTCATCACCTCAGAATTTATTAATTGGACTTTTGATACTTGCACATATCCATTGGGATATTGTGATACACGTCTATTCTTTCCTCTCCTAGTCACTCTTAATGGTTAATGTATTAGACAAAAAATAATATTTAAGACAATTTTTTTCTTTGAGGACTGGGTACTATTTTGGGCATCACCATCCCTTAAGCTAAGTGGAGACAAAAGGACATTTTCAAACCTAGTTTTGAACCTCCCAAAATTTGCATTAAGAAAAGAAATAGGCCTTCGTGTTTACAACAGAAGCATCTAATTTATAATGTAGAAATTTGGTAGCGCTTCTGCATTAACAAATCTAAGCCTAAGAAAATATAAAGGATGTAAAACCATTACAAATTTGGGAAAAACATCTGTTAGTTTGTGTTGTCTCATTTACTATAATCATGCAGTAAGTTTACAAATTCACAATGAAATGTGGAAATAAAATTTTTGTTATCATCATGGACTGCAGCTGTAAGGCTACAGTACTGTACTTGGTTTTTGTTAAACAACAGCATTGTGGGACTAATCCTGCGCAAGGATGTTTAGTTGCCTTACGGGAGAAGTTTGCTGGGTTGGCACAATGATGGAGTCTGTGTCCAGCTTGATCCCTAATCAGGCACGGACTCTTGTCATCAAATGGGTAAAATTATAACCTTTCCCATCACTTTAGCATTGTCAGAGAGGAGGCTGATGACAGCAAGAAACAAAGATGCAGGAGACAAAGAGGCTCAGTTCAGAGACAGCTGAAGGATGGGCTTGGGGAGAAAGCAATCCAGGCAGTCTGTAGGAGCGAGTCTCACACGCAGACCGTGTGCACGGCCTGCAGTGGGGACACACAGTCCTCCCAGCGCACGACCCATCAGGAACAGCCGAATGTCGACAGAGATTCCGACTACCCAGTAGTCACAGTTCATTGTGGATATGGCCTTTAAGATAACAAGGTGAGGATTTTATATGTCGCTCTTCTACGGGAAGAGGCCGGTCATTCCTGACATTTCCTTTCGTATTTTTTTTTCCTCTTCTTTAGAATGGCATCTCAAGTCATACATGCTTTCCAAGTGGGTTGGTTTGCTACTCCTGCCGTAGCAAAGGATCAGAGACTTATGGCGTTAAAACAACATGAGTTTCTCTCTTACGTTTCTGAAGATCAGAAACCTGCGATGGGTTTTACTTGGCTGAGATTCCTGGGTCTGCTGGCCTGTGTTTCCTCTGGAGGCCATAGGGAGGGAATCTGTTTCCTGGCCTTTCCCACCCTGGAGGCGATAGGGAATCTGTTTCCTGGCCTTTCCCACCCTGGAGGCGATAGGGAGGGAATCTGTTTCCTGGCCTTTCCCACTCTG
>JAKSZT010053830.1:23230465-23306320 GCA_026826555.1 Tolypeutes matacus | reverse complement strand
ATAGGGAGGGAATCTGTTTCCTGGCCTTTCCCACTCTGGAGGTTGCCTCATTCCTTGGATCATGTCCTCCTTAAGCAAAGCCAGCGGTGTCACAGCTTCACGTCTCTCTGGCTTCGGCTTCCATCTTCTTTCTCTGACTCTGACCCCTGTCTGCATCCCTGGTACAGGGATCCTGGTGATTACATTGGGCCCGCCCAGAGGATCTCCCCACCTCAGAAGTCTTGATTTAATCACACCTGCAAAGTCCCTTTTGCAGGAAAGGTAGCATATTCACAGGTTCTGGCGTTTATGATATAGACATCTTTGGGGGAGGAATTATTTTGCATATCCCACCAAATTCTATATTGATAATCTGTTTGAATGTTAGACTCTGATCAACTTACCATAGGGTTCTGATACCCACCAGGAATAAATCTTGTAGGATGCTTTACTAACAGGGCTGGCTTCATTTTGAGTGAGTTACAACAAAGGGATGGCAGAGGTGTTTGAGCGTGCGTGTGTGTGTGTGTGTGTGTGTGTTTAGGGATGGGAAGAAGAGTGGGAAATATTCCAGGCCAAAACCTTATAGGATAAGAAATACTAAAGCTATATGGAAACTTTATATTTAGTTCATTGAGGAGAAAAATGTTTTTGCATAAGCGATAACTCAGAAAGCATTAATATGTTAACAGGCCTGATTTTATTTTAGGCAAAGTGAAAAATAGCTTTATCAAGTTCTATAAGTAGAAGAATGCATATTTTAGTAAGTTTTTTTGCCTAGGTGTAGAGGTATGCCATTGAGAATTTCAGACCTTCTTTTAGCTACTAGAAGCCTAAAATAGGAACGAGTTTGGGAAATAGCGATTTGAAGGTAACTGCTTATCTATAAAATGAGTTCTCAGATGATAAGCCAAGGCTAAGAGGGCCTTGGCTTGTTCTCTGTTTTATATGAATCATTGATTATGTAAGGCCAAATGGTGCCAGCAGCAGAAACTTATATTGCATGTATATGTATGCAGATTTGTCACAATTCTGCTCCAGCCTCTCTATTTCAGCCTAAGGAGGGGTCATGGAAGACCCTCAAAAAAAAAAAAATAAAAATAAAAACAGTCGTAAAAGAATAATGGTTACGAATATGAGCACTGTAGGCTCTCTGAGTTTAAATTCTTCACTTTATGATTTTTGGTTTCAGGCCTTGGGCAAGTTACTTGCCTCCGTTTTGTTTGTTTTGTTTTTACTGGCAAAGTGATAGGACCTATTATATAGGGTGATTATAAGGATTAAATGTGTTAAATCCTGGAAAGTTTTCAAAATAGTGCTTAGTACATAGAGAGCACTCAATACATATTAAAATAAGTAGCAAGTCATTCCACATTTGTTAAAAATTCCAACATGTGACAGTTATAAAGGTATTGTCACCAGTGTTTTGCACCAAAATTCTTCAGCAGGCTTGGTTAGGCATCGATTTATATTCAATGATATATTTCAAATAATCTTCTGCATCACTGAGAATGGTCTTTCCACTGAATATCTTCCATAAATGTTATTACTATTTTTGTTCCTCATCACATTAGACACTTGAGAGAAAAATACGTTATACTATTAGACTCAGGGATACACACTCTAAGGATATCAGCCTTTCTAATCGAGTGCTTCTATTGGGCTTAAATATCTAATTTATGTTCCAGACAACCATATCCCCCATTTCTACCTCCACTCCCAGTATTTACCATTTTAAATGGCAAACATTTAGGTGCAGTCATTAAGTAATCTCCTCTAAATATCACTTTCAAAAGTTATTTGGTATGAATCTGCTTCTTTATCTGGGAACCTTTATTTCAGTACATTTTTTGAAAGTCATATTTCCTCTACATATCTAGTTTTAAAAATCAGCTGAGGTTGTTTTTGCTTTTGTGGAGTGAGAAACAAGGACAGAAAATCCAGCAGAATTTCCTCAAAGCAGCTTGAATTCTCTCTGAAGTTAATGGCGAGGGAGCAGAAGGCTTGAACAGAAATGATAATTTTAGGAGCTGTACAACTTCAGAGTAAGTAAACATGATGGAACTTCATGGTTTGGAAGCTGGTTTGTTTTATTGATGATATTTGCATTTGGTGATGTGCTTGGGGTTGATGCCAGTAAACAATTAGGCATCTATTCTGACATTTCCCCAAGGCTCTCCCCCCACCCCAGCCCCCGCCAAACACTGAAGAATTGGATACCTAAATTTCAAAATTGTAGAAGAGACTAAAGAAAGAATATTTTCAATCGATGCCTAGTTGTAATGACTAGAATATATTTAAAAAGAACGATGGGATTCTTGTTTCAAAATATTTTTCTAGCATATTTGAATTACTATAAATGAAATAAACGGTCACATTCCAGCATTTCCAAGTTGATTTTGAAATGCATGGGTATTTTAAGAGAAATTCGTATCCATGCTTCAAATTTCTTCCCACATTACTCATCAAAATAGTGTTCTGAAGTAGCTACTCAGTGTCTAAAGCTATGTTTACTTTATCTCCAAGGGTCACAGTTCTTGGAAAGAATAAAAGGATACCACCAGGGCAACTGTCTATACAGACAGGGGATTGGGGAGCAAAATTTACATGGATGGAGAAATAGTACAAAATCCTATAGTATTTTTGTGTAGGGCTATTGTCCATAGTAAGGGAGGAATTATCATGGCAGAGTTAATAACAGGGGGATATAATAATAGCTACACCTCCCGAGTTCCTCTATCATTTAAAGTTCCAAGTGTCTTATGCATGTTAACACATTTAATCTTTACAACCATTTTTTATTAGGTACTACTTTTATGCCATTTTTCAGATGAGGAAACCAGGGGACAAGTGTGAATAATTAGAGCTGAATTCCAAGCACCCCACTTTAGGAACTGGGAGGTTCTTCTAGATTGTTTTACCTCTAATATTTCAAATCAACTTGCAGAATTAAGTGTCTAGAATTGTTACTGTTAAAATATTTTATAAAGACTTGACTCCTCTTCTGAAATATAATAATATTTTTTCAACTCCTTCCCCCCCATCATATTATCTGTGTAAATGCCTGCTATCTACAGTCAAGTTTGTCTGAGACATTTACCAAATTGTATTTTCACATTCTCTGCTTCCTGTCTTCCACAAATCACGCATCCCCTACTTTTACAAAGAAGGAAAATAAATAGATATTTTTAAAAACAATAATCAATAAATGGAGAAACATTATCTAGGAGAGTTTGATCAGAGGCTTTAAAAAAAAAAATTGAAATCCTTAAGTTGTCTTCAAGGTTAAATATGATTTACATTCTCAAGTTTATAGTTTAGCATAAATCCCTTAAGCAATGACATTCAACTTGATCAAACATATTTTCCACATCATTTGTTATGATAAGTTTACCTGCTTGGGCTAGGTTTACTTGCAAATAGGAAATGAATATGAAATAATTTTCATTTGGAGAAGAAATTAATTGAATACTGAATAGCTCACAAGAAAATTTATAATTTTTCAGTCTTGAACAATGTATACATTTACATTTAGACCCTTTTGTTAGATGGATTTTATGCTGAAAATAATCCTCAAGAAAAAGCCTTATAGCTAGATTTCTTCACAAATTGCATACTTGTTAAGTATGTGAGTTGGTTCTAATTATAATTATTATTGCTGTGCTAAAGCAGATTTGTGACTTTTAATTTTTGTGACTCTGCATTCTTGATATTTACAATAGAAAATTAGAAAAAATCAGATTAGGTAATTGGACAGCTAAATCCATAACTAGTCTGCTCTTGAGAAAAGAAATTAATTTTTTTCCAATCACTAAAAACTTGAAACAAATAATTGTATCTATAGGCATACCTTTCCAACTGCAACTGAAGTATAGAAGTAGTCATTTAGCTGTTACAAAGCAATTTTGGAAACTATTTCTCATGCTATTGCTGCCGAAGAGGACTCTTTTATAAAACCACCAACTTGGCCGATGGACCTTTGCTCAACAAATGCTCTTGATTGTCAATAAAACAACAACAACACACACTCTTTTAAGTAAGAGTTTCGGCAACCACTCTGATGGCTTTGAAATAATCTGAAAAGTATAATTTTTGAGACATGCTGGGCCATCCTTGCAAGAAAGTCTTACTGTCACAAGGCAGTGTCTGGTTTCTAATGTATGACCCACTCATCTGTCTCTCTGACTAGACTGTCAGTTCAGGGCAGGAGCTGTCTATTCTTTACCAAATTCTCTGCACCTGGTCTTGTCTAATGCAGGGAAACCTCTTCTTGCATATACGCGGATGAGAAAGATTAATACACATCGGATGAATGAATGGTGAATGAATTGGCTTTTCCTCTCTCCTTTGCTGATATACTATCAAATACTATACATGGACAGTTTTATGAAGGTGGGGCCATCTCTTATATCAGCATTACTTCAAGTTTGAACAAGCTGTACCTTAAGGAACTCAAAAATAAATGGGGCGAGATGATGGTGGAGTAGGGATTGCATGCAGAGAGGACAATTTCACGAGTTTGTGAACGGACACAGCATGTGCAGAACTGGTGAGAAAGTCAGATGGGTTGAAACATGGGAGGTTTAATAGAAAATGGCAGGAAAGGAAAGAAGGTAGGTGGGTAGAAAGTGGGCTGTGACGCCCTGATATGCCGAGATGGGCACTTGTGCTGTAGAATGCAGGAAGCCAAGGAGGAGCCAGTATAAGGAGCATTTTATTTAAGGAGCAGGAGGTTTGCTTGGAAAAATGCTTCACTGTCCTCATACAGTTTTTGGAATGACAACCTCACAGCAAGAGTCCCTTAAGCCTAATAGTACATGAGCATCACGCCAAGGCTATTCTTTTGGCTATTGTGATTTAGGTAGTTGGCAGATTTTGTACTGAAACTTTTCCTCACCAAGGCATAGAATGACCACTTGAAGGAGGTATTTTAAAACAGAAGAAAGATAAAAGCAGTTCCTCGGGATATCGTGATTCCACTGATGGGGCACGCATTTGCTTTTGTATAAAAACAAATGCTACTTCATGAAAAAATAGACATTTTTGTGCAGAACAAGGTCGAATCCTTTGCTTTTGATTTGTTTTCACTTCCTCCCAAAATTGACCTTCCTAATTTATGTCTTCTTAAAAATGTAAACTAGAACATCTTCTATATGGAATTCTTACTGCTGAAATGAAGGATATATACATTAATCTATATCCAAGCAAAATTAAAATAATATTTTAGAGAAAATATGGCCAACTTTCTGAACAACTTTCACTCAAATGACAAATATTTGTTTATGGTGTACTATGCACATTCCTCTTAACCGTTTTAATGGAAATCTTACTGGAAACCTTTAATCTCTAAAAGCATGTCTGTGGCTATATATATTTAATACTTGAGTGAATGTAGAATAAGTCTCAGAGTATTCAAAAATGAAAGGTAGATATTCCCAATATGCGTTCACCTTCCTCCCTCCCTCGCTCCCTCCCTCTCTCCCTTCCTTCCTTCCTTCCTTCTCTTTCTTCCTTCCTCTTGTCTTTCCTTCTTTCCTCCCTTTCCTCTTCAAATGAGCATGTTTTGATATAATACAATAGAGTATCCTTAAGGAAACAAATAATAATGAAAGTAAAATTGCACATAGCATATTCATTATTCTTCATGTGAAAAGAGCAGAACAAGAACTTTAACACATTGTTTATATGCAAATAAATTCTGCTAAGTACAAATGATCCTTTTCTGTTTATTAAAGCAAGCCCAACAGGACTTTTATTTGGAGAATGTTTTTAGTCTTTAGAGCTATTCTTTGTAGGAAATGCTAAATGAGTCATGCCAATGATGGAAAACAAAACAGTCCCAACACATTTCATGACTACCAAGTGGAAAGACAAAGGCAAAATTTTTCCCCAGTGAAATTGATTTCCTACACTGGCATCTGCCAATTCTATGTTTACATTTCCAGAAAATTTAAATCTGTCTATAAAATAAGAGGGACATTTTAAAATAAACTAAGGAGTGTATTTCTGCTTACTGAGGACGAATTCTTAAGTAACAGATGCTCTAAGAGGTAATTAAATTTAAAAGCTCATAGGGATGGAAACGAGGACAGGTAATCTAGTGATCACACTAATTTGCTTTGGGCTCATGCTTCTTAATTTGTTTCATTGGACTTGTAGAAGTCCCACTTCATTTAATTTCTCAGGTTAATGAATTATGCTGTTTGGAGAGGTATGCTGTAGTCAACTTCTATAACGAACACTCAAATCGATGGGAAAATGGAAAATATGATTGTACAGACATGTTAAAGATTAAATACACTTGTGACATTAATATGCAATTATAAATGGAATAATACATAAAGTATTATGTAAATGTTTAAATAATGTAATTGTTATATGTCGTAAACAAATGTGAGCATGCCTACTGATACACACTCACATACATGCACACAGATATGTTTTCTTCTAATCCTTAATGATAATTACCAGTAATATTTGGTGACTTTATTTTTGCATTATATAATAAAGAAATTAATTCACATTGTTTACTTGAAGTCATGTATTAGTTAGCCAAAGGGGTGCTGATGCAAAGTACCAGAAATCCGTTGGCTTTTATAAAGGGTATTTATTTGGGGTAAAAGCTTACAGTTACCAGGCCCTCAGAGTCCAGCTCAAGGTACCGTAAGAGGTACTTCCTCACCCAAGTCTGTTGCCACGTGTTGAAGTGAGATGGTTGCCGATCTCTGTGAGGGTTCAGCCTTCCTCTCTCTCAGCTCCGGGCTGGCATAGGGCTTGCTTCTCTCTGGGCTTTCTCAGTGATGCGGATCATCAGGCGAATGGCTCTCTCTTCCTGGGGCTGCGGGATCAATGGTCTCCTCTGCCGAGTCTATGGAGTGCTCTCTCTTCCTCTTGTGTACCTTCTTCCGTGTGTCTTCCTGAATGAGTGTCTGTTTACATAGCCCACCAAGGGGGCGGGGACTCAATCCTGAGTTACACCCTACTGACGAGGTCGAATCAAAGCCCCACTCTTAACATGATTTAATCAAAGACATCCCAGCCGAATCCAACACAATCAAAGGGGATCACATCCAGTTCACAAGCACAATCCTTCTTATTTTGGAATTCATAAATAATATCAAACTGCTACTTTTGGAGATGTCATTTGAATAGAATAAGAACTTCAAAATTTTCTCTGTGTTAGAAAATGCCATAGTAGATTAAACACACCAAGAGCTTATATTTTTCTAACAAACTTCTGGTTATAGTTATCTTGGTATTTGTAAAGAGAAACAATATTTTTGCCTGTTAGGGCAATAAATTATTGTGGCTTAACTTGGGGGGAAACAGCTAGGGAGTTGGAAAAATATGTGTAAAATTACTATAATAGTAAGAGGTAAGTTCTTTATAAATGATTTTTTATTCTGTGCACCCCCCCCCCATGAAACACTGCAATAATTATTGTTCATAAGAAATTAACCCATGGGTTTAGTGAGAAAGAAACACTTTACTAAAAAAAGAGATATCCTAAAAGCATACCAAATTTAATTTTGTATTATAATCACTTATCTTGAAATTACTCTCTATTCTTTTTATAACTATGGTGTTCTGAAAATCTCTGTCATCTTATAAAATGTGTATTCCATTGTAAATGTATTAACTTTTCTGGGAAGTAGAAGAGATAGCAATTCTTAAAAAATCCATGAGTTCCTTTGTTTAGATAGCCTAATGATTTTCTATTAGAAGCATTACCCTTAACATGAATTTGGACTTGGTCTTGGATATAATGTTGACAGAAGAAGAAAGAGCTGAAAGGAAATATTATACAGTGAACATAAGTGGCTTCAGTTACTTACATGAATAATAAAGAATATTTGGACTTATTTCAAGAATCAGCTATTAGAGCTAAATAAACAAAGTTGAATTTTTCTTTTTTTTTTTTTTTTCATAAATAGAAAACATTCTGTTGGCCGATATATGCCACTTACTGGAGCTCTTTGTACATATGTTATAGATCAGATAGGATGATTTCAGCTGTAAATAATAGAATAATATCCTCTCAGCTGACATTAGGCAAGAAGAAACAATTATTCTCTTACATAAGAAGTAGTCCAGAGTCAAAGCTGTTCCAGAGCCAGTTAATTTAGTGGCTGAACAACGTGACCAAGTTCTCAGATGCCTAAGTTATCCTGTGTCTCTATCATGGTCACAGAGAGGGATCTCCTATTCTCTCCAGGCTTTATATATTCATTGATTGAAGAGAATCTTCCTGTTTCTTCTTTTCAGTTAGAGGAAATCCTTTCCTTAAGTTCTCCCTGCCCCAGACGTCCCTTGACTCATTGTTCAGTATGGTTACATGCACCATTCTCGCTCTGCCAGACCTTTATGAAATGAATGGCATTATCTTGAGATAGGCTTAGTAGATCAGAATTCATTTCTAATTAGTGTAGACACTTGAAAAAAAAAAAACACTGGGATTCTATCATGTAGGGAAAAGGGATAAATGGAAATTGGTGCTGGACAGGCAACCAAGAGTATCTGACTACATTCTTCTCTTTAAAAATCAAAAGAGAACTAAATAACGGAGAGTGTCTTTCATTGTAGAGTGGGAAGTAACTTAATTTTACAGTTACTTGTGGTGAAAGGGTAATAATTAAACTTTTGTTGATTCAAGTTAAGAATGACAATAAAAATTGGGTTTGAATACCAAAACCCTCCAACAAATGCTTGTAGAGTAACACCTGTGCACAAGATATTTGCATGGTAGGGGATCTGAGATTATTTTAGGTAGATTTCACAATTCTTAGAAATAAAAATAATGAAATTAAACTTCTGAACAAAAATCTCATAATTAGCCTAACTATAAAATAAATATATTTTAAGTAATTTTAGCCTCTACTTTAGTTTAATCACAGGAATTTTCTTTTCACTTAAAAAGAACTCTACGCCTAAGGTATCACATCTCATTGACCTTGCCTGGTTATAGTTCCTAAATTAAAATGGACCCCATTCTTAAGGCATTGTAGTGGAAAAGTAATCATAGCTTCCCTCAAACTGTCTTCAGGTTATCCGTAATGTACAGTCTATCTGTTTCAATTTGAAGTCATGGACAGTTGAATAGTAGGCAGTAGAACCATTAAGATCTGCTTAGAATTCTTCAAAACCCCAGTAGCTGAAAAAAATAGTTTTCAAGGTTAATATTTTGAGCAAAATCAATGTTGTAGACTTTCTTGTTTTCATTAGCTATAAACAAGTCATAAAATTTTTAATTTCTATTAGAATCAGAAAGTATTCAAATCAAGTGAAACACTTTTCATTTACTCTAGTTATTGATTGTCAACCATGTGCAACTTTAAGCACAGGGTGTCTTACACTCAGAGTACAATTTTACTGCTTTTCTTTTGCAAATAAATACTAAACACATGAATTAACGAATAGAAATTATTTCAATATTGCAAAGATAAAACTTCATATATGCTGCTTATTTATGCTTAGAAAGGAATGTGTCCACCTATAAGTGAAAAAGTCCACCTATCTTTTATTTTAGAAAAAAAAAAAAGAATCCCAAATAAAGTTTGTACCTCCCATAATAAAAAGTTCCTTGTTCTTTCTATTAGCCAAGGTAGAGAGTCATCCATTTGTAATTAGTGACACTTTCCTTACTCCTTACTATTCTTTCTCATGCTTGACCCTAACTGTTCGACTTCCGCTTATCCTCTCCAGTCTTCTTAGTGTGCTTTTGGCACAAAACTTACATTCAATAAAGTAAAGATTCTAGGCACGTTGTTGATGCTCAGAACTTACTTTTTCCCAGGTTGGTCAGGTGTCCTCTGAATATACACAGGATCCTGTCTATAAATCAAAGCCAAAGGCTAAGTAAGTCTTCACGTTTCTGGACTTACCAGGTGCCAACCTATTAACTAAGCAAATATTTATTTAATAAAAAATAAACCAAAACCTGAAACTTGAAAGGAAAGGAATTCTTCTGTGTAAAATTTATCTTTAAAGAGTTCCCTTTACTCATAATTTAAGGCACATCATGAAATAATATTTTCACTGGGAGATGGTTAAGGTGATTAAAAAACAGATGACTGAGATTTAGAAAGTGGAGAAGGGAATAGAGGAGGTGAAAATATAAAAAAATGAAGTAACAGAATGTGCGTTGCATAATAATCCTCCCTTTTGGAGTGAAATTAGGTAGTAGGAAAGTGTATTAGGAGAAATAATGAAGTGTATTATATTTCTATTCAATTATTGACTAGATTACTATACTTTTCACATTTTCCAACACAAACTCAGTATTTACCAACATACTATTCTCTAGCTGGACATTTGATTTGTCAAGTCAATAAAGCCAGCCTTCCCATATGCTGTTGATTAATCCTTACTCACTTTAGATGATTTACAAATGACTATTCTATAGGCTTTTATAAATTTTAAAAGCCACCACTTTGGGGACTATATGCTTAGGAAAACATCTTCTGTCTCTGACTTTGGAGGTTTTCTTACATAATTCTTTCTTGAAAACAAAAGAAATAATCCAATCAGTTATTTTTTCTGACTTCTCCTTTCTCTTATCTTAAGCAGTTCTCTAAAGTTTAGGAATGAAGCCGCAAAATATAAAGAAGAAATATCCATTAGCTTAAAATAGGCTATTGCAGTTCTTCTAATTCTATATACAGACGATGTAAGTGGTGAAGGAATAGTAATTAGTGAAAAAGATTGTTCGAGTGGCAAATGCATCAGTATGGACAGAGCAGTGAGGCAAGGATTGCATTTGTCTCAGTATCTCCAATGTTAATTGGCTCTATTGCCCAGCAACTAAAGAATAAACTCATCAGTCTCGCTGACAGCCAAGTTTGGTCATGTCATTTGGTTCTGGACCCTGGGATCTTAGCTGCAGTGATGGATGTGACTGCCTGGAAGGCACAAGCCCCTTTTCTTTCTCTTCTTCCATCTTGGGTCCTGAGCGGAAGCCCTGGCTGAGGATGGAGCAGCACCAGATAGAAAGAGACTTGATCCCTAACTAGAGTCGCTGTATCAGCCTTGGAGACTATTTCTGTTTGACTATTACATGATAAAGAAATGAACTTCTATGTTGCTTAAGTCAATGTCATTTTGTCCTTTGTTTTATTTGGACTGAAAGGAATGCTAAAATACGAAGCTTTGAATTTCTTTATAAAGCATACGTATTTGCTTTACAAAGTCACTGGAGTCAGTAACTATCATTAACAAGTTTGTGAATCTTGAGGATGTAGATTATTTTATTTTACCATAAATTTCTCTAGATTTCCATAATATATTTGAGAACACGATTGCACTTTCATGTGGCCGTCAGAATGTCTAACAGTGCAAACAGAACCTGCTGTGATGCCTGATCGGGTCTTGGCTGCGCAGTCCAACATGTAGCCACTAGCCAAACGAGGCTACTGAGAAATTGAAATGGGGCTAATACAATTGAGGAACTGAAGTTTTAATTTATTTAACTTTAGTTAATTTGCATTTTAATGGCTCCATGTGGCTAGTGGCTAATATAAAGAGCAACATGGGTAGAGACCATGAAACATTTTCCCGAAGGGGAGGGTTTCCCACATTCTGTAAGCGGCACAAGTAACAGAGTCTTCAGCCCCTTGCCTGCCTCTTCCTACCCACTTATCTTCACCTGCCTCTGCTCTGCATTTCTCATTTTCCTATCCCTTTAGAAGACAGAGATGATGATGATGGTGATGACTGATAGAGATGACAGATAGATAAACAAGAGGTAGACATATTTCTTATATTTCAAGTGAATAAATATAAAATAAAGAGCACTTGACACAAGTAAGAACATGAATGTGTTTCAAACTGGCCCTGTGGGAGCATCCCAGTGAGTACTTAAAGCTATATGATAAACACGGTACATTTTTAAAGCAGCAATTTTACTTAATACTTTTGATGAAACTAATTATTTTTATGCTAAAAACAAACATGCTATGTAACCTCCTATATTTATAGTCAAACTTGGGAGTTTTGTCTGGATCTTTAGTATAATCCTTGGTCATGACTAATCCTTCATTGGAAAACAGACTTCAAATCGTGCTCGTCCTTCTTTTTCTTTCCCCTAAACCTGATATTTCAAATATATAACTGTCTCAGAGAGTGCTTTGTGAGTTTACCTGGTTCCTAATTAAAATTGCCATTATGACTATATTGCTCCTAAATTCTTTGTAGGATCAGTTTTCCACTTTATGTGTTGCGTCTGGGCTTAACAGGCACCCTAGGAAATAAAGGGAACCTTGCCAACACAGGGCCATTTTAGACCCCGTTGCCCTTAGGCTTCCCAGTTTTAATCTTCGTTTGCCCGTCAGGGGCCAGGCAGGTAAACAGATGGCACACTTATCCGGGATTTTGATGAGAACTTAATGAAGGAACTATTTAAAGGAATCCATTGGAGGATGTTGAGGTTCACAGGTATGATAAAGAGCTGGATGTCATTACAAGGTCAGGGTTGAGGGGAAGAGTCAAGGTTACCAGAGCCTGGGAAGGACTGGATGCAGGACTGCCACTTCTGGAAGGAATGCCCGATGGAAGTTCTTCTAGTTTGCTAAAGCTGCTGGGAGCAATATACCAGAAATGGGCTGGCTTTTATAATGGGAATGTATTAGGTTAAAAGCTTACAATTCTGAGGCTGTGAAAATGTCCAAATCAAGGCATCATCAGAGATGCTGTCTCACCAAAGGTTGGCTGCGGGCGATCCTGGACTCCTGCCACATGGCAAAGCACAATGGCAGTTCTGCCAGTCTGGGTGTCTGCCTTCTCCTCCAGGCTTAATTCCTCCCTGAGCTCAGCTGTGGACCATCGGGCATATGGCTTCTCTCTCCCCTCTCCTCCAGGACTCTCTCTCAGCTTCTCGGTGTTTCTCTGTCTCTGCAGCTTTTTTTCTGCATCTCTGCTTTCAGTCCTCTGTTTATAAAAGATTCAGCAAGAGGACCAAGACCCATGCTGGGTCATGCCTCACTGAAGTACTCCTGTTCTCTTCTCTCACCCCAGATCTCTTCCTGCTAACTCCCATTGCCTGAGCCCAGGAGAAGCCTGAGTGCAGGAACTGGGGTGAGAAATCCTTGGGGATCAGGCTCCTGAGTCGTGGAGCAGTACAGAGAAGGGCAGAGAATGGAAGGGGATGGCAAATAAGAACTACTGGCACAGTCCCCAGCACAGCACCCCAACTTTAATTCTGCCAGCAAGGCTCAGTGGAAGCTTACAATGTTTTTAAAATTAGGTGGCCTTTCCTATTTTGGGGAGCAATGGGTGCACCTGTTTTAGCTTCTTAAATTAGTGACAATTTGATTCTATGATACTTATATATTTGTGGCCTAACTAGAAGTGATAACTATTTTGCCTAATTGTTTTTGTTTTTAACATAATTGAAATTTTAAAGTGTCAGGTAATGTCTACCATGAAATGAATTTTGCTTTCCTACGAAAAGTTCTTCTGATGAAGGCATCTAAAACAGATTAGTGTATTGTTTTACTTGAACCAATCAAGAATTTATCATAATTAAAATTCCCTTTTATGAGCAAGCTTGTTAAAGAGGCTTAAATATTTTGATCATAAGTGTCTCTCAGAAAATATAGAAAATGTGTAATTAGAATTGCTGTTGAAATAGAGGATGAAACTAAATAAAATATGTATATTTTCAGCACTATAGAAGCAGTTAGCTGCCTTTCTACTACCCTTTTATCATCGAAGTAGACTTTTTGTACCATTCTTTCTTGTAACAATCTTTCCTTCTCTTTGTTTTCCATGGACCTTTATTACTCTGTGTGGTATATAATGATTACACTTCATCATGTAGAATATTTTTGATTAATAAATTCTAGCCAGTAAAATTAATTTTTGCAAAGTATGAGTAAAACAGCCTGTATTTTGTAACTAAATATTACCATCATGTCTATTACAGCAAGCTTTCTTTTACTTAGAATCAAAATCACTAGTAAATATAAATAACTGGGAAAAACATCCTAGCATATTTTACCTTATATTTTCATAAGAAATAGAGAGAAGACAAGTCAACATGCAGATATTAGTGGTTTTCCTTCACAAAATGACAATTTAAAGACGATGCCATAGGATCGTTTTGAATAACCCAATTTCACATCTAAATTAAAACTCTCTAATATAAACACTCAAAATGAACACAAACTGCACAAGACCATGTGTCATCTCTGAGTTTTCATAGGTAGATGACATTATATTAACTATACGGTTAAATTTTATTTCAGTATGGTATGTATCCACATCTATACAAACAATTGTGTTGTATCAAGTAAACATATCCAAATATAACTTATCTTAGTTTGTCCATTCTTCAATTAATGAAGTCATAAATTAAACACAAAGACACAAACACACATGTATATAGAGACTCACCACATATGGCAACTGATAAGTTAATGACTTTCTGCCAAAACAACTTTTGAAAAATTATCTGCTTTTTAGATGATGTATTTTCCAGCATATTAATTTTTCGTCTTAACATACATTAAATAAATATATTTTCAAACTTTATTTCAACTTCAAAAAATAAAATAGCAGGCAAAAGGCAGCTTAACAAATCATGGAAGCATTACTTAAAAAAAATCCTGTCCAGGCACCTCTCTCCTATTCAATCCTAAAAATAAACTCAATTGTTTCTCCAGTGTTCCAAAAGAAAATGGAAAAAAAAAAAAAAAAAATGCTTGATCATATTCACATCTCATAAAACTAAACCCCATATTCTTTTTTTTGCCCCTTAGCATTAATATAGGGCCTTCTTTGCCTTTGCTACAAAACTATTACAATATTGCTGCTAAGCACAGTCCCTAAGCTACCTTCCTTGCATTCCTCCCACATACCCCCACACAGAGGAACATTTTTATTACACACATTTTAAGAAGCAATATTTCAACATTTATGGTTTTAGGCAAAGATAGACTCACGAATTTACTCAATACTACAGTTTCTAGTCAGAGAGCATCACACAGAACAAATTCAAATCTCACAGCGTGATTGTATAAACTCCGCATTTTGCTTTGCTAAGCATTTGCCGAAGGACGATTGATCAGTTTGTTGTGCAATCATGCTTTTTTCGTTTGGGTTTCTAAGCTTTCTCATATTAAGTCTTTATTTTGCCCTTTAGGTGTTTTTCTGTGTTTTATCTGTATTTTTAACTGATATTGAATACAATCAGCTCTCTAAAGGTTGAAAAATTGGTGAAGAAAAAGATATGGAAAGTAAAAAGAACCAATACAATAAACTTTTATTCGATTTTACATAGGCATATGTATTTCCTTTCAAAATATTTGTTACTCATATCACTGGTTTTCATTATTCAATGGATATGCTTTATCCTCTGTAAAAATTGTTTTGATATCTTGGATTGGAATTAAACACATCACGATTTTTCCCTATTAAAATTAGTGGAAATCCTTTTTTCCCCATGTAATGGCTTTTGACTCAGTGGCAGGGTTTTCAGGAACAAACTACTATTAATTAAGAAATAAATGTGTTGTCTGTGAATGTGCATTTCTCTTCATTTGGGTATGCATATTTTTTAGTCTTTTAGTTTGTTATGAATCATAGTTTATATGCTGGCACCCGTCTTGCTTGCTTTCTTTCTCACTTAGTTTCCTTTATTAGAGAAGTTGTGAATTTACAGAACAATCATGCATAAAATACAGGATTCCCATATACCACCCTATTATTAACACCTTGCATTACTGTGGAATATTTGTTACAATTGATGAAAGCACATTTTTATAATTTTACTATTAACTATGGTCCATGGTTAACTTGGGTTTCCCTATTTGTGTAGTATAGTTACATAGTTTTTAAAAAATTTTTATTTCATTTTGTTACTATATGTACACTGAACATTTCCCCTTTTCTCTTTCTTTTTTAAAATGTGTCCCTTGCATCTATGCCATATTTGTGACCACTCTTATACCTAGATCAGAGTGAGTACTGCTTTTGATCAAAGGCAACATCTATATAAAACAAAGGAAAATAAAAGAGCAGATGTAGAATGCACTCTCAGAATATGTTTTTGAGCACAAAAACATGTAATATCGCAAAAGTTATTTCATAAGGGGGCTCATCAGTCAAGTATATTAACATGTTGGTTGAACTGAACCATTTACAATAGCTTAACACCACATATGTCTATGTAAGAAATAGCTTTCTGCACCTTTGGAACACTCAGAAATATTGAGACAAATAAAGTATGAAATAGCTCCCTGTTTATAGGAACATCATAATTTTAGTTCTACTGCCTAGAGGCCAATGGTATTTCCTTATGATCGTGGCCAGGAGTATTATTCTTGAAATTATTTTTCTTGAAACAACTTGCCTGAATGGAGGAATGAGGAGAGGGATCTGGAACCATATTCTGTAATCACTTTTATTTTATATCACTTAGAAAACAGGCTTTTAATAGAGCCAGCCTAATGAGCAGAACATTTTGATCTAAATTCCAGTGTTGGGGTGGAAGCTGGCATGTGAAATGACATGCACAGTCTAATATGAAATAGTCCAGTTTTAAGTTAGAACTCGCAGGGCTTCAGTTGTGTGAGGCACAATTCGGCTCAAACTTTCTTTCTAGCTTCTCTCATTATGTTTGGGAAAGGAACCTTTACTTGTTACTGATAATGATCAGTTTATATGTTTTCCAAATTTGTTTTTAATTTGCCACTCATCCTTGATTTCTTGTCATTCTCCTTTGATTCAGTTGGGAGAATTTTGTTGTTGAGTCACTTAGTTTTCTTCAGGGTTACACCAAAACAGTACTCTTCTTTAAAAAAAAAAATTTCAGTCATAAGTTGCTTCCAAAAGCAATAACTAGTCTTTCCTTGTTTTTGGTTAAAATTGACTGTGCAGGGTGTCACAGAGGTATAGAAGAGAAGAAAATTGCTTTAGAGAAGTATCAAGGCTGGAAGAGGAGATTCTCCTGGACCAGGATTGCAAGAGTGTCCTGGGACAGTGGGTGGAGATGCAGAAGGCAATGGTTTCAAGGCACACTAGCGAGGCTGTGTTCCAAGAATAGAGCTCACGGGCAGTTGTGGTGGGGGGTGGTGGGACTGAAGGCCATTGCCTGTGTCATACCTTAGGCTGAGGGGTTGGGGACTCCCATCCATAATTACCTGGCATTGAAGTAGGAGCATCTCCACACCTGGAAGGGTCCACAGAGCCTGGGATGAGGATGTCTCAGGCTACCATGACAGGCTGTTGACTTAGAACTGCAGATCCCTCACCTCCTTGTTTTAGACCTCAGAGCAAAGGGATGTACTCTTTGAGACCCTCCCCCAAGTTTACCTCACTGGTATTTATGCACAATACATTTAGATATTTATCTTTCTTTGAATATTGACCTTCAATCTTGCCTTAGTGTTTTTAGAAAATCAGCCTATGGACCTAGCAACATTTTTGCAAATTCCTTCTCTCTTTTAACTTTCTTTTTAAAAAAGATGATTTAGAATGCATTCCATTTTGAGATCAAACTCCTATAATTGTCCTGACTCAGATTTTGATATTGTCAACATTTATGGCTAAAACAAAATAGGGTCTCATAATCTGGAATAGCACTGGTCCTGGATAATTGCTGGATTAATTGTGGATGAGTTTATTAGCCGTGCTTTATCAGCTGAGGTCAGGTTTCAGCATCCCTTGTGGAACTTATTTTAGCCTACCTGGCTCCTTTCCTCTCATGGAACAGCTGCTGTGAGATGGATGTCCCCCTACCAGCTATATCATGGAATAATTGGGCCCATTGCAATGGCTTGTATTTGTCATGTTGGGTTCCCATTTTTCTAGAAGGATGGTGATGATACTGTCTTGTTACTTGATTTCAACTATGGCTCATATTTGATTTAATTAAGTTTTTCAAGAACTGGAATTTTCTATCCCTGATAAGGGAAGACAATTACTTCCAAGTTATTCCCTAGAATTATTTAAATTTTAAAGAATTGTTAGCAAATAGTTTGTTTTGATAAGGTTTGTTTTTCTGAAGAAAACATTATACTCTCTTTTGAAAAGAAGGCTTTTTTCATATTTGATAATCTTTCAAATCATATTTTTCAATCATATGCCTGAAGTTGTTCACTAAGGTGAGTTAGAACATATAATAATTTTCCATGAAATATTTATTTGGAATTTCCATTGTGCATTTAGCATAATGCTAATATGTTTAAATGTTGATATTTGATGAAAATCTTGGTATATCCATATATTTTGTTTTAAAAATATGGACATTTTTTTTTTAGTTTTCAGTTAGACTGTTTGCCATCAAATACCAAAAATTTATAGATGTACAATATCTTTCATAGAATGAGAAATCAGTGTATTTAAAATTGAAAATATAACTTGTTGTATATGAAAGGGAAAAAAAAGAAAGATTAAAATCCTATGACTAAGGGAATAGATAATTCATGGATGTGGGTTTCCATGGACACATCACTAGAGAATAAATTTCACATTTCAATATAGAAGGAAGGCAAGCATAAAGCTTCTCATTTATATATTGCCAGAATGTTTACATTAAGCTTTGAGTTTGATGGGTAAGAACTTTCACTAAACTAAAATTTGAAAGCATAAATATTCATTATAGTGTGGATAGTAAGAAAATGTTTAATCAATCATTAGAGAATTTCTTTTTATTATTCATTTAACTTCTTTTCAAAGCTCACATAAGGATTATATTTTACTAAGTATAAACTGTTCATCTTGGTATTTAATGTTGTCCACAGTCAGGCCTCAATTGATCTTTCCAGTCTTACCATGCCTTTAGCTCATTTTCCTACAAGCATGACTTGGGGCTTCTCCTTTCCAGCTCTGCTCCTTTGTTTTTGGAATCTTCCTCACCCAGAAGTCCTTTTCTTTCTTCATTTATCTGAATTCGGCCTGTGTTTCAACCTTTATTTTACAGGCTGTCTACACCTTGCGGCGCCATCTAGGCACACTATTACCTTATTTTGTGTTCTCCTAGGGCGCCTCGCAGTTTAGTGGTTGACCTGTATTTCCAGTCCTTCCACTAGACTTTAGCAGAGGACTTGGTACTCGGCCTTGGCCACCCGGGGACTCCCCTGGTGCTAGCTCTCTGAACTTGCCTTGAATTACATCAGTTTGTAGAAGAGGCAGTGGGATTAATGATGGCCCTTAAGTGAGGAGCTAACTGAAAAGAATATTTAAATAAAGCACCTGTTCAAGAAGAAATCAGGGCTGAGAACATCTATATGTGCCACTTAAAAGTTGTCTGCTGAGGGAGCGGGTGTGGCTTCAGCGGTTGAAAGCCTGCCTCCCACACGCAAGGTCGCCCTGGTACCTTAAAAAAAAAATAGTCTACTCATCATTCCGGATTTACAAGAAATAAAATTAGGGGTGTTGTGTGCTACCAAGGATTGTTTTCAAATGAATCACCGAGAACACCAAGGTGAGCTCTTGAAAGCCGTTTTTAGTGCTTGTGTTTACGCGCGTCTTTGTGAAGACATACTACATATTGTAACACAAAAGATCCTCTTGTATTCAGCATACTATTGAAGGAACTCAAACAATAATGCTTGACACCGAGAGTCCTAGATATCTGCCTGCCTGCTGCTGTGTGCTCTACAGATACCCTGTCGTTTAGTCACCACAGAAACGTGAGTGATGCTACCATCCACTGATCTATCAGTTAGAAAGCAGAGACTTAGATAAATTGAAAAATTTGCTCAAGGACACACAAACAGGAAGTCAGGTTGATGGCAGCAAGTCTGAGCTTTTATTCTTGGATTACGCTGCCGACTTTATGAGGTTGCGTACAATCTCTTAGACTCCAGTGAAAGGAAATTAGTTGAACATTTCTATTTTCAGTAATGAGCAGACCATTACAATATTGTTATCCAAAAAAATAAGAATGAAATGTTTAAAATAAAGTCTCACAATGATTCTTTTTTCCACTTTGTGAATTCTCAGTTTTTAGGAATAAGTGATTCTTTTAAAGTATATATGCATATCTTAGCAATAATAACATTCATTCATTCATTGATGCTAAGAATTCAGGTAACATTTTTCTCTGTGGCAGCGTATGAGTTTAAAAACACTTTTGCCAAATGTTCTCAAGAGGTAAAGCACATGCTGAAAATGCTTCTATGCATTTCAAAAAAGGGATAATTCTATTCGGGAAGATTTCTAAAAAAATAGACTCAAGACCACGCCCTTAAATGGTTCATTTGACTCAATCATCATCATTTTTTTCCCATTTTTAAGGAGGTAGAATTTAGTGGAGAATAAAGGTTACTGAGTTAGAAATATGATTCTGAGGAGTACTCAAGTTTGCCTTCCCATCCTCAGTAACACTTCACGTTTTTGTAAGGTACAGGCATTGCTTTTGAGATCCAATGGAGACTTTGATTTTCTTTAGCCACACATTCAGGGTGGCACATAAATCAAGAGAAAAATTTTAGAGTTTACTATAACATTTTATAAATGAGTATTCTGGTACTGAGTGATGAAATGATTTGCTTAAGTTCCTGACTCCTAATACTTTTTCCCCCACTGGTCAGATACATAAAACCTGAGATTTTTAGTTTATGAAAAAAATTAGAGTAAAAGATGATTTTTTCCCCTTAAACTAAGCACACTATAATGTTGAATAATTTTATTTTCCTTAACTGGCTATTGCAGTTTGTTTTGTGTTAACATTTGGCCTTCATTTTGGTACTATCCGTTTTGAAGGTATTAGTTCTCTTTGCTAGCACAAAGAATATGCAAGAGAATCAAGGGTTTCATTTTTCCTTTTCACATGAATGAAAAACACACTGTCAATTGATTTGGCTATTAGTGACCTTTTGAATATAGGTTACCAACCATTTAAGTGAAGAAAAGTAGGTAGGAAATGAATATAAAATTGCTCATGATTGTAGATGGAATTGAAAATAAAGGTTTTACTATGAGTTCCTATGGTTCAGACTCAGGTGCAATATTTGAGACGCAAAAACTTTAGATTGCAAATAAACGACTGAAACCAGGCTTGATGCTTGCCTCAGTCACAAAGGCAGAGGGCCAAGGACTTATACACTAAGATTATGAAGCAAAAAATTTTCAAAATGAAATCAGAAGAAATTCTAACTGATAGGAAAAAAGTTTATTGTTGCACAGAGGTCTGAATTTAATTGAACTTTTACTCGATTCCCTGTTGGATCTCTAGCTGAAAAGTGAAATAGCTTTCAGACTTTGAGTGATTATCAGAGGACAGAGGCCCTTTCGGTTGATGTTGCTTCCATTATAATGGAGTCAGATTCATATGCCTGATAAAATGAAACGCAATGCAATGAAACATTTTGAAGAGAAAATGCTGTTCCTAGATCTGATGTCAGCTCCACAAGCATGAAGGTCTTCTCCCCTAAGGTTGATCACCTCTGCTGGGAAAGGATACTGAGTTCTTTTTACCTGGCAAAATCTCTTGTTTTACTTTAAGCTTCTTAAATATGCCCCCTTTTACAATTATAATACAGGGAAACTAATTGCCTCAAAGCCCACTTTATCTTTTTCAATTAAAAGAATATGTAGCAGATGACATTTGTACCTAGAGTCGCTCCAACAAGGAGGTAGTTAGAAGTCATTCTCTTTATCTTTCTTCTGGTCGGAATTGGTTCTGTTGTTGTTTTAAATTATTGTTCAGTTTTCTTTGTATTTCAGAGAATCATGAAATTTCTTATCAGCTGAATGAGCAACTCAACACTTAGGGTGTAAGAATGCAGACCACTCAATTCTTCTAATTTTGTCATTTTCATGTCTCCCCGGCACCCTGTATGATTATGTATTGCTGGAGCTCTCCGGGTTGGGTTATAGGGTTTGGAGATGTATCCTAGTGCTCAGCCCTGCCGTAATTCTGCATAGTCTTTATCAAAACTCTGGGTTTTAAAAAAATTCTTATGGGGAATTTAGAAATATTATACAGGCCCCTTGTAAGCATTTATACTGATACATTAAAATAATGTAGTTTAAATGAAATAATTATTAAATATCTACTCTGTGTAAAGCACTGTGGTAGCTGCATTTGGAAGAGAGTAAGTGGAAAAAGGAAACTACCCAGTGCTCCTGGAGTCCAGGAACACACGATCTAGTGGACTCTTAACTTGCAAATGTATTGCCAAATTCTGTAGTGTGTAGAATAAGAAAATAGTTAAGGAATTGGGGCACAGAGAAAGAATTTGAGCTATAGTAACAGAATGGCCTCTGAGATGCGACTTCTTAAGCCTTTATGGAAAGCTGTCTATTTATTTGTTTTCCTATTAGACTTGACTTCCTCAAGCCCAGGGAATTCTTTCCGCCCCCTGTCTTTGTATCTCTGGGGAAGAGTAGGTCCTCAGCAAGTGTTTGTTGTATAAATGAGTGAATAAATGAAATTGGAGCTCAAGCTCAAAGGCATCATTGAGCAGAAGTGAGGAAATCATGAGGTGTCAGAGAGGCACAGAGTGGGTCCGAGAGCAGATATATGATAATATTTATGGCAAAGGGACTTGTCTCCACATGGCAAAATTTAATTACTGGTATTCAATTACTTATATTGACGGAACGTTTTCAGTAGCCATCTAAAACATTTTAAGTGATTAACCGCTCAGTGACCCAGGTGAATTATATCATTTAGTTGTTTCCCTTGACCACGAGAGTTTAAATATTTGGGTGCAATATTTTTATTGGGAACCCATATCTGGGACTGAGTCAAGTAGCTTATTCTTTACTAAGATAATGTCAAATAAGGTATTTTAATCATAGAAATGGTGAATCATCGTATGTGAAGTTTTTTTTTTCCCCTGAAGATCTATTGGTAATTATTTCCCTAAACCTCTGTTTTCCACATTTCACTATGCTTTGCTTATTAAACGGCAAATTGTTTTAAATATTCAGAAGTTTTAAAGGTTAAAAGAGTCCATGAGATCAATATAACAAAGGTATTCAGCTCAAGATAGCTGTAACAATAAAAATCAACATTAATTAAATTTGAGACATTTAATTTAGGATATTGAGTTGGGCAATCACTAGCAGACCATTTTCTTTAAGAAATATTATAAATACAATCATTAAGTGTTTTTATTATACTTTCAGGATTGAATAAAAAAGAAATAAACTATAAGCCAAAAAAAAAAAAAAAAAAAAAAAAAAAAGCACAGAATGGAAGGTAATCAATTAAGAAGCTTCCTCGAGTATTTATATTTCCTGCCTAAGAGCAGCTATAAATGGAGCTCAGCGTAATGATAAAGAGCAGGGCTTCCGATCAGACAGGCTGAGGCCAAACCCAGGATCCTACACTTAATAGCTGTGCCTCGGTTTCCTCAACTCTAAAACAAGGCTAATGAAAGTGTCAGCATGGTAGGGTGCTGTAAGGATTAAATGCTTGTGCTTCTAGAATGTTTAGAGCTGTGGCTGCCCGTGGTGCATGCTATGTAAGTGTATAATAGATAAATAATATGGATGTAGCTTTTCTACGCGATCCCCATTAAGACCTGCCGTCGCAGAGCGTAGGACAAAGGGCCTCTTGTTCCTTCTTTCTGCAGTCCCAGTCACGGCACACTTAGGAGATATAGCTCAGCATGAAGTGATTTTAAAATAATGCTTTAAAGGAGCTAGATTTATGGTACAAACTCACTGCTACTTACTCTTACCACTTTTCTTTCTTTCTTCTCAGCTTTCATTTTCTCCATCTTCTCTTTTAGATGCCATGGTTTCATTGTTGCTTGCTCTCATAGCATAATGCTCAGGAAATGCTCATAAAATTTCTCTGCTAAAATGTCTCCATACAGTATTTGAACTTTTTAAAGGTAAGCTCTATAAAAGCCCAATAAATAATTAAAAGATTACAGAGCCACTAAGGGGAGAATAACATAGAAGTGGTTTGCTGATTGGAAGACAGCAAGGAGTCCTGGATGGAATCCATTTCTGAGAGCCAGGCTTTCCTAACTCCCATGAGAATGCGAGATGCGGTTCTAGACGGAGCGTGGGACTCCAAGGAGCGATGCTTTTAGGATACAACTTATGAAAAGCTGGAGAGGAGCTCTCTTCTTCCATTAATATTGTCTGACTATCAAAACACTTTGGAAACACAGAACTCAATCAGAAAAGAGTATCTCTGTGTGTCTTGTAGCTAAAGGAAATCCGGCTGACCCTAAGAGTAATTTACAGGTAGCTGGTGATAAAGAAGACGACCGATTCAGTAAAACTCAAATGTCCTCCCCCTCAATGATTGCATTTAAAATGCCCCTTTGATTGAGGCCTCGCATCAGTTGCTGGTCAGGAGCCTTTTGGCCACTTGACAGATTCCTGCCTTTTTCTCTCTCCCTCCTCAGCCTACTGACTGATGTAGATGTGATGGCATGTCTTGAGCCAGTGGTCCACCCTCTCACCAGGTGTAACACAACTTTTGCTCTTGTGAGTTGATACAATGGGACACTCAAAATGTTATAGGGGTCTTTATTCAGTGCAACATCTGTTCAGAGCATAGATTAAATACTTTAAGAAACCGTTTAGATATCTACTGTATATATTCATAGAGCCAAAGCAGTTTTCTTCTTTTCCTTCTTCCTTATTTTTTAATTGCCAACTATTTGGCATGATATATGTATATTTTGTCAGCTAAGTGAAATGCAAGATTCTTAGGTGGCATTTGTTGGTTTCCACCTTTTACCTTTCTGCCGACCTGCCATTACCTGACACAGACTTTCCCACAGATCATACCCCAACTTGGGTTCAGACTTCACATCGTAGTTCTAGATTCGTCTTCGTTACTCTTGCTCTTTCCATCCCTACAAACCTCATTATTCATCTCCAAAGCTGTCCTTGAGAAGTCTAACCTCTTCTACCTTTATTATTATATGCCCGGAAACCTCACCATTTATATTCAAAGAGCCTATCAAGGTATTTTCCACGTGAATTATGAATTACAAATGAGTTACACGTTCCAAATGAATTTCTAAATGAGATGAATTACTACCCTTCCTTAGTATTCTGAATATGCTTCGGTGGGTTTCAGCATAAAATAGTAATATTTTTATTCATACTGCTCATGTACAATAATAAATCATACCATGCATCTTGCAGATTAAATATTGAAGAAGTCTTTTTAACCCAAGTATATATCAAAAAGTTTAAGTATACTTTTATATTTATTGCTATATGCATGTAAGAAATGGAGAACAACCTTCTTGAGGCTTTAGCTATGCAAAAGGGCAAGTTTTGTCGGGGAGGTTTTGTCTTTTAGGACCTGGGAGAAATGATGACAATCAATGTTCAGGAAGAGATATCTGACATGTGGTGATATGGATGAGGAAAGAGATGCCTTGACGAGCAAGGATAGCAAACTGTCCTTTTTTTTTGCAGAAAATTAGGAATGTTGTAATAAGAGATGGAGAAGAGAAGAAAAAAAGTGTCAGGGTGTAGAGCTGACATTTATGCTTGATGAAAAGGGTGGCGAGCGGCAGATGCGTAGAAAGATAAAGGCAGAGAAAACCGGCAGCAGTGAGATGAAAGACAGGAGCAGATGTGGAGTCGAGGAGGGGAGGGTGGCGCCCCGAGGAGCGGCCACAAGGCCAGAAGGTCTCTGTGCTCACTCTGCAGGTGGGCCGATATCTTGCTCTACCTGTGCATCTTTTTTTTTTTTTTTTTTGAATATCTTATAATTTTAATATCACAAAATATTATTCTTTAAAAAATTTTTCAGATATCTAAAAAATATAAAAATCACTTTTAACTAACTTGAGGGCTGTAAAAGGTGGGCTAAATTTGGCCTGTGGGGTTGTAATCTGTTGACCCCAGTCTATTCTCAAGCCAGCAGTGGGTGATCTTTTTTTAATAGCTTTTTTTTTTTTTTTACTTTATTTTGTACATTTAATAATTGAAAATATAAACAATTAAAAACTAAAAAGTAAACACAGATGAATAAATATATGCATTTCTCAATTAAATGTAATGGATACATATACAATTTTTTTTTTAATCAAACAGTATGTTACACAATATATTTGGTTCATAGTAACGCATTCATACAGTATTTGTCCTTTTGTGTCTGGCTTGCTTCACTCAACATAATGTCCTCCAGGTTCATCCATGTTGCCATATGCTTTATGACTTCATTTCTTCTTACAGCTGCATAATATTCCATCGTGTGAATAGACCACAGTTTGTTTATCCATTCATCAGTTGACGAACACCTGGGTTGTATCCGTCTTTTGGCAATGGTGAATAATGTTGCTATGAAGATCGGTGTGCAGATGTCTGTTCGTGTCACTGCTCTCAGTTCTTCTGGGTATATACCCAGTAGTGGTATTGCAGGGTCAGGTGGCAAGTCTATATTCAACTTCTTTAGGAACTGCCAAACAGTCCTCCATAGTGGCTGTACCATCCTGCAATCCCACCAACTGTGAAGAAGTGTTCCTATCTCTCCACATCCTCTCCAACACTTGTAGTTCTCTTTTTAATAGTGGCCATTCTGATAGGTATGAAATGATATCTCATTGGAGTATTGATTTGCATTTCCCTAATCATGAGTGATGTTGAGCATTTCTTCATGTGTTTTTTTGCCATTTGTATTTCTTCTTTGGAGAAATGTCTATGCAAGTCTTTTGCCTGTTTTTTAATTGGGTCATTTGTCTTTTTATTGTTGTTGTAACATCTCTTTATATATCCTGGATATTAAACCCTTATCAGATATGTGATTTCCAAATATTTTTTCCCATTGAGTTGGCTGCCTTTTCACCCTTCTCACAAAGTCCTGTGAGGTGCAAAAGTGTTTAATTTTGAGGAGGTCCCATTTATCTATTTTTTCTTTTGTTGCACGTGCTTTGGGTATAAGGTCCAAGAAACCACCACCTACTAGAAGGTCTTGAAGATGTTTCCCTATATTTTCTTCTAGTAGTTTTATGGTCCTGGCTTTTATATTTAGATCTTTGATCCATTTTGAGTTGATTCTTGTATAGAGGGTGAGATAGGGGTCCTCTTTCATTCTTTTGGTTATAGATATCCAGTTCTCCCACCACCATTTGTTGAAGAGACTGTTTTTTCCCATTAGCATGGGCTTGGTAGGTTTGTCAAAAACCAGTTGACTGTATAGGTGAGGGTTTATTTCTGGGTTCTCAATTCTATTCCACTGATCGATGTGTCTATCTTTATGCCAGTACCATGCTGTTTTGACCTCTGTAGCTTTGTAATATGTTTCAAGGTCAGGCAGTGAAATTCCTCCCACATTGCTCTTCTTTTTTAGAATCTTTTGGCTATTCAGGTGCACTTACCCTTCCAGATGAATTTGGTAATTGCCTTCTCTAATTCTGTAAAGTAAGCTGTTGGGATTTTGATTGGTATTGCATTGAATCTATAAATCAGTTTGGGCAAGATTGCCATCTTCACGGTATTTATTCTTCCAATCCATGAACATGGAATGTCTTTGCATTTGTTTAGGTCTTTTTAAATTTCTCTTAGCATTGTTTTGTAGTTTTCTGCATATAGGTCCTGTACTTCTTTGGTTAAATTAACTCCTAGGTATTTGAGTCTTTTTGTTGCTATTGAAAATGGAATTTTTCCCCTGAGTTCCTCCTCAGGTTGTTCAGTACAAGTGTACAAAAACACTACTGATTTTTGCGTGCTGATCTTGTATCCTGCCACTTTGCTGAGCTCATTAGTTCAAGGAGCTTTGTCGTGGATACTTCAGGGTTTTCTAAGTGCAGGATCGTGTCATCCTCTGTGCATCTTTTCATAAAGAGGGCATGGACTGCAGGCAGCCAGCCACCAGAACCACAGCTACATCATGTTTAAAAGTCACATTAAGGGCGTGTGAGTGTGTGTGTTTTTGAAGAGATGACAAGAAGTGGTTCTGTGTTCCGAGCCTGTGAGCCCAGTAGACCCAGGACATGAGCTGAAGTGGTAGCCTCCCAGGCCAAGCATTACAAGCCAGAAAGGCACAAGGCATGAACTGTAGAATCCATACTTTTACACTCACTCTGGAGCTTTTTTTTTTTTTTTTTTTTTACATTTCTTTTCTTTGTGTATAGGAAAAAAAAAGGACACTAATCTTGGAAGAAAAATAATCACACTGTGAGCAGAGGAAAAAGATCTTCACAGATAAGTATGAAATGAAATAATGTATTTAACGATAGGAGGTCTGAGATGGCAGAGCTGTTCAGTTTTCTTTTCTTGCAGGTATATATGTTCACCTGAAATTAGGTCCTGTGCTCACATTCTTTATGAATAATTCTAAGACAAATGGAAATATTTGAGAGGTCCTTTCTTTAAATCCGTTATTTCTTGGAAAACTAAGAGTTTTTGAGAAAATGTCCTTCACTAAGATATGGACATTTTCAAAAGAATGGTTTTGTCATTTTAGTATGGGATGGTGTTGGAAAGTTAATAAAAAATAGCAAACCATGACAATCACAAATTTTGTCAGTTTTTAGATCTGTTCTTTCTGAGTACAGTCATTACCAAGAATGATTTCAATACGTGGCAAAAAGGAGTCTTTTCCTGGCAAAGCTGCTGAATTCCCTTATGACAAGTGACAGACTGGAATCTCCCAGGCTTGGGTGATCCTGGTCACAGATCCCAAAGTTCAGCCCCTCAGACAGAAATAAGGTCTCAGATTCTCAAGGTTTGTAGAATCTGCATTTTATATACTAGCATTTGAAAGCGATGAATAGTTTCGTGCCTGAAAAAGAGTAAAACACATGAAAGAAAATCATACCTACTTATGAATATCTAGAAATAATCACTGTTCATATATTGATGTTTATCTTCCCAGTTTTTCTCTATGGATATAAATATGTACTTATCTCCCCCAACCAGGTTTATACTGTATATTCAATTTTGTCTCATGTATTGATTATATCATGCATCATAAATACATTTACAATCCATTGCATATTCTTGTATGTCATATTCTTTATGTCTGCAGAGACTTCTATTATATGAATACATGGATAAATTTAAAAATCAGTCTTATGACTCAATTGTGACATCGTTTCCACTTTGTTGGTTTTATAAATACTGCTGTGTTTAACATACATGTGAATATACTTTTATGCTAGTTTAAGATTGTCTAATTAGAGTACATTCCTAAAATTGGAATTGTTGTTTCAAGATAAGAATATTTTTATGAGTTGTGACAAGTTTAATAAATTTTCTTCTATTTATTACAAAATATTCTCAGTTTATGCTTGCACTTGCTTGAAGTTCAACTTTAAATGTAAAGCCCTCTTAAGTGGTTTCTGATGGATGGTTACTTCCTCCAATTTTCTTTACAAAGTACCCATCCCTTTCTACCGTACCTTAGGCATGGCATTCTGCTCTTTCTGACCCTGTGGTAGATTGTATTAGCTCAAAACACTTGAGGGCTATCCCTGCATGCTCTCCCTACGGGGTGAGTCTTCTTCCTGCCCGTGATGGTCAAATTGTTCCCTCCTAATCTCCAGTACCTCAAAATGTGGTCTCATCTGGCAGTAGAGTCGTAGAGATAGAATTAGGCAAGTTAAAATCTGGTCACACTGGAGTAGGGCGAGCCCTCAACCCACTAGAACTGGTGTCCTTGTAAGAAAAGGAAATTTGGACAGACTGGAAGACAGACACACACGGGGGACAATGCCGCGTGACAAATGAGGCAGAAACTGAAGTCCAAAGAGTGCCGACATCACCCCGCCTGAAGCCAGGAGAGAGGCCCGGAACAGTCGTCTCTGCAGACTGCAGGAGGAAGCCGGGCCTCGGCCCCCTTGATTCCAGACATCCGGCTTCCAGAACCGTGAGGCAATGCATTTCCGCTGTTTTAAGCCACCGAGGTTCTGACACCTTGTTACGTAGGAAACGTGGAGAACTGGGAGGCTGCCCTGATGCGAGGCTCGTGTATCTCACTCTGGCCAAGTGCTGGGACCAAGCACAGCTGTCCAGTCCCACCTCTGCTCGCCCTGTCCCAGGTGGGCCCCTTCTTCAGTGTGGCTCTCCCAGTGAGCCGAGAAGCAGATGGCCTACAGCCGACAGGTAGTGTGCGTGAGAAATACATTTGTGTTGTTTTAAGCCATTGGGTTTCACTAGTAAAACTCTTGAAGGCTGCCTAGTATAGGCTGTCGACCCTATCCCTCCAGCTTGGCAAGCGGCCTTGGCATTCTCTGTTACTGAGGTGACAGAGTTAGTTGTATAATTCTCTGGCTTTAAACAGAAGGTGCGAGTTCCAGTTTGGCTTCCACATGGATTTCCATGGATTTCCTATGTGATTATGTTTTAGATGTTTATTTTTGGCTGCAGCAGCTCAAAATGTTATGTTTAGATACCTTTAGGTCAACCGCCAACTGGGTTGTCAGAGAATTAACCCCTGATGGCGCGAGCCGTCTATTTTTTTTTTTTTTAAAGATGATATACCTGGCTCATTATAATATATTTCATAATGAAATAGTTTTGTGTAGTTCTTCATTTAAAAAATAACACATTCTCTGTGAAAATATGTCAGTCAGATATGTGAAAGGGGGACATTTCAACATTATAAAGAGCTATTTTCCCAGAGAACTGAAAAAGATGGAATTCTTAGACCTTACATTTTCAAGATAATTTACAGTAGTCTATTTCCAACTTTTCAACAATATTGTTTAATTTTGTTCATTTCTCCTACAATATATTTGTTATCCATTGCAGCATATCGAATTACTGCAAAATTTAGTGGCTTAAACAAGCAATATTTATTATTTTACAGTTTCTGTTGGTCAGAATTCTGGGAGCAGCTTGGCTGGATGGTTCTGGCTCGGGGTATCTCATGGGGTCTTGAGACTGTTGGCTGGGACTGCAGCATCTGAAGCCCTGGCCAGGGCTGCGGATCCACTTCCAAGATGCTCACTCACGTGGCGGGAGGCTGGGCTCACGCTCGGCTGAGGTGCCCAAGTACTCCTCTATTTACCACTCACCTTCCAAGGCTCCTCCAGCAGGACATCCTGGACTTGTCTACATGACGGCTAAACTGAGCGAAGAGGGAGGGGGAGGGGGAGGGGAGGGGGAGGCGAGGGAGGGAGAGGAAGAGGGAGGGGAAGGGGCAGGGCGAGGCACTAAGAAGCTAACAGGGCCCATCACTAGGGTCCCTCACTTCCACCATCATCTATTCACTAGAAATCAGCCAATATGTCCAGTCCCTATTCAAAGAGAATAGATTACCCACGGATGGGAACACTAGAAAGTGGGGATCAGTGGAGTGGGGAGCATTTTAGAGGCCGCCCACCACAGGTTAGTCAGTCGTAAATAGTAAAAGCCACACACATTTAGCTTACATCAAAAGGAGAATTTATGGAAACAAATACATGGTATCTTCCAGAAACCAAGAAAGAATAGTCAGGCATAGTGAGAAAACTTGTCAAAAGGAAATGCCAGCTTTTTCCCCTTTGTAGATAGAAATTGTTTTTATCACTTCTCTTTTTGTGGCCAGGTAGAAAAGGGCCTCCAAAATCCCAACATATTTTTTTCAACTCAACCAACAGGGACCAACTTTTATTGCTTTGTTTTGGTTCCATATTCCTGGGAGAGACTCTCATTAGCCCAACTGAATCCTGTTCTGAACAACTCTGTGTGTGTGTGTGTGTGTGTGTGGTCTGTCTGTGGTTAGGGGTGCACGTGGCATCACAGGGGCCACAGGGCTTTCCTTATGCCCAGCGGTGTAACCCCAAGCTTTTGAGAAGGGGGTATGGGGAGTGCAGTTCAGCTAATTCATTCATTAAAGTGCTCGCTGACTTCAGTCCAACGCAGCTCTAACTGAATCTTTAGACTTTGTATGTTTGGCAGAGATAATGATTTCTATTTTAATCTCAATTGTAATAACTGTAAAAAAAAAATACCCATCTTAACTTTATCAGCATGTTCATTTTCTGTTTCCCACTGAATTTTATAAAGAGAGAGACAAAGTTCAAACAAATAATTAAGCAAACACAGATCATGAGATGCTTTTAAACAGAGCTCTTGCATGTCAGTGGGATATTTAGAAATATTTGTTCATTAGTTCATGTATAAAAATCTGATTTTGATGTACAAAAGCTGTTTTGGCTGTGCCAACAGCTTAATGAAGGAAACTGAAGATCATTTAAAAGCTATCGATGATGTGAAATTATCTATATGTTTTTTATTACAAAAGCAATAAATCTTCCTTGTAAAATATTCAGACAATATATAAATTTGTAAAGAAGTAAGTGGAAAACACTCATAAATCCAAAAGCCATGATAACTACCACATATGTTTTATTATACAGCTTTTTAGACTTTTTCTCAATGAATATTATCCATAAGCAGCTGTGGATAGCTTGCTTTTTTTCACTTGCTAAAACATTGCAGATTTTTTTCCCCATAAAACTAAATATAGGCATAGACAATTATTTTTAATGACTGTACTATATTCCTTTATATGGTGTCCCAAACGTTTCCAGATCCCTATTGATGTACATTTTTTGGTTTCTAATTATTCGCTATTATCAGTAGAATATCCTCTACTATAGCTTTGAACACTTGTCTGATTATTAGTGTGTATTTTTAGGTGTGGAATTGCTGGGTCAGTAAATATGCATTTAAAATTTTGAAACACATCCCAAATTACCCTCCAGGAAGACTTTTTTTCATTTTTATTTTTGCAGTTTATAGTCCTATCAGCAGTGCCTTTTCCCCTAAACCTCATTAAAGCTGGCTATTATCAAAGTTTTTAATCTTAGCAATTTTGTAAGTGAAAATGATATTTCATTGTTGTTTTAATTTGCACTTAAACTCCTGTCCTTAAAGCAGGAGGTCTGGCCAGTGCAAACTTACCAGGTTGGTCAGAGGCTCAGGAGCCTGGCAAGGTGCAAAAGACAGGGACTGTAGGAGAATTGTATGTGTGTGTGTTTCTATTTTTTTTTTTTTTTTTTCTTTCTCTCTCTCTCTCTGTGTTTAATCCAAGTAATTTGTAACCACTGCACTGGGACTAGGTCCACAGAGATATGCTGACTGTCCTGGCTGGCGGGCATGTCAGGTTAGACTTCCATCTAGTGTGCCATTTATGTTGCACAACTACCTTCAGCTCTTGCTGATGAGTTGGTGAACGGTTGGTGAATTTGGGCCCTGTCTGTCCATAGTTCCACTTACCCATCCAGACTTCATCTCTTCCACGAGTGGGGTTATCCTTCACACATCACCACAATTAATTAGTTCCTTCATTAAGAATGAAGAGCAAGAAAGAATTGCTCCTTCCTAGTCTAGCCTGGCTATTAGAGCCTCTGGTCTGCAGCTTGGAGAGGGGCTAATCGCACGAGCATTTGCTTCTTCAACCCTAGAAGTATGAACAGATTCCCAGAAGCTCCTGCCGTTGCTTATTGCAGCATTGTGTAGCTCTCCCAGGAAGGTGAGTTCTGGGCAGTGTCCTGTGCTCTTTTTGCTTTGGCACACTCATTGTATCTGTGACATTTAGTCGGTATTACTCCTGGTTTCATTTCTGGTGAAATTTTATTCCCTGTCCTTGTTTCTCTTTGTCCTTTTCAGTCAGTTTTTTGATACAATGGCAGAGTATAGAACAAGTGTTAATAGGATTCATTCAGCATCCTCTTTCCTGGAAGTTAACATGTTGGAATTTAATCTTGTTATGGCCTCTAACATCCAATTTTTGTAGTTGCTTGTGCCTGAAATTCAGTTATAAGTCAAGCATCCAGGCTTGCTTGGAGAAGAGTATCAGTATCACCCGACAGAGTCTTGAAATAGTGAAGGATCTTCCATCTTCACACCTAATAACCATAGTATGAGTGAGACTCAAGAATATAACATATCGAGGGGGAGGGCTGGAGGAAGGAGCAGGTGAACTCTTAGGATGTGTAGGTCTCTGGTTAAAACTACAATGGTGGGAATGTTCTTTTGGGGCAGGGGAAAGTCACTGGTGCTGGGCGTCAGCAGTGGGAGGATATGCGGGGTAGGGTGCACCTGGGCAGGCCTCTATGGAATATGTAAGGATTCATTTTGTCATAGTGTGTTACCAAAGTGGGTGGAGACCCACACAATAAACAAGAAAATATTAAGCCCCCATCCTGGGGAGTCCTGCTATGTTCTCAGTTAGAGGGGCAAGAATCTCTCGAGAACTTAGACAGTGCCTAATAAAAGAAAACAGACCAATATGTCAAGCCCTCAATATTATTGCATGTAACTATGAATTTTATTCTTCAAAAATTGAAACTTAGTGGTTACCATAGGTTCCGAGGTGATGGGGAAGGCATTTTTAGAGCATTGGAATTGTTCTGCATGATCTTGCAATGAAGGATATAGGCTATTTTAAATTTTGTCAAAGCTTATAAAAGTGTATGGTGAAAAATGTAAACTATAATGTAAACCATTGGCCATGGTTAGTAGCAATGCTTCAATCTTTGTATATCGTTTTGTACTTTGATTACATTTTGTTTTTTGGACAACTTTGTATTTTTCTTGGAGCTTATACTTGTCTTACAGTTTTCCTTTTGTTCCGTCTTTTATATTCTTATTTATATGGAATCACTCAGAATTTACGAAACCCCTCTCTTTCTCCATCCCCCACACCCCCTCCCCTGTGCATCAGCATTAGCAGGACCAAGAGCCAGAAAGCCCAGAGAGGACACTCCCTGTGCTGGCTGCTTTCATCCTCTGTTTCCACCCACTCGCATTCTCCTGGGGTTGATACAATTCTAGCCTTTCATTGTCATTTTATTCCAATTTCAGGGAGGCAGAGGAGATAAAAGCATGTCTTGTCAATTAACAGGAATTTCTGTGGCATGTTCTCTAACTATCTTAACTGATATTCGCCTCAGTTGGACAGGTTGGTATTACTATCCACGTTCCAGACACGAGAAGACAAATGCCGAGCTGTGTCATGGCTTGATTGTTCAGGGTTGTTTAGTCAGTAGATCTGGGATTTCAAAGCAAGTTGGTCATCTCCACAGCCGCTCCTCCATTCCGCCATCACAGAATGTCTCTTCAACGTGAGAGTGCTGACAACTCCTGGACTTCCTGAAAAAGTTGCTTATCCAGTTAATATTTTAATTTTATGATGCTTTAGATTAATTTCATTACTGGTCCACTTAATTTAACAGTTGATCAAATGTAGATGGAAAATAGTACATATTGTGCAAGTCTCAACTCCAGAATATTAAAGAATGAGTTATTCCCTTCCCAGAGAAGCCATAAAGATTGAGGAGAGATGGCAGTTCTTGGGAAGAGTGTGCTCTGATCAGGAGATGTCTAGTGACCATGTGTAATCATTTGAAAACAAAAGTTAAAAAAAAAAAAAAAAAGGAAATCTACAATTACACAGAGGAGAAATGACTAAAATCACAGGAGTTTATTATGCCAGACAATCTTGATTTCTATTGTTTTGTAAAATTACTTAGTGGATAAAGAGGATGTAGCAGCAGATGGAATGTATCAGTGCTTTAATATGACACTTGGTAGAGTATACCAGAAAATGTTAATAATTAAAATTAGCTTGCCTCTAAGCATTGCTGCTTTCACTGAAAACTAACTGAAGCTAAATATTTTTTTACAAGGTGAATGTCAGCCTGCTGAGATGAGATGCATTTCCCAAAACAAACTGCAATGGCCATGTAAGGTTGTCACACTGGATATCTTCATTAATGAACCAAAGTGACAAGCTTATACTTGAGGACATGAAACCATCATTTGTAACAACAAGATGTAAAAATTACACAAGAAGTTTCAGAGTTTTGTTGAATATCTGTTGTATATAACAAAGAGATTTATGATCAAATGCAAAAAATGTTAAATATTTTAAATCTAAGCATTTGCCAAGATCAGTGACATTTAGCATTTGTGGAGCTCAATTTGTTTGATTATATATCATCTTTTATGATCCCAACTTTGAAGTGCCAGAACTGACGTTTCACTTCATTTGGAGAATAGAAATGGAACAGATATTCTGATGAGCCTACGTAAGTATAGAGTGACAACTGGTATATAAAACATCACAATGACCAAGTCATAAGGAAGGGCTGCTTGACTTTATTCATTTACCTATTTTTAAGGTAGGCAAGGAAGTAAAGAGTTTAAGAAACAAGAAAATGAGTCCCAGGCATGGATTGCGGGCATGCTGCCGAGCGAGACATGCCATCCACCTTAATTTAGAGGTGGAAAACTAAGCCTCAAAAAGATAAAAAAAAGATCGGTTCTCCTAGTCTCAAGTACAGTGGTAAAGTTCTTAAACAAAACGATAGTTTTTTAGTGTCCTCTTATTTTATTGCACCATGGTTTTCTGAAAGGAGAACTTTATAAGAAACAAAATTCATATGGCACAGTTAACTGATTTCCAAAAGAGCTGGCTATTGTCAACATGCTGTGGAAAACTGGAGAATGAGAATATAATAAATGCAAACTCTCCCTTTTATAATTCTTTACAGGCATTCCATTTCTTTTCCCAAGAGCGTCATCCTCCTTGAGCCTTGTAGACATCAGTCTGCTGTGGAGCACTGGGGAGAAGAAATAGCACTGTGCCTTCCAAGTGTGAGCTGTGCAGGTCCAGGCAGGTGGAGGGCAAACAGCCTCTCTCATCTCGGAGCTTTCGCTTCAGTGCAGGGCTAGACTTTATGTTATAGATGTGGTAGGAAACCTAATGAAAGGTTTTACTTATTTCTAATGCCCACGATTTATGGTTTTCACAGTAGCTCTCACATAATTATTCTGGCATTATATACATATGGTATTGCTAGATAGCCATGGCTGTGAAATGTGGTTCCTTAGCAACTGCAAATGTACCTTGGAAAGGCAAAGAAATTGACGTGAAATACTCTAGGACAACAATTCTTTATCAAAAACTGTATGCTAATCCTCGGTTAAGCATTTTCAACATTGGGTGAAAACTATTCCAGGTAACAGCCATAATTAAAAATAGCATTTTTTTCTGGTGATTTCTTGATGTTGGAAGTCGCCATTCTTAAAGAGGTCTGATCAGGAAGAAGGGGACAGGATACCTGCAGTGTCCTGCCCGAGGACACTGCCTGGGGACAAGGTAGCATGCTTTGAGCTGGGCAGGGCGAGGGCCATTTCTAGAGGAGCATTCTGCTCCTCAAACGTCACATCATTCTGACTTAAAATGATGGATTCAAATTCATGATATGAATTAAACTGCATTTCCTTATATCAACAACAACAACAACAACAAATGACTTGAAAGGAGCATTCTCTAGGCTCTAGGTCCTTATAATTTTAAAGGCTCCACCCCATAACACGCAAGATATATAAAAATGTATGCATCCCATATTAAATATAACAGGTACATAATTACTCAACCATTGTTCTGAAAAAGCCGAACTTCTCAGAACGCCAGCAGATAGCAACATTCCCCTGCCCCACATCTATCTCCTGAATGACGTCTGCACACTTAGTCAAAAGTCCTCCAGGCTACTCCGTCAAAATTTGTTCTCACGTTTGTAATAAATATGTCCTTTCTTGTGTGACGCTCAATCCACACTTCGTTGCGGGTTCTCTCTCCGCCAGCTTTGGCAGGTGCCTAAGGCTGGCTCTGCTCTGGTGTGAGAAGCTCCACTGCTGGACGTCTGCAATCACAGCCTTCCTGAGGCATGCAGTGCCTCTCTGCTGGACGTCCTCTGCTCCGGTCCTCTCAGCGATGGCTTCCCACATCCCTCTCCGCTGAGGTCACTTCACCCCAGCCAAAGCCTCCTCAGACGGGGCCTTTACAGACTGTCTCCAGGAAGGCATGTGGGCAAATCACACTTTTATCTGTTCTCATCAGGAGCAGAGTTGCTTCCTAAAGGCTGTCCCCATTCAGCAGCCATGGGAAACCCCATATGGGTGTCTTTTTCGGGTGTGACTTGGCCACAAGTGCTTGGGGCTCCCATGAACATTCCATCCGTGTAACCTAGCCCAGGTCCTCAGAGTTACATCTCAGCCAACAAGACTCGTTGCAGAACACAGTCCACGTGGAAGAAAGGACACAAGCTGCGAAATCAGACTGACCTGGAATCAAATTCACAACCTCCCCCAGCCCCTGGCACTGGATGGGTGTCATGGAAATGGCAAGTCACTCGATTGCTTTGTGTCTCCAATTACTTAACAGATAACTAATTCCTCAACACTTGGCTTAAAATACGCATGAAGGAGAGATTTCAGATAGAAGATTATACAACAGCATGAAAATAAAGAAATAATGGCAAAGAGAAAATGGGAATAGAAACTGAACATAAAGTGCACATCCTCTCAGTTTCCTCATTGCTTGAATGGGGCTGAGTCCCTGACCCCATAATAAATTATTCATTATACAGTGGTCATCAATATTGTAGGAATATGCAACTTGTCACTGCCGAGATGTATTTCTTGCCATTTTACACCGTGTCCAATTTGACTGTGGTTATCATAAGAAAATGAGCTCGTAGAAGTGAATGGATTTTGAAATAAGAATAGATTGAGCAAGATGAGTGAGCTGTTTTGATGGATGATAGATCAAGTGCGTTCTGGACTAGAAGCGGGTCTCTGAAACCTGAAGAGATTACAGATGGAGAAAATTAATGATAGGATCACTCACAAAAATGTAAACGGTCGAAATCCTTAGGAGGAGAGGAAGGAAGCGTGAAGGATAACCAGTTTGGTTGTCTTTTTTGCTTCTGTTGGTGTTATCATTAGTAATTGGAAGCTAATGTTTGTTGAGTCGCTGATATGGACCAAGCACTTAATGTGAGTTATCAGTCCTCAAGGTGAAAAATCTGTTATCCTCATTTCATAGATGAGGATATTGAATCTCAGGGAAGTTAAATTTGCTGAAGTTAACACAGGATTTAGGTCCAAGGCTGGTTTTAAGGCACCTCTTAAGCATTACATTATTTACATTATTTAAGAGGTCTAAATAAGCTCTGCAATCAGTGCATTCCCATCGAGAGCAGTGCACAGATTAGAAGTGCAAACACTTTATAATGTGACCTTCATAGAACTAGGTATAAGGAACTAAAGATTTTGACAGTTTTTTAAAGATGTGAGGGCACATGGGAGAACTTCAGCAACTACCATGTCATTTCTAGGCTATCGCTGGTAATAAAAAGCAATAGCTGTGACAAAAATAGTGATATTTTTTACATGGATAATTGATTTTGTAAAAAGTAAAAATGAAAGCACTTTTAGAAACTTCTACTCTGTTTACTGATCCCTGACATACAATCTAGAAATTCATATATAACTTGGAGACAGTCTCCCAGACATTCCTCCCTCTCCTCATATGATAGAGGTTGATGTCCAGAAGCCCTTTCTTTAGAGAAATTTGAAAGCATTAAGGATATAAATTATGTTCAAGGAAGTTTATTCATGAAATTACTAGAATAATTTGGTGCTGATGCTTATTCTCTGATAGTATTTAGTATTTTTTTAGGCTTCAAGTTTTATATATTTTTAAGTGACCAAATCTAATAAAATAAGAAATATGTTTACTAAAACAGGTCCAAGAGACATTACAGGAAATAGGCTGTAAAACCAAAGCCCAGCCCCTCGCCGTGGGCGGCCCTCGCCGTGGGCGGCCCTCGCCGTGGGCGGCCCTCGCCGTGGGCGGCCCTCGCCGTGGGCGGCCCTCGCCGTGGGCACTGCTCAGAGCAGCCCCAGGGCCCCCAGGTGCCAGGCGTGAGCCCTGATGCTGTGCATGTCCAGTGGTGCCACGGCGCTTTGTCTCTGCACAAAGACTTGGAAAGCTGAGCCCAGGGTTGGCAACTCACCCTGTGCCCAGAGCCCACTCACCTCCAAACTCCCGCGAACCGGCCTGGGGTCCTCACGCGGCTCTCTGGTGCTGGCCCCGCAGGTTCTAGTCCGTGGAGGCCAAGGCACAAGCCCACCGTGCAGCAGTAGGTGGTGCCGTGGGCCCGCCGGAGCCCCTCTGGCCACGGTGCATGTCGCCTTCCGGAACCACGTCTGGGAAGGTCAGGCTTTGGAGCTCTTTGTTTCATTTCCTCCACAACTTAAGAAAATAGTTCACAAAAGCCTTTGTCTTTTAGATTAAATGCTAAACTTTGCACAGTCAGTTTTCTGGAGTCTGCGGCCTCCACGCCACCCAGGCGGGGGCCCTTGTCCGCCTTGAAGATCTGGAGCCTGGTGAGCATGGTAAGATGGACCATGCTGGGTTCCCCTGCAGCACCTGGAGGACAGCCAGATGCGCCCTAAGGGCGTGTTCTTGCTCCCTCCCGCCTCCCCTCTCCCAGGGCTCTCTCCTCTGCTTGCTCCTTATCTGTTTGCTCCTTGGGTGCTCTTTCTTTTGCTGGGTAGCTGCTCTTTGTTTGTTTGTCTTTAGGAGGCGCTGGAACTGAACCAGGACCTCCCACATGGGAGGCAGGTGCTCAACTGCTTAAGCCACATCTGCTCCCCTGGCCTGGATTTTTCAAAAAATATTTGATGTATTTATTTCTCCCCAGTCCCTTGTTGTTTTTCACTCGCTGTGTCTATTTGTCTTCCTTGTTTCTTTAGGAGGCGCCGGGAGCTGAACACGGGACCTCCGATGTGGGAGGAAGGCGCCTAATCGCTTGAGCCACCTCCACTCCCTGCTTTGTTGTGTCTCTCGTTATGTTTTTTCCTCCCCAGGTCTCTTGTTGTGGCATCTTGTCGTGGCATCTTGTTGCATCAGCTCGCTGTACCTGCCCGTCACGTCAGCTCACTGTCGTCTTTAGGAGGCACCAGGAACCTCTGCTCCCTGTTTTGTTGTGTCTCATTATGTTTTTTCTTCTCATGTCTCTTGTTGTGTCAGCTTGTCGTGCCCGCCCATCATGCCAGCTCTCTGTCTTCTTTAGGAGGCACTGGGATCAGAACTAGTGACCTCCCGTGTGGTAGGCAGGAGCCCAGTCTCATGAGCCACATCCGCTCCCTTGGCTTTTTTTTAATTGATAATTTATTCATCTGATTTGTCAGGGAGGGCAACGAATTTTAGGGGAAGTATAAAGAGCAAAATACTTATCCTGGGCCATGCTTAGCCTCAGTGTCATTTTAGGTTAAGTATCAGCCTGCTAAGAAATAGACGAATGAATAGGGCTGATGGCCTTTTCTCATGAAATGATTTAGACTTTGATTTTCTCTTCTGAACTCCATCCTCTGTGCTTTCTGTTCAGCCCGTCTTCACTTTGGTTTTTCCTCCTGAGGCATATGGTGTAAATGTTTCTATCCTCGGTCCTCCTCTAACCCCTCACCAAAAATAAGTTACCTGTGAGCTGAGACGTTCACTGAGTTGCTGGAATGACACCTCATAACCAGAGGAGGGCAGATGGAGCCCTCCAGTCACTGCGATCCTCTCCACTGGCTTAAAGCATTGCAACCGCGCTATAAACTCCTTGTTGGTTAAAGTGAGTCGGTCGAGACAAAGACTCTTTAATTGTGGGCCATGCACAATTAATGGGCATGGAGAGAGTGGTGTACACCATTACAGCGCTAACCCAAATGCTTATCCACCTGACCAAAATTCAGAGCCAGAGTTTGCAAGAGCTCCAGAATTTGTAGAAGTCTACCACCTATGCTGGGAAGAAGAAAAAGCATTTCCTGCTCAAAATTCAGCTCCACCTGTTAGAGTGAGTAAATATTTAGAAAATAGCGTGTCGATTTCTGTACCTTTCAGTACGAGTGCTGAATCATTTTGACAAGGTGACTTTGTTTCCTTCATATGCTGGGAAAATGTGAATAGAAGAATTATGGAATGTCATTTTTTATTTAACATCATTCCATAGCTCTCTTTTCAAATGAAAAGCTAGATTAAAATACACCATCAGCTAAAATGAGCCAATTTAAGGAACTCTGTTTTTTTCTGACTTGTTTATTTATCTGAAAGTTTTCAGCAGTCCCTTGTGAGGAATATATCAGAAACAGAATATCTGCCTTTAGGGAAATATATCGATCTTCTTAGTAGAACATATAATAAATGGTAAATTGATTGCTCGGAACCGTAATTTATCTACAGTTTAGAAAGGGTCAAAACTCAGGAAATCAACTTGCACGTAGTTTTTTACCACGTCTGCAAGCTGCAGGGAGCCAGCCAGCCTCCCTCTCTGATAGCAGGTTGCTTAGATGAACCCAAATCACTGTAGTTTAGCACGGAAGAGCAAAAAATGGCTACACTGCTAGCAAATCAGTAGCAAACACAAAACCAGCATTTCACAAAAATATTCCTTGAAAAACTATTGTTTTTCAAAAGCTAAGACTGTTTTGAAAACAGAACAAACTGTTTTCTATTCAGATGTGATTAGGAAGCTCTGCATTCTATGCCTCAGTCCCCTTCGTGATTCAAAAAGCTTATTTACAGATTAAAAGCTTTGAGATACCTGCTTTCTTTTATGTCACACCTAGTTTTCCAAGTTTGCTCATTTAAATCCTTTTTGGAAGAGTCCCTGTAACATTTTGCCAAACACATGTGTTTCATAGAAAATAACGTGTGAAATTCTGGATTGTACTTTCCTTGGTGACTGTGCCTAGTGTTGAGTGGAATTAGCTCATGGGCTTCGATGCAAAGAGTGCATGCTACATGGACAGAGCCTCCAATGCTTATTGTCCTTTGTTTCTTGGCCTAAATTCTTTTCCTAAAATTGAAAGTGCTTTATTTATACAAAAGAAAAACACCCTGATTTATATTACAGAATGGAAACCTTTTCACTGCTGAATTAGGGAAGACCTTCTGCTTGAGAGTGGTGATTTTTCATGAACATGCCTTTGGGCATAGAGCTTAGTTCAGCTCCTCTGACCTCTGGTAGTGTTTTTTTTAGGGATTGAACCTGGGGCTTTGTATGTGGGAGACCAGCACTCAACCACTGAGCCACGTAGGCTCCCCTGAGTTGTTTTTTTTTTTTGGTTTGTTTGCTTGTTTGCTTTTGTTTTTAGGAGGAACTGGGGATTGAACCCAGGACCTCCCACATGGGAAACAGGTGCTCAACTGCTTGAGGCACATCCACTCCCCTCTGGTAGTTTCTTGACCATGTAATTTAGTCTGTGTTTTAAGGTTTTAAAACAATAAATTATTGCAGGGCCCAATACCTCTATTGCCCAGCTGCCTTTAAACACCACAGGTGTATCCATGAGATGACACTGCACACGGAAGTCGAAGTCTTCCAACCTACACCAGCATGATTTCCACCCCCCCACCCCTGGAAAGAGAAAGGCAGCAATGTAAATGCAGATAATAAAGCTTGATTGAAAAAGGATGCTTACGTATTTAAGGAGTAGCCTTACAAAGCAAATACAGAATTAATTGGCCTCAGTCATCTGCCTTAATCAAGTATATTATAGATGTTAATCAGCACACACTTAAAAGATAAAGCTGCTGACAATTCTGATACTGTTAATATTAATTTTCTAGAATGATTTTTATTTTCACTGATAATATTAAATAAGATATGCTACTACTATGCTTAACTAGGAAAAATAGACTTCCCAGGAAAATTAGAAAAGGACAATTATTAAATGATTTCCACACTTTGATATTAACATTTTTTTTCCCCCATGAATCTGAAATTAAGAATCTATTTAGGTTCTTTTCCTGAACAGAGCAGACAGAAACTCCCAGCCACTAATCTCCTTTCAGTTATTCTGATTGTATTATCTTTGTTTTTCGGTGAAGACTTATGTTTTGCTTTGCTCCTGTAGTTATTGTGGAAATGAATGGCTAGTACTAATGAGTAAGGACTAAAGAGTAAAATGCATCATTCTGCTGTGGATACACTGCAGGTTTTTATTTTTTACAAGTGAAATATAGTAAATAGCTCTGCTTGCAGAATTAGAGAAAAGACTGAACTAGAAAAGGTAGGAAAAAAAGTGTCTCAAAAGAGCAAAGCAGAGGAGCAGCAGTGCTATAGGGGAGTTTAAAATAAATAGACTTTTTCAGCTTGACGAGACCAAGGATTAGAATGGATTTCACCAAGGGCTATAAAACCATGAAGTGTGTAGATAGGGAGGACATGGCTTGTTTTACCAGACCTGCTGGTGTTTGGAGTGAAATCATTTTTTAGGATTTATTAAAAGAAGTACCAAATTACAAAATGGCAAGTACTCTTAGTAAAATTATAACCCGAAGAAGTAGAACTTGATAAAAAACTTATAGACAAATAAGGTTTGGAAAAAATTGTGAATTGCACATCATGAACAGTTTATTAGGCAAGTTAGAGACAATGGGAGTGCTTCTCTAGATTTTTGGGTCAGAGCTTTATGAAGGACTTTATAATAGTGTACAGGTCAACAGGCTTCAAAGAGAAAAAAAAAACACCCTAATTTGTAGCATTTGCTGATTTCCATGTTGTAAATAAATACCCACCATATCTAATTGCAAGCTTCCAATAGTATAGCAACCAGCTTCCGAAGTTCCTCAGTATTTAACAATTGGTTCTCACAAGCTGTTAAATTCACCTTTTAGGTCATGTTTTTTACAAAGTCTATGGGCAAACTCCGTTGGAGAGAAGACAATTTGGTTAGACTACTAGCCTGAGCCACAAATTGGGAAGAAACTCACATTACTACCTAAATTTAGCATAATTGGATTAAAATGATAATTAAAAAATCTTATTTCCCAGGTCTTCTCTCCATTTTATATAAACTTTTTATTTGTCCTCCCTCCCTCCCTGCCATCCATCTCCCATTCGGCATCTCTTACTTCACCCTGTGGCATGTAATGTGGTGTGGAATGTGGGCGGTAAAGTATGTATAGGAAGACTTGGTGGACGAGGAGCTGGAGGTCTAGGACCCCAGGATCTGCTGGTCCAGTCCTCCTGGGCAAAGCTGAGCAGTGCCAGATCAGGCAGACGTTACGTACATGCTATCTCTAAGCAAGTGAGAGATGACGAAGTGGGTATGAGGAAAATGGGGCCCCCAGTGTGCCCTTCAAAAGCTTCTTAGTTACTGAGTCATTTCCTTTCTTAACTGCACCCAAGTGTGCATAGTTCTCGCTAAATAGATGGCGATGTTGAAAGGAACTGTATGAAAAAATAATAGCAAGACAATGACTTGTAATTAACTGAGTTAACAGCCTCATGTGAGCAAAATGAACAATTTCCAGGGGCTTTTATGTACTTCCTCCAACGCGCTGAAAGAATTACGAGTATACACGTGTTCTAGGAGGTGGATGGAAGGTGTTAAACTGCTTAGTTGAATTCCAGATAAAAAGACCAGCTTAGTAATTAACATCAAGACTTTCATTTCATAAAAGGGTATTAGTTAATGACTCGTCATATAATAAGAGAGATTAAAAAGGGAGAAGATGGAGAGCTCGTGGGTCTTTTAGGCTGAGAAATCTCTCCCCCCTACCACCAAAACTGCATTTATTCCTCTCAAGAAGTTCTATCCATTCACTGCGCCAGTGCACGGCTGGCTCGGCGGGACAAGTTGCAGCCTGGCTTGGAGCTCTATGAAATGAATAGAGCAGATTTCAGTTAAGTGGCTCAGTAACTTGTTTGTTTTTTAACTAGGAAGAAACCTTTCATTGCTGAAAAATTTGCTTATGTTAAAGAAATTGTCCTGTGTTTATTTCAGCTAGTCAGTAAAGTGCTTATAAAGATACTTACCAGTCACAAAAATCAGGATTTGCTTTGGTTAAAATGTTAAAACAAACAAACAAACAAAAAAAAACACCAAGAGTATTTTTTATTTCACCTTATTTAGACATATAAGCAAAAATGCCATCAGGATGTACACTCAGGATATATTTGGAATTTCCTCCCACCAAGAATTTATTTTAAGGCCTTAGGTGATAATGCATCAGTATGATTGATTATCAACAAATACTAAAATATTTTGGAAATAAATCTTAAAGCTTCCTAAGCTTCCTTCCTTACAGGCTTCATTTTGAGGAAGAATTGGTAACTTGTCAGACCATAAGTTTCTCCAGGGCAGGAATCAGTTCATTCATCTTTGGAAGCCCAGGTCCACAGTAAGTGCTCAATAAATGCCTGTAAAGTGGACAGTGCCATGTTAAGAAATAAAAATTTATCTTCAGTTTGATGTATTTAGTAACGACTTTGTCGCAGAATCCAGGTGACAATTACTTAGAAAACATAAGAAATGTGATTGTAGGCAGCGTGCATAATTTAGGGATATCGACACTGCTTATAATGCTTACAGCTATTTACAGCATTTGATGGTGGTGGAAAATACTTTCATTAGAGTCGACATAACCACACTGTAGTGTTTATTCTTACAGTAACAGGTATTGAAAGGGATTGAAGTAAATTAGCTGGTGCTAATTTAAACTGAAGTTAAATGTTTCTTTCAAAAGGAGAGCGTTATCCTGCTGGGATGAGGAATAGTTCCAAAAACAAGCGCAGTTTAGCGCAATGTAGCTTATTGTAATATTTATTACCTGTGATGTAGAACATTTCCTTTTTGTGTTTGCTGCATAATTGCAGCACTCTCAGGAATCCAGCGTGTCTGTTAATCTTTCCCGTTTGTGGGGGCCAAGTGCATTCCTGTCCCTTTGCTCAGGTTTGAGCACCCCGTGTGTGTGGGCACCCTCCAGGGTGCTGAGGCTGCCGATCCCTGTCCCCAGGGGGGCCTTTCCTGTAAGCAGCTCGCCCCAATTTGGAGCCTCCGTTATGATGAAACCCTGCAAAACTCCTTCCCCCTCTCAGCGGGCTAAGCTCACCAGCCTTCAGGGGGGGCAAGGACCGAGTGCAGTTAGACCCAAAGCATTGTTTGGAAATTGCCAAAGCCTCGAGGTACAGCTGCGCCTGTCTCAACTGTCATTTCAGGAAACCCCCAAACTGACCAAAAGGTGGTGTCTCATTATATTAGGAGGAAAGGAAAGAACTCATGCTTTTTGGCCTACTTAGTTATTGGGGATGCATCGCCAATGCCATTTTAAAGAGACCAGGAATACTAAACATATGCGTGTGTATATGTATATATGCGTGGGGATATATTTGTCTGACTTCATAAACCGGACGGCGCAGTCCACGGCCCTTCTGACAGCAGCTGAGGGCCCGGGGCACACCCGCGAGGGGCGCTTGCAGCTCCCCAGGACTTTTCTAGGCCATCTGAAGCATAGCAACTTCCCACACTTAGTCCATGTTTTTTTTTTTTTTAAGAAAAGCCAAGGAAGAGCTGTGATTTTTTTAAAAACACATCTCTAAACTTGCCTGAACTGAGCACAGTGTTCTAAACACCTTTGCGGTCTCATATTTAAATGATGCTGTCCCCGTGTGTGATGGGCCACCGTTTCTGGACATACGACACGAGAAGATTAGATTTAGGCATCTTGGCAGAACATGAGGTGAAAAGCCACCTGGATGTCAGTTTCTAGGTTTTTGACAGATGTCTCAGTTATTTTGCATCAAGTGAGGTTTAAGACGTGAGTCAAGGTAATATCGTGGGGTGTGAAGGCCATGCAAGTCTTCACTGTGGCGCTGGGGTGGGGGGCAAGATTGGACGCCTGAGGGCGCTGCACGTGGAGGTGAGAGTGTGCATGAGCGTGGGTGGGATGCAGACACCATGCTTGGCATGGGGAAGAGGTTCTGCCATCTCAGTCACGCAGGCAGGAAGTGCGCTGACCGGGGTCAAATAGAAAACAAATCCGGACCTATGTAAAGAGAGTTTATTAGGAAGGATTATTGCCAAGACGGAGAAAGAGACTATGGCCATAGTGACGAGAGGATTTTTCTAGTAGTCGGAGAAAGCTCTGGCCAGGAGATCTGAAGTGGGCAAAAAAAGAGTTTAGTTTTATAAGGGAGGAGTAAACAAGGCTAGCAAGACCTGGGCTGGGGGACAGTGGGAAGAATGCTGGTGCTGGGATATATAGTCCAGTAGATCAGAGGAGGCTTTCGCCTGAGGTCAGCCTCTTCTGGAGAGGGGCTGTGGAGGAGAGGGTCTGCTGGCTCACCCCAGGGTGGGCCAGAGTCCAGGAGCCTGGGGCAGGGGGAGAAATTTAACAAAGTTTGGTTAACAGACATTTTGTTTGGGCTGATCAGTGGAGACAAAACTGTGCAGCTACTCATTATGAGGCAAAGAATGAGAATTTGGCGGATCTATGGTCTCGTCTAGCAAATCAAGGGGGCATCTGTGTGCCTTATCTAAGGCATAGGCGAAGGGTGTTTTCAGTAAGCCCTTTCCTTGCAGTAAGCCATTTTGGGGCACACAGAGAGTGGAGGGATTTCTTTAACCACGCCTGTTGACCAGGGCTCGGTAAAATTCAGCCATGGCGAGGAGAGCTCTCAGGACTGTCAGCGTGCGTGGAGAGACGGCCCTAGGGGAGCGAAGGGGCACCCCAGCTCAGATGGCCTGCCCAGCGCAGACGGGCTGGCGGCCAGCAGAGGGGCCACAGAGGAGGACTGGTCAGGGGCAGCTGGGTGTCGGGCGTGGGGCTGGAGTCCAGAGGCAGGATTTCATTGCTCAGAAGGGTGGTGTGGAAGGGAAGATTGGGCACCCCAAATCTCGAGGTGGTTCCTGGTTTCCAGAACAGAAAAGCAGTTCATTTTAGTGGAAACGGCATCAACAGAGCTGAAGCCGCAAGTCAGAGGTAGGTTGGAGAACATAGAAAACAATCCATCAGGGGATGACCCCAGATCTTGGAATTTATAAGTGGTTCAGCTACTGCAGCACGGGGCAGAGGGATGTAGGGAAAGAAAACAAGCAGGACCTGTCAATAATGCCTTTTTAAAAAGTTTCTTCTTAAAGAAAACCAATTTATTTTCCACCTGAATAATAGCCTACTGCATCATGAACCTCTATCACTTCTATACTATATGCTTAGGAATTTCTTGTTGTTTTATAGGTCACATCCTGAGTCTCATATGGGAAAAGCATAGTTAAATTTAGGAAAGAAATGGAATATAAATAGCTCTATTAAAGGATTGTAAGGTTTGAAAAATTACCTGTCAAAATTGAAAATGTAAAAGTTAGGTTCTTCTGAGTTTCTTTATTTTTACGTTTCTTTTCTCTTTCTCCTCTGTTGATAACATGAATGTTCAATATTGAATTATTTTTTTATTCCAAATGTTGACTACAGTTTCTATATGCAGTATGTGAGACTTTTATAAATGAATGGCATGGGGTTTGCTATTTACTTTTCTTAGGTTATCTTAAATTTATTTAAATATACAAGAATTGCTGGTAATATATAAATTTGAATGCTGTATGAGGAATTTACTGGGAGAAAATCCTGCTTTATTTAATTAATTCATAAGAACATTTGTAGAAGTTTTATGTATGGGAAGAAAACATATCATTTTCCTGACCCTATATAATGCAATTCCCAAGGATGAATTCAAATGTTACAATTTTCTCAGAACTGCTCTCTGTCTGGTTCAGTAGACCCTGGGTTATTTTATTCAAATTCCAAATGTTTATTCAGGGACAGGGTGGTACTTCACTAGATTTCTCTGCTGAATGCTGTCTCATGTCACTTAGTTTTAAGGGTGCATTACCCCCATCCTGGCATGCCTCATATTCTGGCTGGATATACAAAGTCCCTGCTTCCGCCCATCAGTGAGGAAGGGTCAGAGGAGGGAGATTGTGCATCTTTCTCAGGTTCCCATTCCCAGTGCCCTGCCTTGCAAGGCCCCTGCCAGGAGGTGATCCACGAGTGCTTGTTATGTAATCTGATGAAGCTTATTTTTCACCATTTTTTCTTCTTCTATGGAATAACAGGGGTAGATTTTAGTTAATCAATGCCCTTGGAAATTATTCTGAAATATAATCAGACCTATGCAGATTTAAAATCATGTAAATTTCACACATTTGTCTGTTGGATATGTAAAAGTTTCACATATCATGATTGTATTAGCTCTATGCTGATTCATGCACCTGGTAATGAAGAATAAAAGTCCAAATATTGTTTATATGTGTGTGTCTATATCAATTTATACAATATATGCAAAATGTTATACATATATAGGTGCATGTATGTGTGCATCAATGAGATCCTTTCAGAGTATATCAGGGGCCATGAAAAACTAGTCAATTAAAATATGGTGTTTTGCATTTATCTATTTATGTAAATCAAAAGAATGGTGAGAAAATTTTATGGATGGGTACAGGCGATAATTAATTATTCTTAGAGGGATCAGGGAAGTTTACACAAAGGAGGAATTTGAGAACGTAGGCCTCTGACGATGACTAAGATTTTTCCAGGTAGAAGACACCGTTCTGGGCAGAAAATGTAGCAAAAGCACAGAAAACTGGCCTCAACATGCCAACGTCTTTGGAACTCTAGAGCAGTAATTAGAGGGGGTGAAATGAGGGGCACGGCGAGGGGAGACTCTCACACCAAAAAACATGGCAGTTATATTCAGATAGTCTTTCCTTTTTCTGTATAAAATAAAATGTTCTTTTTCTCTTGTAATTGGATCACCTCCTTCACTTTATTGATGGGGTTCTCTAAAGAAGTAACCAAAAGATTACCAAGAAAAAAAAAGTACCTGCCAATCAATGAAGATATGAAAATAAAGGGTTCAACCTTCATAGAAGGGATATAATTTTGTGTTGATTTTTCTTAATTTGGTATTGTAATAATCTTCCATAACGTGCATAAATACAAAGTTTGAATACGTTTTAAAAGCAAGTATTGCTATGTATAATATTTAAGTATTTCCACTATTTTTTTAGACCCATTGTGTTTTTTTCAGAAGTCATTGCCATAATTTATTATGGCATGACATAAAATTTAGCACTTATTTCATCTAGAAGCAAAATTTATGGATTTTTCTATGTAAATGTGTACTTCTTTTTGTTTAAAGGCCCATAATTGCATTCTCTTGCCTACAGGATGAACTAATTTGGACTGAAAATGCAATCGCATTGTTTGATCTTATTTTTCCCCTTTGGCATTTCTCTCCAGTGTTCAGACCTCATAATAATTTTAAAAATTGGGCTGGCATAAGAGCAACTGAACAGCCACAAAACTAGTTGGAATTGGCAGAGGACTCAAGAGCTTGGCTGATATTTCAGCGCTTGCTTTTGTAGTTGAAGAGGAACACTTTAAACAGATGATTCCAGGGTTTTGGGTATAAGAATGCTTGTCTTCAGGTTCTTCGGCACTGACACTGAGTTGAGCCCCATCAGGGGCCTGCAGTGAGCCATCCCAGTCAATAAGATTTGTGGTCTCAAGTCTCACAATATGAAGTCCTTCCATGCCAAGGTTTATTTACTTCTCAAAGATAAACACATTCTTTTTTCTCCCCCTCCTGATAATATGTTTGCAAATATTGTTGTTGTCTCACACTCTTTATAAATTGAAACCCAAGCTACTCCTGTCTTTTGTGTGGACTCTGGCGGTCGTCTCCTACCAGGTCTTCTGGTCTACCTTAGCCTCCTCCGCCTCACTCATTCCGCACATCGCAGCCAGAGCTACTGTTCTAAAATACCAATTTGATGAATTCTGTCCTCTCCTTTAACTCTGGCAGTGAGTCCTAGAATATAGATTGTAATCTCGTTAGGAAGGCTGCAGGGCCATTCATGATCTGTCCGTCCACCTACCTGCCAGCCTCTTCTCTTTCTTTCTCCAGCCCAGCCCACCCCATTCCCTTTTTCTAGAATGCCTCCTGCAGCCCACTTTCTCTCATTCTTTAGTACTCACGTGATGCCTATTTTCCTGGAGAAAGCCTCATTTGACCCTCTGAGCCCGAGTAGATGTGGCTCCAGTGTACTCACACAACATTAGGCTCATCCCATTATCCTTCCAACTTGTTCTCTGTCTCACACATTGGGCAGGAACTGTGAGGATAAGTGTCTTGTTCACCTTGTTTCTTTGGTCATTCTTGTTACTTAGAAGATACTCAGGAAATATTTGGTGAAGGGATGAGATAGGATATGTGAAAAGCATGAGATAGTTAAAATGCCATGGTTCTTGTCATCAGCTAGCTGAAAATTCTTGATAAAATTATTTTTTAAGTTTAATTTTATTTTTGATACAATTATTTTAACCTTTATGAGTCCATTACCATTTCCTCAGCTATAAAATGAGGACATCTGGATTCCTTAAATTCTATATTCCATCTGGTCTAAAATTCTATGATTGTTTTTTATGATTAAGCAAAACATGACTGAGTACTACTATGTTTTCACAGTAAAGTATTACATTTATAATACAGTGCAAATATATGAAAGAAACTAATAATCTGATTGGAGAAGGAAGGAATGCACATGACAAATAATAAGAAATAAAAGACACAAATCTTTATAAAATATTTAAGTCTTTATTTTTGCCAAGAAAAGGGAGCTAAAGAGTGTGAGCAGTGGTTGATTTTATTTTGAGAAATGGTCTTGGAAAAAACTTAGGATGCTACATAAAGTTAGAAAATACCTTAAAGTGAAAAGGTAGCGTGAAAAATGATATCACTGTCATGCCTATGGGCCTTTAGAACAGTACATTAAAGCTTCATAAAATGGTATTTTCTAGTTACACAGCAGTACCAGGATGATATCGAGAGAGCAAGTGTTCTTTTGGAGGGAACTTTTTTGGGCCCTTTTACTTATACTGCAACTGTTGATGCAATGCTACTTTCATTGAAAGCTTAAAGTTTATCAATAAGGAAGTTTTTGTATGACATAACATTTGGGACATCTGTGCATTTTGGTGCTTCCAGTCTTCAGTGGACAATCTTAGTTTTTCCACACAACCTGAATCTTGAGATATCTTTACAGGTGAAATTTAACAAAAAGAACTGATATTTGTAAGTAAAATTGTGTGTAAGAGTTTGTTTTTAGTAGTAAGGAGTCAGATGGGAAATCTGGAAAGCACTTACAATTCGCTTTCATTGTTAAATGAGATAATATAACTAAAGTGCATGGCACAAAGAGAGACACTTGCCGGGCACTCGTGTAACGTTATTTCGCGTTACTTTTTGTTTCCTGCCTTCTTGGTCAAGCTGTTGGGTGATTAAAATATTTGTGTTTTCAGTCCCCCATTATTTGTGCTTATCCTTTCCTATGCTGGACTTTCTTATCCCAAAAGTTCTTCTACAAAGTATTTTAACTCCTTAGAAATAAGATATTTCAATCAATCTTCTAACCAGAACGACCAGAAGATGATTTTCTAGAATGGAGGGAAGATGAATAAAGAATCTATTTACCAAAGTTTCATGGTCTCTAGGTCTTGGCATGCAGTTCTTTTCCATTTTGGACTAACTCCCTCTCTCACTTTAAGATCCTGTCCCACAAGCTATGCTTTCCTGAACTGCCTACTTGGAAGAAACACATTTTTTCATCACACCCATTACAGATATCTATCTACCCTGCCTGTGTTGCAAGTTTATTTTTTTTTAGTTCATTCCTCACATTATAGAGCTGGGAGAAGATTAGAAATAATTGTCTAATTTCAAAATTTAAAAGTTGAGGAAACAATGCCAAAGAGGTTGGAAGATGGTCTGTTTTTTATATAAAATTTCTTGGTTTTTGTGTTACATCTCTATTATTTCCCTATGCACGAATATATCTGCCACTTTCACCAGCTCTATCTGGCTTGACAGGCAGCCCCTGAATATCCATATGACCTTCATTTTCTGCAGCTACTCAAAAGAAAACCTTTGCCTTTAGGCATTGGTTTTTTTTTTTGTCACCCCTTTCCCCCCAAGAATTTGCTTTTATCTCCCCACATATTGGCACCATTTTTAACAGGAAGCTTATTGGACTTCATGTTGTTTCTTTGGTTAAAACAATCTCCACTCATTTATCCTGCCAACCTACTTAATGTCAGGGCTGAAAGTCCTGCTTGAGATTGGCTTTTGTGGGACATTTGTTAATTACCCCAGCATGTAGTTGTCTAACTTTTTGTGCATTTATTTCTTGGCCATAAATTCACATTTTATGATATATGTATAGATTTGTTCTTTAGTTGTTTCATGTGCTTCATGTCTTACTTTGTGTCTTTTTTTTTCATGTTTTTCGTCTTCCATGTCATTTGTTCACTAGTTATTTCTTGTCTTATTGTAACAACTGGATTCATATAATCATCGTATGGGGGAGGTTTCTGCCCTGCACTGCCTTGTGTGTGTTCAGTGAACTCTCTTTTACCAAGTCTTCTCTTATATGTCACATTTTAAAACCCTCAAGATTCAGGTGAGAAGTTCTTCAGAAGATGTAAAGAATCACATGCCAAGAGCCAATAGACAATCCGGCAGTCCAGCCTACGACCAGTATCATTTGTGGTAGCTCGTTAGGAGGAATTGGAAAGGCCTGGGAGGGAGGGGGACGGCTCCTGCCAAGTGTGATCAGGGAGAATGGAGACCTTTTCTGAACCACACTTGCTTGTAAAGCTGTGATCATAACTTCAGATGGGCCTTTGAGAAGATGACTCAAGGTCACCAAATAAGGGTAAGATAAAATTGTGTTCTACATTCAGTGTAAATACTTATTAACTGGTTTATATTCCCATTACAAAATCATTGTGGCACCTCAGTGAAAAAATGGGAACGTGATTACTTCAGGCCACTTATCCATTGGCTCACTTATCCAATGTGTTCAGATCAATGAAATCTGACAGAATTCCCAGCAGGGCGGCTCTCGTGGCTCTGATGCTTGTGATTAGATTCCAAAGGGAAGCAATCTTTAGAGGCTGTTATTCGGATTAATTCCCAGGGCTGATAGGGACCTTGGTATCTTTTAAAAAAAATACAGTTACAAGATATTCATATGCAAATAGGACAGTGATTTAAAATTGCAAAGTTAGAGAGAATTGCAAACTTCAGCAAAATAGTTCTTTGAAAATTTTGCTACTATCCAGTGGAAATGAAAGAGAAGACAGTTTGTGAGGTGAACCTAATGAAGGGATGACAGGCCTAACACGTCAATTTATTCTCTTAGGGGGGTATAATAGAGCCTTATAAAAGTCCCTATCATTATATCACAAGATGAAATTTCTAAGCCTTAATACCAGATTGCTAACATTATCACTACAGTGACTGTAACATCTGATAAGTTGAAAATGAAAGATAAACCTGCCTTTATTGATTTATAATCTTAAAGTTAGTGCCTCTTTATAAAAAAAAAATCATTGATAAACCAATTAAATTAATCAATACCTCTATTTGGAATAGGACGGAAAATATCACCTTGAAATGAGATGTATTTGATAGTATTGGGTTTAAATACTATGTATATAGGACTTTGATAGAAAACATCTGAATTGGGTCCTTCTTATTTTTTTATTTTTTATTTTTTTAAAAATATTTACATTTACATTTAAATGTCACATAAAAAGTAAAGGGGATTCCCATATGTCCTGCTCCCCACACATCCCACATTTTCCCACATTGACATCATCCTTCATTAGTGAGGTTACATTCCTTACAATTGATGAACACATTTTGGAGCATTGCCACTAAGCATGGATTATAGTTTACATTGTAGTTTACACTCTCTGCCACCCAATTCTGTAGGTTATGGGAGGATATATAATGGCCTGTATCTGTCATTGCAATGTCATCCAGGACAATTCCCAAGTCCCGAAAACGCCCCCATATTGCACCTGTTTTTCCCTCTCCCTGCCCTCAGGGCCTCCAGTGGCCACTGCCTCCACATCAATGATATAATTTCTTCCATTGCTAGAATCACAATAAGTCTACAGTCGAATACCAGTAAGTCTACTTTAGTCCATAGTTGATTCCCCAATCCGGAGGATTCTGGGATGGTGATGCCCACTCCCCCTCTAATTGAGAGGGGGCTGTGATCCCATAGGGCTGATGGATGGGACTCTGTTGCTTGCAGTTGTAGACTCTCTTCGTTCCTTGGTGTGGTAATTATCCATCATCATCTTCATGTTAGTTGTCCTGGGTGAGACCAATGATGAATTGGGTCTTATGAAAGAAAAATCTTTCTTACAATTTTAAATATGCTTTCATACAGCTTTTCAAACTATGATAATCCCAACAAAACCACAGGAAATGTTTTAAAATCTACACAATCTTATTTATTTGTTTATTTATTTGTTTGTTTATTTATTTATTTATTTATTTATTTATTTATTTATTTATTGTCTTTGTCAGGAGCAACGAAGTATTGTTAGAAAAAATATCAAAGTGGAATTGAGAAGTGTTAAGGCAAGATGGAGAGGTTGCAAGAGGGATGCAGAGAGGGGAGTTAAGGGACTAGAATGAGGAGTAGGAAAAGAAGACGTTCCTGATAAGGGTAGAAGGCTCGGTGTCTGGCAAAAATGCAAACAGAACCGTATTTCTAGGGACGGAGATAACTGGGAGGGGAACTTAACCTAGAAATACTCTCACCTAATTTTAGTGTGCATGGATATTTTATAATAGAAACTTAAGAAGTTTTTCAAAGGAATTATTTTTGCTTTCTTAAGCTGTGTGCTACTGTAAAAATGTTTGCAATGTTCATTGTTATTTCTATCGGTTGTGCTTTTTCGAAGTGTAACAAATATTTCATTATTCCCTTATAAAGGGATAAGGACGAAAGAATAAATAAGATGTACTTATGAGAGAAATATCAGAATCATAGTTTATTGCATAGTGTAATTTTCCCACAGAGTGCCTTCTACTCAATCAGCAGTAAATTGGGAGAAAATACCTACTTAGTAATTTAGAACACTCACGTTGAGAATCAAGTCGGTAATGTATATGATTTCATCTGGACTCTAGCTCTACTCCTTTACAAAGCCAGTGCCATGGCAGCAGTGCCTTCTTGCTTACAGACATCGATTTATAACCATTTGGCACTAATCTACAGGGCTGACACACAGGGATCATAATAACCTGTCATCATATGGAAAGTCTGGTTTCCTCAGGGTACGTTTTTGAGAATTTTCTAACATATCTTGGGTTGGACACCATATTTTTTTCTCAGTAGAGTCTAAGCTGCTCTTGATCAGCTCAGTCTGTTCATTATGGGAAGAAAACCTTTTGAGGCACCCAGTGCAGTGGCTTATATTTGCTATCTCACACACGTGGACATGCAGGCGTTTATGCAACCCCGCTCCTTAGGGGAATGAGAAAAGAAAGGTTGGACAGGAAGTGCTCAGCCACAGAGTGGGAGGCAGCGCTGGAATCCAGTGTGGCTCCGTGGCCCGTCTTCTACCTTCCTTCGGACTTTGCTGCCTGAGAGCCTCATGCGGGGGTCTCAGAGCCTCCCTCTAGCCAAGGACTGGTTTGAAGCCCCAAGACTTTTTTGATATCTAAAACAGTAAAATAGACTCTGTTGAAGATCTTGCCCCACCTTTTTGTCCTGCTCAGAAATATAGGAAATCCAGGAAATCTGTAAGAGAACTTACAATATTGATTGAATTGCAAACCTTAAATCTGTTTCTGATTTAGCTGTTGAATTTTTAAAGCCTGTAACATTGTTTTTAAAACTAAGAATGTAATATGATTTGAAGACTTTTTTCCCTCAAAATATCTAAGTGCTTCACGAAAATATTGAGGCAAGGAGATGAACTGCAGTTGTGGGGAAATTCTTACCTTTCATGATGATTCAGCATAGGTTTATTCATTCCATTTTAGCTATATACACAGTAAGTATAAACAAATATTTCTCCTAGGAGAAAATGCACATTTATTATTTTGAGCATAGCAATTAATACCTAAGTGTAGCTGGGTAATATATATATATATAGAGAGAGTTTTATATTTGTTCTATTATGTGGAGGTTTTTGGCCTTTGAACGGAACTCACTGTTTGCATGTTATGGTTTGTGAAGGTAATAAAATAGTGTTTATTTCCTGAGTGGTTACATTGTCAATTTAATAGAGTTTTTTCTTATCCTAAGGAGGGATTTGGGAAATAATGATTCACATTTGTGCAGTGTTTTGCAGAATCCAAATTGCTTACAAGTATATTAACTTATGAAATCCTCACAAAAACCATGAGTTAGGAAGAGCAAGTGTTCTTTCCAATATCTTACAGATGATAAGACAGAAGTTCAGAAAAGTTGTGACCTCCTTGTTATCAAACAGCTAATGTTAGACCCAAGACTTGGAGTCCCATCTACTGACTGCTGTCATGATTTAATCGATTTATAAATCAATAGCATTTTGGTGGAGGTAATGTTTGCTTTAAGAAGTCATTAATTCCAAGTATATTTGGAACAAATAATACACTTAATCTTAAGAGTGAAATCATTGAAATGAATTATTAGAGGGCTATACTTTGAAAAAACAACATCTTAGCAATGTCATATCTGCCATTGTACTGGATAGATTGCGTGCTGTCAGGAAAATTTATGAGCATGGCTATGCTGGAACTACCAATCTACAAGAAAAATCATAAAATTTGTACTACTATAATGATTCTCCTATGGGTAGCTTATGTTTATGATTTCAGCCGAACCAGTTTTAGAACAATGTGTTCTAACATTATTTGATGACAATATTTATACAGTATTAAGTTATCTGCCATTTAAAACTAGCACACAGTTAGTTGCTGATATTTTAGGAATGAGAAATATGATAAAGTACCAAGCCAAAAATATTTTGAAAAGCAGAAAATGAGTTGGTTTCACTGACTTTTATATAGAGTTCCATACTTAATTTTTCCCTTTTTATATTTGCTTTATTATGTATAAATTCACTTGTTATGAAAAGACCTTTTCCCTTACAGCCAACTATTTCTTATTCCAGTATTATTGAGAAGTTTTGAATGAGGTTTAGTAGAGTAGGTCTTGTCACTTGGCCAAAAGACCCTTGACAAAATCTACTTGACATATTTAATTTGATTAAAAGTCATTTTATCTAATATACTAAGATTTTTCATCATTTATTGAGATATATTGTATATTGACTAAATTTATGTTCTAATTTAACTTGATAATTTAAATAATTTCCCCATCCAAAGGTATTACTGAACTATTTCACACAGTAAGATTCAGGACACAAATACATAATAATCTATTTGATCTAAATAAATTTTCAGATTTAGTATGGCTAAATTTTGCTGATAAGAAATGCATATATTCTGGATCTGACTGATTTCATTCCATTTTTTCCTAGAGCTTATTAAATTTAATTTTTTTAAATTTATAGATAACAGTATCTAGCACATTCCATAATTGTAGAGCAGAGGTCAGCAAACTTGCTTGCAGACCATATCATACCCCTTCCAATTACTGTAAATAAAGTTTTATTGGAAAATAGCCACTCTCATTCATTTACATATTATTTATGGGGTGCTTCAGTGCTGCAATAGCTAAATTGAGTTATGACAAACACCCTATGGTCTGCAAAGCCTAAACTATTTACTATCTGACCATTGATGGAAAAAGTTTGCTGACCCCATCCATAGAAGTTACAATTTGTAGTTTAACTGGCACTATTTTCTACTCTCATTTTCTTACTTTATTATTTTTAATAGTTTCTCCCTTTGGAAACATTCACTGAATTTCAGCAGAAAAACAGCATGCATGGGAAGGCACTCTGTTTCTAATAGCTTATATTTCTTAGAAAAATCATTCGATGGCAATGACCTAAAACGACATTTGGACAATAGAACGTCTGAATCCAGAACCTGTGATGAATGAGCTATTTCATGCCAATTAAAACTTCCTAGCCATCTAGTGATAAGCATTGCAAATATTTCTTTCTGTGAACCCTGATCTTTTGAACAACAATCATTTGGTTTGTTCATGCATCTGAAGGTGGGGTAGATCTTATCAGGGACAGCTCATCTCTCCTTCATGCAGCACCAGCTGGGGTAGCTGGAGTGAAGGGGGAGAATCCACCACCAGGGTGCCTCTCTTATTTGGCTGGTAAGGAGGGGCTTGGCTGGCAGCCGGGAGCTCGGCAGGGGCTGTGGGCCACGGCCCTGGCTTACTCTCCCAGGGCTGCTTTTGGCTCCTCAAGGCTGAGTTTCATGATGAAGAGTCACAAGAGATAGCTTTTTCCACCAGTTCTACTAGTCCAAGCACGCAGGTTGAAAGTGAGGGGATGTTGACTGAGGCTCTAGCATAAGATCAAAGCTAATGGGGGGAAGGGCGGTATTATTCTGGAAGCAAAATCTGAAGAGAGAGAAATGGGAGAGAGTGGAGCAAGTAAAGAGGAGAAGGTCCAAAACCAAATATCACTGTATCCACATTTGATGAGTTAGAGGAGAAAGAAGATAGCAACAAAGAATGAAGGACCATTATTTAAAGCTAAGAAGATGTGAGGGCAGTGGCAGTGCTATTATTTTCTTCCTTTCTAGGTTTCTTTGCTTGTTGGTTGATACTTTTAGGTCTCAGTTATGTTCTCTTTGCCAAGGATTCAAAGCCATTTCATATAAGTGATATTGCTAAATAGATATCAACGTTTTAATTTGACTCTGAAATGTTCAAACTTAATCTCAGGAAGGAAGGGAGGGAGGGAGCGAGGGAAGGAGGGAGGGAGGAAAAAGGAGGAAGAAATGGAGGAATAAAGAAAGAAAAAGCTCATAGATTCTAGATTTATTTTAGAAACATTTGCATGACAGTCTTCTCTGCCCACTGTGGCCGAGGAACACAGGAGCAGCAGAGGGACTCTGTGCTGTTGAGGCTGATGTGGACACCTGCTCTGATTTCCCTTTGGAGAACCCTATTACCTACACTGTGTGGACCTACAGACCATCATTCTGTGATAAGTACCTGAGCGCTCTCTGGCTGACCTGCTAGAAACCATGTACTTTAACTATGAATCTCATGGAACACCTGGCCAGGTCATCCATATCCATGACTCTAATAGAAGCTACCAGATGATCACCTTGAATAAAAGTTTCTGAGCCTACAATTTTTGACCATAGTCTCTTGAGCCTAATATATGTCCCTAATCATCTTCAGATAATACTGACATTGTAAGAATCTTTTGAATGCAAAGTGGATTCGCAAGATAACTGAAGGATCATCTAACTGGCCTGCCTCCTGCCTCCCTCCCCAAAGACCAAAATAACAGGAATACATTCTTGCATGTCAAAGCAGTATTTTAACTCCATCCAGTATTCTCACTAATGTGTCATTTGTTTTATGAATTCACTCTAGATTTCTCAGCTTGTCCTGATATTTTAAAATGATAAAATGGCTCTAAATAATTAACTCATGAAATTGTCACTGTGGCTTCAAGAAAGATGAAGAGGGTAAGATGAGTGAGAGGTCACAAGATCCTTATTTTTGTAAAATGTCCCATGCAATGCCATATTGTGGATCTCAAGATCACTTCATTGATGACATTTAATATTTAAAATCTCTTGAATATTTATAAAGTAGGTAATTCTTTTATTTTTGTTACAATATAATATAGAAATTTGTCCATAAAGAAACTCCTTTTATGGGCTGGTTAAATTATAATGCTGTTATAAGAACGAGCAGATCTAGTCCCAAAATGTCACTTATAATTTTAATAGCAACAACAATAATAGTAATGGCTAATAGGCTCACAGCACTTCTTATGTGTCTCAAGTGCTTTGCATATATTAAGCCAATTAACCCAACCAACAACTCTGTGAGTACTTAGGTAGATGATGTGTGATAAACGGTGGGACTTTGCCTTTCGGTTACTGCTTTACTGCACTCAGTCGACTGTATTTGTCCCAGTTTTTCTTATTTGATTACAGCATAGGACTGCTTAAGATATAGACATCTGCAGTGCTACTCAGATTTGCTGCAAATCTCCTCTCATTTCAGATCAATAACCAGACACACCAATGCCATAGTCTATGATCATTTCTAGTGTGAACCTATTCTCTGCATCCTCAGCTGTATTGGAAATAAGTACCCATTCTCGATTGGCCAAACATTCCTTCTCAGAGTTTAAAACTCATCCCCAGTGAAATCAGAGAGCATGAATTTTAATGATTTCTGAGCTAAGTGTGAATTGTAGCTCTGTCTCCTTAGCAGAGCTGGGAGGAAATTCTGAGCACTTTGGGCTCCTGGTATCTGGAAGTTCAGGAAAGGAGACCCCATCCTTCCCGTCTGTGTTGTCCTCATCCAGAAAATCTTTAAGGTTTTACTTGCCATGGACTTAAAGCCTCATTTGCCTTTGTGGGGTTTTTGGCTTGTTTGATCTTTTTTTTTTTTTTTAACTCTTATTTCCTTTCCAATTATGAACAATTTTAGCCAAGTTTTCTTGATTTTCTGGTTAAAATTGCTATCGGGCCTTCAAAACCTTAAAATGGAGAAAATTGAAGCCCAATTCCACTCTCTTGTTGCAATAGTTTACACAATATAATCATTTTTGATTCCTTTGTTGTAATTGAGATATAGGGTTTATGTGCTGCTGAGTAAACATTAATATAGTCAGTTGGCTTTAAATTTTTTTTTAACTTGGGGTAGCATATCTTCAGCTCAAAAACTCCCATTTAATCACTTTAAAGCATACAATTAAGTGGTATTAAAATACCCCGTGATATTGCACTACCATCACAACCATCCATTACCCAACCTCTTTTATCATCCCAAACAGAAACTCTGCGTCTATGAAACAATAACCCTCCCTTCTTCCCCTGGTGACCTGGGATCTACTTTCTACCTCTATGAATTTGCTCATTCTGGCTATTTCAAATCAGTGAGATCATACAAGATTTGCCCTTTTGTGTCTAGCTTATTTCACCCAAGACGATGTCTTCAAGGTTCACTGTGTGGTAGTTGTGTCAGAACTCAATTCCTTTTCGTGGCTGAATGCGGTTCCATTTATGGATATGCCACAGTTTGCTCAGCCTCTCATCTGCTGATGGGCACTTGGGCTGCTTCCACCTTCATGCGGTTGCTATGGAAAACAGTTTGGTGGTTCCCCAGAAAGTTGAACATAGAAATACCATATGACTCGGCAATCCCACCTTTAGGCATATACACCAAAGAACTGAAAGCAGGGACTCAAACAGAGATTTGTACACCAATGTTCATTGCAGTTGACTTATTTTTTTGTTCTATCAAGGTGGAAAATGTATTCCATTGAGTATTTATTTACTGAGGTGTATACAAATGTACATGATATTAGTAGAGACTCAATACATAATAAGAATGATAATTTCCTCTTTATCATTTTAATTTTCAAATATATTCCATATTTATAGCAATGGTTGAGGAAACTGAGGCAAAGGAGTGGGTCACACAGAAGCCGTGTGTCAGCTCTGGGAACAGAAGCTAATCCCCGTGACCATTCCTGTTCACGCTCTGAAAATAGGTGAGATCACGTGCTCATTATTTCAAATATCAGTTACTGCAAGCCGCTCCTTACCTATTTTGTCTTCTTAATTCTTGGCACAGTTGCCCAATAATTGTGGACTAAAAGGTACATAAGAGAATAATTTTCCCAAGTTGATTCAAATAAATCTAAGACCTGAATAAAATAGATGATTTCTAAGAAAATACAAGCTCCAAAGTTGATCTCATAAGAGAAGAAATAGGGAATATTTTCAAAGAGTAAAGCTCCTAAAAGTGCTAGAGCAACATGTTTAGGAGTGAATTCTCATAAACTTAGGACATAGAGAACTTCCAGGCTATTCACAGTCTTCTAGAGTACTGAGAGAACATGAAAGTTGTAAAATAATTTTTATGAAATCAGCAGACTATAACAAAACCTTATAAACTCTGCACATAAAATTAAATAAACTTAGCTAACTTATGATTAACTTTAAAATCATAAGATATGAATTAGAATCCAGCAGTACATTAACAGATAATATAATACTCTGATCATATGTTGAAGAGGGGTTCATTTTAGGAATGCAAATGTAGATCTGTGTTAGATTAGCTGTCAAGGCTATTGACCATTTTCTTAGGTCTGATACAGATTCCAGGCCACTCTCATGATTAATTGTAAAACAGGAGAAGAATTCCCAGTAAAGTTGGAAATAAAAACAATGACTACTATCCTCAATACAATTAAAAATTCCTTGGAATTTTTTATTTCAAAATTAAGAGAAAAATGAGAGGCATAAAACCTAGAGATTAATGCAAACCTTTAAAACTCATTGACGTTAACAGGAGGAAATTGAGGTGACCTTTGGTTTGGCAATGACTTCTTAGAGGCTGACCCCAAAGCACAATCCACGAAAGAAGAAATTGCTAAACTGGGCCGAACTAAAACCTCTGTGCTGTGAAGAGCTCTATTGAAAGAAAGAAAAGCCAAGCCACAGACTGGAAGAAATTCTTTGCAAAACACATATATGACAAAGGGCTTGTTGCCCAAATATACAACAAGCAAACAAACAAAACCAACCTCTTAAAACTCAAAATTGAATAAACAAACAACGGAATTAAGAGTTTGGCAAAAGACCTGAGCAGACATCTCAACCTCAGCAAAGAAGAGGTCCAGATGCAATTAAGCATATGAAAAGAAGCTTATTTAACACAACAATGAGATACTACTCCATTCTTACTACAGTGGCTAAAATCCCTAACACCAACAACTCCAAAAGCTGGCGAGGAGGTGGAGGAACAGGCACTCCCATTCACAGATGGTGGGAAGGCAGAATGGCACAGCCTCCTTGGAAGGCAGTTTGGCAGTTTCTTACAAAGCCGAACATAAGCTTACCATACGATCCAGCAATTGAGCTCCTAGGCATTTATCCAAAGAATTTGAAAACCTTCATCCACACAAAGTGTTTATAGCAGCCTTATTCATAGGTGTCCAAACTTGGAATCAACCCAGATGCCCTTCCGTGGGTGAAAGGATAATCAAACAATGGCAATTCTGTACAATGGAATATTATTCAGCGATTAAATAAAAATGAGTTATCAAATCACAAAAAAGCATGAAGGAACCTTAAATATACTTTGCCAAGTTAAAAAAACAATATGAAAAGGCTTCATACTGTATGATTCCAATGGTATGAAATTGTGGAAAAGGAAAAACTATAGAGACAGTGAAAAGATAGGGGTTGCCACTGCTTGGGGGAATGCATGGAGGGACCGGATAAAAAGATGGAGCACTGGACATTTTCAGGTCAGCCAAACTATTCTGTTTGATACTGTAAGGGTCGATACATGACCTTTGCTCATACAGTGATCTCTATGTAAACTATGGACTTTATTAACAATGTATCAATATTGGTTCATCAGTTGTAACAAATGTGCCACATTCATGCAAGATGTTAATAATAGGGGATGCTATGTGGGGAGCATAATTTGGGGACTCTGTACTTAGAGTGCAATTTAGTGTAAACCTAAACTGGCTTGAAAAATAAATTGAAACAAAAAACTAGAGATTAAGAGAAAGTATTGGTATCATTTGCATATGATATGTGGATATATATGGAAAGTCCAAAAAATAGAACTACAGGCAGAAATAGAAAATAATTCAGTAAAATGGCTCTAGTAATCTATAGGCAATAAACGATTATAAAATATAGCAGATGGAAAGACCCTATTTACAATAGTAAATATATTTAGACCATCTAGGTATAAACATTTAACCTCTCTATACATAAATATGCAAGGCTTATAAAAGAGAAATTTAAAATTTAACTAGTGTGTGTAAATGAGACTTGAATCAATGGGAAGACACATCTTGTTCTTACATAGAAATAAATGTTCAATGGTGTTAAGATGTTAATTCCACCAAAATTAATGTATAAAGGCATGTCACATTTGAAAATAGCAAGAATTTTTGAAAATTTGATAGATGCTACTAATGCTCATGTGGAAAAATAGACATGAGATTTGCCAAAGAATATCTAAAAACCAAGGAAGGAAACTATCCATGCTAGATAGTAAAATATGTCACAATGCTCTAATCATTTAAATAGTTTGGGATTGGTATATGCAGATAAGTGGAACAAAATAGCCTGGAAATATATGCAAATGAGAACCAAACTTCATGGGTGTTTTAGTTTCTAGGCTACTCAAGCAAATACCATGAAATGAGTTGAGTTAAACAACGGGAATCGATTTGCTTACGGTTTTGAGGTGAAAAGAAAGCCCAGATGGGGGCAGCATCCAGGCAGTGCCTTCTCCCCATGACAGGCATCGGGCTGGCTCCCGGGGACCCTTGGTCCTTTCCTGCCTTTCTCTTCTCTCCAGGTTTCGTTGATTTCAGCGTCTTACCTCCTGTGACTTTACCAGATTTCTGTCTGTCTGTCTGAATTTCACTCTGCTTTATAAAAAACTCCAGTAACAGGATTAATAAGACCCACGCTGACTGGGGGTGGGGCACACCTTCTTACCTGAAGTAACCCCAGCAGAAGGTCCTCCTTACCTTGGGGTAAGATTGAAGAACATGTGTTTTTCTGAGGTACATAGAGCTTCCAACCCCTACAACAGGTTAAATCAGTGGGGAAAAAGGGGGATGATTCAGTAATTGTTGAGGAAGAATTGGCTGTGAATCTACCTGTCTTACCAATCAATGCAAACTTGATTACAGATAAATAAAAATGTGAATATAAAAAATACCACTAAATTATAGGACATGACTTTGGTGAAATTTGGTCTTTGTGAGACCTGCATGTCTTTCTATGCATCATTTTAAACTCAGAAGCCAAAAAAAAAATGACTGGTGAATTAGAAATTAGAAATATCTGCAGGGGAGGGAAGCAGCTGTGGCTCAATCAGTAGGGCTCCCGTTTACCATATGGGAGGCCCCGGGTTCGGTTCCTGGGACCTCCTGGTGAAGGCAAGCCTGCCCGCACGGCGTGGTTAGCTGACCCAGCGAGCACAAGCAGCAAGGGGGGGATAAATGAATAAATAAATAAAATCTTTAAAAAAAAAAAAAAAAGAAATATCTGCAGGGGAAATGTTATGAACAGAGTCAAAATGCAAAAGTAAAACTGGGAATATATTCTGTTTTTTTAAAATACATAAAGAACACTTAGAGTAAGTGGCAAAAAGAGAAATAGACAAGTGTACAAAGTCATGGATAGATGGTTGATGATAAAAGGAATACAAGTGACCAATAACCTTAAATATTTTAAATTTCACAACAAAAATGGCAATTAAGCAATCTATCAGGTCACCAAAGATTTTTAGAAATTAAGAAAATTCAGTTAGCAGTAGTTTAAGTAAATAAGATTTTCCATAATGTGGGAGCATAGAGGAGGGAATTATACAAACTCTTCTGATGACAATTTGGCCATATCTCAACAACCACAAACATTTCTCATACCCTTTGAGTCAGAAATTTTAGGAAAAGTAGGCAAAGGATTCAAGAATATTTATTGTATTATTTACAAGAGCAAAACTGATACAGCCTAAGTGGATATGAGTTAAATAACTTACGGCATGCCCCTGGTTGCCCTATGGAATGTGGCAGGCTTACATGTGCAGCTCCAGAGCTCTACATTGGCTCAAATTGAGGGACGTCCAAGAGAAAAGCAAGTTTTCCATTTATATATACATACCTATCAAGACATACATACTTATATAACAGTTTATGCATAGAAATATTTTTGGAAGAACACACAAGAAACTGTTTATGTGGCTGTTTCTGGTGATTGACAACCCAAGTGAAGCAAGAAAGAATTTTACGTTTCACTCTTAAAATATAATATCTCATCAATAATTTTTTTTTATTGTGGGTAAAAGTCAAAATTTTCACAATACATACCAATATTTGTAAAATGATATGTAAATATATATGCATATATATACATTTGCTTACAAAAATGTTATTTATGTATATATAAATATATTTTAAGAGGTGCTTAGATTACCCAAAATATTACACGGAACCCGCCGGGATTCCCATGTTGCCCACCTCCCACACCTCCCACCACGTCCCACACAAACATCTCCCACAAGTGTGGCCCACCACCCTCAATGGATTTACACATCCTGGGGCCTTGCCACCAACCATAGACCACAGTTCACACTGTAGACCACACTCTCTCCCACTCAGTTCTGAGTGGTGTGTGCTGATTTAAAATGGCCTACATCCGTTGCCACAACGGCACTCAGGACAACCTCCAAATCCCGAAAAAGCCCCTGTATTTCAACTGCACATCCCCTCCCTGCCCCAAAAGTGTCAAGTGGCCACTGGCTCCACCTCATTGTTATAATTTCTTCCAGTGCCAGAATCACCATATGTGAACAAGAGAATACCATCAAGTCCACTCTAGTCCATAGTTCTTCCCCCAATCCTGAGGGGACTGGGATGGTGATGTCCACTCCAACTCCAAGTGAGAGAGGGCTTATATCCCATGGATGTGGTGGGTGGGATGATCCTGCCTACATACCTATCAAGACATACATACTTATATAATAGTTTATGCATAGAAATATTTTTGGAAGAACACACAAGAAACTGTTTATGTGGCTGTTTCTGGTGATTGACAATCCAAGTGAAGCAAGAAACAATTTTACGTTTCACTCTTAAAATATAATATCTCATCAGTAATTTTTAACACTATATGCACACATACAGGTAGATGAAGAAATTCACTTTCCTAATTTTGTTTCCCTCTTTCTGATTTCGCAGGGTTTGCATGACTTTAGAAGCTCCTTTGAAGCCTCCATCAAATTCTTTGCATCCATCGCTTCAAGCACAAAAATTCCTACCATAATTTGACCACTAAATAAGAGGCTGTATTAAATAAGTGGCCTCTGGGTGGTTTAGATGCAGAGGTTCAGAATCCTTGGTGGGAATTGTTTTGAGGATGTTCTCAGAAAATAGAGCATTGAAGTCAGAAGGATTTGACAAGTTGGGGTAGACGCAAAGTTCACCTTAACAGTTTCCTACTTGGGAATTGGGAGGAGTTCTTCCAATTTAGAGAAACATGAGATAGGTCAGTATGAACCTGAAACAAGGTCATCTACATCTTGGGGATCGTGGAAATGATCCCTATCATTTCCCACTCACGCCTGTCATCTCCTATCCAGAGTGTGGGAGTTGAAATAGAAATTTCCATTGCTTCACCATATAGAGTTTCTGGCAACCAACAGTTCTTTTGTATGGTTTTGTCAATTTTTCTGTTTGCTTTTTATTTGTCTGCTTTGCAGCACCAACTAGATTTCATATTTTCTTACTGTGGGGGCTGTTATTCTTTTTTTAAAACTGTGTTTATTTTTCCCATTATACTAGACATTTACTGGACATTTAATAACACCATATTTTATTTTGTTCACCTCTTTATTAACTTCAGATTTCATGTATTTTAATCTTGGAATCTGTTTGTGATTCTTCTTCCTTAATTTCAACTCTACTACCCCATTCGAGCCCTTTTCTTCTTAGCACATACTTAAATTATAATTAAGTGAACGGTTATTTGAATTACTTTTGGTACTTGCCTCTCCCACTTTATCTCTTTGGCAGCTAGCCTGTGGCCTGGCTCATAGTAGAGGAGCTCAGTTAATATTTATCAAGCAAATGATTCTTCTAAATGGAACAGGTCATTCTTATTTGATATTTCGATAATATTATTATCACAACATAATATTCATATAATATTATCGCTTCCACAATTTCCATATTTCATTGCATATGTTTCCTCAGTAGTTTCCTTCTTAGGAAGTTCTTGGATCAACTTCCATCTCTAGGGTTGAGGCTTGTAACTTACAAATGAATGTCAGTACACAGTATTGAACACTTATCGATATCCACCACATAGCAGCCGTTGGTATAGGGGTGGCCTTTTATGGTAATCATTATTTCTTTCTGTCTCTCAACGACTCTACACTTAGCACTCTGTTTGAATCTCAGAGAGTCCAGAAAAGGAAAAATAATTTAAAAGAGATGAAAAGAAAACAAAAAAGAACAAATAAAAACTAGGGAGAGGAATTTGGATCTCTGGAGCAGAACTGAATGGAAGTGAGGCAAGAAATAGAATAGAAATAGAATTTTATGTTTAACTTTCAAAACTTTTTATCTGAATTACAACTTTAGTTTTAAAAATAAAATATTGTATATATAGCCACATTTTAATATATAGACCTATGCTATGTATTGGTATAGTATTTTTTTGTTTTCTTGCTTAAATTGGGCTATACACAGCTTGGTTAGGATCTTCTTCATCTGTTCATTTTATGAAGTGGCAGAGCTTCGCACAGGAATACGACGGCAGACGTGTTCTGCTTGCTGGATGTTTTTAACCTTAAATGATCTTGTCTAAACCACTCACCCTCTTTATACCCTCGTTACCTGCTCATTCATGGAAGTCTCTATTCCACTGACAACTGTCTTCGTTTCTTTCTCAACAAATTGGCTTGTTCATTGAGCTCTGTCTTTGTTCGTCCTTTGTTCTCTCTCTCTGCTCACACCTTTATAAACAGTGGTTACTACCCCATGTGGGGTGGGCCCTGCCTTCATGTCTGACGATTTCAGCAGCCCCCGAACCAAGTCTTCTCCAGCTCCAGTCATTTCCTTCCCCAAATGCTCTGCATACCCCAACCAGATTAATCTTGCTTTAGTTCCTTTTGGCTTAGACTCCTTGATTAGATGCTTATAATTTTTTTTTTTTTAATTAAAATTGAAATCCAAACTTTTTAGTTTCTCACTATCTGACCCCAGCTATCTTTTAAACTTTGTCTCTAACTTCTTTCCTCCAACAGATTTTGCTCAACTAGATTGGTTTGGCAATGGCTCTTTGAACTTGCCTTTGTTTGTTCCCACCTCGATAATCTTCTCCCTGCTTAGAATCCTTTCCTCAGTTACTCTCAACTTAAGTCCAGCTTTTGTTCAGACTAATGTCATTCCTTGATTATTTATGGGCTCCTCCAGCTCTCATTTCAACATTCAGCATATACTATTTTGTATCGTTACATAATATATTACACCTGTGTTTTATTTGCATGGAAAGACAGTAAGTTCCTCGAGGGCAGTGACCACAATTCATATTTCTTTGAGTTAGTTGCACTTACCATGCAGTCTTGGACAAAAGACTTCCTTGATAAGTATTGCTCCGTTAGCAGTGTGGGCAAATGAGATGATAAAAGTCACTAAAAATGTAAAATTTGTGAAAAAGGAGAGTTTCTGTGCAATGATATTCTCTTCAGATCATGTTGATGTTTATGAAGGTTTTAATACCACCATCCACAGATTGGTCCTTTCTGCCAACATTTCCAGTTTAGAATTGTTGACACACATATTTGGATACTCTTTATGTCCGGATGTCTCAGTAGACCCGAGGCAGAATTGCCACTGATAATTCATTTGCAATGCACAAGGTTTGGTTTCTCCTGGTGAATATATACATGTGGCACATTACATATTCAAAAAGCATGTAGAAAAGAGTAAACAAATAAAAATGTAAATAGGACGTCCATTTTTAATAGAAGAGTTACATTACTTAGGTATAAGCAACTCAGAAAGAACTTTTAATTATTTATTTATTAGCATTTTGGTTTTACAGAGTCTATCCAGATTAGCTTTAGCAAAGAAATATTTGGTCATTCCATTTCATTTAGTAGCACTCAGTTGTTATGGGCATACATGCAAAAATAAGGATTTTCAGTAATTGCCAATTACTGTGGCTATATTGAAGATACAAGGCAAATCACACAGACTAAATAATTCATTTGACTCCTATTTGGCTTTGCCTATTGTGAGTCAGATTTTGTGTTTTCTCTATGTAATTTTATTTTGAAAAATCACAGTTGAATAAACCCCACAGTGGTACTGCCATTTATTCAATAAACTATTTATTGAGTAGTTGAATTTATATTGTTTATATAAAAATAAGTAAAAGATTTATTAAAATTAAAGACTGGGAAACAGAGGAAGCAAGTGAATATTTCAGAAGCAACTATGCTTTAGTGGCAAGTATTGTATTTATATTGTAATCAGAATTTAATAGCCAACTCTAATTTGCTGTTTTCTAAGATAAACATTAACACATTATAAATATAACTGCAAAATACTCTTTTATAAATAAAACATTGAACTCAAGAGTCAGGAGACATGGGCTTTAGAACTAACTTTGCCAATGATTTGCTTTGTGTTTCTGGGCAGGTTACAATTTGTGTCTGAGTTATTTCAGATGATCTTTTAGTTTTCTTTCAGTTTTATGATATTCTGTTCTAACATAATTACCAAAGAGATAATAAAAAGCAGTAAAAATCTGAGTCAAATATTTTCTGGAAGAATATGCACCCGCTTGAGTTTCAATCTCATTTCAGTTTTCAACTTCTTTTTTCCTTATTTTCTCCTTCTCTTTCCTTCCCTTTCTCTTTCCCCCTCTTCCTTCTCCACTATCTTTACTTCCTCCCTTCCTATATGCCTTTAATTTCCTTATATCACACTTATTTTCTTCACCTCCCTTTCTCCATTCTGCTCTGCATATGGTTTGGGGCAGTCACTATACATACAGAATTGGCACTTAATCGCCAAAGCTGGATAGATTTCCAATCCATGAATTAAAGGGCAATGCCAGTTTACTTCTCAATGGCAGCCTGGTGAAGAGAGGGCATGTTTACCTGCCACTGCTTGTTGAAAAACGCCCTGTGCCTGTCTTTCCAGCAACAGGATTTTCAAACTTGGTAGTAGATGGGTTAAACTGGGATGACTCTTGTTGCAGTTGGATCATCTTTCTATATGACACAATTATAATGTTACTGATGTGATTAAATTACTGTAGATGAAGAGTTTGTGCTTTACCCCAAGAAGCTCAGAGCCCATTTACATTAATATACACTATAAATACACATTAAGAAACTGGTGAAACTAAGGTAAACTCAAAGACAGAGAGCCTAGGGAATAGTGCTCCAAACTGTCTTTTAAAGAGGTTGGCACTTTATTATGTTCCACATTTCTCTGTGAAGAGATGAGCTCTAATATCTGAAGGTTTTCCAGGTCTGGGCTTGATAGATATGGCGACCGTGTGTCCCAGTTTGTCTGACAGTCCTGCTTCAGGCCTGTTGTGCCCCACAGTTGTTAATGGCACTTCTTTCTAATCTCGAAAGGGTCCCAGTTTGGAAGATAAATTGTATGCTCCCCCTACTCACAGGCCATCATGAAGCCACCTGAGCTCTTTCTTAAATGAGCTGGAGAAGGCTCAGCCTGGGTATTCTCTCCTGGGGCAAAGTCCCACGTGGGGAGTGGACCCTGGTGGCAGAGCACTGAGCCCTTTCTGTCCCTCGAGGAGATCTTAGGGACTCGTGTTTGTGTTTGGCTCAGCATCCTGAGCTGCTCATGTTGTGCACTGCTTCATCCGTCTGAGGATTCGTTGACGAAGTCAATTGCTTCTTGAAAAGGCTTGAAACTTGTTGAGAAACAGCCTCATTTACAAAGGAGTGGAATTTTCAGCTGAGTTTTCCTGGGAACAGAGAATTGTTGAATTTGCAAGAATAAAGACGTGTTTGGGTTGCTCTGTCAACAATTCGATTCCGATTCACTGGAAATTGTGAAGTCATGAAACTCTGAGCCCTGGCTGCTTTCAGCCTGCCTTAGCCTACTGCGTGCTCTTGTAAGGTGTGTGCAAAAGAAACCTTGAATGAATTGACAGCCGTTGGCACTTTTGGCCTGAATGAACAGCATACAGTAACAGAATACAGATGGGAGGATATGCAGAGTGCACATTTCCTTTCCAAAACTCTTAAGCCCTCATGCTTTTTGGGGATCTAATTTCGTTTTCATTAAAGGGAAATTTCTAACTCAAGAGCATCCATATGATTAAGGGATAATTTTCACTATAAGGAAAGCATAGAAATGGAAACATTAAAAAAGGACAAACAGAAACTACACAACTAAAATGAATAGGTCAAGGGTTATCAGGTAATTAAGGTGCTTTCTGAAAATATGTGCAAAATAGAGATACAATATGTTTCTTGATTTCCCAATATGGAGGTCATTGGTCTGAGGTAAAAGGAAGGTCGCGTATGGCTCATCTCATGCAGCTCTCTGTCTTGTTCCTTGTGCTCCAGCCATCCTGCCACCTCCCTGATCTGGGAATGTTTTACTCTCCCTCTCACTCAGGGCTCGCCCCTTTGTGTCATTCATTTGCCAGCTCAAAGGGCACCTCAGGGACTAGCCAACCTAAAGTAGTTGCTCTATTATCCTTCCATCCCATTGATCTGCTTATTGCAGCCGTGGAACTCATCCCTTTTTAAATTAAAACTGTTAATTTATTTGGTTTCATTTGTATTTTCTGTTTCCTCCACTAGCAGGTAAGTTACACAAGAGCAGAAGTCTTGCTTATCTTGTAGACTGCTATAGCTCATAAAAGAATCCATAAGAGTAGCTGGCACATAGCAGGTGCTCAGTAATTATCTGTGAATGAATGTTGTAACATTCCTATAAGCTGAGACTCACGTAAAATTATTGAGCATGCATTTAAATTGTTAATGAGCAGATATTTGTATAGATGGTTGGAACTTCTGGTCCCAATCTTATAATTTATATCATGCTTAACACATCAAACTATCACAAATCAATTAGCCTTGGGGACCAATTAATGCAGTAAAACACAGCTTTTCACTTTCAGGCCTAGTCAGCATGTGCTCATGTTCTAACACTCCTTAATGAAGGGGCAGGACAATGCACTATTTAAACCAAATACAAAATTGGGGAAATTAGGTACTTAAATTCACACTATTCATACTTGCTTTTCCCAAATGAATCTTTTTCATGTTGACATAAAATAGGTAAAAAACCTGAAATCCTTTCTAAGCAATTACTGTGCTGATTATACAGCCAAAAAAAAAAAAAAAATCCTTCACGCCTGTGCATATTGGAAATGAAGTATGCAATTGTTATGGTGGACAGAGTATGAAAGAATAACTTTAAATGTGTCTCAGACTGCTTCTCTGCCAGGCTAGGGTAACTCAAGGTCAGCATCTGATGGGAGATACAAACTACTTTGTCACCAAAGTCAACAACCAGACGTTTGGGCTATCTCCTTAAATCTATGCTCCTAATTGCTAAGAAAACTTAGCCTTACCTTTTTCTAGTAATAGAGAAGTGATTTTTTTTTTAATCCTCCTCTTCCCACTCCAGATGGCTCCCTCGTCTGTCTGCTCTTTGTCTGTTCCTCTTCTTTAGGAGGCACAAGGAACTGACCCTGGGACCTCCCGTGTGGGAGGCAGGTGCCAAATTCCTGAGCCACATCCCCGATTTTATTGATTTCTTGTTGATGAAGCTGATGAACTACTAAAAGTCAAGGCAGGGGTTGAACTTCTTGTTTTTATGGTAATGGTCAAGCCTCCTTCAGAAAACCTCTAGCCATGCTCTGGAGAACGTGGCACTAGAGCGTGTATTTGTCATAGGTGGCTGTCACAAACTGCAAACAATTTCCAAATGGCATCCTGCATCTCCACACTTTTTTTAGATGCCTACACATCTGGTTTCCCGTTAGCAGAATTATCAAATATCTTTAAGCTATCTACTTTTAAATATTTGAAAGCTTTTCCAATCTTGGGAAGCCCTGGTAATGCATGTGATCATAATCTCAATTCTTTTCCGTCAGGATGAATTTTATAGAGCTTGAACAATATGTAATAGAGAGATATTAAAATATGTTTTTTCTAGTTCTTCTGAAATGTAGAATCTTAAAGGTTATGCTCAGAAGATCACCAAGGAGATTGTATAGTTGGCAGGTTTCTTTTATATCTTAAATATCCAGATGTTAATATACAAAACAGCTTTTAAAAATATTTCCCTTTTCCTAGTATAAAGCGATGGATATTCATTTAACATATGCAAATAAGAATTTTTCTACCATAACTTTTCTGATTTAATACTCAAGCTAGCTATATTTGTTTAAAAAATTCTCTCCCACTTCCAAATTATTGTAAACAAAAAGTGAGCATTTTATTTAGCCCAGTGGTAGCAATAAATACACACTTACATGCAACTATTGAAAACTAAAATGTAAGAAGTTATCTGTATTCCTTGTGAATTCTAGAGCTCTAAAGATTTATAAACAAATGCAGCAATATAGTACCAATTCTAGAATTTTTGGCATGTGTATTAGTCAGCAAAAGGGGTGCTAATGTGAAATACCAAAAATGGGTTGGTCTTTATAAAGGGTATTTATTTGGGGTAGAAGTCCACAGATACCAGGCCATAAAGCATTAAGTTTCTTCTCTCACCACAGTCCATTGCCACGTGTTAGAGCAAGACAGCTGCTGGCATTTGCCAGGGTTCAGGCTTCTGGGGTTCCTCTCTTCCCGGGGCTGTATTTCTCTCCAGGCTTAGCTCCTGTTTCCTCCACAAGGTCAGCTGCAGAC